>CM038006.1:14425824-15111711 GCA_021234005.1 Nephelium lappaceum | reverse complement strand
ATTAATTAAATAATTATTAATTCATAATTAATAATTAAATAATTTGAATAATCAATATTATTCAAATACCAAGTGAACACAAATTTTTGTTACTTATATAACGCCTGTAATTGGACGGTCCAATTACAATATTCTATATACATGTTTATTATACTAAAATGAGCTATCAAGGGGACCCGATGGACCTACAGTTTTAAGCTCCAATAATATTGGAATTATTAATTAAACTCTTTAATTAAATAATTCATTGTTATTAATCTTAAAGTTACTCTACTAAAAACTTAAGATTGCACTCTCAAAATTGTAGATGTTTTTTTTTATACAATCTGAAATTTTTCAGTGTCCATTGATTTAATCACTACATATGATTTGACCCTCCACAAATAGTTCATAATTAGAGCAAGATCAAATGTCCGTTTTACCTCTCTAATTATTTCTTTATCCTTAAATACCATTGATTCTCTAATGAACAATATATTCATAACAACTTATGAATTTATCTTTCTGTTTACATATAAACAGAAAGTTGAGCGCTCTTATTAGTTCAAAACTTGAATCAACCCTTAAGGGAACTACTTTTCTACTTCTCGCAAGAAGGAGTGCATTCCATTATTGTATAGAATGTTCTCAGCTACTTACTAAATCATATTCCCAAAGTACGAAGTTATTGATCCAGGTATCTACATCGATCTCACCTATGTAAATCAAAGGAAATAACTTAACAAGCAGGAGTTCATAATACACTCAAAATCAAGATAAATTTATATATGATCATCTGATTGATAAATATAAATCTCTAAGATTAACGGATATTATTTAGAGACTTATATTTATCGTGGCCCAGTACTATATAATCTTTATTATATAAGGTGCCTCCATTTTCATGTCACCACATGAACAGTCTTGGATAAGACTATCGTATCAAATACGAAAGGGACCGCAGCTGTAGATTTACCACAAATGAAGTATCCAGCTTCGTTTGTTTTCTACGGACTCTTTAAATTATTTATCTCAAACTAAATCCACCTGTATATAACACTTATACACTTAGTTTGAAATTACATCAGTAATCAATGATATTTCTCATGATATATACGATTTTTGCAAAATATATAAATTGAATGAAATGAATATTTTATTAAAAATTTATAAAACCGTTTACAATATTACAAGCTCTTAGGGCAGAAACCCCAACAATCTTCTACTTGCCCTAGAGCAGATGAGACATATCTCGTAATCCTAGACCCTCTAGATGACCTTCAAATACTTTAGCCGTTAAGGTCTTCATAAACGGATCAGTAAGGTTGTCTTGTGATGTAATCTTAATCACTTTTACATCTCCCCTTCGTACGATCTCCCTAATGAGATAGTATTTCCTCTCTATATGCTTCCCTCGTTTATGGCTTCTTGGTTCTTTGGAATTAGCCACTGCACCACTATTGTCACAATAAAGGGTGAGTGGTTTATCCATGTCTGGAACAACTTCCAGATCAATCAAGAATTTACGTAGCTATACCGCTTCTTTAGCTTATTCACAAGCTGCTACATATTCGGCTTCCATAGTGGAGTCAGCAATGCATGATTGCTTAATACTCCTCCATGTAATGGCTCCATTACCAAGGGTAAATACTGATCCGGACGTAGATTTCCTAGAATCTTTGTCCGACTGAAAATCAAAATTTGTATATCCTAATGGGATCAAATCCTCTCCAGAATATACTAGCATATAGTTTCTCGTTCTCCGAAGATACTTGAGAATATGCTTTACAGCCACCCAATGATCAAATCCTGGATTAGATTGATAACGACTAACTATTCCTAGTGAATAACATATATCCGGTCTCGTGCATAACATAACATACATGAGACTGCCTACTGCAGAGGCATAGGGAATCCGTCTCATATCTTAATTTGTTGAGGTGTTTTAGGACACTGTTCCTTAGATAAAATGAACTCCATGACGAGAAGGTAAATGTCATTTCTTAGAGTTCTGCATTGAAAATCGCATAAGAATCTTATCGATATATGATGCCTGAGATATCGCTAACAATTTGTTCTTACGATCCCGTATTATTTGGATCCCAAGGACATAACTGGCCTCTCCCAAATCTTTCATTTGGAATTGGCTAGCGAGCCAGTTTTTTATGTCTGATAATATTCCTATATCATTCCCAATGAGTAGAATATCGTCAACGTAAAGTACAAGGAAAACCACTTTCTTATTGATAATCTGTTTGTATACACAAGGCTCATCAATATTTTGCTCAAAACCATAAGACTTGATCGAAGTATCAAACCTTATGTTCCAAGATCGAGATGCTTGTTTAAGTCCATAAATGGACCTTTACAACTTGCAAACCTTTTGCTCTTGACCTTGGGATACAAATCCCTCTGGTTGTACCATATAGATACTTTCATCAAGATTACCATTCAAAAATGCAGTCTTGACATCCATTTGCCAAATCTCATAATCGAGACATGCAGCAATGGAGAGAAGAATTTGAATGGACTTAAGCATAGCTACTGGCGAGAAAATTTCCTTATAGTCAACTCCCTCTTTCTGAGTATAACCCTTCGCTACTAGTCTAGCTTTAAAGGTTTCTACCTTTCCATCCACTCCTTTCTTTCTTTTATAGATCCACTTGCAACCTATGGGTTTTATCCCATCTGGTTGATCTACAAGTTCCAGACAGAGTTGGAGTACATAGACTCCATCTCGAGATTCATTACTTTAAGCCATTCTTCTTTATCAGAATCCTCCATTGCATCATGGTATGTCAATGGATCATCTACACTCTCATCAGAGATAGCAATCTGTACCTCTCCGATCTTTCTGTAGCGGACTGGTGGTCTAATAACCCTCCCACTACGACGAGGTGGTAGATGATTCTGATGAGAATTTGTCTGACGTTCAGACGTGGTCTGAATTATGTCTTTGTCAACAACTATTGTTGACAGGGTACTAGTCGAACCAGGAAGTAATTCCTTTAGTACAACTTTACTTCGAGATTTGCACTCTCTCATATAGTTCTCTTCAAGAAACGTAGCGTTTGTCGATACAAACACTTTGTTTTCTTCAGGTCTATAAAAGAGTCCGCCCCTAGTCTCTCTAGGATAACCTACAAATAAGCAAACTTTTGAATGTGGTTCCAGCTTCCCAGTCTTGTTCTTCAGCACATGTGCTGGACAACCCCAAATGTGAAAATGTCGTAAACTAGCTTTGCGACCATTCCACAACTCCAAGGGTATCTTAGGAACTGACTTAGATGGTACAACATTCAAAATATACATTGCAGTTTGCAATACATATCCCCAGAAAAAACTAGGTAATGATGAGAAACTAAACATAGATCTCATCATGTCCAAAAGGGTTCGATTTCTCCTTTCTACAACACCATCCTGCTTGGGTGTTCCAAGAGCAGTCAGTTGGGATAGAATCCCATGCTCAAGTAAGTAATCCTCGAACTCTGTATCGAGATACTCACCTCCACGATCCGATCGTAGAGTTTTCAATGTTTTACCTAATTGATTTTCAACTTCAGCTCGAAATTGTTTGAACTTTTCAAAAGTTTTGACTTCCGTTGCATCAAGTAAACATACCCATATCTAGAATAATCATCAATAAAGGTGACGAAATATTCATAACCGCCTCTAGCTTTAACATTCATAGGACCGCAGACGTCTGAATGTATAAACTCTAGTGGTTCTTTAGCTCTAACCCCTTTACTAGTAAAATGTCTTTTGATCATTTTACCTTCTAAACATGATTCACAAACAGGTAAAGTGTCGATCTTCAACTCACTTAAATGTCCGCTCTTTACCAGTTATCTAATTTGTCAAGGTTAATATGACCAAGTCTTAGATGTTAAAGATATGTGTCATCATTTTGAGAAATCTTTTGTCGTTTTGTTTTTGGTTTTTCAACCTTAAACATTTCAGTATTAAACAGTGGGTTATGCATTAACGGTCTTAACACCTATAAATTGTTTTCTTGTATCCCTAAACAAATTTTCAAACCATTTCTAGAAATAATAACTGATTTATTATAAAAAGAAATAGAATAATTAAATTCCATAAGTTTGAATACAGAAATCAAATTTCTTTTAAAACCTGGAATATAATAAACATTGTTCAGTATGATAAAACAATTATTATTGAAATGAAGTCTAACTTCTCCCACTACCTTTGCTTAAACGACTTCCCCAGTCCCGACTCGCATGTTGAACTCGCCCTCACCAAGCTGCCTATAAGAGGTCAATTAACTCCAAAGAAGAACAAACATGATTAGTGGCTTCTGAATCAATTATCCAAGTGGATGAATCATCCTCCACTAAACAAGATTCAATGACTAGTAAATCATATTTACCTTTCATCTTCTTCTCTTTGAGCTCATTGAGGTACTTAGGACAGTTCCTCTTCCAATGTCCATCCACACCACAATGGAAACATTTTCCTTTGGGCTTGACGACCTTGTAGCTCTTTTTGTTCTTCTTCTTAGTAGCTTGTGTTTTGGGCTTAGCTGCAGCCTTTTTGGTGTTTCTCTTCCTCTTGTTTTTAGCAGAAGAAGAAGACTCAGCAACGTTTGCTTCACCAGACTTACTCTTATCCTTATTCATTGACTCATAAGTAGTAAGCTCATTAAGTAATTGTGTAAGTGAGTAAGTCAACTTGTTCATAACATAGTTACTCTTGAATTGCATGAAACTCTTCGGAAGAGTTTCCAAGATCATACTCACTTGGCTACGTTCGTCTATTGCCCCTCCATGGCTTTCAGCTGTGTTGAAGTGGGTCATCATTTTCAAAACATACTCTCGAATAGATGTACCCTCCTTCATCTTAGCAGTCATCACAGTACAAACAGCTTCGTGTCGTTGCTGCTCAGAAGGTTGCCCAAACATGCCCTGCAATGACTCTAGCATCTGAGTTGCTGTTGTCAATGACTCATGCTTGGTAGCAAGCACCTCGGACATCTCTGCTAACAAGTAGCAGCGGGCCTTTTCATCAGCTGTGACCCATTTCTGATGGGCCTCGCGCACAGCACGTCCAGCATTATCTGCTGGCTGAGGAGGACAAGGTTGAGTCGTGACAAATTTAAGGTCCTCACAGACCAGGACTGCGTTCATATTATTTTTCCATTTGACATAATTTTCCCCATTAAGTTTATCATTAGCAAGAATAGAAATCAACGGAGATACTATTGCTTAAAATAAATAAAATGGAATTCATTTAATATCAATTTGCAAAATTTAATATCATGTAATTTTGGCATAAAATTAAACGTGATGCATGATCCACGAATAATAAATTATCAAAATCCCTAAAATTAATTATTATGCCACGATAATCTAACATGTCACAAATAGGTGTCCGTCGTAGGGTAAGTCAAATATTTGTATGTTAGATTGAGACATTCTCAATCAAATAATATAACAGAAAACTCTTTTTCATATATTATTTGACTACCGTTTTTCGGTCCGGAAAAATAATTAACAATTAATTATTTTCTTTATGAGTATAACCCATCATCTCGGAGTCCATAGACTTAACTCGAGAATTGCCGTCGTAGAGTAGGTCAATCACAAGATACATCTAGAATTCCTATCCGTTAGGAAGTCAACCTTGATCAACCTAAATGGACACCATCCGTAGGGGGACGATAACAAAGCCGTCTCGAGGCACCATTTAAGTTTTACGGTGTTGAACTAATGATGGAGATCACGGGATATATTGTCATACATCCCTCTCCCACTCACTATTTTAGGGTTAGAGATTTCTATTAAATTTTCCTAGCCATTGTCTTAGATTATTAACGGCTAAAAATATCATCTAAATTACTAGGAATTTGTGTGTTATTAAAGTTCGAAACTTATTAACACTTAATAAATTATCAGATTTTTAACATTTAAAAATCTAATTTAATTTATCAATTTAATGAATTACTGGATTTTTAACACTTAAAAATCTAATTCAATTTATAAATTTAATGAATTACCAGATTTTTTAACATTTAAAAATCTAATTCAATTTATAAATCTAATCAAAATAATCAAAATTATAAAGAATAGATTTAATATGAAATCATCCGATTTTAACTAATTAAAATCTAATCCACATTATGAATGCCAATTATTGAAATCAAATTTCTAATTTGAAACCTATGATTTTCTATTAAAATCGATTCAAATTATTTTAAAGGCATTCCATGTATTATTTTTCTATTTATACTAATTAACAATTTTAATAGTAAAATAAAAATAATACATATGATGCATATCATGTTATAATATAGTGAGTAGACACTTCATGATTCTATATGACATATTTTTAATGCATGTAAATGTTATATATATTTATCCATTCATCTCATAAAGCAAAAATAAATAAATAACATGTGTATGACCGGGTTCTTGGTTTTAACGACCTACATCTAATTTTAAGATTACAAAAATTAACTAAGGCATTCCTTGGCCTTCACTTGTAGTCTTCATAGTCTTCATGGTCTTCAAGGTCTTTATGGGTTTATAATTAAATCTAATTTAATTATCAAAAACTTCTATCAAATAGATAAGGCTAAAAAAGCTCATTTCTTAATTTATGGATCCAAGAAAATTATTCAAACACATCGACAATTTTCAATAGTGTTACAATTGAAATGGAAACCCCAAAAATATGAAACACATAATTTTAGGGGCTGTTTAAAAAATAATAATAATAATAATAATTATTATAATTTTGTTTGTTTGCACATCTAATGTGCAACGCATCTAATACGCATACATTTATTCGTAATAAATGTCTTATTGGACCGTTCAAAACAGCCGCATTAATAATCCATTTCAATGCAATTAATTATATTTTAAACGGTAGTTTTAAATACAATTAAATAAAACCAGCCGTTTTCAAAATAATTTTCCGTTTCGAATCATAATTATACCATTCAAAACTGCCGCATTAATAATCCATTTCAATGCAATTAATTATATTTTAAACGGTAGTTTTAAATACAATTAAATAAAACCAACCGCTTTCAAAATAATTTTCCGTTTCGAATCATAATTACACCATTCAAAACTGCCGCATTAACTATCCATTTTAATACAATTAATTATGTTTTAAACGGTCATTTTAAATACAATTAAATAAAACCAACCGTTTTCAACATAATTAAAACAATCATCCATTTCGAATCATAATTCTGACACAGCAAATCTACCCCGTTGACATCAATCTTCACCTTTACATTTTTCAGAAAAAAAAAAAATAAAGCCTAAAACTATTGAATTACAACGAGAAAAAAAAAAATTGTCACAAACGGCTTACATATCAATCGAATTATTTAACCAAAGAACCATACAATTAACGATCATACCATGCAATCTCATTCATCAAACATGAATATAAAATATGTATATCAATCATCAAATCAAAATAATAGTGCCTACTCATTGACATACATAATCAATACAAACATATTATTTTAAAAATCCATTGTTTTATTAAAACCTTGGCTCTGATACCAATTGATGGTTTGAAAAAACAAAAATCAACAATTTGTTTTTCATAAAATTAAGGATTTTGCGGAACATTGAGTTTCAAAAACTTTTTACAAAACTCAAGAACCCAAGATTTATAAAACAATGAAATAAAAATCATATTTTTACTTTCTGTATTGATCTCTGTGGATTGTTCACCACCTTGCCTTCCTTGATATATCTCGAAACCAAGAAACAAGTGAGTGGGCACAATTATATAGAATTGTGCTCACTTACTTTTTGATTTCTTTCTAAAAAAAAATCAAATTAAATCAGTGATTATAAGAGATGAGTGTTTGATTTTTGGTTATACAAAGAACAAAGACACAAATTCTTGTTCTTTGTATTTGTTGAAAAAAAACTTTTCTTTTCTCTTATTTTTTCACAAAAACATAAACGACAACCAAAAACCTTGATGTACTTTTTCTTTTTATAGGCAAACAATTAGGGTTTTAATTAATCAATATTAATATTGACCCTAATCTTATTATAATTAAACTTTTGCCCCATATAATATAATCAATTCAAAATTAATTCATATTATATTTTGAAATAGAACTTGTAACTTTTAATAAATTAATTCATAATTAATTTATACCAAAGTCATTAAGAATCGAATTCAAGACCTTTTATAAAATTAATTAAATAATTATTAATTCATAATTAATAATTAAATAATTTGAATAATCAATATTATTCAAATACCAAGTGAACACAAATTTTTGTTACTTATGTAACGCCTGTAATTAGACAGTCCAATTACAATATTCTATATACATGTTTCTTATAGTAAAATGAGCTATCAAGGGGACCCGATAGACCTATAGTTTTGAGCTCCAATAATATTAGAATTATTAATTAAACTCTTTAATTAAATAATTCACTGTTATTAATCTTAAAGTTACTCCACTAAAAACTTAAGATTGCACTCTCAACATTGTAGATGTTTTTTTTTATACACTCTGAAATTTTTCAGTGTCCATTGATTTACTCACTACATATGATTTGACCCTCCACAAATAGTTCATAATTAGAGCAAGGTCAAATGTCTGTTTTACCTCTCTAATTATTTCTTTATCCTTAAGTACCATTGATTCTCTAATGAACAATATATTCATAACAACTTATGAATTTATCTTTCTGTTTACATATAAACAGAAAGTTGAGCACTCTTATTGTTCAAGACCTGAATCAACCTTTAAGGGAACTACTTTTCTACTTCTCGCAAGAAGGAGTGGATTCCACTATTGTATAGCATGTTCCCAGCTACTTACTAAATCATATCCCCAAAGTACGAAGTTATTGATCGGGTATCTACACCGATCTCACCCATGTAAATCAAAGGAAATAACTTAACAAGCATGAGTTCATAATACACTCAGAATTAAGATCAATTCATATATGATCATCTGATTGATAAATATAAATCTCTAAGATTAACGGATATTATTTAGAGACTTATATTTATCGTGGCCCAGTGCTATATAATCTTTATTATATAAGGTGTCTCCATTTTCATGTCACCACATGAACAGTCTTGGATAAGACTATCGTATCAAATACGAAAGGACCGCAGCTGTAGATTTACCACAAATGAAGTACCCAACTTCGTTTGTTTTCTACGGACTCTTTAAATTATTTATCTCAAACTAAATCCACCTGTATATAACACTTATACACTTAGTTTGAAATTACATCAATAATCAAGGATGCTTCTCATGATATATACGATTTTTGCAAAATATATAAATTGAATGAAATGAATATTTTATTAAAAAATTATAAAATCGTTTACAGTATTACAAGCTCTTAGAGCAAAAACCCCAACAATAAATTACAGTTAGCAATATTAGAATGCAATCATTTTTATTTTTTATTTTTGTTAAGTATTTGCATATTCCAAATACATCCAAGGGAACACCTAGAGTGTATATATATATATATATATATGTGTGTGTGTGTGTTTGTGTGAGTGAAAACCAACCTACCCTTTTGTTCTTCTTTTTCTTTATTGTTGCCAAATCTTCCCTTATCAAGACAGTTGCCAACATTATTTCAAAAAATAAAAATAAAAAGACAGTTGCCAACATAACTTGACAAATAGAAGGACAGCAACTCTAGATTTTGTCCTTTTGTTCTTCTTTTTGTTTATTGTTAACAAATATTCCCTTATCAAGACAGATGCCAGCAAAACTTGATAAATAAAAGGATGGCAACTCTAGATCACATTATAATATATATATATATATATATATAGTCTTTAAAATGAGGACTCTCTAACTTTAAAAGTTAGAAAAAACTAGTTAAATTCATTCATTACATTCTCTTTCCTAAAACAAATTTTTTCTCTTATTTAATTCAAATATAATGGATAAATATGATTAATTTTTCCTAACTTTTGAATCCTTATTTTAAAAGCGTTATATACATATATATGATGCAGTCTAGAGTTGTTATCCTTTTATTTATTACGTTAAGTTGGCGTCTGTCCTATGTGAAAGGAAGATTGGCAGACAATTGTTATTTAAAAATAAAGAAAAAGAAGAACAAAAGGGCAGGTTTATTCGTCAAAACAAAAATATGCAAATTTTGCACTGTTTATAAAACATGCTAGCAATGAAATTCTTCCATTCACATTGATTTACTGTACAGAGTCAATATTATGCTTTTGAGTTTTGACCTGTGGAATATTTTATTACTTCGAACATAGATGAAAATGTTCAAGTGATTGAACATGTATATCGAGAATACTTTGTTCTATGCAAGCCAACCAAAATTCAATCTCTAGAGTCCTTTAATAAGATATAAATCATTGTCACTGGATCTCGTGCATGCATGAAATTAGATAACAATAATTAAGCAACAAAATCTCACTAGAAGCTGGTCAAATTGACCACAAAATTAGCTGTATATTCTTTTTCAAAAAATAAAGAATAAATTGCACAATGTACCCTTACATTTGTCTAAAAACACAGAAAGATATATTTACCCTTTTATTGTACAACACTCCCATTTCATTAGTCAAAGCCAGTTAAAGTTAGTCAAACACATCTAACTTAAGGGCATTTTAGACTTTTACTATTTTTTAATTTTCTTTTACAATTTGAATTATATAAATTAAAAATAATAAAAAATTAAGGGAAAAAAAAAGTATGTTAAAGTTCTGGGTAGATATTCAACTTGAATATCTACCTAGATCTTTAAAAAGAAAAATATATAAAAATACGAAGTTGAAGATCAGTTGAAGATCTACATGGATTTTCAAGTTGAAGATCTAGTTGAAGATTTGGAATTTTGGGCAGATCTTCAAGTTGAAGTTCTAGATTCGACATCTTCAACTCGAAGATCTACCCAGATCTTAGAAAAAAAAAAAAGAATTTAAAAAATAAAATGACGTTGAAGATCTAGGTTCTTCAATTTTCAAAACCGTCCCTTGCCAAAAAACACAGATATTCTTTATCAACGTCACACCCACAAAAACTCATATCTTCAACACATCATCAGGAACTAAAAAAATCAACATAGTTTTATATACATATGTAAATCAACACATCTTGCCGACTCAACCAACACCAAGAAATCAACATCAACAGATCTTCATCAACATTTCAAAATCAGCAAATTAACACAACCAAAATCACAAAAAAAGAAAAAAAAAAAACCAAAACATTAATTTTTTTTTTTTTTACAAAAAAAAACCTCCATCGTCGGTTTAACCTCCTTGGAGTCAACCTCCATTGCCGATTCAATCTTAATCTACGACAGCAGAGTTGGAGGAGCGGGAGAGGAGAGACCAACAAAATAAAAGGCAAAAGAGAGAAGGGGGAGGAGAGAAACTAGATCATAAAAGGGAGAAGGGAGAATGGTAACAATGTTAGTCTGAGACGGCACTTGGATATTGTCTATGAAAGCAGCGCCTAGCGACATGAGAAAATGGTGAGAATGAGCTATGAGAGAAGATGGAGATGGGGGTGAAGGAAAAATAAAAAGAGAGAGAGAGATAGAGAGACAGAGAAAGCGAAGAAAAAGAAGATCCTAATTTATTTTCCATTTTTTTAATTTTTAATTTATTTTTCATATTTTAATTTTTAATTTATTTTTTATATTAAAAAAAATTAAAAAAATTCTCCACTGTCCATTTCTCAAGTGGACGGTGGAGATATACTTTTAATTTTAATAACATTCATATATAACTGGCATGTATTACAAATAACTAACATGTAGCATAATTGGTTAGGTTTTGGAAATGGGAATTGGGTTTTTTTCTCTCAAGAACTTGGATTTTTCTCTTACTCTACAAATTGTAACTAATTACGCATCAAAGTTAAAGTCAAATTATTTATGGGGTCAAGATTGTTGAATGGGTGAGGATATGTAACATTAAACACCTTGATGAGTCGAGTTTCAAACCGAATCTAAAGAAGTTAGGAGAGTGGTAGATGATAATATAGAGAAAGAAGAGAGCACAAATGTTGCTATAGAAAGAGAACAGATAAGCCACGACGAAAAGTGTGGAGAGAGAAAAGATAAGCCACGGTCAATTATTTGAGACAAATGTGTAATTATGAAATACACAATGAAAACGAGAGAATATAGAGGAAAAATAAGAAAAAAGAAGTGAGAGAAAAATACAAACAAATGAGTATGTTTTAAAGTCAATTATAGAGGTAGTTTTGTCTCTAAAATGACTAATGTTGATAAGAAAAGAAAACTCAATAAGTTTGGATTAATGTTATTAAAAAGTAACATAGCCAAAAGGCTAATTGGAGGAATTTTTTCTAATTTTAATATGTGAAATATATATATATATATATATATTTGATATCACAAGTACATTTTATGTCTGCCGAACCCTTTTAATAATAACTTTAAGGTGCGATTCGAATCATAATATTATTACTAACTCTTCTACCTAACAAGCGGTAGAAAGAGACTCACATCGAAAAACTGTTCTTTAGCTAAAGAGATTTAAACGTAATTATCCTCACACATAAGGGAGCAAGCTGAAATTATCTATGTTTTATGAATGGCTGTTACTCGAAATATAGTCTTGCTTTTTAAGATAAAGCACTAGGCGCATTGCCCACACTGTTAAGCGACTTGCGAGTATATATGCATGTTCTATACTATAATATTTGTGGGTTAAACGCATATACTTCATGCAATCAACTCCCAAGCATCTTTTATGTTAATGTACATTATCTAGCTAATACTATCGGATTCTCACTTAACTACTTTAACTTTTAAATTAAAGGATTACTAACCTAATACAAAAGCCATCAAATGTCGTACCATGACCAGGTTGAAAAATAATTTCTTATTTACTTTCCACATTTTTATCGTTTGCTTGAATTTTCACTTTCAAAATAGAATAGACATTTTCTATTTACTTTTTTTTTTTTTTGTGCGAATGGATCTTTATTCATTGCCTCAACCCAAAATACTGATTTTCTTTCTCTTTCTAACTTTGTCAATTTTAAATGTTAGGACTTTTAAAATTGTTAACGTGTTAAAATTTAATGACCAACACATCAACAACAATATATACAACGAATTAAATTTAGTAGCTTGCTTATTTTAATAACTTGTTGATTAATTTTAAGATTAGTCAATAAAAACCTAGAATTAATTGCAAATCATTCAACAATTATAATTTTATTAGACAAAATTACCCAGAACATTAATGATTATATATCAACATTGTCCTGTTACTTCCCTCGAAAGAAAGTTATTAAATCCACTCCTACATTGGCTCCAAAACCTGTCAAAATTAAATTCTAAACTTGTCACTTCATTTTATAATATGACTGTTGTCTTTTAATTAGGCTTTCCCATATGTTGATAACGGATCTAACAAGTCATGAATTTATTGAAAGTAAGAGAAAACCTTTTTCTTTCTTTGTTTTTTTTTTTCTTTTTTTCTTTTTCATTTAAATCTAAACTTTCCTTGCTAACTATGAAGTTCGTGAGATTTTTCCCGAGATCCATTGCGTTACTATTTAGAGATATTGCCAACTAGATATGGGAAGTTTATATATATATATATATATATATATATACACACACTTAGCAGTTTATATGTAATACACTTAAATATGGATACATTTAAAATCTTGACAATTCAATTTTTAATGAGTCATATCTAAAGGTTGGAACTTGATCTTCAACTAATTAAGTTAATATCCTTAGATCTAATTTATTGAAAACTGAATGGTCAAAATTCTAAGTATATTCATACTCAAGTACACTATAAAATGTGACAATACATACACACACACACACACACACACACACATATATATATAATGGTTTTACCATTAGTGTCTCCTAATTTTAAAAAGTTAGGACGAATCAATAAAATTCATCCTATTGCATTTTCTCTCCTAAAATAATTTCTCTTTCTTATTTAATTCAATTGCAATGAATGAATTTAATAAATTCATCTAACTTTTTAATTTAATTGGTTCATCTACCTTTTTAAAGTTAAGAGATATTTATAGTAAAATCATTATATATATATATATATATATATATGTTCTGCATCAACTCCGTTGGCTATGGCTCAAAACTACATAAAAATAAAATCTAGAGGTAGGAATCGAACAGACATATGAAAGAAAGCAAGTGATAATAGATTCATTTCGGTTGGGTTAAAATCTTTCACTCGAACTAAACCAATATTGTCTTTACAATGGAAACTTGTTTATACATTTATTATTATTTTTTTTGAATTTACAAACACGTTTATATCTGTCTGGACTCCTAGATGATGATACTACAGAATCATCTGAAACGTAATATTTAACTCTACTTCTTACTAATAAGGAGAGAGGGATCCACGTTAAATGAAACTAATCTCGAATTGAGGAATTTAAATATAGATTGTCTACCGACAAGTAGATTGAAACAAAATTGTTTATTTTTTATGATAGACGTTATTCAAACCGTGTATCTTTGATGAGTGACAGGGTGGGTGCCAGTTGTGAGTGGAAACGTGTTTACTTTGTCGAAGAGAAAAGAAAAGAAAACTTGTTTACGCCTCTTACTGATCTAGTACGTCATTCTTGCACAATTGAACAATTAGAACTTTTCAAAAGAAAACGAAAAGAAAAAACGAAAAACATATGCAAACAAAAAACATGCAACAAAGTCAGACATAAGGGAATGATTTGTAGTCAGCGGAGTGGAATAGTGTGCAGTGTTTTAAATCTTTAGTCAACAACACTCAAATTACGTTTCAAAAAAAAAAAAGAAAAGAAAAAAAACTCAAATTACTGTTTTCTTTTTTTTGAAACACACTCAAATTACCGTTGTGACACGGTTTAAATGCTACGCAGCATTAACAGCACATGAGCTTGTTAGAAATATGCTTAGAAATACATATTAAATAAAAATTTATTATTTATTATTTATAAAAATAAATACTTATTTATCATTTATAATCCTTATTCATTAGCATTGCATATACATTAAATGAGTATAGATTTGACTTATTATAAAATATTGATTCAAATGTGTTGAAACAAATATATATATATATATATAGAGAGAGAGAGATGGATAGAAATCAAAATAAACAATTATTCCAACTGTTTCGGGACTTGGGCAATCTACAAAGTGAGGTTATAATACTTTAAGGTTTTGTTTGTTACCTAAGATGAGATTGGGTGTGGACTATTTTTTGTCCAAACCCATGTTTGGTGTTTCCACTCACCCATCACTAATTTATCTTATTAGTTTGGGATCAAACTAACTCATTCAATCACATGGGTTAAAATAATCACATTGTTGGCTCTTTCTCTGATGCCTCACATCACCATACTCGTCGTTGCCCCTGGTCACTTCTCTTTCTCCCTCGCCTCCCTCTTCCTCTCCTTCCATGCGCCTATACTAGTCCTTCTCGCTCACCTCTCTCTCCTTTCGTATCATCTCCACCATGATTTCATCTTCACTCGCCAATCTTTTTCTTCGTCTTTATCTCCATTAGCGATTTTTGCTCTCACCGATCTCCTTCTTCTTCTTCGTCTCCAACTCTTCATCACAGTTTTTGCACCCATCTTTGTCTTCGTCTCTGAGCAGTTTCTATGATTTCTTTGACATCACTGATTGTTGATCTCTTCTTCAATGCTATCGATCATTGATGAAGGAGGGTGGTTATAGAGGACGTACGCGATAGTGGTGGTTGTGAAGCCAAGTTTGACCGGTCTTAATATGCAAAATCTGTGAAAAACCCCTAAAAAATTACTTTAAAATTCAAGTTTGTCCCACTACTTTTAATCTTATCCTACATTTTACCAAAATAAGATAACATCCAATCCAATCTCATCTCATCTCATCTAATTTAATCTCATATAAATTATCTAATTCTATCATGCATACCAAACGAGACCTAAATCTCAATATTTATTGAAATGGAGGTGTCTATGTTGTCTATGAGATAGTCTTTGCTTAGGTTAAATTAATAGTGTATGGTAAATGAAATACCCGATTTCTTTGAAGTTATCAAATTTTTCATATTAAATTAAATTTGTCTAGTTGTTGTAACAACTAACAATCAATTACTGTAACGATTGACAATGTTCCATCGTAACAATTAAAAAAAAGTGTTGTAATATAAAACCACAAAGAAAAAAAAAATGTAAAATTTTAATGTGGTTCGGTTTGACACTACATCCACCAGGCCACACCCAAGTGTTTTTACTAATTAATGAAGATTCAAATAGTATATACATAACTTAACTCACTCAACTAAAAACTCCATTTTTATAATTGACACTAAGTGTTATACTCTCTCACCTAATTTAGTATAGGAAGCTCCCCTCGACTTAATTGATTCGTAGTTTCTTGAACTCCTTTTAAAAACCTTGAGACCTGTCTTCTCTTGAAGACCAAACAACTTTTCGTTCCAAAAAGCTAATGTTGTTGAATATGCTTAGAGAGCTACACACTCCCTGAGACTAAAACAAACTTAGAGTAAGTTTAACAAATGTAAACTCTCGTACACTTTGAAACCCATTGTTTGCTTGAAAAACTTCTTGAGTTTAGTCGGCTTATATAGTGCCAACATGCATCCTTTTTTCTCTCTAGCAATATGTGCAAAATAAGAAATTTAATTAGAGATAAATAGCCCAAATTAATTCCACTTAAAATATGAATATTTATCCTATTTTATAGCTAGCCAACTCTGGTCATAAGGCTGACCAAATTCATTCAAGAGACCAATTATAATCTTTTGATCAATGAACATCATCAAAAGAAACAAGAGATTTAATATTAAAACACAAGAATAAAATCTACAAATATTTTCAAAGAAGTTTATGCCAAAAGAATATATTTTTCTTAAATTGGAATTTCCATATTTAATAACAGGATGTTATCAAATTGAAACCCAAAATTATTAAAAGAATATTTAAAATAATCTTAAGGATAAATAAAAAAGTAATTAATCAACAAAATATAAGTTTGTTTCAACACTGTCAAACCTTTGCAACTGTCATATGACATCAAACCTTTGCACTAACAATAAATGCATGAAAATTAACCATCTATATGTGAAACCATCTACATAAAGATTACTGTCTAAGTCAATAATGGGCAACATGGATACTTATAGTGATAGTAATTCTAGTCTAAAGAGAGCGGTAAAATCATATATTGACTAATGGGCTTTTTGTTTGTTTTGTTTTGTTTTATCTTATACGGAAGCTCATGTTCAAGGAATGGAATGACTTAGTCAACGCAGTGAAATAGTACTACATAATTAAAGTCCTCATGTGTATACAATCAGTGGTCAACAGTCAACGCTTAAATCACTGTTGTGACGCGGTTTTAATTAGCGCATTGGCCGCAATAACACAACATGAGCTATACTACCAAGAACTACTACAAGTTCTCTCTTCGGTTGCCTCCTGCTTGCTAACCACTCTTAGTCAAGCCACCTACTTCACTTTTTTTCTTATGCATTATTGATTGTTGTGTTATGTACACAGCCATGTCTATACTTCTTTGTTGAGCCATTAATTATCATTATTTTATGTCTATATTACCTATTATTTATACTACGTTTTTATGTGGAATTAGTACTTTTAATTTGTTTTGTGTTTTTATGCTTTGAATTAGGTTTTGAGAAGAAAAATAATTATTTGTCAAGTTACATGTACAATCTAGTAATATTATTAATAAGATTATTTTTCTCTGAATTTTTTTGTTTTTCAACTTTAGAAGGATTCTTTGTCAAGTTTCATAAACATCAATGATGATAATATTTTATTTTTTTAAGAAAACAATTTATTGATTGAAAAATATAATTTATGAGAGTGTATGTTATAAATAAGAAATCAGCAAAAGTCAATCAATAATTTTTGTTTTGTTACTATGGAAGTCCATAAAAATCTATGAAAGTTTTTCATAATTTTTTAAAGTATATAAAATCAATAGATGATCATGAAAGTTTGTATAAATTAAAAGTCTATAAAACTCATTGATGGTCTATTAACATTTATAAAAATCTTTTCAAAGGAATTATATAAGAAAAAATTTTAATTTAGCTTCTAACGTTCAATGAAATGTTATTTTTTTTATTCATTTATACGTTTTTAATGTTTATTTTCTTTAACATTTTAGAAATTCATTAATTACATCCTTATATCAATTGATTATTAATCAAATTTAACAATTTAAAAGGTATTTTAGTTTTTTTTGTTCTATTGATCATTTAAAATTAATAGATAAAAAACTATAGATTTCCACGCTACATCAAAGTTGTGACGAGTTTAATTAAAATAAAATTAAAAATAAAACATTAATAAAAATTATATAATTATTAAAAAAAAAAACAAAAACTCAAAAAAAAAAAACGAAAATAAAAAATGGAAGGATCTTCAATGTTTGAAGCGATTTGGCTCGAACCCAGATCGTCAAATCTTCCATGAACCCAGCAAACCATCACAGCAGCATTGATCCAAACACACAACAGCAGCAAAACCTTAAACCATCAATAGTCACTCATATAACCTCAAAAAACCAACAAAAT
Organism: Nephelium lappaceum; assembly: GCA_021234005.1. Lineage (NCBI taxonomy): Eukaryota > Viridiplantae > Streptophyta > Magnoliopsida > Sapindales > Sapindaceae > Nephelium > Nephelium lappaceum. The sequence continues at coordinate 15,093,147 of CM038006.1, read as the reverse complement.
CAAACACAAAAAACCATCTTCATCATCTGCAAACACAAAACCCAAACATAAACACAGAAACCAAACACAGAAAACCCAGATCTTATTTCTATAACCAGGAAAAAAAAAAAAAAAAAAAAAAAAACACCCTCTGATGAAATGGAGCACCACCCAGAAACCAATATCATCTCAAGAAGAAGATGATCAACAGGTAGACTTGAAGCGGTAGGTCCCAGTCTTTTTCTCCTCTCACAGAACTCTCTTCACCGTCCTCTGGATAGCCGTATTTGCCTCCGTGTTCCTATGGCAGTGTGACGCCGTCGTCGGAGGCTTAATTCTGTCTATATATAGTACTCTTCTTTTTTTTTTTTTTTTTGTCTATATATATATTGTTTTGGAAAGTGAGTTTTGGTTTGATTTTGATGCGGAATTCTTAATTCTGGTTTTTTTGTATTTTTTTTTTTAAATGAAGTCTGATGAAGATTTGATTTCTTGATCTACAATGAACATACCCAGATCTTCAAGTCTGGGCATGGAATAAAAACTCGGTCGAGTTGGCCGAGTTCTCGCCGAGGACTCGCCGCTCGGCCTGCTGCTGATCCGAGAATCGCCGGATCGGCAGCACAAATCGGCTCGGGTAAAAAATCAGCCCAACTCAGCCTTAACTCGGCCCAACTCGGTCCAACTCGGCCCAACTCGGTCCAACTCAGCAATTCTTCTCTTCATTCTTCTTCAGTTCCTTTTCTGTTCTGCCGTTCTGCTTCGTCACTGCCGTCGCTCATCGTTGCCGTCGCTCGTCACTGCTCGTCGCTGCCGTCGGTCTCTGCCTTGTTCGTCGCCGTCGCCGTCACAGCCAAGGTCGCCGTCTGTCATCATCTTCGGTCGGTGGTGGCTGGTCGGCAGCTTCTTCTTCTTCTTCTTCTTCTTCTCTTCTTCTTCTTCTTTCTTTTCTTCTCTTCTTCTTTCTTCTTCTCGGCGACCGACTCAATATCAATTTTGTGAGTCAAAACAAGTTTTTGGCTTCTATTTTCCTCCCTAATCAATTTTAAAAATGACGGTCACATCCCGAGAAAATATCGGTCTCCTCCCTTAACTTTTAACTCAATTCTATTTTGACCACAAATATTAAAACTTATACTCAATTTAATCCTTTATCACTTTTATTTTACAGGGTTGACCTAGTTTGACCGTTGACCGATGGTCAAACCGAGTACTCGAGTACTCTTCGAGTTGCCGAGTACTCGCTACTCGCTGCCTCGCCGGTCGAGTAGCGAGTAGTGAGTTTTCGAACACTGAGTCTGGGTAATCATCCGGATGAAACATTTTTAATTTTTATCTTTTTTTCAACAATTTTTTTATTTTTTTTTAATTTTTGATTAAGGGCATTTTAATATTTATATAGGTTTCATCACATTTGACTTTTAATTAAACAGCTAGAGAGGCTGCATTGAAGAATTTTTAAAATATTAGGGATGATGAATATTGAAAACGAATATGTAAATAAAAAAATAATATTTTATCAAATATTAGAGGTTAAATTAATTTTTTTTTATTTTATAAAAGTCTATAAAAATAATTTACAATTTTTTAAAATCTTTAAAAATCAATAAGAATGGTGTATTTAATCCAGATTTCATTGGAGTTTGTTGGAGTATTTTTTTAATTATAAATTTTGATGGATTCTATAGATTCGATGAATTTCATCATATTTTTTTAGAATTTCATTTAAAATTTGTTGGATTATTTAATGAATTTCTTTGGATTTTATTGAAATTTTATTTAGAGTTTGTTAGATTTTTTGCTTATATTTATGTAATTGGATATATTTAAATGAAATTATTAATGATTTATTTTTAAAAAAAGATTCATATGATGGATAGTATATTGTAAAACTTGACTGCAATTTTCACCGCTTATATGATTATTTTTACTTATATAAATCAAATTAATGAAAATTTTAATATTATATATATATATATTTTTTACATCTAATTATCGAGGTCAGTATGGACTAGTTCCAATCAAAAATAATAATTAACTATTACTTTAATCAACAAAAAATAAATAAATATTTCAATAATATCAAAATAAATTAAACAAGCTTTAACAAGTATGAAATAGTTCCAACCAAAAATGATAAAAAAGTCATAATAAAAACAAATCTAACTAGTAATTGAAAACAATTCAAATTTAAACCTACTCCAAAATATTTTAAACTAAACTGTATGATGTTCATATAACCACACTCATTCAAGAATATAATATCCAATCTACACACTCTTCAGGTGACATTTCCAAATACACATCCTTTTTTGTTTGACTATCAACTAGTGCAAGCGCCTTGTAATGGACATAATTATCTAAATTTGGAATCTCCTTTATAGTATCCCATATATTACTTTTTCTTTCTTTTTCTTTTTTTTTTTTTTTTTTCTATTTCCCTTTTCTCCTTGTCACTCTCTCTCTTCTCAATTAGGCTACGCACTCCTCGAAAATCAGTGGCAATTGAATCAATGACAAGAGAAATTTTTTCTATGACTTTGTTGGAAATTATGAAAAGCCCGCCCAGAATGAATAATTGGGCCCTAGGATTTCGATCGGATTTTATCCAGAAACCACAACCCAATATCTAATACCCAATATGTGGTATGAATAATATGAGATTTGAATAATAGTAATCAACTGTCATAACAGTTAAGATCAGTTACAACTGCTTTGGCAGTTGTTGAAATAAAAATATATATACGTTGTTAAATAATGTAAACTGGTGATGAAAAACAGAGAAACAGTATACAGAAATCTCTTTCTTCTTCTTCTCAGTAAATAATACAAATTTTCTCTGAGCTCTTACACTGTGATTAGAGTTTGTTTTCCATTGTGATTGCTTACTAGACCTGTAGCATTGTTCTTGTTGATCCTACTGCTATTGAAGGTATGTATTTCATCATCTTTTGTAATTTAATTCATTGTAATTGATACAATATGTTACAAGTTGGTGATATTATTTAATGTATCAATTTATGAGTTCAAATTAATCAATGGTATCAGAGCTAGGTTATAACAGTGCTCGGTTTAATTTTTTATTTTTAATTTAATTGTTTGTGAAACAAATATTGTGTTATTGTTCAGCCTTAAATTTTGAAGAAAATTTATAGGGCATTAGAGACTTGTGTATTGCATGAAAGTGAGTCTAAAAACAGACAATCGGATTTTTGTTTGACTTGAATTGGTTAGAAAATTTGAAGAATTTCAAAGACTCATGTTATGCATGGAATCTGAAACTTTCTTTTGAATATTAATATTTCAAATCATTATCTTTTCAATCCGTTTGATACACCATTAGAATGGGCTCGAAAAAATCTTTCCAACGATATATTATATGACTGATTTCGATGAAAATTGAGTGAGAAAAATCAATTTCAAAGTTAAAACAAAAAAAATTGAAATCCGAAAAGAGGGTTGAAGATGATGAATAGTAACCGAACACGTGTCACCCTATGAGAGGTCCAGAGAAGGCGACGTGTCAAAACCAGATGAAGCCACATTATTGGCACGTGTCAATATATGGAGAGCCCACGCATATGAGACGTGGCCCAATAATATGAAGCCACGTGTCATACAGCGTGGCGACATCAGAAAGCACCATGTGTCAATATTTTCAGCGAATGAGATAGGGCCACGTGTCACCAGACGTGGTAGATTCTGGAGTGGCCACGTTTCAAGGACGTGTGGCCGCACCAAAGGCCGCCATGTGTTGCGCCGAACCACCGACGCACTAGGTGCGCATGCGGGCACGCGCGGCCGACGTGCCATGGCTGCCAAAGCCTGACAGCACCGGCCCCGGCGCGGGGAGCCATGCGCCACTGACGGCGGTGGTTTCCGGCCAAAATAAAAATTTTTTAAAAAAAAAATTATTTTTTTGGGGCCTATTAACAATAAAATTTATAGTAAATTTTATTTGTTTAGTTTAATTAAAACAAATTACTTAACATGCTTAACATGTTAAATTGTTTTGTAGATGGCTTATCATGTTATTCATTATTATTTTGATTCTAATGATGAAATTGAAAAAGTCATTGAGATTGTAGAGAGTCCTGACATCATCGATATTTCTTATGATCCGACCGACATTATAGTTATTTCAAACGACGAGGAGGGCATCGAGCCTCCAAACTATGTGCCTTCTGATGCTTCGGCTGATGTTATAGTCATTTCAGATAACGAGGAGGGCATCGAGCCTCCGGACTATGTACCCTCTAATGTTCCCACCGATATCATAGTCATTTCTAATGATGAGATGGATGTAGTGATCATTGAGATCTCTGATGATGAGATGATTGATGTGATGGGGACTCCTGATGATGAGGTGGTTGAGGTTATAAACATCTCATCAGACAAGGAGGATCCCAAGATGGATGACTTCTAGCATTATGATGATATGGTCTATTTTATGTATTAGCATACTTGTTTTTATTTTATTTTATTTGTAAATGTTATTAGTATTTGATTTCATGACATTTCTTAAATGATTAGTTCATTCATGTTAGTTGAATTGAAGGTGAATATTTAATATAATTACTTTTGCACTTAATTGAATGATCATTATATTCATCTATCAAAGTAGTGTTCTTTGCTTAATGTTTGAAAGAATTGGATTGCGCAAAAACGCTTACTTATATATCATATTTGAAATGTTTGGAAGTTGATGATGATTAAATAGCTTGACTGTTTTTTCGACTCTACTCCTTGCATTCACATATTATATTTGTAGGCGTACGTTTGCTACAAATGAAATATGAAATAGTACAGTGTATGCTTAGATTAAATATCCTTCACTTGTCTCTAAATAGGATATATTTCAGGAAATAACTTCTGCTTCAAAGAATATCATAGCTGAGCTTAACAATGGTGAGAAGCTGAATGGTGACAACTCTGATATATGGCACCGCAAAATTCAGTACATCATTGAAGAGCAAGATGCTCTTGAGACTCTTACAAACACCATGGTACCACCCAAGTCAGGTACATCTGCTCAAGGTAGGAGGGACATGGAGGTCTATCAGACTTGAAAAAAGAAGAATAGCATTGCTAGAATTACGATCCTGAGCAGCATGGATGATGACTTTATATGTATGTATGAGAAATATGAGATAGCCCAGGACATGTGGATGGCCTTGAAAGACAAGTATGACTGGTACTTCAACCACTAAGTTGAGAAGGCTAACTATCAAGTTTGACACCTACAGGAAGCGTCAAAATCACACAATGAGGCAGCACCTTAAGGAAATGTCAAACATGATTCGCGAGCTCAAGTTCGTTGGGCATAACCTCACTGATGAGCAACAAGTACAAGCTGTGATCCGGTCTCTGCCCTTTAGCTGGGAGAATATGAAGATCAACATGACACATAATGATAACATCAAGACTTTTGATGACATTTCACGTCATGTTGAGCTGAAAGATGAGCGCTTGGAAGCAGTTAAGGCTTCCGGTCAGCTTTATATGGTTGAATCCAGCAAACGTAAAGGCTCAGGCCTTAAGCGCAAGAGAGGAAAGAATTTTTTCAAGAAAGGGAAAGGTAATCCTAACTTTAGAAAGAATGAGACTAGAAAGTGCAAGAGAGGTAAATGCACTGGGGGGAAGAAGGACAAGGACCAAAATGACTATGCTTCAACTATAGAAAGTTGGGCCATTTTGCTCGTGAATGCACTGAGCCCAAACATGAGAAGGTATATTGTTACTCTAATTTGCCTAATTATATTTATGTTTCTAGCTCAATATTACTTACTGAATCTCATCCTTTGTGGACTGTAGACTCAGGAGCTACAGACCATGTAGCTAGAGACCGGCAAGCATTTGTGGAGTATCGTTGAATCAGTCATGGAACAAGATGGATCTATGTGGGGAATAATTCACGCGTTGAAGTCAAAAGAATTGGCACATGCAAGCTTGAATTATATGGTGGACAAATACTTTATCTCCATGATGTTCTTTTTGCTCCTGATATTCGACGAAATTTGGTTTTTGTCCAAGTACTATTAAGATTAGGATATGTTTTAAACTTTTATGGTGATTGTATGGATATTATATTAAATTCTGTTCGAGTAGGTACTGGTTATATGTTAGATGATTTTATTGTACTAAATACCGAGACGAATGGTTTTAATTATGTTGATGGTTGTTTTTCTCTACTTGCTTCTTCCGATATTGCAAATGTTAATGTAAATATTTGGTATGCTAGACTGGGTCATATAGGTCATGAGAGGATGAATAGATTGACTAGAGAAGGATTATTAGGCCTACTTAACAAAATAGATTTATCTATTTGTGAAAGTTGTCTAGCTGGAAAAGCAACTAGAAAACCGTTTAGAAAAGAAACTAGGGTTGACTATCCATTACAATTAATTATTCTGACATCTGTGGTCCGATGAATGTTAGAGCAAGGCATGGAGCCTCATATTTTATTACATTCATTGATGATTTTACACGTTTTGGTCATGTCTATTTGATTTCTCACAAATCTGAAGCATTGAATTGTTTTAGGTTATATATAAATTTAGTAGAGAATCAATTGGACAAAAAAATTAAAATTTTAAGAACTGACTGTGGATGTGAATACCTCTCCGAACAATTAAGGAATTGTACAATAAAAGAGACATAGATAGACAATTAACTATTATTGGAACTCCGTAGCAAAATGGTGTTGCAGAGAGAAGAAATAGAATCTTTTTGGAAATGGTTAGGTCAATGATGACTCAAGCAAATCTCTCAATATCCTATTGGGGAAATGCATTATTAACAGTCACATACATACTTAATCGAGTTCCCACAAAATCTGGCACTTCTACACCTTATAAGTTATGGAAGGGTAGAAAATCGAACCTAAGTCACCTGCGACCTTGGGGATGTGCAAGTTATATACATGATTTATCAAATAAATATGGAAAATTGGGTGCAAGAGGTAAAAGATGTATCTTTATTAGATACTCTGTGCACTCCAAAGAATATGTACTAATCGGAGAGCATACAGATGGAGGAGAGACTGAATTAGAATCACGAGATGTCAATTTTCTTGAAAATGAATTTCCTAGCAGAGGTGAGATTGATAAAGATATTCGATTTTATGAATTTGATGATCAAGACAATAGTGTGCATCAAAATGCTCCTACAGAGGTTATTAAAAATGTAATAGGACCATCAATCTCTAGTGAGAGCAATGTGATGGATTCGCCATCTCGCAGAAGTAATTGTAAGCTAATTCCACGTTGTTGATTTGACATTGAAAATGAAGCGTTTATGATTGCTTCACATGATAGCGATGAACCAAGAAATGTGAAAGAGGCTCTCAACTCATTTGCTAAAGAGTTATGGATAAAAGCCATGCAGGAAGAAATGGAGTCAATGAAAAACAACCAAGTTTGACTTACCGCCTAATCGAAGAAACATTGGAAACAAATGGGTTTTACGAATCAAACGAAAAGCGGATGGCACAATAAAAAATATAAGACGTGATTGGTCGCTAAAGGTTATACCCAACAAGAGGGTATAGACTATGAAGAAACTTTCTCACTAGTAGTGAGATTTGCTTCCATACGCTTTATCCTAGTAATCGTTGCACATATAGATTTAAAATTGCATCAGATGGATGTAAAGACGACATTTCTCAATAGAGAACTGGAAGAAGAGATTTATATGGAACAGCTTGAGAATTTTATTGTCAAAGGCCAATAGCGCAAAGTAGGCAGGCTTAAACGATTCATATATGAATTAAAGCAATCTTCCAAACAATGTTACATTCATTTCCATCAAACTGTTTTGTCTTATAATTTTACAATGATGGAAGATGACCATTGCGTATACATTAAACGATGTGATGATAAATTTATAATATTATCCTTATATGTGGATGACATTTTATTAGTAGGGAACAATAAAGAGTTTGTGATAACCATAAAAAGGTGGTTATCCTCAAATTTTGAAATGAAAGATATGGGTGAAGCTGTTTATATATTGGGAGTCAAAATCACAAGAGACCGTTCAAGAAAACTTCTTGCTCTATCACTAGAGACTTACATAAAGAAGATTCTTGAACGTTTTAATATGGCTTATTGCAAGTCAATAGATACTCCCATATCAAAAGGACAAACTCTTAGTTTTGATATGTGCCCTAAGACTCCACAAGAATGTGAAAAAATGAAGAAAGTTCCTTATTCTAGTGCTATTGGGAGTCTCATGTATGCAATGATGTGTATAAGACCAGATATATGTTATACTGTTGGACTTGCAAGCAGATATCTTTCGAATCCCGAACAAAAACATTGGATTGCTGTTAAGAGAATCTTGGCGTATCTCAAGGGTACTGCAGATTACTCTCTTTGTTATAAGGGAGGTGATCTTTATTTAGTCAGTTACACAGATGCCGATTGGGGAGATGATTTAGATGAACAAAAAGCCACCTCAGGTTATACACTTTTGCTTAGTCAATGTGTTATCTCATGGTGTAGTAAGAAGCAAACATGCATAGCCCTCTTAACAATGGAAGCCAAATTTGTGGCATGTTCGATGGTAGTACAAGAAGCAGTTTGGCTTAAGAGATTTTTGGAAGATTTTAAGATTGTCACTGGTGCAGAGCAACCAGTAACTGTCTATTGTGATAGTCAAGCTGCAATTACATATATAAAAGATTCCAAGTATCATAACAAATCCAAACATATAGAGACAAAGTATAATTTTGTGAGGGATATTATAATGAAGAAAGAAGTGAAAGTTCAATATATTTCTACGCATATGATGATAGCAGATCCATTAACCAAAGCAATGACTAGAGATGTGTATAAATCACATGCTAAGTCTTTAGGATTGCATAGATTGTAATATTGTTTATATATATCATATATATATATATGTATTGAATTGTTTGAATTGATTTAATTTTCTGCTTATGAATATAAATATCAGTTCAATCTGAATCTTCAATTTTATACTAGCATATATATTTCATATAAGAATTTGTTAAAGATATATCGTCAGGTAGAGACTAACATTCTTACACATGTTGTTGCCTTGGTTGTTTGGGAAAGCAAGCTAAGATGAGACACATATATCATTGAAAATTATAAGTAATATAATTTTCTTGGAACTTAGATATATGAATTTTTGTGGCTTTGACCTAATCAAGATGAGGTTTTCTCTACTATAAACAAACTATGAAAACCGATCAATGAGAATTACCCCACTGTCATCGAAACCTGATTGAGCTAGATGTGAGATCTTAATATAACATTTTGAAAAGTGAGCAATTAAGAACTCAGATTGAACGCTCAAATTGCGTTGGAACTTAAATCTGTACAATGAAATAATTATTAGACATATGCATTTAAGAATAAAATCCACTGTAACACATGACTCATACCATGTGTGCTTATGTGACTAATATGGAAAATGAGAGAATGAATCTCTGCTTCTTCATTGTGTAAGTTCCATTAGAGTTGTAAAAACTCTTAACCATATCTTTAAGACCATTGACTTTGTCCTGAAGTCACAGGATGATGTTAGCGTCTTTACATATCTTCTATGGTCATGATAATTCAACTTATGTGGTATGTCTATGGTAGCAATTGTCTTTGTGGGCCAAAGGACAAAAGTCGAATAGGAAGATTCGACATTTCTTTCATCAATGGTGTATTCATTGGTCGACCAATTGTGATCAAAGTTGTGATTACAATTATGAATACATAGAATTATTAAAGCCAAGTATAGCTTCTTTATCAATTAAGAGGGATTAAGTATATTTGAGCTGATGAAATTTTGAAATTGAATCTAGGATACTTTTGAACAATATGTGATGTTTCATTATTAAAATATCAAACTATAAGCTCCAAGATTAACAATTGTTCACAGGTCACACGGTCTATTTGCCTATATGAATATTTGAGAATAGATTTGTATTTGAATGTTTACATCCCTTCATAAATATTGTCTCATTTTGTGCGAGTGAGAGATGTTGAAAATTATGCAAGCCTGCCCAAAATGAATAATTGGGCCCTAGGATTTGGATCAGGTTTTATCCAGAAACCACAACCTAATATCCAATACCCAATATGTGGTATGAATAATATGGGATTTGGATAATGATAATCAACTGTCATAGTAGTTGAGATTAGTTACAACTGCTCTGGCAGTTGTTGAAATAAAAATATATATACGTTGTTAAATAACGTAAACTGGTGATGAAAAACAGAGAAACAGTATACAGAAATCTCTTTTTTCTGCTTCTCAGTAAATAATACAAAGTTTCTCTGGGCTCTTGCACTATAATTAGAGTTTGCTTTCCATTGTGATTGCTTACCAGACCCGTAGCATTGTTCTTGTTGATCCTACTCCTATTGAAGGTATGTATTTCATCATCTTTTGTAATTTAATCATTGTTATTGATACAATATATTACAAGTTGATGATATTGTTTAATGTATCAATTTATGAGTTCAAATTCATCAAACTTCGTTTTGGTTATTCTCAAATGAGCTAGTTCCTTCATAATCGGTTCTATTCCTCTTTTTCTTACTGGTGTTCTTTGAAGGAACCTTTGAACTCATGTCCTAATAGTATTTGGGTGAAGTAGATCGTTCAAGTGGCGAAACTTGGTGTGATGATTCATGTTGATTTTGCATAAATGCATTATTATTCTCATCATACATATAATCTTTAATATTGGTATGTCTGTCTTGAACTCCAAGTATTCTTGCATCAGTATCATCACCCAATCCAACTGCGTGTCTCCCTGAAGCAGTTGCATTCCCAAATACTATCGTCAAATCATCATAATCTATATAATTTTCTGTGCGAAGCTGTCGTTCTTTTGGATAGGACTATAAAGAAAAGTAAAAATAAAATGTTAATATACAAAACCTAAAAAGTTAAGTAATTATCAAACTATACATATATATATCTATATATCTATATACATATATATAAACAAAAATTTAAGAACCTTATCTTAAAATAGTCTTCCTATACTTCTTCGATAGCAGTGAATCTCTTCGTGATTGGGTCTCATCGAAAGCCAAAGCTATGATGCATAAGTTCAATATATCTTTGATATTGGGTCTTAAACCATTTCAATCGACTTTGATAATTATTGTAGGTCTTATTACAATTATGTTTTTCATTGAGAATAGGGAGTATTGATGTTTCCACTGTTTGCTTGCTTAACAATCCATTAGCATCACGCCATCCACGATTGACGACTTCAACCATAAGTTGTAATAATAAATTGCTCTGTACTACAATCCAACTGTTATAATTTCCTCAAATTTTGTCTTTCCCTTTCTTATTTCCTTGTTGTGTTTCTTCCATTTATAAGTATACTAATCACACATAGAAATCCCAAATTTCAATTAAAAAAAAAAAAAAAACAATTGACAACTAATAGATAATAATCATCTACCATAACTTAAAGACCTCACTTATTTTTAATACAATTTCAATTATGACATAAACAACATAAAATCAAAAAATAAAATAATATTAAAAGCATTTTCAGAACCCCAGATATGTCAATCAATGTCAATAGGCTCATTATTATGTAAGAGACAGATATGTCAATGGTTTTCGGAGCACTTTAATCTTTTGATACGCTGATATACAGAGACCAAATTATTAGGTAAGAGATAATAGGCACATCAAATATGTTAATCAATGTCAACGTGAAAATTGAAGGATAAAATTGTCGCCTGCCAAACTCATATGATCAAAGACAGAGACCATGTGAGAAAAATTGTGTCAACAAATCACTCAATACACCAGAATTATGGCACAAGAAATCAACAATTCCTAAGAAGAAAGTAAAAGTATTCAAAATCATGGTAGACGCTTAATTCGAATGAATGTAGGATTAATACTCCAAGTTGAGCAAACTTGAAAATTATATTATCTGACAACCTACCTCTCTACCACTATATCCCCCAACATCAACACACACCCCCCCCTCCCCCCCCCCCCCCCCCCCTCCCCCCTTGTATTTCAAAATTTCCCTAACTTTTAGGAATTGTTATTAAGCACAATCTAGAACCATGACACTGAACAACAAAAATAACATGTCAGAGCGCTTTGATTTTCAAATTGCCTTCTCTAACTACTATATTGTCGATGGAAATCAATCATAACAGAGGGCAAGGTAAAAATTAATCATGGCTATGTATCTGAGACAAATAGTCTCTCATTGAATCACAATTCTTTAAAGTGTATATATTACCGATTTTTTCTATGGTTGCACCTGGTTTTTTCTTTATGCTAGTACATGTACTCAACCCCTATAATTCTTCATACTAGAGCAAATCAAACTTGAATCATGAAGCGGAATCGAAAATACAACAATTGAATATAGTAGAAAATACCGATTGAATATGGAAAAGAAAAATACATAACATACCTTTAATTCACCACCACCTGTTCCAAGAGGACAAAAAAAAAAACTGTATGAAAAACCTAAAAAATCTATAGGGGTAGGGCAAGATTTCATGTGAGGTTTCTTATTTATACTTAGGGTTTAAAAATCCATCACAATCCATGAAAATCCAATTCTTACAAAATCATTGATTTTTTTAATACATCTAGACTTATTTAGATTTCTTAAAAGCCTGAATTGAATACACCAAAATTTCATTGAAATCCTTACAAATCTAGATTGAATACACTCAGATTTTAATAGATTTCTAAAAAGCTTAGATTAAATACACCCAGATTTTTAAAATCCTTTGAATTCCAATAAGCTCCAAAGTTGAATACACCCCACTAAGATTTAATGAACTCTACAAAAATTATTCACTTACAAAAAAAAAAAATCTATAAAATTTTAGATTAAATATAATACCCACTACTTTCTTTATTTATTTCTTTTAATAAAATACGCATAAAATGATTCTTAGTAGTTAACTACTAATAAAATCATAATAACATCAAATATCAACGTAATTGTCTTTGAAATAATAAATCATTTCCACTTGTAATCTTTATTGTGCCTCCTTGTAGAAATAGATTGTATAATTTTCCTCCCTTTAATATGTTAAATACTTTAAGCTTTCGACCTAAATATAACTAACGGCATCTTAATAATATTATGTAGTTTTTTAGTTTCTATTGATGATACATCAGTAAGGTTTTTTCGATATGGATTCATTTAGACAAGAAAACTATAAAAATGCATATTTTCATCTCCAATGTAATTATTTAAAACAAAATATACATATATTTTTAATTAATCATTAGAAAACATGTATCACACTCTCTTACTTTCATATTTTGGAATGAAGAAGAGAAAGAATGAGACAAATTTTTATTATTATTTTTAATTGATTGATAAATATGAGAGTCAAATATTCTAGGAGAGTTTCTTGATTGAAAAACTCATCTTCATATTTATAGATATATATATATATATTTGCTATATAAACTCCATATTTAAGTCTAATAATTATTCTGAAGAGAGTTTTTTTACTTTATTATCTATCCATCTTATATGATAAGAAATTTAATTCAAATTAATAATTACATTAAAAACGCTCTATTTATGATCCATTTCATTTGCCGGACTCTTCTAATATTTGGCGTAACTGTACCTTTATCGACAATCAAACTTTTCTAGAAATATTGTTGACCTGAATGATTATTGAAAATTGTACATTGTACGGCCCAAGATAAGGATGGATGCATGGATCCACTTTAAATTGTGCTATAAGTATAGTCAGTCAACAAAGTAGAGATATTATGTTTGAAAAAAAAAACGGAAGCAGAGATATTAACACTTTGAAACTTTAATTCATTAAATGATGTAATCTCTTACGTCGTATCAAGGATAAAAAAGGATGTAATATGTAAAAGCACCTCCGATCATAATAATTGTCATTTAGCTAAAATAGCTGGTAATGTAATATTTTATAAACTCCAATCATTTTTCATATTATTAGTTATTTTATTAAAATTAAATAACTTTAACTAAAGAGTTATAATCATTTTTTCCCTTAATGTATGAGGAATCGTCGTTTTCTCCTTTAATGTTTGAAGAAACATATAAATACCTCATGCTGTTATATTTATGTTAAAAAAAAATATGGTGTTCTAACACTATCAATCATTTAAAAAGATAAATTTAACTTTCACTTAGATTTTGATGTTATTTAGTTAATTTAATATTAATGAAAGTGAATGTTAAATTTATCTTTTTAGAAAGTTGATGGTGTCAGAACATCACTTTTTTAACACCAATATAACAGTAGAGGATAATTTGATGTTTTCTCAAACATCAATGGAGAAAATAACAATTCCTCAAATATCAAGTGAGAAAATAATAATAACTTTTAACTAAATATAGAGAGCAAAAAAGTATTAATCAAATTTTCTTTCTTAATATTTTAATGTTTAATTTGAAAATCCTAGCTAGAGTCTCTCGACCTATTATTTTAATATTAATATTTAGTTAAAGTACAGACAAACTCTCTCTTTTATTATTTTAATATTAATATTTAGTTAAAATAGAAATAATGTTTAAAATGACTCAATAAAAAACTACTAGCTAAAATAAGTTATTTTATTATTTTAATTAAACTTTAGTTAAAATATATGGAGTAAGATTGAGAATGCTCTAATAATATCTAACAATCAAGTAAGAGCACCTCCAATGTAAAAATTGATTGTGGAAAAATAAAATGACACATAGAACAAATAGATATTGTGTTAAAATAAGTTTCTCTAATGCAATTATCATTCTCTATTATGAAGCTGATGTGACCAAAAAAAAAAAGTGGACATTGTTAACATGACCCTCTACTTTCAAATGGTCTGTTAGATAACCATTTATTGCTGATTAATCAAGTTAATTTTCTGCATCAACCCATTATCTTCTGTATTTTTCCTCTCCAACCCCTCCTCTACAGCCATTTATTGCTTATAATTAATAATTAAGAAAACTTTGTGGTTAAAAAAAACAAATGAACACCTCGTTAAAGTGTGTATTTTAAGTGGAAACATTGAAGAATACTTTTCAACTTGATTATCTATCAAATCATATTTATATTAGATAGGAAGCATATTTTTTTTATATTGATGATATGATAACTTTTTTTAAAGTATGATCGATTTTTACATTGGAGATGCTCTAAACAAATAGGCCACTAGTAATCATTCAATTGAACTATTATTAACTTAAATGACTTTAAGAAATTATGCTCACATGAACAGGTACTAAAAGAAAAAGAAAGTAGAAATGTAAATTTCAAAGCAATGATGGACGTTCGTCACGCAGGAATGATTCCTTTAGAGTTTGGTAGCCATAATACAGATGATCACTGCCCGTGAAAATTAATGCATTAATGCATGAATATAATACAACTGCTTTTAATCAGTGATGTGACTATGGAAAGTGCAATCCATCGTTTTTAATTTGTTATGACCAAAGAGCACATCGGAACCTGTGATTTCATCTGAAAAAGGACAAAACTAATAATAGCCCAATTCTGTGTTTCAATTAAATGGTTGTGGACAAAAATTGAAGTTGCTTAGTGTTAAAAATTTGGATTCTTTCAAGATAAATAATTTGGCGCCTACATAGATCTTTTTTTCTTAATTTTCTTTTCTTTTTTAATATTGAAATCGGTTCAGAAAATTATCCAAGATATAACCCTTCTTAACTTCTCTCTCGAGTTCAAAAAAATCCTATTAAAACTGACAATTTTTTTTTATTGAAATCTGAAATTTTCAAAGACCTTTTAAAAAAATCATCATAAATTTAATGATCGTTTTATAAAATTTAATCTAAACTAGTCAAAATTTTATACATTTCTTGTGCAGGATTTATTTACTGAATATATAAAATATTCATAAAATATTTTAAAAATGATATTTCATCTAAAAAAGGAGAAAAACTATTAACAACCCAATTCAGTGTTTCAATTAAATGATTATGGACGAAAATTGAAGTTGCTAGTGTTAAGAATTGGGATTCTTCCTAGATTAATATTTTTGCTGCCTATAGTTTTGTTTTGTTTTTTGTTTTTATATTACTGGAACTGATTTAAAAAATTATCAGGATCCATAGAGATGAAACACTAGTAGCGCGACCCGAAAAGCTACTCACATACGAAAAGAATTGACTCACATGAGGATGAAGGAGTGACTCACACGATGGTGGGGGGTCTGTCATACAAATTGATGAAGAAATATTATTGTTGAACATAGAACCCTTATCATAAGACATGGAGGTTATAACGTTTACAAACGGCGTCAACAACGAACTACTTGCCTACATAGATTTGATGACGTGTAATCAAAAGTTGAGATTTATTTCTTATGTTATGGTCTTTTATTAATTTAAATATAATATATTTCCATTAAGTTATTTTAGGTTAGCATAAGAGACGGTCGCTATCCTAATATTAAATCTCTCATATCCATTTAAAGATTATAGGTCGAAATCGTATCCATCTCTCATAAATTTCAATTTAATTTGAACTTCAAAATAAAACTTAAACAGTTCTCCTCACCAAGGTAAATTATTTATTCCTAGAAAGCAAACAAAAATCTAACCAACAAATTAAATTACATTTGCCTGCAGCTATATAAATATTATGCAACAGTTTCATGAGAAAACTACAACTGATTATTTTCTTTTAATTTTATTTTCTTTTTTAAACAAAACGAATACTGGCATGCAATGGAATTCCATTTAGCTAAATCAATATTTTGAATTCAGCTAGTTCTTCTTTTTCACTTTAGTTTTGAAAACATATAAATTGCAACTAAAGTTTTTACTTTTAGATTTAAAAACGAACACAATCATGCAACCTAAATTTGTGAGTTTAGACTTTGAATGCAACAGGATAAATGGGAACCGACAGCCATTTTAGGCAACAAGAAACCAAAATCAACTGTGTCATGACTTTATGTGTTTACGTTTCATATTTTTTCTTTTTTTTTTTTTTTAATTTTACTTTTGAAATAGAACCAACGACGGATCCACATTAGACCAAAGGGATTTGAAAAAAAAAAAGTGAAAAGTATGCAATTTGTGTGTTATTTGTGTGCAGTACAATTATACTGCTGATTGCTATTTTAATTTTTGTGTGTAACGTGTGTTGTATTCTACCCCCTGACAGATTTTTTAAAAAAAAATTAATTATTATTATTTTATTTTAAAAGCCGATTTCTTTCCGGGAACTGTTTTTCATTTTAATCCGGATACTACTTATTGCCCCTCTTCCCGTCCTCTTTTTTTTTTTTTTTTTTTTTTTTTATAAAAATAGAAAAGAGGGGATTAAATTCATAGAAATTTATCTACACATTCAACAATAATGGAATTTACACCCTCAATCTTTTAGGATTAAGGGAGATATTCAACAATTCTTGCGAAAAGATGATATGCTAATTACGTGATAAGAGGTGATGCTCAACCATTTCTATTGTATTTTGTTAGCTATTATTTCTTCTTTCTATTCCTAATATACTTAACTTCATTTTTATTGTTTCTATTAGATCTAGTTTTTCTACTTCTTATATTTTTCCTATTTCTAATTAATTAATACTTTCTTTTTTTTTTTCATTTTTTTTACTTTTAATTCTCTCCTATATTAATGTTATTTATTTCTACTTTTTGTGTACTGAATATTATGTATATTTAAATAATAATACTATATATATTTTATTTTATTTAAATTATATAGTATTATCGAGTATTATTTTATATAAAAATATTATATAGTTAGTAGTTCTTAATTTTTGATATTTTTAATACTTTATTTATATATCTCGTAAATAAAATTTTTAGGTCCATCACCGGATAAAATGAGTGGAGATGGACACAACTCTTTATATAGACCTGGATAAAATAAAAGATTTATTATAGAGAAAAAAGCATAATGAGATAACAAAGTGGTCGGCTACCGGGCTAAGCCACATTTTCAAATTATCATCATTACTTACCAACGCTTTATCGTCATAACTTATCGTTTAGCCAATAAGAATAGTCTCCATTATAATTTAACTTGTGAGATAAATAATGGTAGAAATTCATAAAATATTACAACATTCATATATATCTTAATATCTTTTTTTTTTTTTTTTTTCTAATAGATAATGACTTTTACTTTAATGCCTCAACGCCACATCAATGTAATTGTTTTTCACCACAAAAGGTAACACATAATATTATCCTTGGTGTAAATCCTACTTAATAGCATTAAAAGGTTATAGAGTCTGTAAACAACCACTAGAAAATCAACTTTGAGTTTTAATGGTACCTCCGAAAGTGAATTACAAAGACTGCCCTTCATCAAATACATTATTCTCCGCTTTCTTACATTACTCTCCATTTTCTAACTCTTCTTCGTATATTCATTTAACTAAACAATAGAAGATTTAAAGATTAGTTTTAAGTCTTTAATTTTAAGTTGAAATATTTGAGTTTTGTAGTGTAAACAACTTCAGAATTTTGTATTTGAATTAGGAAATATTATTTTGCAAAGAAATCGTTTTGTGAAAACGAATACAAACTAATTACACTAACTGTTTACGTAAATTATTTATGCAAACCACTAACCTGAAACAAATATTAATTCTTCTACATAGTTGCTGTTATTACGCACACTATCTACGAGAACTAATTATACAACTATTTACGTGAATTATTTATGTAAATTACTAACTGAAACAAACATTAATTATTTTTTATGATCGTTGCTTTTCTTCGCCATCCACACTCTGCCTTGATTTCTACACTATAACATCAATTTCTCTCCATGAACCAGTTCACTAAACTGTTCTTACATATTTTCAAAATTGATGATGAAAGTTTGACCACCTATTTTAACCTGAGGACAACTTTATCTTCAAATTTTACAAAAGGGTGAGTGGAGTTATTAAAATTCATTCTAATTTTGTAATGTTATTCTACAAACTCGTCCTTATTTCAATGCCATATAAAATAAAAAAAATACAAAATACAAAATAAAAAAAATAAAGACCTAGTAGTGCAGGTTCGTATGAAACTCCATGGTCGGCCATGATGTTTCCACATGTCCAATGAATGGGAATCCGAATTCCTCATGGGGGCCGTAGTAGACACAGTAATCAATGGTCTTCATGGAAAAGCAATCAACCATTGTTCACACGCTTATGGACCCGCGTTCGTTTTAGTAATATTATTCCATAAAACATCTTTGAAATCTAATTTTTTTTTTTTTCCCACTTAATACAATGTAAACAGATTAAATTAGCATTTGTGGATGTTAATGTTTGAATTACACATGCAGGGACTTTGATCGCTTATTCAGAAACATATTTGTTTTACAAAATTATAATTTGTAGTGTAATAACTTGAAGTGAATTGTATATTCTTAATATTTTTAGCATTTACAGATGCATTTTGCTGCAGTTTTTAATTGAAAGCTGCTTTCCAAAATAAGACATTTGAATAATTGCTTTGACCTTTTTTTTGGCTCATAATTGCAATTTCAATTGTCTATTGCTAGGAAGTCAAACCTATTGGTCATCAGTGACGATCTCCCCGCTTCCGTTGTGGGTTCTGCTTCACTTCGTTGATTTGACCTCAGAGAGGGAGCCAGTACATTGGATAAACAAAGTGAAATACCTTGACACTGGTGGTGGTATCAAACACATTCAACACGTTCCGACACTCAAGTTAACATAGAAAATGAATATAAAATATAATAATAAATATTGAGAGGACGTTTGATTTGCCGTTGCAATTGTGCAGTACGTCTGAAAGATTAAGATTTGTTGAGATTGTAAGATGAAGTTAGACAGTCACGTGGCTACGATTTAGGATCTGTGGTGGTTCCTAGCCAACTGTCAAGTGTCAGCATAGCTGGTGACCTCAATTGAGCGTACGTGAATATTTCAATAGAG
Organism: Nephelium lappaceum; assembly: GCA_021234005.1. Taxonomy (NCBI): domain Eukaryota; kingdom Viridiplantae; phylum Streptophyta; class Magnoliopsida; order Sapindales; family Sapindaceae; genus Nephelium; species Nephelium lappaceum. Next base: position 15,073,254 of record CM038006.1, on the reverse strand, counting down.
CAATAGCATGATTGCCGAAAGTTGGATGTGCAGTCTCTGTGGTTGCTCCCCGCTTTATAAGTGTAGAGAGGGCTGTTGGAGGAGTTAAGGAAGTGGGAATCAAGGGATTTATTCCCTTGATCCATCCCTCTACATAGGGACATACCATAGTATGTGTTAGAGCAGGGTTAGAGACAGGGACATACCATAGTAGGGGAAGCTTACGCTAGACCCCTAAAAGGAATTTTATATTATAATATTTATTTATTTTTACATCTTTATATCATTGTTATTTTAAATTTAATAAACATCTGTTTGTTTCTCTGTCTCTTTTCTCACATTTCACTCTCTCTCTCTCTCTTCTATTTTTGGGCTTCGTAATGTTTTTTTGGATTTCTTGTTAGTTTTTTTTTTTTTTCATTTTTACTTTCCTTACACAAATAAGTTTCAATGTCTAATGTCTCTCTCTCTTTGGTTTTACCATTTGAATTTATTCCCAATCATGTCTCTCAAGTGAGATTTCTTTTATATTATATTTATTTTAAATTTTATAAATATATATTTTATTTATTAATTCTTGTGATATAAAATAATATAATTATTTAAAATTTATTACGTGAATTTTCTTTTTTATAATTATATTTCTATTCAAATATTGCATATATGATAATTTTATGAAATTTTACTTGAATTTTTCATATTTTATCATTTTTTTTTAATCATAAGTTGCATAATAGATTATTTAAATTTAATATTTTTGATATCTCTCCTAATATACTTTTTAATTTGAAATATAATAATAATTATTAATTATGATTGTTAAAATATAGATCGTCTATGTTTAAAGAAAAACTGTTGATGTCATAGTGTTAGCTATAATTCATATTTGATAAATTTGATTATTTAAATATTTTGTTCAATATTTTTACTTTTATTTTTATTAACATATTTATTTATAATATGAATTTTGAGGGGTAAAAATTATTATATTTTCTTTAATTAGGTATGCCTATAATTTTTTATTTATACAATGTTTTCATGCGGTCAGAGTTTATTTAAAAAATTTATTGTAACCCACTCTGGGATAAATTTCTGATTATGTTCTTACCTCTACGTTAATAAGAGAATCTTCTCTTTGAAATCCAGTTGAACCCCTCTTGAATGCATGCATTTTACGTTTGAGATTCCCTCTTTAATGTGATCAACCCACATTAAAAGAGGTCTGAGCTATCAGATTCTTGTCCCAGATCCTTTCGGCCAGCTAGATCAACTTATGGGCCTAACAATTAGGCTGTCATTTTTATTTATTTGTTTTTTTAATAAAACAATTAGGCTGGTATATTTGGCCTTTCACCTTACTTGTTCATCATGCCTAATTGCCTATATTGGGTTGTTTTTTTACCATTACAATTTGGTTGGTTAATTTTTATTTATTTATTTATTTATGTTTTTTTATATAATAAGACTAAATTATCCTTCAATTATTGTTCTAAAATTTAGTCAACAATTAATTCACTAACAGTAGGGTGTTTCTGCAACATCTCAAAAAACCTCAACTAATGCATAGAAAGGATCGAAGATCACCTTGTTTTTGTAACTTTCCGTTCAACATATACTTACTTCATGTAAATATCGAGGGACCTTTCGAGTACTACGTTAAAAGTAAAAGGTTAACAGCGCAGTTAAAGTAGTAATTCGGTGCCACGTCTTTGTGTTGACTATTGAGTCTGCTGAGTAATGCTAGCTAGCTCCTTGCTTCTTCTCCTTATCAATTATATTAGGTTTTCGCAAGGACTATGGACAAGCCTCAAAAGAAATTTGAGAGAGTCACTGTCCCTCTGGCATTACTTGGTATCAGTTAGTCAAGGAATTGTCCAATGATGATGCCAACTGGGTTCCGGTTTAATCCGACTGACGAGGAGCTGATCCAAATACTAGAAAGAAAGGCATCCGGCCAAGAGATGCCTCTCCATGCTCATTTCATCGTTCAAAGAAATGTTTATGACCATGATCCACAACATCTTCAATGTATGCATGTGTATTGGTTGCTACTGTGTTTTTACTTTTCCTTTGTCTCATAGTGTTAGATATATAATTGATATATATCTTTAATTTCATCACATTTTTGTTACGTTGTACTTCTTTGCCACATTCTTTTTTCATGTTTTCCAAGAAAATTAAATGTGTTCATCATTTGGCTTTTCGGCATTCACTATCTTTGATGATCAGTAGCTTATTTAGGGTTTTATAAATAATTGAAAAGAAGTTATTTTACTTGTAGTCAAATGTTATGACATGTTTACCTACAAATCCTACACACCATTCCTTAGTAAGAGTGATTGAGTTAAGTACTTCCCTTGATCTTAAGAAGTTAAGGGTTTAAGTCCCACAATTGTTGTATAACACAGGGTGTGGATAGTTTTATTCGAATTTAATCCCTCATTCCCATCATAAAGATAAAAAAAAAAACAGCTTACCAACAAATCTTAGGGTTTTATTAATAATCATCATAAGAAGTACTTGATCCAGATTAATGGTGTTGATAGGGGATGAGACGACGTTGGTGGCGAGCAACGAGAGGTACTGCTACTGCATAAAAGAAAACGGTTCCAGAGAAGTATCAGGACAAGGATGGTGGAAGGCTACAGGGCATGTTAAGAAGATCTATGCTTCTAATAGTGAAGATGTGGTGGGTTACAAGAGACCCCTAACTTTTCACAGATTCAAAGATAGTGAAAGGAAGCGTAAGGAGGCCATCAACACTAACTGGATTATGCACGAATTTAGCCTTCACAACAACACCACGGTTAGCTAATTTTCTGCTTAATTACTTGTTTTATTTATTTATTTAAGTTCCAAAATCAAATTATGATGAGTATGGAGCCAAGATCTTCTTGCTAAAAATCCTCTTCATGAATATATTTTAATTCATTAGAATTTAGAGGTCTCTTCTTAGTTCTTGCAATTTTATAGATGTTGAAGTTGGAAAAAACGTGCATGCTTTTAGATGATCACTTTTGGCTAAATTGTCTTCTTCCTCAATAATGCATGTTTATAATTTGCCAACACATTACACTTTTTTTTTTTTTCTTCTTTATGAAGTTAATTTTGCCCAATTGCAAAATGAAATTTTATTCTTAGGACGCGCCGAGTTTGATTTTTGAATCAAAAGCAGTTTTTTAATTACTTAGATATAATCTTTAGCTAATGTGGAAAATGATTTAGATATGATTTATGATGACGGAAACAAAGAAGGAAAAAACTTTCATTCCATGTCTTTGATTTTTTTTTTTCTTAGTTTTTTTTTTTTTTTTTTTTTTTTTTTTTTTTTTTTTTTTTTTTTTTAAATTAGTTGGGAGAGAGGAGGGTTAATTTTAACTCCCAACCTCCACTTTGTGTAGAAGTGTGATTACCACTGAAAAATATCTTGGCTTTTGAACAATGGTTTTAATTTAAAATTATTTTTTTCTCATTTGGTTTGGAAATAGAAAATTTCAAAATTTATATCCTTTCAGTTATAGATGTCTTTTGCCTTTTCTTTTCCTTTTGATTTTCTATTTCTTCTCAATTGTATAGGTTCCAATTATATGAATAGTAGGTAGTCTAGTCGAAATAAAGTTGAAATAATCTCTTGTTGAATTATGTTAATGTATGAGATGTAGGAAGTGAAAAAAATGAAGTTGCTGATGTTTTTGTCCCTTGAATATACATGAAAATGATTGATATGTATTATCAAATTTTTATCTTTTTGATTATCTGTACACATTGAAATTCATAGCTTATTTAGTGAAAATAATCTTTTATTAAATTATGTTAATGTATGAGATCTAGGAAGTGGAAAAAAATGAAGTTGTTGATCAATTTACCCCTTGAATTTATATGATAATGATTGATATGCATTATCAATTTTTCTTATTTTTGATTTGATATGCACACATTGAAATTCATAAGCTAGTTTAGTCGAAATAATCTCTCTTGAAATTGTGTTAATGTATGAGATCTAGGAAGTGGAAAAAATGAATAGTTGATCATTTTGCCCCTTGAATATATATGATAACAATTTATATATGTTATCAATTTTTCTTATTTTTCATTTGATATGTACACATTGAAATTCATAGCTAATTTAACCGAAATAATCTCTTGTTAAATTATGTTAACTTATGAAATCTAGGAAGTGGAAAAAATGAACACGGTGAACATTTTGCCCCTTGAATGTATATGATAATGATTGATATGTATTACTAATTTTTTGATATGTATTACTAATTTTTCTTACTTTTGAATTGATACGTACGCATTGAAAGTTGCAATTACAGTTAAATTAAAAAAGAAAAAAGAAAGGAAAGAAAAGAAGAGAAGGAGAATATACGTTGAATGTGAAATATAAGATTAAAAATAAGTAGAGAAGAAAAAAAAGGATAAAGTTGATCATTGACCATCTTAATTCTTTTCTTTCTCTAACAGAAAAATATAAACTGTTGATAAATGGAAAACATATGATTTCAATAACTGGCCTATTCTCCTTTACAAAACATCCTTTCTTTATGTGTTTCTTAATTAATCCCCATCGTTTTGTCAAAATATTTATTTTGTGATATTTATTTCCAAGCAGGATTGGAGACTTTGCAAGATAAAGCATAAAGGAAAACCAAGTGCACAAGAAGAGCTAGAGAATTTTAGAAATCAAACTATAAGAAATTGTGATCCTTATTCTAGCAGTAGTTCAATCAGCACGCAACCGGATTTTGCTGGTGTATATCCACCTATGGATCATAATTATAATAATTTTATGCAAGGTATGGATCATGAGCATACATTCCAAGATATGGGTGTAGACAGTTACATTAATGGTGATTATCAGCAGCCAGAAGATCCATCAGAGCTACCATCTTTTTGCCTTTGGTCTTGGCAGAACTAGTATAGCTAGTTATTTAATTTAATTATTTTTATGCAGGCAAGTATGTCTTTTTTGTTTTTGTTTTTGTTTTTTAACTGGGACTTGCTTAGGTTGTTGTCAGAACCAGTTAAGATGAGATTTTGTGGCTTGGCCCAAGGTTCTCCTCCTAGAAGGCGGAAGAGAGCAACTCACACTTTAAGTAGGACTTTTGTGACTTGGGTGGACTTGAGCTTATCATTGGACCAAGTATATTTTTTGTTTTAGCTCCAGTTATATGATCATCTTCTTGATCATTGAGAATATATATATATATATATATATTTGAAACTCATTGTGAATAATTTTTGGCAGTTGATCATTGCACATAGATGTAGTTTCGATGTACGGCTGCAAATTAGTGAAAACCAGTTTTATACTGTACATGTCCCATACAACCCAGTTAATTAAGTACTACATCTATATTTCTTGTCTCACCATAGATAGCTCTAGCTTTATTAAACAAACTCAGTGAGTTGATCAAACTCAAAATAGTCAAATTTTTTGAAGATGAATTAATAAAATTTTAGTGAAATTTATTTTAGTATATCTCAAACTAAAAACTCAGCTCAGTGACCTCTTTTCCTTGTGCTCAGTAATAACTATAACTCATATTAACAAGTGGGTTAAAGTGTACATGTTGAAGGCCTAACATTTCAATAAGTAATTTATTTTTGTTCTTCTAAAATATTAGTGCCCAACTTTCAATGTTCTAAAAGAATTATATTTTTTTTCTTCAAGTTAATTCAAGCCTTAATATATGCCATAACGTTTTCGTTTAATTGTTTTCTTGTATTTAAAGAGATAAGAATTTGATCATAAAATGTATCTTTTAACTGAATCTGCACTTTTGATATTTTACTCCTTGTTTGGACGACCGAATTGGACTGTAATAGTACTATCTGGTGTTGGTGCATCATAAAATAAATTTAATAAAATTGAACTAAATTAGATTTTAAATTAATTAAATAAAATTCTAAAAATTAATTTCAATCAAACAATATTATTAAAAATAAAATGTTATAATTACTTTTAATAAAATGTTTGTGATTATTAAATAAATTAATATAGTTTTAAATAAAATAATTATACTTTCAATATTCTTAATTTTTTTTTTTTTTAAATAAGTAATTTAAAAAATTAAAAAAAAAAATTGGTGGGACATGCTGAAACCCACCTTCACGATGGGACTAGAGGTTTCAAATGGGCCAGCTGGGCTTAAAATTTTTTAGCCCAATGCACTTTGGGTTCAGACTTAGATTGAGCCTATTAACTGTGCAAGCGAGATTGGGTCGGATTGTCAATTACCTCTTGAAATTAAGCCCAGCTCAGTAGCCTATGGGCTAAAAGGGTTGGGCCGCACCAAGTGCAGGCTCAATAAGATTTGGGCCTCCACAAAACTAATTATGAAAACTTTTGAACAAAGCAAGAATTGAAACTCATGGCCTAAAAAGGAAAGCTTTCACACCACCCATGCACGTATCCATCATGCCAAAGCCAAGTTTGATGGACATTGTCGATCTATTTATATATATAAAATTTTCACTTTACTCCTTATATTTTTGTGAAATATATATATTTACTTATAAACGAATTTTTAATCCCCATCATCCCTCAAATTTGATAAATTCATCAAATTGGTTTATTCATCAATTGACCGTTAGTTAAAGTTAAGAGTTGAACGAATGTTTTAGTCTTTTTATGCTACCAGCTATTAAAATCATTAAAAAAACCCTTTAGATCTCTACCATCCATCCAAGTTGTGATGGATGGTGGAAATTTAATGAGCAAGATTAAATATAAAAATTAAAAAGATTTAAAAAATAAAAAATTTATAAAAAATAAAAGGAAAGTGGATTTCCATCGACTAAATCAGAAGTGCTAAACAATAAAAAAATAAAAAATAAAAAAGAAATTGAAGTGAAAAATAGAAAAAATAAAAATCGGTCAGATGGAAGCTCAAAGATCTTTATGACTGATGATCAACACCGACCATAGAGATCAAACCATGATGTGGGTACCCAAATCGTGGTTCAATGACTTGGGTTCAAAGCCATATTACCTCAATTTGGGTTCAAACCTAGATCTCCTCGTGACGACTTAGGCTTATCATAGGTCATCGATGACCTAGGTTGACGATATGTGTTCCCAAATCATCTCCTTTAACTCACAACCCCTTTGACTTCTTCAACTTATTCAAATGATTCTTCTTCTTCAACACCATCCATCAAGCTTCTTCAACTTCTTCTCTCTCGCAACCCCTCCAAAACTGCCAATAACCCTTACATTGGCACACACAATCACCAAAACCATAACCACAATTAACCTATTCATCTAGTTCAACCATGATGTGGGTACCCAAATCGTGGTTCAACGACCTGGGTTCAAAGCCATATGGCCTCAATTTGGGTTCAAACCTAGATCTTCTCATGATGGCTTAGGTTCATCACAGGTCATCGACGACCTGGGTTGATGATATGTGTTCCCAGATCATCTCCTTCAACTCGCAACCCCTTTGACTTCTTCAACTCATTCAAACGATTCTTCTTCTTTAACACCATCAATCAAGCTTTTTCAACTTCTTCTCTATTACAACCCCTCCAAAACCGCCAATCACCTTTACATTGACAAATGATCACCAAAACCATAACCACAATTAACCTGGTCATCTAGTTTGACCATATCAAAGTCAATCGGGTCAAACAAAAGCATTCGATTTGGTCGAACTAGATCGACTTCAATCTAGTTAAAGTAGATGAAATGATATATACATATATTTTTTCAATTTATTTGTTATGTTTTTTTTTATTATTTCTTTTTATTTAATGTTAATCTCCATCGACTATTTATGAGATGAAAAATTGAGATCTTTTTTTTTTTTTTTAATAATAATCTATTTTATTTATTCATCTTATTTTTTCTTTATTTTTATCTCTACCATTCATCTTAAAGATGAATGATGGAGATCCATTTACTTTATTTAATTTAGGAAAATAAAATGAGATGATTAAGAGTATTTTGGTCTTTTATCATTTTCCATCTTAGTTGACCATTAGTTTTTTGGTCAAAGGAATTGGTTTAATAAGTTTCTCGAGCATTAGGGATAATGGAGACTAAAAATGGATTTACTAGTAAAAAATAATATTTCATCAAAATTTAGGAACTAAAGTGAATTTTTTCTTATATTTAAATAATCATAGCCAATACTTGGTTTGAACTAAACTTCAACATTTTATTACTTTTTCAAGCATTTTGAGTTTGCTTTAAAAGTTGGTGCTTTCTATGTGTTGTATGATACTATAAGTTTGGTCATAAAAGTCCAAACAAAAGCTATTATATGTGAAAGTTGAATACCTATACAAAACAGATAAAATCTGGATGCATAACAAATAAATAAAACTGAATTAATAGACCTTGATTGTTTTGAGGATAGTCAATTGTATTTTGAATATATTATATGTGGTAATACAATCGGTTGGTTTGAGGAGATGAGGAGAAGTACTCCCAGCTATATGAAAACCAAGGTACGATATAAATTTCCAGGACAAATTTTGAAGGAGGGCAGAATTATAACCACTATATTTTATATATTCATAATTAATTATTTGTTTAATTAGGATTTTCTAATGGAGAAGAATAATGGTATATTGGTCAGTTTAGGTTTCTTAAAGGTTTAGGATTTTATAATTGAGAAGGAGAATGATCTATTTTGGTGTATTTAGATTTCTTAAAGGTTTAGGAATTTATAATTGAGAATGAAAAAGATATGGACTTATTACAAAGTATATATATATACACACACACATACATACATATACAGACTTATCAGCATAAGTATTTAGATTAAATATTAGTTGTATAAGGATTAAAACTTCTATTATTTTAAGTTTTGTACGTTATAAATAGGATTACTAGTTTAGAATACACTTAATCAATTTATTCTTAAGGTTCAAAGGATAAAAAAATTAAAAAAAAAATTATGTAAATTATTTCTTTATATATTTACATACAAGATTTAGATTACACTCCTTTAAGCTATAGGTTTTTTCTTTTTTCTTTTTTCTTTTTTTTTGAAAAGGATGAATATATTGATGCATGTAGTTTTTGGTTATGTGAGGTTTAATTTTAGAAATTAAGCATGAGTGATGTTAGGAGATTGATTTAGATTATTTATGAGAGAGTTTAAATTATGTTAATGTTAGTATATTTAATTTTTGAAATTAAGGGCTGTTAGAATATTTTGTTTTGAAAAATCAGTAAAATTTAGGTTACTTATTCTCCTCAGGAAATTACAACACTTAATATTTAGATAGATTAATATGTCTTCGCTTTGCATATGAAATTTCGTATTTTTCAGATGACTATAGGATTTATTAAAATTCTTAGAGTGCACTATGGTCAGAGTTAATTTTTCTGGACATATTTCCAGAGGCTGAAACGAATAAATTTTTACCTATGCTAGTTATTCCCGTTTGATTTAAAATTTTTCCTGGAGGTTGGTTAAGGATTTTGGAATATCCATGTAACACTTTAGATTGATTGGAGATCTAAAGAATTAATTAAAAATGTTTAGTTTAACAGTGTTAGGGCTAAAGATTCAAAATATAAAGAATAGGATTTATGGTTGATTACAAGAAGGATATATCTGTCCAAACAAATTATTATGATGATGAGATTGTAATTATATTCATTCTATAATTGTATAGGTTTGTGCAATTGTTGAGCCTATTTTGTGAATTTTTACTTATTCAAGATAAGAAAATTTATTCATGATGTATGTATGTTGATATATGATATTTGATATTTTGAAATCTACATTTGTGCTTAACATTAATTGTAAAAGTGATTTTTAAGTTGTTTTTTAGCAATAAATATTTGTGTAGATTTCAAATTATTAATTTCCAAAATTTATGTAATCATTTTATTTAAAAACCTATGATTTAAGTGTAACTCAGAAGTTTTGCAAAAAAATTATGTATTGAATTTAAAACTTATTCTTTCTTAAAATCGATTGACCATTACTAATTAACATACCGTTGTGATTTAAATAAGATCAAGAGTTAAATTGTTTTGGCTCATTGTCTATAGTTATTGTTATGATATTGGTCCAACTGGATTTTTGTGTACACATATTTTATTATCTAACCGCATCACACGGATAATTGTGACATTTAGTTATTTTACTTGCGTCCTGTGGATATTTGTGATACTCTGTTATTTTGGTCTTATCATATATTTTGGTCACATCATATAGATACTTGTGACACTATAAGACATCAACTAACTTTTTATTTACATTATATGAATATATGTTTTTATATAATATTTTGTTTTGTTTATTGCCTTATCCTTTAGGGTATCTACTGCAAATATGAAAATTGATTAAATATGCGATCAAGGTCGGACCTAACATGGGTCTAGGTAGAGCATGTGCCCTCCCTAAAATTTTTTTAAAATTAATTAAGTTTACAATATTAGTTATTAGATAAGATATACGGATAATCTAAAAAAACTTACTGTAGTTTGTAAAAATAATCTATTTCACTATTTATGATTTCATTTTCATTTAAAATTTTCTCTGACGTTTATAAAAACACTCAAAATACCCACTGGAGGTGTGTGAAAGGATAACAATACTCTTAACGATTATAGATTCCATTAGATTGACTTGGTTGATTATTTGACTTTAAGAGCAAAATGGAAAATATGATAAAAATTAATTAAAATATAAAAAATCAAAATAAATAATATTAAATTTAAAAACATAAAAAAGCAAGAGATTTTTTTTTAAATTAAAAAAAAATGTAGAAAATATATAAAATAAAAATCAAATTTAAATTTTATTTTTTATAAATTTAAAATTAATAATATAATAATATAATATTTTTTGTCAAAAAAAAAAATCTTCGTCTTCTACATCCATTATCATCATCCTCATCTCTATTTCATCATCTTCATCATCCATCTCTTGTTTTCATCTAAATCATCATCTCTATCATTGTCATCAAACCAATGTCACCCAAATTAATCATCATCATCAAGCAAAACATTACCCAAATCAAACAAAAATTTCAATATTCATGAAAATTAAAAAAAAAAAAATTGGATCCAACTAGTCTCCAACAATTGGTCTCCATTGCTAAAGAGCAAGTCTGATTTTTGATAAGCTGGAGACGTTGGTTTCCAGTGCTAAAACGTCTCTAGTTCTAGAGACCATTTTCTGATCTCCATTGGAGACCAGATTTGGTCTCTAATGATGAAGACTAGTTTTCTGATCCACATCATTGGAGACTAGAATTTGGCCTCCATCTTGGTCTCCTATAGAGACCAATTCTTTTTTTTGGGATATTATGAAAAACCTCCTGAAAAATAAAATAATCGTGAATGACCCTTGATTTTATTTTTATTAGGTGAACCGCTTTCTACCGTTTAAAAAACCCAATCGGTGTTAAAATTTGAGGGCAAAATAGTAATTTAATAAATTAATTAGAATTTTAAAATGAGAAAAATCATTAAAAGATTTCAAAAAATTATATATATATATATTAAAAAAAAAAACTCTACCATTCATCTTAGAGATGAATATTGGAGATCAAAATAATTTTAAAAAATTGTAAAAAATTTAAAAGCAAAAAAAAAAATATATATAAAACAATATTAAATGATTTCCACCATCCATCAATATGATGGATGGTGGACATCATTTAAAAAAAAAAAAAAAATCAAAACTAAAAATTGTTTCTAAATTTTTTCTAGAAATTAATTTTTAAGGGGTGGAGGGTGGAGATCAAATCTTCCCTTAAAAAATCAACATCAACTAGAAAAAAAAAAAAATTAAAATTTAAGAAAAAATCCATTCGTCAATCCATCAACATTAACCAATGCCAGAAACATTAACAAGACATCATCCTCAATCCACCATCATTAACATCAACCCATTCATTAATCCATTGTCAACCCCATCAACAATCTTAATCTCATTTCCAATATCTCCAAAATAAACAAACCCACAAAACCCAAAATCATCAAAGTTTATATATTCAATTAAAATCCAAAAAAATTAAAAACACAAAAATTTGAGAATTTTAAAAAAAGAAAATGAATTGCACAACACTCCCCTAAGGTTTGCCTAAAAACGCCCAGAAACACATTTACTCTTTTATTACATCAAAACCCCATACCGTTAGTTGACTTTCGTTAATTTTAATGGTTGATCGAGAATTTTGGTCAAATGACCATTTTACCCATGAATAAGACAAAAAATCATTAAAAAAATTAAATAAAAGTAAATAGAATAAAAATAAATTAAAAATTAAAATTAAAAGTGCATCTCTCCCATCCATCGTGGAGAATTTTTCTATTTTTTTAAACATGAAAAATATATTAATTTTTTTAAAAAAAGAAAAATAAATTAATAATTAATAACTAAAATATGAAAACTAAATTAAGTATATGAAAAATAAATTAAAAGTTTAAAAATCTGTTGCAAAAAGGGAAAAAAAATAGAAAGATCTTCATATATGGAATTTGAAAATAAAAATTAAAAAAAAAAATTGTAGCAAAAAATTTTTAAAAAGAAAGAAAGAATTCCTAGATCTTCAACTTAAAGCTCTAGAACCCAAAAAATAAAACTCATGTTCTATCACAAGCCTCTCCTCCATTAACAGTTTAACACACATTTCTTCCCTCTTCCATACTCTCTCCGTCTTACCATTCTCAACCACCACCACACTTTAAACCTCCTCATTGACCTCTCCCTTCGTCACCGCTATCGCCACCTCTCTTGCTTACTCTTCGACTCTCTTACCTCAGAATTAGAGGTCCATTGCAGTTTTACTCCCAGCCAATCATTAACCTTTATCACCTCCGCTTTGCTCTCAATCATCAACTCCAATTGTTGCCCTCCATCGCAAAAATGGAGGTCCATCTCTACGATAAAGACCAGATGGGTCTCCATCACAGTGATGGAGATTCGAATTGAGATCTCCAGTGTATAAGGTTCTTGATTTCTGTCTTCATCGTCGTGACGGAGACCCAAAATTTAGTCTCATTGTTCGTTGTCTTTCATTTTCTCATTGTTTTCTCAGGAACTAAATGAGAGATATTTTGTGTTGTTATGAACTGGAAAATGGAAAGTCCAAACAAGAATGACTGTTGGAATAGAATAGTTTCCTTGTACGGTTGCTTTGTTTTGTAGTGCTTGTTTTTGTTGTTTTGTCACATTTCTTTTTCTATATTCAGGATTATGTTTCTTGTCTTGGTTTTTTTAAGTTCAAAGAAATTGTATATTGGTTGTTGTTTGAGTTTGTGCCCTAAAAGATTGTAATTTGTAGATGCTTAAATAAATAATAAATAAAATATGTTTATTTTATTCAATTTATGTGCATTTGTGAAATATTTACTTTATATGAATGTCATGTAACATCCATGATTACTCATTTAGTCTCAAACTAAGTATATAAGTATTATATACAAGAGGATTTAGTTTAAGATTAGTGATCTAAAGAGTTTATAGAAAGTAAACAAAGTTGGGTACTTTGTTTGTGTTAAATCTACAACTGTGGTCTATTTCTTATTTGATATGATAATCTTATCCGAGATTGTTAATATGGCGACATGAAAATGGAGACACCTTATATAATTAAAATTATATAGGACTAGACCATGATAAAAATGAATTTCTTATTAATATCTGTTAAACAAAAAAATTCATATTTATCGATCAAATGATCATATATGGATTGATCTTAATTCTGAGTATTTTATAGACTCCAATTTGTTGAGTCATATCTTTTGATTTATATAAGTGAGACTGTTATAGATTTGCGGTCAATAAGCTTCATATTTTGGAGATGTGATTAAATAAGAGATTGGAAATATTCTACACAATAATGGAATCCACTCCTTTTTGCGAGAAGGAGATGAGTAGTTCTATTAAGTGTTTATTCAGGTCTTAAACAATAAGAGTGCTCGACTTACTATTTATAAGTAAACGAAAAGTCAAATTCATAAGTTATTATGGATATATTATTCATTAGGGAATCAATGGTATTTAATGAAATAGGATATAATTAGAGAGGCATAACAGACTTTAATAATCTAGCTTTAATTATGAATTATTAGTAGAGAATTGAACCATATGAAATGATTAAATTGATGGACACTGAAAATTCAAATTGTGTAAAACATCTACAATTTTAAAAGTACAACCTTAAATTTTTAGTAAAGTAACTTTAAAGTTAACAATAGTGAATTATTTAATTAAAGAGTTTAATTAATAATTTCGATATTATTAGACCTCAAATTGTATGTCCATTTGGTCCCATTGCTAGCTCACAACCACATTAAGAAATAAATGGAAGAATGTAATTGGATTGTCCAATTATTAATGTCAGATATAAATTTTATGGATTGTTCACGAATTATTTAAATAATTTGATTATTTAAATATATGTAATTATTTAATCAATGGTTAATTGTTTAATTATCGACAACGGTTGGATTCAATTCTAAATGGTGTCATTAAAGTGTTTATGATTTAGAATTTTAATTTAATAAAAAAATAATTTAATTAATTAATGAAAATAATAATTTAATTTAATTGGAATTAGATTCTATAGAAATTGGATTCCATATTAAATTAAAAGTAAAGAGTTCCAAGTCAATAAGGAATTTGATCTCATATTGTATAGGAACTAAGTCTTTCAATTTAAAAAAGGAATTAGATTCCTTGTTAAATTGAAAATCGTAGCTTACCATTATAAAAAGGTGTTTTATGTTGGTAACAAAAGAGAGTTTTTTTTTTTTTTTTTTTGCTTCTTGAACCAAAAACTTCGATGAATTAAAAACACCTTATTGCCACCCATATCATAATAAATCAAGAAAATTGTTTTTTTATTTTTATAGAATTTTCTTTTATGAAAAGATTTCATGATTTGATTCTTCGATATTGTACCCACATGGTTTCTTTTGTAAAGAGTTATAAGAAGTAAGATCGGGTGGTGAGAAAAATGTGAATCAAAATGGATCAATTTAATCTTCAAGTAAGGTAAGACTCGATCTTATTAATTTAATTATTGAATTGTTATTATTAGCATCGATCGGACATGTTTTTATTTGAAAAAATTTTTAAATTCCACATTTCCACATTAATCTAAAATCGATTTTTTCCTTCAATTGTTACAAAGATGGAAAACATCAGTGCTCCATTCAAGGGTATAGCAAGTGATGTTATTGGTGTTGTGATAATGATTCAATCTCATTGTTATCTTCATCTGGAGGTGAAGATTGCCTTAGGTCATTATTTGTAAATTTGATGCTATTTAGAGAGTGAATGAGAGTGTGGAGGAGGTAGGGGACGTGCATTAAACTGTTAATGGAGGATAGGTTTGTGATGGAACATGGGTTTTTATTTTGAAGATTGAAAACTTGTAGGACCCCATACTTTCATTTTATGGTTAACAGTGAATTTACGGCTCAATAGTAATATTCTCGGGTGAATAGTATCCAATGAACGATGAAATTTTGAAACGGACCCTGAAAAATAAAAAATATTTAGAATGGTTAGTATGACTCAATAAAACTGAAACGAAGAAAAAATGAGTCCATTTGGGTAGTTTTTGAAAGTTCCGAAAGTTACCCGACGAAAATACCCTTACGGACAGGATTGTGAATACTCTCCGTTTGAATTTTTTTTGAAGCCGTGGATTGAGTCCTAAGATATCTAATTAGAGTATTGTAAAGTCAATTTGATGAATGTAAACCCTCTTTTTTTATATTTATGGATTTCCCAGTAATAGTCACTAGGTAACGATTTGAGATCCTAAATGGTCAATGGAAGTGCCTAAGGTTGTAGGCAACCCTTAGGGATTTATTTAAACCTAATTGGAGATTAAATGGAAGGGTAAAATGATAAATGATATTGAATAATTATTAAGTGTGATTAGGGACTAAATTGAAAACAAGATTTAATATTTGTGGTCAAACTAGAATTAAGCTAAAAGCTAAGGGATGAGAATGAAATTTTTCAAGGACATGACCTACATCATAGGATTTTTTTGTGGAAAAAAAACATGAAAATTTTAGTCAAGTTACGCAAAAATTGAAGCTCAAAACAGTAAACCAAAACCAGAAGACAGAAGATGCACAAAATGAAATCAAAGAAAGAAGAGGCGAAGAAGAAGAAGAAGAAGAAGAAGAGGAAGATCAAATAGCTATTTCGGCCACCAAGAACCAATGCCACGCTCGCCAAACCAGCCACCAAAACCACACCAAAGTAGAACCAAAATAGCCACTAATGCAGAACCAAACGAAGGCAGAACCGAGGAAGAAGAAGAGATTTGGTCGAAAAAAACGAGAGATCGAGCGAAGGAGAAGAAGGAGGAAGAAGACCCAACTAAAACCTAGCCTTTCTCCCACCAAAAACAGTCACCAAAACTCGACCAAACCCAAACCAAAAATAGAGATGCAAAGGAGAGATCGGCTGAGATCGAGGGAGATCGCGTGAGGAAGAAGATGAGGAGAAAGCTCACACCATTCCACACCTTAACTAGGGCATAAACGAAGACAAAACGAAGAAGAAGAAGAAGAAGCTGTGAAGAAGAAAAGGGGAGGCAATTTCGACCATGTGAGAGGGAGGTAGATCAAGCTATCCCAACCCATTTTTGAGCTTCCAAGCAAGTCCTCAAGACCTCCTAAGTTAGAGAACGAGCTAGAAAAAGAATCCAAGGTGAGATGTGGTGAGTTTGTTTAATTTCAAAATTGAATGGTGGTTGAATGTTGATGATTTTTTATGAGTTTTGATATGAATTTTTATGGATTGAATGAGTTGATAGTTAGTGACAAAAACAAGAGTACATTAGGTAGAAATCATTGAGGTTTTGAATTTGATTTAAGTTGAGTTTGACGTTAGTTTGGTGATGATAAATGGAGTTAGATTTGAATGAGTGTTAGGTGATTAAATGATGTTAATTTAGTTTGGTTTTGATATGGTTGTTTGTGATTAAAAATGAGTTAAAAACCAAGTGAAATGATGTTGAAAAAAAAAAAGAGATTTAAATGGTGTTAAGGGGCTGCCCATGTGATGATGTTGGAGACAAAATAAATCTTGAAACGGACACTTGTGTTGATAAAAAATTTGTGAGTGAAATTTTGGTGTTAAAGTTGAAAATTTTAGTTTAAGGTTAATTGGAAATTTAAGTTTATTATAGGGGCAAATTAGTCCAATGAAAAGTTGGATGAATGAACTTTATTTTGAGCTTATTGGAGACCTAGGAAACCAAGAAAAACACCAAAATCTTAGAGAGAAAACAAAACGCTCAATATACTAGTTTGAAGGGTAGTTCCATAAATTGACTTCTATTGCATCCGTTGAGTGTTCTGATGACCCTAACGCGTTTAATTAAACGTGTTGAGGTTATTAAATGTGAAAGATTAAATTTAGAAATCAAAACCAAGAAAATGCCCAAAATTAGTAACGAAAACAACATGTTTTTAGACTAAAACGCCTACCTGATGGTCGTTTCCTTCTGTATCGACACTTGGATTGACTAAAAGGTGAGTTGGGAAGGTGTTTGGAGCGAAAACGGAACAAAGAAAAGCCCCGAGTAGGGCTGTGAATAGTGTTCGGCCTAAAGGGGTCAAAATCGGACGTTTTTCGTTTCGGACTTCGGAACGTGATTCCGTTAGTACCAGAACATCCCTAGGTGATAATAAATAGGTTCTAGGCGGAGAAAAGAAAGTTTGGAACCCTAGAATCAATAAAGAAATCAAAAAGGGAGGTTTATGCGTAAAAAGGGTCAGTTAGGGGCAAGTGTGTAATTTTAGTTATTTCGAGTCTCTAGAAGTTGACGCGAACATAAATTTACGTATACATATGTTGTGTAGGTGACGAGGACTTGTGGGGATTGAGATGAGAGAAATAGAGGCTCCGTATGCGCCATTTGGAGTTTTTCATTTTGTGAGTGTTTCTCTTAAGATTTTAAACGTATTTTAAATTGATTGAGTTTGATGCGATGAAACTATTTATTTACTTGAAATTATTTTAAATGCGTTGATATATGCATGAATTATAGCTTGAAATGAGGATTTGGATTTTATATGCATATATATGGTTGTTAAAATGAAATTTCAGAAACCAAGTTTTCAAGCTTGAATTTAGAAAAGAAAGAAATAATATTTTTCAAAGTCATTAGTATACCCTTAGAGATTTTCAGAAAAGATTAGACCCGGCCAGTTTATCCTACATCATTGGCACAGTTCTGGGGAGGGATGAGTTACTAACCTGTGGGAACAAAATGTCCAGTCTGTCACTTGAGCCGCCGCTGTTGATGTGAGGTGGTGTTTCGCGTGTTATGGTTAGTATTAGGAAATTCTGCACATAGCTGTGAGATATCTCAAAGTTGTCACAGTTAGTCCTCTACGTTGGAGCATTCCTTATACAGAGACAACGTGATGCCAGAGTTAGAGATACGATGGTGATTTTGAAAGATATCAAGAAATAGCTTTGAAAGAAAAATAAATTTGAAAAGAAAAGAACTTTTACGATTGTTATTCAAGCTGTTTATAATTTTAAGTTGTGAGTTTTGAGATTTATGCATGCTTGTGCTTCTATAAATTCTTATATTGATAATTGAGTTTAAGAAATTAAAGTTTAAAATGCTTAAAGAAATAAAGAATTGTTTTTAAACGTTTTTTGAGGAGGATGTTTAGAAATCAATTTCTTGAAATAAAGACAAATTAGCACTCATTGAGTTTCTAGCTCATTATTTTTCTTTTTTTTATACAAAAACCTCCTCAGGTACTCTCAGTAGGTAGCTAAGCAGCAGTATCAACTTCGATGGGCGAGGTAGCGCGACACGATGCCATTTTTGCGCAGCTTATTTTTGCATCAATTATATTTACATGCAAACACTCTTTTGAGTTGTATAAATAATTTGTAATTTTGTAATTATATGTTCGTAACTGCGTTTAAATTGTTTCTGAATTAAATGTGGTTTACAAATTGTGTTTTGGATTTTATCCAGTTTGATTTAAAAATTGAATGTATGTTTGAGGCCTACGACCAATCAAAAGTTGGGTTGGTGTTGAATATTAGTTGCAATGTTGATTTTTTTGTAAATAGGTTTTTCTAGAACGTAAAAAATGCAGCCGTTATGCTACAGAAATTTCATTAGAAAATAAGTTTAAAAATTAAAAAAAAAATTAAAAAAAAAATTCCTATGCCTTTTTAGTTTTTAAAGAAAACCAACCCAATAATGTTTTAGAAAGTATCAGAAAGTTTAGGGTTCGCTCCACGAGTTTCGCTTAACCTGAGAAGTCGGGTCTAAAAGGGATCTATTGGAATGCTCGGCGTAGCCTACCAAATTAGAGATAGAGGTATTCGGGAAGGGTCGCGTCAATGAATGAGTGATCATAGAATTAATTTGGAATTTATTTCGGAATGAATTGTGTTAATTTTTAATGTTAAGGGTAGAAATGAGATTTTATGATATTAAACCCATTCTAAAAGCACTATCCATGTGATTATTGATGGACCAATGGTGGATTAACACCTAATAGTCATCTTTTGACTAAATTTGTGGTTGAGATTAAATAGAATTGATTAAGATAATTGAATGGATAATTATATAGTTAATGGACCAATGAAATTATGATTAGTGTGACTAAAGGATATGTTTGGTATTTTAGGTGAACATTAAGGGTAAAATGGTCATTAAGGGAGTTTAGTATATAAAGTTGAAGTCCAAATGAAATCCAAACAAGAAGCAATTCGGCCAAACACAAAAATAGAACCAAAAAAGAAAAAAAGAGAGAGAGATAGAGGAGAAAGAGAACCGTAGAAGAAGAAGAAGAAGAAGAAAGACGAAGTGAGCTGTTGGTTTGGGGTGATTTCTCTCAAGTTTTTCATCCTCTTAGCTCCAAGAATCATCAAGAAAACTAAGTAAATTAGTTGGTTGAATTTATAATTAAATTGATAGAGTTTTTGATGAGTTTTATGGGTTTTGTTGAAGATGGTGGTTGATGGATGAAGTAATGTTGTTTGTGAGTTATTTGAAGGTTGTTTATCATGATTTTAAGCTTTGAATTCAATTAGAATGTGATATGACTTTGGCTGGATTTTGTTAGTATGTTGAAGGTTAGGGTTTGAATGGTTGATGATGATAATTGATGGGTTTAATTGATTTAAGTTTATTGAATGTTAGATGAGCTGAATTAGTAGAGATTTGTGTGATTAAATTGAAGAAAAATGAAATGAATGATTGTGTGTGTGTGGAGTTAGTAGATGGCAAGAATGGGTGCCTAGTGTGGGTGTTGGATTTTAATGTGTTTAAGGGTTTTGCTTGATAAATTAATTGGCATGAGAATAATTGTTGGAAGGAGTTTTAATTAAATGGATGAATTGGTATGAAATTTAATTTTTGTTAGGTTGAAGGACACCTTGAATTTTAATTAATTCATGTGATTCTATAGGATATTAAAGTGTTTGAATGTCTTTAGTATTGAATAAACACCAATGGAATGGAAAGAAATGGAAATTAGAAAGTGTTGGATGAATTAGTAATGGAATTAGTTTGGATGTAATTGAAGTTTAGTTAAGAAAATGTGAATTTATTTTAATTATGGAATGGACATGTTATTGATGAATTGTTGGGCTTGAAATGGTGAATTATAGGTGTTCAAATTGGGCAAAAATAAAGCTAAAAAGGGGAGGATTGATTAGCTACCAAATGATCCAAAATAGTGAGTGCAAAATTATATTTTTACCATGTTATGTTAAAGTTGTTTTGATTGTGAAATAATTCAATTATTTCATGTTGTTATGGTTTATGCATGAAAAATATATGCAATAAAATGTGAATTATATGTCATTCAAAATGATATATGGCTTTTATGAGTAAGTGAAATAAATGAATTTATTTATGAGTGGCATAAAGAAATTATTGAATTTTTCAAACTTAATGGATTACACTATCTATTATGGAATTGATGGTATCTAAAAATATATATCTGTTTAGACCCGATCTGAATATCTTTGCATGTATGGCAAATCTTAGGATGGGTTGTCACTAACTTTGGAGGGAATTGAGTCTGTCAGTAGAGTAGTGTCGCCAAATATACGCGAGGGTTGTTATTTCACTTCTTGCTTGCACTATGGATTTAATTTGCAGCGCGTCAGTGGGATGTCTTCTGTATATGCCAGAAAGTGTGAAGGACGTTGGGCGTGAAACACTGATGGCTGTCACTAATGCTGGGGATAGTGGTGCGTCCTGTCCCGTACGTATGACCATTATCTGTATGCTTCTGGAAATCCATTGGTGGTTTTGAAGTTCTATGAAATTCTGTTATATTTGAAACTGTTTTGAAATTCTGTTATATCTAAAAACTGTTTTGAAATTCTGTTACATGTAAAATTTTATAAAATTTTCTAAAATTGATTACAATTTTTAATATAAATTTTTATCTATTGGTTCTGAATTTTATTATTTTGAATATGAATTTTGTTAATATCGATTCTGAAGTTATATTTCTGAAAACTGTAAGAAATAGAAATTTTTATAAATGTTTTAGGGAGGTTACCCTTTTAGAAAATAATTTAAGTTAGAAAACCTCGCACTCACTGAGCTTTCGTAGCTCACATTTTATAAATTTTTGTTAAAAACCTCTCCAGGTGCAGGTTCTAGCAAACAAGATACACGTTTCCCTCCATCCGAATAAAAGCGGCAATAAAATTTCTGTAAATGTATAAAGATGACAATGCACAAAAGAATATATGAACTTTATTTTAGTTGTAAATATCTTTTAAATGTAAATTATTATTTTGATTGTAAAGTTCTGGATTGTAAACAAATTTTTATTTTCAAAGTTGATATTAAACGATTTGATTTTATTTCTTTAGAAATTGTGGCTAGGGATTGCCATCGAAATGGACCTAAGGTCCAATTGGAAGTTGAGAAAATGTGTGAAACTTTAAAAGTGTAAATTTTGAATTGCAGGTTGATTTTGTAAATTTTGGCAATCCTGAAAAACAGAGGAAACTCTGTCGAAATTTTTAAGAAATTTTAAACTATGGGAAACAAATTTTAATAAATTTTAAGTTTCTTTGAATTTTGATTGTTTTCAATTTTAGGCTTTACTCCTCGAATTCTCGGCTGAATATAGTGGAATAGAATACAGAGGGACATAAAATCCATAGGGATTCTGCGGGGGTGCCAGGCAGGCACCTGGGCCCTGTAAAGGGAAAGGCGGGTGAGTCCCGTCAAAACCAAATCTTTGAACTTTTTTTTTTCAATTTTCTTTTTTTTTTCTTTTAAGATCTGGGTAGATCTTCAACTTGAAGATTTGCTCGGATCTTGAAGTTTGTTGTTTAGATTTTTTTTTTCTAAGATTTGTGAAGTTCAATCTACCCAAAACTTCAACCTACTTTTTTTTTAAATTTATTTATTATTTTTTTTAATTTTCTATAATTTAAATTGTAAAAAAAATAAAAATTATGAAAGCCTAAAATGCCCTCAAATTAGATGGGTCTCAGTAACATTAACAGTCTTTGACTAACGAAATGAGGGTGGTGTGTAATAAAATGGTAGATATATTTCCGTTAATGAAGAGATAGTGTCTATGTTATCTAAGAAAGAGTCTTCACTTAGGGTTAAATCAATAGCGTATGATAAATGAAAGACCTGATTCTTTCAAGGTTATCAAAATTTTCAGATTAAAGTAAGTTTATCTAGTTATTATAACGACTGACAGTTAGTTGTTGTAGCAATTGATAGTGTTCCATTGTAACAATTAAATAAAAGCGTTGTAACAAAAAACAAAACAAAGAAAGCAACATTTTCAATGTAGTTCGATTTTATCCTATATCCATAATGTCGCATCTAAATGTTAATAGTAATTAATGAGTATTCAACCCTACATCCATAATGCCACATTTAGATGTTTATAGTAATTAATGAATATTCAAATAGTATCCACACAATTTAACCCACTCAACTAAAGATTTTTTTTTTTTTTTTTTTTGTTATAGTTGACACAATACTTTCACGACTAATCTAGTATAACGAGCTCCCCTTGACTTAATTGATTTGTAGTTTCTTGAACTCTCTTCAAAAGCTTTGAGACCTATTTTCTCCTGAAGACCAAACAACTCTTCGTTTCGAAAAGATAATGTTGTTGAATATGCTTAGAAAGGTACACACTTCATAAGACTAAAAACAACCTAGAGAAAAATACTCTAAGTTTTATAACTGTTAACTCTCTTAGACTTTGAAGCCCATTGTTTGTTTGAAAAACTTCTTGAGTTCGGTCAACTTATATAGTGCCAACATGCAGCCTCTTTTCTCTCCAGCTATATCTGCAAAATAAGAAAGTTAATTAGAAATAAAATAGCTCAAATTAAATCCACTTAAAATAGGAATATTTATACTATTTTATAGCTGGACAAATCTGGTCATAAAGCTGACCAGATTCATTTAAGATACTAGTTATAATCTTTTAGTCAATGAATATCTTCAAAAGAAATGAAAGATTAACATTAAAACACAGGGATAATTTTTAAAAATATTTTCAAAGAATTTTAAACCAAAAGAATATATTTTTCTTAAATTGTAGTTTCCATATTTAATAAAAGGATATTATCAAATTAAAACCCAAAATTATTAAAAGAATATTCAAAATAATTTCAAAGATAAATAGAAAAAACTAATTAATTAACGAAATATAAGTTTGCTTAAACATTGTCATATAATATCAAATCTTTGGAACTATTATATGTTGTCAAACCTTTGCACTAACAATAAATACATGAAAATTAACCCCATATATATATATATATATATCTGAAACCAACTATATAAATATTGTTATCTAAGTCGATAATGGGCAACATGATATACATAGTGATAGTAATTGTGGTCTAAAGAGAGCGATAGCATCATATATTGACTAATTGGATATTTTGTTTTGTTTTGTTTCATTTTTTATTTATCTTGGACGGAAGCTCATGCTCAACGAATGGAATGATTGTACTCAACGCAGTGAATAGTACTAATAATTAAAGTGTTCAGGTGTATCAGTCAACGTTCAAATCACTGTTGAGACGCGCTTTAATTGATGCTTTGGCGCAATAGCAGAACATGAGCTATACTTTTAAAAACTGCAGGAGCTGTCTTGGTTGCAAGCCAGCTACTTTACTTTTTCTGTTATGCATTATTAATTGTTGTGTTATGTACACTATCATCTCTATACTTTTTCTCAACAATATTTGTGTTTGGATACATGTATGCTTTATCTAATCAATATATTTAATCATAAATGATATGTACATAGATATCAGTAAAACTTCTATATTTAGTATATTGTAACTTTAAAAGTTAGGACGAACAAATCAAATTTATCAATATAAGCTATACTACCAAAAACTACATGAGCTATCTTTGGTTGCAAGACAGCTACTTTACTTTTTTGTTATGCATTATTAATTGTTGTTTTATGTACACTATCATATCTATACTTTTTCTCAACGATATCTGTGTTTAGATCCATGTATGCTTTATCTAATCAATATATCTAATTATAAATAAGATATATATATATATATATGTATATATATCTACATAACTTCTATGCTCAGTACCTCTCAACTTTAAAAAGTTAGAAAGAACCAATTAAATTAATAAACATGAGTTATACTACCAAAAACTACATGAGCTGTCTTTGGTTGCAAGCCAACTACTTTACTTTTTTGTTATGCATTATCAATTGTTGAGTTATATACACTATCATGTCTGTACTTTTTCTCAATAATATGTGTTTAGATCCATGTATGCCTTTTCTAATTAACATATCTAATCATAAATGAGATATATATGTACATATATTTATATATATATATATCTATAGAATTTCTTTAGTATCTTCTAACTTTAAAAAGTTAGAATGAATCAATCAAATTCATCAACATGAACTATACTAACAAAAACTACATGAGCTGTCTTTGGTTGCAATCCATCTACTTTACTTTTTTGTTATGCATTATTAATTGTTGAGTTATGTACACTATCATGTCAGTACTTTTTCTCAATAATATTGTGATTAGATCCAAGTATGTTTTATCTAATCAACATATCTAATCATAAATGATATATATATATATATATATGTGCGCGCGCGCGTGTGTTTACATGAGCTGTATTTGGTTGCAAGCCAGCTACTTTACTTTTTTGTTATGCATTATTAATCATTGTGTTATGTACACTATTATGTCTATACTTTTTCTTAACAATGACTGTGTTTAGATCCATGTATGCTTTATCTAACCAATATATCCAACCATAAATGATACATATATATATATATATATATATATCTACAGAACTTATATGGCCAGTACTTACTGGCTTTAAAAAGTAAAATTGCACAAAGTCACTCACCTAACTTTTTCCATGATTACAATAAACCCTGAATTATTGCTTTAATTACACTAATATTACTTTGATCCATTGACTAATGATTACTCGCCACTCGTCAGTGAAGTTTGAAGGATAAAAGAATTTTCTTATCATTCTTATTAATTAAACATTAACAATCCAAATTTTGGATTAAAAATATAGACAAACAAATTTTTTTTTTTTTTAAATTACAATCTGCAAAAATTTCAAATCACATTGGGATGGAACCACTCCATCTTCAAAGAAAACAAGTGTCATCTCCCTCTAAGATTGAGGTTCTTCCTTCATAGATAAGATGATAAACTTGTCCAGCACTCTTTATATTCTTAGCAACCAATCAACCCAATATAAGAGCAACAAAACTGCAGATTCAATCATTTAATCAAACAAATCTTATAAAAATTTCAACTTTAACGCAAAATTCTAGACTCTCACCAATTAGCTTCAACCTAAACACATTGACTACCAAACTAATACAAACTTTCACACAAACACATAGACACACACACATATATACATAAGATTATCAGCTATTACATTAAAAGAACTTTTCATCTTAGTATCCTTTTTACTTAATTAACGTCCCACAATCTTAGAACTAACAATTACAATATCAGTTCAAACATAGGAGATGAACGCTATAGTTCTGAGTTACAAGCTATTGATGCATTGACCTTTTTATATTAGTATCTTCTTGCATTTATTTAAATTTCAACAATCATACAATTGTGAATATCAAAATCAATTTGAGCTGAGAAGATTGTATATACATATATATATATATATATATATGTATATATATGTATATATATATATTGCATTCATGATATAAGACAAAATACGTTAATTTGATACATGGTAGGGGCCTACTGGGGCAATGGCCCCCCATAGCCAATGAAAATTTGCCATGTATCAAATTAACGTATTTTGTCTTATATCATGAATGCAATATATATATATATAGGCATATTCTATGATACATTGGATATCGATACATCTGACAACTATAAATAAGTGATTGTATTATAAAAATACTGATTGTATTTATTATATTTGATTACGACTAAATGAGTTTGATCACATTTACAACAATCAATTATGTTCAGTTATAACCAAATGTGTTAGTTGTAATCAAATATAATAAAATTTTGTAATGTGCATAATCAATTTTAGTGTATCGATATCCAAGTATATTGTAAATGATGTTATAAATAAATAAATATATACATATATATATATATATATATATATATATATTGTCATTTGAAGTTGAAGGCAAAACCTATCCCTTTTAATATTTAGTTTCCTATTAATTCATGTATTACTGTTTTATATCTATATTTTAGTTTTTGAAATTAGTATTAGTTATACTTGTTTTCAAAACTTATTTAACTAATTTATAACTTAATTAATTATTTATATAAAATTGTTTTAAGTTAGTATATCTTAATATGGTTTAATATGAATACGATAAAAATTAAATTATTAAAATGTGTATAAGTAATTAAAATTTAATTTATTGCAAAATAATGGTGTTTATTATCGGCTACTACTAAAAGATTCTGTTCGATTATATGTGCTGTTATGATTAGGCATCGTAACAAGATGGATATATGATTTTCTTACAAACTCTTTTATCATGTACATTGAAAGGGTATATTTCACTATAGATTATTTTCAAGATTTAAAAGAATAATGAATTCCATTTTGATTTACAAAATTAAGATCTGTATTGTTTCATAATTTATTTTTTACAATAAGATTAAATGATATTATATTTAATTTTTAAATAAATTTTTTTCAATATTATTATTTTTTTGTCAATTTGATTTATATTTTTGTCTTAGCCCCTTTAAGACAAAAATCCTAATTACTCTGCCCTAGCGTGTGCCTATATATATATATATTATATATATATATATATAGAGAGAGAGAGAGAGAGAGAGAGAGGTTGTGTGACACTTCTGCTGCTTGCATTATGAGGTATGATATAATGTTGTCTACAAGAGAAACTGTGCAGACTGTTTGATAATTTTTGTACGTACAAGTATGAATCCAATTAGAAATTCACTTTCTTAAAGAATAAGGTTTAACTTGCGTCTTGATGCCAACTTCCATCAGTCTCGCGTGAAAGTCTTCGTAAACGTAAAATCAATGCTATTTTTTGTCGGTATCATTGGTCTGATAAGTGTCATATCCAATTCCATCGATCAAATCCCATTTTTAAAAAATATAAAATATTTGTGTCATACAAGTAAAAAGGTCTACTCATTGATTTAATAAAAAAAAAGTAATTTAAGGAAAACAAAATAAAAGTGAATTATGATTGGATCGACGATGAGTGGAATTTGGGGCCGCCAAGTGATTCGATCGATGCTAAAGAGAGAGAATGTTCGTTTAATTTTCTACATTAACGATAGAAAATCTAGTATGAAATTAAATCATTTCTCACTTTGAAAGTGCTTTTTACCCTCTTCTAAACATTTTTGGACCTTTCGAAAGGTCCAAAATAATAATTACAAACAAGTAAATTATGGACAGTAGCCAAATGATCTGTCTTCTTTTGTCACTATCTTTTGAAGCTCATATAGAAGCTGATATAAGAATCATTTTAAGATTTGGAGAGTAATTTAAGACGATGATATAATCATTCGATGTTTAGAGTCAATCATGATTTAGAGGTCCAAACATAAAATAAAAAATTTAAAAGATATGAAAGATGTGAAAAGTATAATTAAGACATTGAGTTTATTTCTTTAAGTAATCTGAAATATAAAAGAATGCAGCAAAATATAAAAAATAAGTTAGAACACTTCATTTTCGTTTGATATTAAAACAATTGGAGCTTTATAATTTTTGACCAAATAAAAAGAAAATTTTTGTTTTTACCTATTTTTTATAAAAAAATTTGTTTTTAACCTCTCAAACAAACTATTTCCATTCTATACCTAAGATTACTAAATTAACCTTAAATGAAAATCACTCAATTGCCCTAACCTAAATTACCAAAATAGCCTTATTATTCCTAACAACATCCTAACCTCTTTTCTCTACTCCATTCATGGTTTTTCTTCTTTCATTTATTATTGTAGCCGAAAAACAAACCTCCTAGCAAGGGATTCTCCATTGAAGCTTCTTCGTCCATTCAAGTAATTTGAGTTTTGAAGATAATGTATGTGTTTTTGGTGGTTTTTTTTTTTTTTTTTTGGTTCACATTGCATGCTAAAGGCTTTAAGAGTGATTTGGTTATGATTTATGGTATTTATAAGACAAATCTGCAATTTCTGCAAAATCTGCGATGAAATCGGTTTTTCATTAGACTGAAAAACCGATTTTAGTTTTTCAGTCCAATGAAAAAACCGATTTAAGCAATTTTACCATATTTTTTATATTTGTTGTGATAGGACCCTTTCGGACTCCTATCTCGAGTTTAGAAGGATCCCATGAAAATTGGGGTCTTTCTGATTGAAATCTGAAGTTTCTAAAAATCCTTTAGAAAAGTCAGTGTAAATCTAATGATCGTTTTATATTTATAAACTGAACAAATCAAAATCTTTATATCTCTCGTGTTAAACCCATGTATTGAATATATAAAATATTCATAAAATTTATGGAAAAGATATTTTATCTGTAAAACTATTTTGAACACACATTTATGAAACCTAGTTAATTAAAAATAAAATACACTAATGCAAAAAGGTTTCTACTTAAAAATAATAATAATGCATTTTGTTATCATAATGTGGCCTTTCTCACGATATACAATAATCTCAACAAGGTGTACGACAGAATAGAGTGGCAGTTTATCAAGGCGATCTTAGCAAAAATGCACTTTCCAGATTGGTGGATCAATCTGATTTGGGATTGCATCTCGTCCTCTAACTTCTCCTTTTTGTTGAACGGGACCAGATCCAAACTTATCTACCCATTCAGAGGCATCAGACAAGGGTGCCCCCTTTCTCCCTACCTCTTTATCCTATGCACCGAAGCTCTTTCTAATAGTCTCAGGGTAGCCGAACATGACGGAAGGGGTATAGGGCTGAGGTGTGGGAGGGGAGGACCCCTTATCAGCCACCTCCTGTTCGCCAATGACAACATCCTTTTCTACAAAGTTTCAAAAGCCAATTGTCTCAGGTTGAAAAAGGCGTTAGGAACTTATAGCAAAGGCTCTGGTCAACAGATCAATTTGGAGAAGTCAGCCATCACCTTCAGTCCGAATACGGATCATGCAAACCGAAATCGTGTAACGAGCTTATTTGGAATGAATAATGGAGTTGTACATGACAAGTATCTAGGCCTCCCGTCCTTGATTAGTAGAAACAGAAGGAAAGCTTTTGCTGCTGTTAAAGATCGAGTGTGGAACCGGCTTCGTAGCTGGAAACACTCTCTATTCTTAAAGGGTGGAAAGAAGGTTCTCATCAAGGCAGTGTCTCAAGCCATACCTATGTTTACCATGAGTGCTTTCCAATTACCAATCAGTCTCTGTAACGAACTAGGGAGTCTAATGTCCAAGTTCTGGTAGGGCGCTAAGGAGGGTAGAAGAAAGACGAGCTGGGTAAGTTAGGATCGTATGTGCCAACCAAAAGACTTAGGTGGGTTGGGCTTCAGAGATCTAGCTTCCTTTAACCAAGCTTTACTGGCCAAACAAGCTTGGAAGCTGGTATCTAATCCAGATTCGTTGGCGGCAAAAGTCTTCAAAGCTAAATACCACCCCAAGTCTCATTTCCTTCAAGCTGCTGCCAAGAATGGTTCCTCTTACTCGTGGAATAGCATCTTGTGGGGTAAAAAGCTGCTTACCAGATGACTAAGATGGCAGGTGGGGAATGGTAAGGACATCAGAGCGTTCATCGATCCATGGATTCCCAAACCTTACTCATTTAAGCTGATCACTACAGGTAATGATTCTAACTTAAAAGTTACAGACCTCATAGATTCAGAGGCTAGATGTTGGGATATTCAGAAAATTAACAACCTTTTCTTGCTGATTGATCGTGAGGCTATCTTGTCTATCCCTCTGAGCTTTAGGGAGATCAAAGACAATTGGAGATGAAATTTTGACAAGAAAGGGGTTTATTTGGTTAGAAGTGGTTATAAACTGGCAAGGAGCTCAACAGTCTCAGCTTCCTCCTCCGTCTTGCCTTCGTCCAAAGCGTGGTGGATCACCATGTGGAACCTTCCCATCCCTCCTAAAGTCAAACATTTCATTTGGAGGGTGAGCAATAATTCGTTACTAGTGATGGATAATCTCATTCGAAGAAATATCGGATTCGATAGCAACTGTCCTAATTGTATGGACTCAAGGGAACACAGGATGTCATTGTTTCTTGTACTGCAATGATGTGCTTCACGTCTGGCAGTTTATAGCGGAAGGGTAGCAGGCTGTCAAATGTAAGTTTGCCTCTAAGATGGATTTCTTCTTGTTTGCTTTAAAATCCTTCCCTTTTTCCTCCTTGGAGAGAATTTGTATAGTGTTGTGGGGTATTTGGCATAATCGCAATGCAAAACTTCATGCTGGGTTGGTCAAAGAACCGGGGGCTCTTGTCTAGTGGGTGCTCGACTTTCTCTTAGAGTTTCAGAAAATTAAAGATGTTAATTCTCAGAATGTCTCTAGCGGGCAGTTATATTTCCCTCCTTCCTTCTGGTCTCCGCTAGCTCAGGGCTCTCTCAAACTCGATTCGAATGTTGCCATAAAAAATGGTCTCGGTTTTGTTAGGGCAAGGGCTGTGGTTAGGAACCATGAGGGGTGGGTTGTGGCAGCTTGCTCCAAACGGGTCCCAGGTTGCTTTAATCCAGAATCGGGGAGCTCATGGCTTTGAGGAAAGGCCTCATGTTCTGTCGTTCTCAAAACCTTCAAGTTTCGTGGGTGGAGGTGGATGCCAAGAATGTTGCTTCTGCTGTTAATGCGCCTGAAGATTAGCCTTCCGATGCTAGCATTCTAGTTCATGATGTAAAGGCTCTAAGTAAGGACGTGGGTGTTTCTCAGTGTCAAGCCATCTCCAGAAATGGCAACCGCTTGGCTCACAAGCTCGCCTCCTTAGCCTTATCCTCTTTTGAGGATCTTTGTTGGCACTCTGTTAGTGTTTTCTGTATTTTTCCTTGTTTTTCTGAGTTTGTTTCGTCTTCTGTTTAGGGAAGTATCTTGCTTTCAAAAAAAAAAAAAAAAAGGTCTACTCATGGATTTAAAAAAAAAGGTAATTTAAGGGAAACAAAACAAAAGTGAATGATGATTGGATCGATGATGAAGTGGAATCTGGGGCCGCCAAGTGATTCGATTGATGCTAAAGAGAGAGAATGTTCGTTTAGTTTTCTACATTAACGACAGAAAATCTAGTATGAAATTAAATCATTTCTCACTTTGAAAGTGCTTGTTACCCTCTTCTGAACATTTTTGGACCTTTCGAAAGGTCCAAAATAATAATTATAAACAAGTAAATCATGGACGGTGGCCCAATGATCTGTCTTCTTTTGTCATTATCTTTTGAAGCTCATATAGAAGCTGATATAAGAATCATTTTAAGATTTGGAGAGTAATTTAAGACGATGATATAATCATTCGATGTTTAGAGTCAATCATGATGTAGAGGTCCAAACATAAAATAAAAAATTAAAAAGATATGAAAGATGTGAAATGTATAATTAAGACATTTAGTTTATTTCTTTAAGTAATCTGAAATATAAAAGAATGCAGCAAAATATAAAAAATAAGTTAGAACACTTCATTTTCGTTTGATATTAAAACAATTGGAGCTTTATAATTTATGACCAAATAAAAAGAAAATTTTTGCTTTTACCTACTTTTTATAAAAAAATTTGCTTTTAACCTCTCAAACAAACTATTTCCATTCTATACCCAAGATTACTAAATTACCCTTAAATGAAAATCACTCAATTGCCCTAACCTAAAATTACCAAAATAGCCTTATTATTCCTAACAACATCCTAACCTCTTTTCTCTACTTCATTCATGGTTTTTCTTCTTTCATTTATTATTGTAGCCGAAAAACAAACCTCCTAGCAAGGGATTCTCCATTGAAGCTTCCTCGTCCATTCAAGTAATTTGAGTTTTGAAGATAATGTATGTGTTTTTGGTGGTTTTTTTTTTTTTTTTTGGTTCACATTGCATGCTAAAGGCTTTAAGAGTGATTTGGTTATGATTTATGGTATCTATACGAGAAATCTGCAATTTCTGCAAAATCTGCGATGAAATCGGTTTTTCATTAGACTGAAAAACCGATTTTAGTTTTTCAGTCCAATGAAAAACCGATTTAAGCAATTTTACCATATTTTTTTATATTTGTTGTGATAGGACCCTTCCGGACTCCTATCTCAAGTTTAGAAGGATCCCATGAAAATTGAGGTCTTTTTGATTGAAATCTGAAGTTTCTGAAAATCCTTTAGAAAAATCAGTGTAAATCTGATGATCGTCTTATATTTATAAACTGAACAAATCAAAATCTTTATATCTCTCGTGTTAAACCCATATATTGAATATATAAAATATTCATAAAATTTATGGAAAAGATATTTTATCTGTAAAACTATTTTGAATACACATTTATGAAACCTAGTTAATTAAAAATAAAATACATTGATGCAAAAAGGTTTCTACTTAAAAATAATAATAATGCATTTTGTTATCATAATGTGGCCCTTCTCACGATATACAATAAGCCGTACGAACCTGCTGCAGATACTTGAAAAAATAGATTTTATAAACGAGTGAGCACTAACACTCAGTGAGTGAATATAAATTTTATAAAAATATTTTTAACTAAAACATAATATATTTCTAGTAACAATAAATATGTTTAAATGATTCATATAAATTCATATTTGAAATAATAAAACTGAATTTAAATATGATATCGTAGTAAAACTATAAACTTCTTTATAAACTATCTTTAAAACTTTATAAATATAGTCTGCATAAAATTTCTGTGAAAGCAATAACAAGTCATTCTGAATTTACTTTGTGAAAAGTAAGCTAGAAAAATGTTTTAATTTGATATAATAAAATATATAATCTTTCTTACTAAATAATTTATCTAAAACTCTTTGAATAACTCATCAAATCTATTTTATGAATAATCTCATATAATTTCAGAAACTCATGATCAAATCTCTTTATGTAAAACCAATGTTTTATAAATCTCTTTTTGTACTAATCAAACTCAGTATATAACATCCATAATTTGAAAAGCTACACCAACTAATTACTTAGGGAAATCTATTAAATGTGGTGGAGATACTCAATACACACGTAGAGCGAGGGATAACATTTACTGATGCGACCCAATCCAAATCTCTCTAAACTCTTATCCGGAAGGGTCTCGCATAGCACCCCAACGAATCCCTTATAAATCCTACTAGGCGGGTTAAAAAAAATTCGCGGAACGAACCTTTAAACTTTCTCTTTACAAACTAACTTGCTTGACTTTCTTTTCGAAACTAGTTGGGTTGGTTTCTTTTTAAAACTAAAATTTTATTTCAAATTGTAAAACCAAATCATTTTTACCAAATGAAAATCCGGTAGTATAACGACTGTATTTTTGACATTTCCAAAACCTGTAAAAAGAAATTTACATTTCTAACTATTTTCTCAAATACCACCCAACTTCTTTATCCACAAACATGCATTTCAAATCACATTTCCATTTCATCAAAATGAAAAGCATGAATTCATAAAACAATTCATTCACAACTTCCACAATGGTTTAAAAACTAAACTTTAAATTCATGAAAATTATTTACCACTCATTTACAACTCAAAAGATTATATACAAACATTTCTTTGAACTATTAAATATGCAAATGTAAGCCATGTAGAAATATCATCGTGTCATGCGCATCTACTTTTTCTGGAGGAGCTATCTCTTCGCGGTCACCCACGTCAACACCTGAGGAGGTTTTTTTAATACAAAATAGGAAAATTGAGTTTTAGAAGCTCAGCGAGGTCTTATAATACTTTTTCAACTCAAGTATTTAGTTTCCAAAATACTTTCTTAAAACATTTGAAATGTAAGTTTATATTGCTTAAAGTATAAATCTTATCTCAATGCAAAAACGTGCATAAAACATCCATAAAACTCATATATGCATAAAAATACATATAAAACTCATAAATTGCATAGAAAATCTAAAAATCCCACATGTGCATAAACTGCATATAAAGCTGATAAAGCATAAAGTATACAAAGTGATAAACAAGTAAATCACTTGCATTAAAATCTAAAAATACTTTTATTTGCCTTCTAACTTTTCAAACTTTTACTTTACTTTCTAAAAACATCATTCGTACTTCTAAAAACTTTGACCACAAGGCAACTAACTATACTGCTCGTAGTGGTAATGTCACGTGGCGATTTTGAACTAACACCAACCGTGACACATTCTGAGACATCTCACGCCTATGTGCGGAATTCTGTATCGCTAACCATAGCGTAAGATAATATCCCACACAAGTAGAAGCAACACGACAGACTCGATTTCCCCCCAAGTTAGTGATGCATCCCCCTCAGGATTTTGCCATACTAGTGTGGGATATACCAATCGGGTCTAAAACTTAAAAATGTAATATGAAGGTATACTAATGGCCTTTGAAACTCTTTTACTTTAACTTTCTAAGTGCAAAAAACACAGATCGCTTTTCTGGGCGTATTAAGCATAAATCTTATTTTTGAGTGCAGTAAGCACTAAAACTTATTTCTGAATGCAATATGCACTAAAATATCTTTGATAAGGGCAAAAGCCCAAAATGTCTCAACTTTTAAAAATTATAAAATAGAGCTTTTAAGCTCAAATCTCATCAAAACTTATCTTAAAGCCTTTCAATACAAAATAAATTATGCAAAGCAAATACAAACACTTTGAAATATAAAGTGTAATACTCATAGGGACTTAAGCTTGGTATATAAGGCTTTAATGATTTTGCCATGCTCCGCTTGTTTCCTCCTCACCTACATATTACATTCTCGCTTAGAATAAATAACATTTAATTTCACAAAACTCATTAGAAAGCTTCTAACTCAAATAACCCATAAAAGAGCACTTTTCATTAAAAAGCTTCTCTACTTGATTTCTACTTAACTAAAGTTCTAAAATTTGTTTTCTTTCTGTGAATCTTATTTATTTTCACTTAGGAACATTCTCATATATCCGAAATAATTTTCTGGAGCTCGAAATGAAAAATCACATTTTTGTATCCCCTTTGGCCGAATACTGTTCACAGCCCAATCTAAGGCTGCTCTTCACTTCATTTTTGCTCCATTCACCTCCCTAACTCACATTTAGATCACTCGTAAAGTGGTTATGAAAAATTCCAACTATCGGGTGGTGAAACATAGGAAAAACCTCACTTTTTCATCACTTTTTCAAGACAACTTTTACATCTTTGGTTTCTAAACTCAATTCTCTTCACCACTAACTAGAATATGCTTAATAACATTCATCTACGTCATTAGAATGGATATAAAGAGTGGCATTTTGTGAAAACCAAAAATGCCCTTTATCGGATGAAAACTAACTACATTGTCTCTATATAATTCTCTTTAAATTCTAAGTTGATTTAACACTTAATCACCCTTAATTCAACATGGATTCATGCTTAATATCTCTAATATCTCATCACATTCACACATTGCCAACTATGGCCTTATATGCCTTATCACACACTAAGCTTATTTCATTCAATTTTTCATGTTAAAATCACGTAGACATTTTATCAAACACTTGGTTTATAACTTATTTCAACCACACAAATCTCTATTCAAACTTTAGGGTTTTTCCAACACAACCCTAACATTTCAAACCTGAATGGCTCTATATAATATCCTCTTGTTTTTGGTCACTACATACTCAACTCACATCATCCATAAAAACCCACATCAAAACTCAACAAAATCATCAACACATAACAAAATTCAACAATTTCGAAAATGGGAAAACTCACCTCTTTTCTTCTTGGTTCCTTGTTCTAATTCGTTCTTCTAGCTTAGGTGATCTTGAGGACTTGCTTGAAAGCTCGAAAATGGGATGGAATCACTTGATCTCTCCTCTCTCAAGCTTGGCTGAACCACCCCTCGTCTCTTATTGGTTTCACCTTTTTGCTTCTTGTTCTTGACTCTAGCTTGTTCTTCTAGCTTAGGATGGCTTGAAGGCTTGATGGGAGGCTCGAAAATGGCTTGAACCCACTTGATCTTCTTTTTCCTCTTGGCCAAAATTCACACACCCTCTCTCGGCTCTCTTTCTCTCCCTCTTGGCCTCTCTCGGTTTGGTTTCTGTTTTTGTCATGGTTTGTGCTTGATTTTGTGTAAATGGATGAAAAGCTTCACATTTTATTCTCCAACTTTCTCAAAAATGACCATCTTGTCCCTGAAAATTTCGTTTTCATCCCTTAACTTTAGCTTAATTTTACTTGACTCCAAATATTAAAACTTGTTTTCAATTTAGTCCCTTATCACACTTAATATTTACTTAATGTCATTTACCATTTTACCCTTCCATTTATTCTCCAATTGGATTTAATCAATCTCTAAAGATTCACTACAATCTTAGACACTTTTATTACTCATTTAGGGTCTCAATTCAATACTCATGGATTATTGCTGGGAAAATCGTAAATAGTAATCGAGGGTTTACATTTACCACACACATGCTGGGTGACTCAATGAGTCTCCCGACATTTGCCATACATGTGTTCGGGGAATTTAGGTCTCACACATGTGTAGTTTGTATGACCGTTAAAGGGAATGGTACAACCTTAGTGTTTTGAAAACATTTTTGTTTTTCCTTTCTCAAATATTTTTTGAATAATCATATGATTCTGGACGACTACTTTTCTTAAAACAAAAATCAATATATATATATATATATATATATATTTTTAAACATAAAATCATATTATTTGAAATATTTGGAAATTTTTCTAATAATAATTCAAGCTGAAAACATTAAATTTTTTTTACTCGAATTTCTAATAAGTATACATATATACGAATTCGTAATAAATTTTCATTTCAATCATAAAATATAATTTATAATCTATAAAATCAATTGACTAAACAAATTATTTACTTGGAATAAATAATAAATTCTAAATATAAATACATATAACTCAATCAATTTAATTAAAATCAAATTATCCACTCACATAACTCCTTTGCTTACTTCTAGGTGTAAAACGAGTTCTTATCTGATTTCTCATAATCTTGGATCAACCCTAAAATCATATAAAACTCAATTTAGAACTTATGAAAAAATTAACTAATTTTCTAGAATTCAAATCTCATTGAAATAAAATTACTTATCTGGATAACTTAAGTACCCAAATATTTCATTCACCTTTACGAAATTTTCTCCTATTTTTCTTCTCTTCTCTTCTTCTTCTTCTTTTTCTTTTTCTCGCCAATTTTTTTTTTCTTTTGTACTATCTATTAGCCCTCTGCTTACCATTTGTTTGCTTTATCCTTAGCTTTATATATATATATATATATATGACTGCCTTATCTTTTACACACCTCTCAACTATCTTTTATTGCAACATCACCCTTTTATCTTTATCTACAATAGTCACCATGTCTCATATATATTCAAATACATATGTCACTGCCACATGTCCTCTCTTTCTCCATGTAACTTGACCTTCTTGGCTATTGTTGGTTAATTTTTTAATAAACCAAATTTATTTAAACTTTGCAAGTGCACAAATCGTTTGACTGAGTATAGCGACAAGCAAGGGTCGATCCCACGAGGAGTTTCAACTTACTTTAATTTTAAATTTATTTAAGACCTAACTAGAGGAATTAAAATAAATAAAAGGGTTTTTGGAATTAAATTGAGAATAAATTAAATTAATGCATAAAATTAAATAAAAGAAATCAATGAATAAAAGCTTAGTTAGAACATCCTATCCACCACTAAACAATCCCTCAATTTGCTAAAAAGATTAATAAAGCAAATTCATGATAATGCATGATGAAGATATTCACGACAAAGTATGATTAACTCATGTCGTATAGATTCTTCCTTAATTAGTAAGAAAATCGCATGATGTCGACGTAGATGCGTGTATTCCTAATTATAACCTAGCATGATGTCTACTTAGGTTTAATAATTGGAACCCATTAAGCACTAGAAGAATATGAATATCACACAAATCCTAGAACATGATGGCTATTCTAGGTATCTATGAATTAATGTCCCTCAATTGGTTCGTAAGCAATTGATTGTTGCAAACAAAGAATATGCGCGTATGATGTGCGGTTTATATTCTTACAACATAATCCTAAAAATATGTTTCTAAGGTGATCAATCAAAGAAACAAAATAAATAGAATAAAATTAAGCTAGAGACATTAATTTCATCATGCAAAATATAAATCTTTATTGAAAATGTAAACAAATTGAGTTCATGTTTAGGGCTTCAAGTTAGCCCTAACTAATAAACTAACTAAATAAAAATAAAGAAAAGAAAAGATGAAACCGAAGCCTTTAGCCTTGCTCCTCTGCTTCTCTCTCTATCTTCCAGATCTCCTGTAATTGAATCGTGAAAGCACCTATTTATAGGCACCCAATCCTTGAGAGACAAGATTTCCTCAATTGAGAAGGATTTCACTTTCAACTTTAATTTAGAATCAAGTTTTGATTTGGAATGTGAATCCTTTTTATTTTTGAGCTAAAACTCTTCCTAATTGCTTAACTCATTTAATTAGGATGTTTCAAGGTTTAGAAAATTGATTAGGAATGCTAAAAGAGGAAATTCGAATTTCCTATGTTTCCCTATAGCTGTCAGGTCTTATGACAATCTGACCTTTAGACACTAAATCGATCATAACTTTCTCCAGAAACTTTCAATTGACGAATCGTCAGTGGCTATAGAAACTAGACATCCGGGGCTTTAATTCCATAGGTTATGGCTCGCACAAATCGAACTGTGCACTTTGTAAGAGCTCCCGCAAGTTACGTCACGTTTCTGCCCAAAATTCTTTAATTTCCTTCTAGAATATTCTCCAATTTCTTGAGCTGCAATTAATCTTCAAAAATCCTTCGATTCCATCATTTTTCTTCTCAAAACCTAATTCAAAGCATAAAAACACAAAACACATTAAAAGTACCAATTCCACACAAAAACATAGCATAAATAATATGTAATATGGACATAAAATAATGATAATTAATGACTCAATAGTTATACACCCCATTTTATCTCTTTTGCTTTCATGACACATGTCCAATTTTCTAAAAAAATCACCATTTACTTATTTTAATATTATATATTTCATTCTCTTTTTAAAAAAACCACATACCATTTCACCTCATTCTTTTTCTCTGGTGGCCATCATATTTATCACAATATTTGTTTTGTAAATTTTCATTTTGCACCCCACTTTTTGCTATGACCTTTTTCACTTTACACCCAACTTTCTTAATTTCTTTTAAAAAAGTTCACTAAGAGTATATTTGTCCATATATCATTTTATCTTTAGAACTTAGGCAGGGCCAAATTAATAACAGTAAACCGAATTTTAATTAATCTCTTGGGTCCACTTGGATTAGGGCTTTTACATATTGTGTTTTGGATGTTAGGTATTAATTTTTAGTATTATATTTGGTTAAATATGACTGTATTTTATTTGATTTGGTTGGATTTGGCTGGTGAGTGTTGTGATTTGTTTCTCTACACAATAATTGAGTCAATAAGTTTTTAAGTGCACTAAAAAACCAGCATCGGTTTTAGCCCACTTAAAAATCGATTGAGGTAGTTTTAGCATATTTTTCATATTTCTTGTATTTTAGATGATAGGTATTGATTTTTAGTATTAGATTTGATTAGATATGATTATATTTATTAATATTGACCCATTGGAGTGAGTCTAATTTATTTATTTCTTTGAAAGTTACAAGAATGACTCAAGAGACGATTGTAATCAACTTGAATGGAGAGTGGAATGGATCTTACTACGTTGAGGGGTGAGTCGATCACGTGTGGGGTCCCCAAAGATAGAAGTTTTTCATCGTTGGTGGACGTTGTTTACAGAGAGGCTAGCATTGATAGAAGATAGTGAGATATCCGTATTTATTATTTACTCCAAAGTATGGTAAATGACCAAGTTAAAAAGATAAACATCATATCTAATCTTGTCGTAGTTGGTTTGATGAAGGTTAAAAATATTGATGTTAGAGAGATTTATATCGATAAGATTGCAAGAGATTCTGGAGTTAGAGTTAATTGGTCTACCGTTCATCCATTTGTCACCGATTCAATACCAGACATATCACATGACATGACAGATACAAATAGACCTGTAAATCCGCGTATGATTGAAAGTCAATTTTATCTTACTTCATGTACCGGAAACAATTAGGTTTCTACTTCTATCAC
This sequence comes from Nephelium lappaceum, assembly GCA_021234005.1. Lineage (NCBI taxonomy): Eukaryota > Viridiplantae > Streptophyta > Magnoliopsida > Sapindales > Sapindaceae > Nephelium > Nephelium lappaceum. The sequence goes on along the minus strand of CM038006.1, from coordinate 15,032,514 downwards.
TGCATTTACATCTATGGAAAGTCCCATGTGTGACATTAATGATAACTATATGAATGATGCTGGTGATGATGAAGATTGGGACACAAATGATGATGGTGATGGGACACGGGATAGTGATGAAAAGGAAACTCGAGATGATGATGTCGTTGACAATGGAGGGTTTCCACAGATAAGATTTTCAAGATTACAAATTTCGAGCAATCCTTCACAACCATACTAGATTGTTCTTGGTGTAGAACTAGGTGACATTAAGGCTACTTCAAGTGCCATGTCGACCATTTGCCAACGTGGTATGTTATATAAAGATCCATTCTTTGATAGTAAAAAAGAACCGAGTATAGCAATTGGAGAATATGTTCTGAAAGCTAAGTTTAAATATTGAATTAGACACTCAGACACGGAGTGATTTGAGGCCGATTATAAGGATAAAAGCTATAGCTTTACGATTCGTGCAAAAAGCAAAGCGGGTTGTTCAATGTGGTTTGTGTTGAAATATGTGGTGGAACACAGCACACTTGTCGTTAGGTAGCCAGGGAATCACATATGAGGAGTGTAAAGGCTATTGTCATCAAAAAATTGTATGCGAGAAAGATGTGGAGAGATATTTATACACCTAATCGCTTGATTGGAGAAATGCTAGAGTAGTGTGACGTGCAGATCTTGTACAGTAAAGCTTCAAAGGCTTTACAATAAGCAAATAAACTAGCATATGGGCAAACAGATGAGTCATATTAAAAATTTCCGTCATACTTTGAAATGTTAAAATGATCAAACCTTGGCACAATTATGGCAATTGAGAGTGATGAAAATAACCAGTTATTGTATTCATTCGATGCACTTGGAGCTTCTATTAAGAGTTTTCGATCTTACATGAGACTGGTTGTTGTTGTTGATGCTACTCATTTGAAAGGTGAATATACAAGGTTGATTTTTTTTGGCTGCATGTAAAGATGGGTTAGAGATGATTTATCCCATTGCTTTTGAATTTATTGATGGAGAGTCCAATCGTTCATAGATTTTGTTCTTAAAAAGATTGTGAGAGGTGATCGGTATATCAAATGATTTGTTTATCGTATTCGATCATCATAAAAGTATATCGAATGGGATGGGAGTAGCTTATCTTGAAGTCCCACACGTGTTGTGTTTTTTTTTTCACCTGTGGCAAAATCTGAAGCAATGTTTTAAAAAGCTTTTAGATGTGATCGATGCATTTTACCATGCAACATACAATTATGTGAAATATGACTACAATAGAATATTGGCAGAAATTTAGGCATTACATCTGCAAACATATGTAGCTTTGGTTAAGGTTAAAGTGAGCAGGTGGTCACATGCACATTGTCTAAAAAGAAGATATGAAATGATAACCACCAATATAATAGAATCACTCAACAATTGTATGATTCAATTATGTCGTTTGCCAATAAAAACTACATATGAATATGTGAGAAATATATAATATAGATGGTTTAATAATAGACGTATTGCTGCCGAGAAACTACAACTTATGTTACCACCACTGCGTACAATCATGTCATGTTGGTGAAAAATTTATCAACGGGTGGTAGCGTACGTCCTATTACAAAACCGAACATGTACACCATCATGCATCCTAGCAAAGGTGTTGCAATGGTTGATATTCCAAGGAACACATGTAGTTGCTTTTAGTAGAACCTAAATCAGTTGCCATGTCTTTTATGCATGTGCTATTGCCAGATATTATAATTGTACATTGTTACTTTCGCTATTTAATGTCACATCGTAACACTCTGCTTTTGTGATACATCTTAGGTTTAAGAGCATCAATTGTGATATACTTTGTAGTAAGTATTATAGCACAAAATGGCTAAAAACTACATATGCACGTCCGATCAATCCCGTCCCTAAATAGGCCAGTTATAATGTTCCTGCGAAAGTTAGAATCATGATTGTAATATCACCAATAGGAAAAAGACAAGCAGGTAGATTGAAAGAGGTTTGGATTCCTTCAGTTGGAAAAGATCATCGTAGGAAATAGTGTGGAAAATATGGTCAAATGGGAAACAACTGTCTTTATTGCCCTAACCCCTTCCATCTGCCAATGGAAGGACAAGCGCAACCACTGGTAGAGAAGCTGGGATGAGCGTAGCCATTACTAGGGAAGGCGGGACAAGTGTAGCCACTACTAGAGAAGCTAGGACAAGCGTAGCCACTGCTAAAAAAGCTAGGATGAGTGCAAATGCTGGTGAAAATGCCACGCCCTCCCGAAGATGCCGCCTCTGTCATAAGATTGGACACAACTAACGTCATTGTCATTTACAGTTTCCTACTCCCAATCCAATGTTGGGTAACGATGAAAATGATAAACAAACATTAATTTGAAACTTCTGTTTTTCACGTATGTTATGCTATATTTTGAAACTGCCTATTCCATATATGTCCTATTTTACATAATAAGGTTGTGACAATGTTCACTTCATTGAATATTTTATCATAATGGTGGTGTTATATTCAGATTCATATTAATTGGTATTAGTATGTATAATACAGAGATACTATTGTACCCAGATAGTAAAAAATAGAGGAGTCTCTGTTAAAATTTCATCAATTATTAAAAATTAAGTTAATAATAAATGAAAATTTAATGAAGTAAAGTAATTAACATCAAAATGGATTGGTTTTTGTGTCTTTTTGATCATTGAGAACCTTTAACATGGATGGGCAAAAGGGTAAAAAGAGGAGAAAACGTTAGATCGGTTTTTCAACCCCTTTAAAAACTGATCAACTTTTTTTATTTTTATTTTTATTTTTTATAATTTCTTCCTTTGATATGGGTTTTAATGGGCAACAAGTGCTCCCAAATTGCTTGAATTTAATCAATAAAGTGGAATTGAGTAAATAACTTACAAAATGCCGCCATATGGTGACATTGGCGTGAGACATGACATTAGGTGACTATGTTTCACCTTATGCAATTCTTACTTTTGATTCATCCAACCATGTTTGTTTGTAATATTAATCCATTGTAAGATATTACAACAATTCTATGGTTTTTGTGTTTTGTTGGTCGTTAGGAACCTTCAAAATAGGTGGAACCTTTAAAATAGTTGGTCATTAGGAACCTTCAAAATAGATGAAAAATGGGTAAAAAGAGGAAAATACGTTGGATCGGTTTTTAAAGAGGATTGGAAAACCGAAATCAGTTTTTAAACCCCTTTAAAAATTGAAATTGGTTTTTAATATTAGTGAAAAATCAATTCGGTTTTTAATGACTCTGAAAAACCGGTCGTTGCTTCTTGAAGTGTACTAGACGAGCGTTGCCTTGTACTTAACAATATTAACCGAAATAATATAATCAGTACATTATTTTCGTAAGTTAGTAATTAACAAAATGAATAATGAATAAAAAAAAATTAATAAATTTACTTATTATATACAACCTCTCTATTAATGTCTAACATCCATTGCCCAAATTTATCTACCTTATACAATGGTGTGGAAACACATACATATATATATATATATATATATATATACCTAGCAATATCTGCCCTTAATGCAATGTGTTTTTAACCTGATCACGTCGTCTTGATTTCCATGTACCCTCTTTCAACTACAAAAGGTCGTGTACGTAAATTACCACATACGCTCCACAACTCATCCTGTATCAGTAATAAATTAATGTAACTAAATGAATTAATCATTTATCAGTAATAAATTTATTTAACTAAATGAATTAACATTTAGAATATAATATAATTAATTAAGTAATTAATTTATTCACCTATCAGATTGATGGGGCACATACGCTATATCAAGACGCTCAAGTTTCCACCGTTCATCCACGGGTGGCATATCTATGTTAGTCCTCTCATAAAATCTAATGAACTGTAATAAGATGTACATCAAACATACAAGCAACTCAAGTGGCTAACTTCGTATATCAAAGTTAATATTTCTATGGGGATCATACATTAATATTTTCTACTCTCTCAGGCACACCTGACAAAGGACCCAATGACTTTGACTAAGACTAAGGGTGGGCACGGTTCGGTTCGGTTCGGTTCGGTTTTGGGAAAAACTGAACCGAACCGAAAAATTTCGATTTTTGATTTTGCAAACCGAACCAAACCGAATGGAAGAAATGAACCAAACCGAACCGAACCACACTAATTCGGTTTGGTTCGGTTCATTCGGTTTGGGCTTGGTATTTTGGACCTCCAATTACATAGATGGAGTATGAAGGTAGCAATTGCAGATTCATACTTTTTTTTTTTTTTGGAGAGAGAGCAGATTCATACAATTATAACTATCGTAATCCACATTTTTTTAAAGTCTGAATTTCCTTGATCTGCACAAGAAATTAAAAAACACTCATCATAAATACAACTTTGAAATTTGGCAAAACAATTTATATATATAAAAAAAAAAAATGCAAGTTAAAGGCTTGGTCCTACACAACTTCTAACAACACAACAGGCTAAAAGATCAAACATCAAGTGCATTCCAGATGATTCATCACCAGGAATTCAATTATAGAAGAAAAAAATTTGAAACTAAACAAACTTGAAACAAACAAACTACCAAAAACCACATTTAGAAAAATAAAAGAAGAATGTAAGTTGAAAAGAAATACCTCGAGACAAAGAACATATATTTGTCACTGTCTGAGCTCAAAAGTCACAAACCCAGAAAAATCGAAGCCTTTTTGATAGAAAAATCGAAGCTTGTTCAGTTCTTTGCTTCGAGAGATTTGGGAGACAGAGTGAGTCAATCAAGATGGATGGATACTAGAATTTGTGAAGAAGAATGAAGAAAGCAAAGGAGATTTACTGGTTTTGAACAAGAATTTGAGAGAGTCAGTCAAGATTGATACAAGTCACTTCTCTACTCACTGGCTTTGATGTCGGCGGCTCAGTAAAGAATTAGAAAGAGTTAGGGTTTGAGCATGTCAAACAGAGTAATAGAATAAGCTGACTTTTATACCCCTCCTTCCTTTTCTTTAATATTCGGTTTGGTTTTCGGTTCGGGTCGGTTTTTCAGACCCTAAACTGAACCGAACCGAAAAAAAAATCGATTTTTTAATATTTTAAACCGAATCGAACCAAATATAAGAAAAAAATCGATTTTTTTCAGTTCGGCCGGTTTTTTTTGCCCACCCCCTAACTAAGACTACACGACAGCAACACCTTCAGTTTGAAGACGTTAGTAGTATAGAACCAAGTTAGATGATCAAATAATAACTCTTAATCTTTGAACAACACTTACATTTTCAACATGCCACCACGGGACTAATGTGTCTATCTAACCACTGGCAAATGCATGCCACTCTACGATTACAATAGACATAGTTGGATCGAATTTTATTCCGGAGTGGATGTAATGCTCTTTATAGTACAATGTCATAAATGTCTACAAGATAAAAATTAAACATGTTATTTAACTTCAAAGACACGTGACAAAAAAATTAAAATCCATTATTGAAATGTAAACACTCACAAACAAGGAACTCCCATGAACCACGCATCTAGTGTCCTCAACCTTATTCCACACTTTCTTTCGTTGGCATGGCAAATAACAATCGACGTGCTCTGAACTCAACCATTGATACTCATCCTCAAGGGTTTTCAGCGTGACCGGTATCACGCTCCACCCATAACGATTAACTGCACGCCTAAAATAAAAATATATATATATATTGTAAATTTTATTACATTAGTAATCAAGATGAAAGGATAATAATGTTTTTTTTATCAATACTTGAGGTCCAAAGATGAGGAAACTTTGTATTTATTGTACACAGCTTGTACGAGGTCTACAGACTCTGCCATCTCCTCAATCGGCAGTTTTGGCATTTCTTTATTCTTTTTCGATGGTCGAGGATCCATGTATAGTGTCCACAGAGATGTCACTGGTTTCATCTTTCATTTGCTCTGTTCTTGGATGGCCTTATCTTACAACTGTAAACAAATCAAAAACATCAATTAGACATTTAGAATTATATATTAGACTGTAACACAATAGAATTACAAAATATACCTGGTCATAATTGTGCTCAGCCTTTAAGATTGATAGGTCTCTTGAGACCTTTTAGGAGTGATGAATCTCCTGGTCCTCCTACTGTAGGGGTGACTGGTGGACACCCTAAGACTAATAGACCTCTTAATCCTCTTAATGGATAGGTGACTAGTGGACACTTTGGGACTAGTGGACCTTCTAGTCCTCCAACTGGAGAGGTGATTGATAGACCCCTTCGTCCTCATGAAAAGGTGACTGATGGACCTCCTTCATCTTAATGTGGTGGTGGTAATGATGGTGGGCTATGGATGTACTCATCCAAGACAGAGCTCTCAACATCATCATCATCATCATTATCCTCATCATCATTTGTATCATGCCCACCTACTAAAGACCTAAGAATTTTTAGATGATCTTCTGCCCTTTTCAACCTCTTATCCATCCTATGTAATTTTTGAAGTGGCATTTTTTATCCAAATTCCAGCAAACAACTTCCTTGCGATTTTTAGATTTTTCTCTACCTCTCAACTTCGATGTACCATTACCATGATTTGGACCACATTGATTGCTACTACCTCTACTTTCTATATTCAAAGCAAATCTTAAGGATTCACTTGACTTCCTTCTACAAACATCTCCACTAAGAATCAAGTCTCAAATATCATTCAACTTTAGTTTGAATTATCGATGAGTTGCTCATTGCAGTCATTGTTGTAGACTAACTCTCTAGCAAGGATGATAGCAAAATCAGTACCTTGATTTCATCTTCTAAGGTAATCTCCACCGAACTCAATTGACTAATAATCACATTGAATTCATTAATGTGATCTGTAACTGATGCACCTTCAACCATCTTTAGATGGAACAACTTACGCATTAAATATACTTTGTTCGAAACGGACAACTTTTCATGCATGCTTGACAACGTCTTCATCAAACCTGTTGTGGTTTTCTCATTAACAATATTGAATGCGACGTTTCATGCCAAAGTCAATCTAATCACACCGAGTGTCTAACAATCTAGGAGATCCCAATCCTCTTGTTTCATTGTTTCTAGCTTATTCTCAAGTAAGGGTTCATGTAATTTTTCTTTTTGGTACAGATGGTCTTCAATCTGCATCTTCCAGAATTGAATCAAGAGAAAGAAACCAAAGATCACAAACAATCGCACAAAATAAGAGAGATTGTTTACGTGTTTTGGCTCAACCTTGCCTACATTTACGATCGCACTAGGATTTTTATTAAATTGGGTTCTTACAAGAATGCTACACACACATTCTACACCAAATACAAAGGCACATTAACACATATATATGTATCTAGGATTCTCCATATTCTACTTTCCATATGAATGGCTAGTCAACTCTTCATATTCATCTTTCCAAATAAATAGCTAGTAAATTTAACTTTCCAAATTTCAACCATCCAAATTAAAAGCTAGCAATTTTAGCTTTCCAAATTGAAAAGTCAGATTCCATTCTTGACACTAAGCACACATGTAGTCCTTTTCAATTAAATAAAAATAGTTCTGAGATGCCTTTTCAATTAATTTTTTGTGACATTTGGGGTCCATATCGCACACCTACATATACAGGTGCACATTATTTTCTCACTATTGTCGATAATCATACTCATTGTACTTGTCTTTATCTTATGCATCATAGATCTGAAACCTTTCATTTATTAAAAATTTTTTGTTCAATGATCAAAACACAATTTCAAACATGTATTCAAAAAATTCGAACAGATAAAGGAAGTGAATTTTTGCTTTCCAATCAAATGAAATCTTTTTTTAATGAGCATTTAATTTTGCACCAATGCACTTGTGTTGAAACTCCCTAACAAAATGTGGTAGCTGAACGTAAGCATAGGCATATTCTAGAAGTTGCACGAGCATTACATTTTCAATCACATTTGCCTTTTGGCTTTTTGTGGTGATTGTATTTTAGCTGCAACTTGATCAATCGTATTCCTGCCCATAATTTAGGTCGCAAAACCCCTTATGAAATGCTTTTTAAAATCAAGCCACCTTACTATCATCTTCATGTGTTTGCGTGTCTTTATTATGCTCACATTAAAAATGCTAATCATCATAAGTTTGCACCATGTGCCCATAAAATGTATCTTTATTGGCTATCCTTTTGGTTATCATGGATACAAAGTCTATGATTTCGCTAAGAAAAGGACTTTTATTTCTCATGATGTCACATTTGTTGAAAATGAATTCCCAGTCAATGACAAAATGTGTTTTGATATTTCAAGTGAACCTATCATACCCTTTCCTGTTTTGTCTACCTGTGATGAAGATGCTCATACACTTGAGCCTTCTTCAAATTTTAGACCACCTCCAAAAAGGACAAATGTTCCTCCACCACCTTTTCAATGATCACATGATATGCTTACCGTTCTCGATACCTTGAAAATTATATGTGCTCTATTGTTCATTAAATTTCATTTGAAAAACTAACTACACATCATCAATCTTCGGTACGTAGCTTATATCCATTGTCTAACTATATTTTGTATGACAAGTTTACTAGTCATCATGTAGCATTTCTTTCTGTTATCTCTAATGATATGCAGCCTAATAGTTATTCTCAAGCCGTTAGCATGCTTATTGGCATGATACTATGACCACGAAAATTCAAGCTCTAAAGCAAAATAAGACATAGACTATGCAAGATTGACCTCTAGTTAAACGACCCATTGGATGCAAAAGGGTATACAAAGTAAAAAGGAAAGCTGATAGCTCTATCAATAGATACAAAGCCCGACTTATTGCCAAAGGGTGTACTCAAACAAAAGGTTTGGATTACAAGGAGACATTTTGTAAGCTCTCAATGTTTATTTATGATTTCCTTAATAACGATCTCTAAGTGGTGTACGGAATCCTAAATGACTAGTAAGTGATGTTTTAGGACCCTAAGTAACTAGTGGAAGTGTTATAAGAAAATAGAGATTTGTTGAACTATTGGCAGCAAAAATTAGTATAAGGGTAAAATGGACATTGTCATTATAGTTTTATAAGTTAAGATGGTGCATGGACTAAAGTGAAATAATTTTACATGATTATGGGTCAAGATGAGATAAGAAAAAATTAAGGATGGAAATGCAATTAATAAAAGGACAAGATGGTCATTATGAATTGTTATAAGTATAAAAAGAAGACTTAGTCAATTTTGAGCACCAAAAACGCCACAAAACAGCACAAACAAAAGAGAGACCCGACAGAAGAGAGAGAGGCAAGAAAGTGGTGTGGGTAGTTCGGCCAAGGCAAGGAAGTTGGTGATCAAGCTTGGTTTAATCAATTTTCAAGGTTTTAATCAATCCATCAAGCTTCCCTAAGCTAGGAAATCAAACTAGAAGCAAGAAACCAAGTCAAACAAGGTTAGTTACTCACTTTTGGATTAGTTTTTGTGATGGTTGTGTTGGTTATTTTGGTGATGTTTTAGTTGGTTTTGATGGGAGGTTTTTATTTATGTTAAAAGATGATTTATTTGAGACTTGAAAGGCTTGTATAGATGGCATGGAAACCTACTAAAATTGATGAGCTAGGGATGGCATGAGATAGGTTTTGAGTTGGTTTTGGATTGGAAACTAAATGAAATGAATGTAGACAAGGTGTTTGATAAATTGTCTAAAAGAACCAACATGAAAATCTTGAAAGAAATGAACTTAGACTAAGTTAGTGATTGTAAGGCTTTATGGAGAGGTATGAGAATCCAATGAAATTAAGGTGTTTTAACTATGATTCCATGTTGTTTAGGTGACCTATAATATTATGAAAATGTTACAAATTGATTTGAATCAATTCTATTATAATGCGTTGTAAAGCACCTAGGAAAGGCATATTGAGTTGTCATCGAAAACCAATTCTTTTATATGTTGAAATGACTTGTATGGATAGGTTTGAGTATGTTTAACATTAGGAAAGAAAGAATTAAGTTTTAGAATGAAATGGGTGAAAAAAGCCCCCTAAAAACAGATGAAAAAGTGAGGTTTTTCTTAAATTTCGATATCCAAACGATATCGGAATTCGATGAAATTTTATGAGTGACCACATTGGGAGATACAAAGAGTGTGGGAGAAAGAATTGGAGCAAAAGGATGCACGGTTTGGGCTGTACATTCAATTCGGTTTGGAGAGGTCTAAAACGGTCATTTTGGGTTCCAAGCTTCAATTTATGATGGGAAGCATATGGGAACGTCCCTTAGGGTATATATAAAGGATTCATGCAAAGAAATTGGGAATTTGGAGCATGGATCAAAGAGAAATTGAAAAGAGAAGCTACTAGTGTAGAGAGAATTTTATAGAGTTAGTATAGTTAGGTGCATTTTAGTGCATCTTTGCATTGTCTATTGAGCACATTCTAAGTGTGCTTATCATGTGTTGGTGAAGGTGAGGCTAGCGGAGCCGGAGAGGACCGTTGAAGCCATTAAGGGAAGTTTGAAAGTAAGGTGAGTGCAAAATGGTTTTAGCAAAAACGTATGTGTTTTGAGATGTTATGTATTTGCTAGTATGGTTGGGATTTTATGATTTTAAAAGGATGAGTTCATGAATACTATGTTTTGTATGAAAGTTATCTTTTGTGTTCTTATAAGTGTGAAAACTACTTTGAAATAGAATTCGGAGTTTTAAGTATTATTCGATAAATGGTTGATGCAAAAATGATATATGTATAAATATGTTTTCAAAGGCCAATTGTTTGTCCATCCTTGTAAGTTATGTAGACCCGACCGGTACGTCCCACATGTGTATGGCAATGTATGGGGGTTATTGCATCACTCACATTGGGGGAATAGAGTCCGTCATGTCGCTTTTATGTGTGTGGAATGTTGTCTTACTCTACGCTTTGCGATGCACAATTCCGCGCGTAGTTGTTGGGATGTCTTTGTAAGTGTCACGGATGATGTTTATGGCCAAATCATCTCGTGACTCCACGTTCTTGTGGTTGTAAGTTTAAGGGGTAACATTGGTGCATTTAAAAATGCGAATGTAAGTTCAAAAGTAAACTATTTTATATGATTATAATTATGGTTCAAAAGGAAGCCTTACAATTGAATTCAATTTGAATGCTATTATTGCTTATTAAGTTTATGAAAAGTTTTATATATCCCTTATGTTGGGATTTGTATGATTTTATTATGTTAAGCATGAACTTTTATGAGATTTTAAGTGAAATGATTATGAAATGTAACTCTATTTTAAGGTATTTTATAAACGAATATGATATTGTTTTATAACTTAAGCTCACTCACTGAGCTTCATTAAGCTCACTTTTTCCTATTTTATGTCAAAAACCTCCTCAGGTGCTAACGCGGGTGACGTGGCACAAGATACCCTCCGTTGATACCGTTGATATAGGTGAGCGCCGACTCGACGAATGCTTCCCTTGTATAAACATTTTGCATGCATATGAAAGTTGAAAAGCCTCCCTTTTGTTGTATTTGATCATATATTTTTGTGGCTTTTGAAATAAATATTGTATCTATGTATCTTTTGATATGTGTAAAGTTTTATGAATTTATTTTAAGTGATGAAAAGTATGTATTTGGCTAAGTTAATTTCTTATAAATTTTGGCTTTGGCCTTTGGTTTAAGGTAATGATTTCGAATGATTTTTAACTCATGTGATTTATGGTTTTTAATCCCAAGATTTTATGATTTTATATGACTTTTAAACTATGTGGATTACATGAAAAGAGTTTGTGGAAGTAGTTGCGTTGGTTATTGAAAGTAGTTGAAGTGTGTTTTAGCCTTACATATATCTTGGGAACCTTAAAAATATAGATGTTATATTGCCAAATTTCCGTTTAAAAAAAAAAAAAAAAAAAATTCAACCCAATCGTGTTTACTAGTAAAGAAAAATTTTAAGGGTTCGCTCTACGGATTCCTTTTAGGCTAATAAGGAAGGGTTTAGGAGGATTCCGTCGGGGTGCTAGATAGGGCTCTCTGGATACAAGTATGATAGGATCTGGGTTGGGTCCTGTCAATGTGGTATCAGAGCCTATGGTTTTGTAAATGTTTCAACGTTTATTTTAGTATGAAATGTTAAAAGAAAAAAGTTGCTTTTGTGCATTATTGTTTTTAACTCATGCATTCCATATTCATGTTTGGTTAAATGTTTCAGAAGCATGCAACGTCGAGGTAGCCCTACGACGAGGAGGGCAGCCACAAAGGCACTTATGCCTGAGGAGGAGCATGTTGACGAGTCCATTAATGTGCTAGCTAGCCTTACCAATATAGAACCATCTCAGCCAGTCGAACCAATTGGTCCACAAGTTGATTATGAACGGATGGCCCAAGCATTTGTAGTGGCGCTTCCCCAGCCCCGTGAGGCAGTAGGATCGATTGAGCATGCCAAGAAATTGGGTGCTAGGTCTTATGATGGAGCAGGTGATTTGGAGCGCGCATTTTCATGGATAGAAGCAAATGAAGAGATCTTCTAGGTGATGGGTTGCATGGAAGATCATATGGTGACTTATTCAGCTTTCCTCCTCAAGGATCGAGCTAAGGATTGGTGGAAGGCACTGCAGAGGCGGCATCCAGGAGGAGTTACCTGGGCCATATTCAAGCAGGAATTTCTTGAAAAGTTATATCCTAAGAGCTATAAGGATGCCCAGATTGATGAGTTCTTCAGATTGGAACAGGGCAGTCAATCAGTAGCTAAGTATGAAAAGAGGTTCTCAGAGTTGGCCAGATTAGTGCCATTCATCAATAAGAATGAAGAACAAAAGATTAGCAGGTTTATGGCAGGCCTTAATCTCAGAATCAGGGCCTATGTAGCATCGTTTGGTCATACTTATTATGGGGCATTGGTAGAAGCAGTCACCAGAGTTGAGAGAAATGTGGATGCCATTCCCAAACCCAAGAAGTTCACACCAAGGTGCAGTTGGTCAGGTGGATCTTAGGGAGGAGCTAGTAAGACAACGAAGACTGGACAGAGGTCTGCAAGGTCATCCAGCCGTAGATCCAGTTAGGGAGCCCAGTCCAGCCAGAGTTCAGTGAGACAGCCATCAAGGCCCCGAAGCATCAGAGAAGACCAAAAGAGTTGGCCGACCTGCAAGAAGTGCGGGAGGACACATCCGGGCGAATGTGTCAGGGGTAGGAATGTGTGTTTTAGATGTGGTCAGGAGGGCCACTTCGTTAAGGATTGTCCAGGCCTAGCTTCATCAAATAAATCAAAGGCCAAGACTACTACCCTAGGACAGTCGAGTGGGGGTCATGGACCCGAGAAGAGAGGCCTCCAGACTAGATGATCATGTGGTGCAGATCAGCAGAGTGGTGCACCCAGTAGGGGTTTACCTCCCAAGGGACAGCCTGGTAGACCCCGTAGTCAGGCCAAAGTGTACACAGTCACACAGCAGAAGGCAGATGCTGCTCTTGAAGTAGTTACAGGTATTATCTCCATTTTTGATACTGATGCTCGTGTGTTAGTTGATTCAGGGGCGACACATTCCTTTATTTCTACCAAGTTTGTTGCCAAAGTTAAAATAGAAAATGAGCCCTCAAAAAGCAATATGGTAGTATCCCTTCCTACTGAAGATACCCTTTTGTCAGATAAGGTTTATATGGGAAGTAAAGTGATGACAGCTAGTCACGAATTACAAGTAGATTTGATCCTGTTGGACATATAGGATTTGATGTGATATTAGGGATGGACTGGCTGTCGAAGCATCATGCTACAGTGGATTGTTTTAGGAAGGAGGTTAGGTTCAGCAGACCTGGGGAATCCGATATGGTCATTCATGGTGTAAGGAAGATGCTCCCTACTAGTATGATAAGTGCAATAAAGGCTAGTAAGATGCTTAGGAAGGAATGTCAAGGATACTTGGCTTATGCAGTGGGACCAGAGTGTGATGGGGTGAAGTTGGAAGAGGTCCCAGTGGTTAAGGAGTTCTCAGATGTGTTTCCAGATGACCTCCCAAGACTACCACCGGATAGAGAGATAGAGTTTGAAATAGAGTTGGCTCCGAGTACAACACCTATCTCGATAGCTCCATACCGTATGGCCCCAGTAGAGCTGAAGGAATTAAAGGCTCAGATGGAGTAACTGACAGATAAGGGGTTTATTAAGCCAAGCATGTCACCTAGGGGAGCCCTTATATTATTTGTAAAGAAGAAGGACAACAGCCTTAGGTTATGTATTGACTACAAGCAGTTAAATAGGGTGACCATAAGAAACCAATACCCGCTTTCAAGGATAGACGACTTGTTTGATCAGCTTCAAGGAGCTAGGGTATTCTCTAAGATTGACTTTAGGTCTGAGTATTACCAGTTGAAGATCCGTAAGGAAGATGTCTCTAAGACGGCTTTCCGGACGCGCTATAGACAGTATGAGTTTTTGGTGATGTCGTTCGGATTGACGAATGCTCTAGCCGCCTTTATGGATCTTATGAACAGGGTTTTCAAACCCTATTTGGATAAGTTTGTTATAGTGTTAATTGATGACATTTTGATATATTCAGGTAGCCGAGAAGAGCACGCTAAGCAAGTGAGGATTGTGTTGCAGACTTTGAGGGAACATCAGATTTATGCTAAGTTCAATAAGTGCCAGTTTTGGTTGGCTAGTGTGGCATTTCTAGGTCACGTAGTTTCGATGGAAGGAATCTCTGTAAACCCTCAAAAGATAGAGGCCATAGTGAATTAGCAGTCGCCCACGAACGTGACGAAAGTTAGAAGCTTTCTAGGATTAACTGGATACTATAGGAAGTTCGTGGAGGGATTTTCAAGGATAACAGTTCCCTTAACTAAGTTGACACGAAAGGAAGAGAAGTTCGTGTGGACTGATGAGTGCCAGCGTAGTTTTGAGAAATTAAAGAAAAGATTGACCTCGGCACCAGTGCTTACGTTACCATCAAGGATAGAGGGGTTTACAGTGTATTGTGACGCCTCCAAACAAGGCCTAGGTTGTGTACTGATGCAGCATGACAAGGTGATAGCCTATGCATCTAGGAAGTTGAAAAAAACATGAGCAGAATTATCCGATACACGACTTGAAACTTGCAGTAGTAGTATTTGCTTTGAGGATATTGAGGCATTACCTGTACGGAGTCCCTTGTAGGATCTTTACTGATCATAAGAGCCTACAGTACCTATTTACGCAGAAAGAATTGAATATGAGGCAAAAAAGATGGATTGAACTCATCAAAGATTATGATTGTACGATTCAGTATCATCAAAACAAGGCTAATGTGGTGTCGGATGCATTAAGTAGGAAGCCCTTAAGTTTAGTAGCCCAGCTGAGAGCAACACACTTGCCATTATTGGTAGAGTTGAGATCCATGGGGGTCAAGTTAAAGGTAACGGATTCTGAAGCATTGGTAGCTGCATTTCACATCCGTCCTGTTTTGGTGGATCGAGTTAGAGAGCTCCAGGATAGAGATCCCTACTTGATGAAGATAAGAAGTGAAGTGGAAGTTGGGAAACAAAGTAATTTCTCATTGAGGGATGATGAGACTTTGATGATAGGGCAAAGGCTATATGTGCCAAATGTAAAAGAATTGAAGAAAGACATCATGGAGGAAGCTCACTTTTCAGCTTGTGCCATGCACCCAAGGAGCACGAAAATGTATCGGACTCTGAAGGATCATTATTGGTGGAAAGGAATGAAGAAAGAGATAGCAGAGTTTGTTTCCAGATGTCTAACCTACCAGCAGATTAAGGCTGAACATCAGAAGCCAATAGGTTTGTTGCAACCCTTGCCCATCCCGGAGTAGAAGTGGGAAAGAATTACTATGGACTTCGTAGTAGGACTTCCACTGAGTCGGAACGAATATGATGCTATATGGGTGATCGTTGATAGATTGACAAAGTCTGCTCATTTTTTAGCAATCAGAAACAATTACTCCTTGGATAAGTTAGCACAGTTGTACATAGATGAGATTGTACGATTGCATGGTGTTCCAATGTCTATCGTGTCAGATAGAGATCCGAGGTTCACCTCCAGATTTTGGCCGAGCTTACAGAAGGCATTAGACACTAAGTTGAATTTTAGTACGGCTTTTCACCCACAAATAGATGGACAATCTGAAAGAACTATCTAGACCCTAGAAGATATGTTAAGGGCATGCGTAATGGAGTTCAAAAGGAGTTGGGACACCCACCTACCCCTAATAGAATTTGCATACAACAATAGCTACCAATCTAGCATTGATATGGCACCGTATGAGACTTTATATGGCAGGAAATGCAGAACCCCAGTGTGTTGGGATGAGATGGGTGAAAGGAAGCTAATTGGCCCTGAAATTGTTCAAGCCACAACTAAGAAGATCCAAGTCATAAGGGAAAGATTGAAGATAGCAAGGGATCGATAGAAAAGTTATGTAGATAATTACAGAAGGGACTTGAAATTTCAAGTGGGTGACAGAGTCTTCTTGTGCGTATCCCCGTGGAAAAGTGTGTTAAGGTTTGGGAAGCGGGGGAAGCTATCTCTTAGGTACATTGGGCCGTACGAGATAGTAGGAAGAGTTGGAAATGTGGCATATCGCTTGCAGTTGCCATCAGAGTTAGCCAGGATACATGATGTTTTTCATGTTTCCATTCTTCGCAAGTATGTGGCGGATCCTTCACACATTTTAAGAGAGCAATCGGTGCAACTAAAGCAGAATCTAACCTACGAGGAGGAACCAGTGGAGATATTAGACCGTAGAGAGCAAGTGTTGCGCCACAAGGTGATTCCGCTAGTAAAGGTGTTGTGGAGGAACCATGGATCTGAGGAAGCTATGTGGGAACATAAGGAGCAGATGAAAGCTCAGTACCCTCACCTATTGGAAATAGATATGTAAGTTTAAATTTCGAGGACGAAATTTCTATAAAGAGGGGTGAAACTGTAAACTCTCTATGTTTATTTATGATTTCCCTAATAACAACCTCTAAGTGATGTACGGAATCCTAAATGACTAGTACGTGATGTTTTAGGACCCTAAGTAACTAATGGAAGTGTTATAAGAAAATAGAGATTTGTTGAACTATTGGTACCACAAATTAGTATAAGGGTAAAATGAACATTGTCATTATAGTTTTATAAGTTAAGATGGTACATGGACTACAGTGAAATAATTTTACATGATTATGGGTCAAGATGAGATAAGAAAAAGTTAAGGATGGAAATGCAATTAATAAAAGGACAAGATGGTCATTATGAATTGTTATAAGTATAAAAAGAAGACTTAGTCAATTTTGAGCACCAAAAACGCCACAAAACAGCACAAACAAAAGAGAGACCCGAGAGAAAAGAGAGAGGCGAGAAAGTGGTGTGGGTAGTTTGGCCAAGGCAAGGAAGTTGGTGATCAAGCTTGGTTCAATCAATTTTCAAGGTTTTAATCAATCCATCAAGCTTCCCTAAGCTAGGAAATCAAACTAGAAGCAAGAAACCAAGTCAATCAAGGTTAGTTACTCACTTTTGGATTAGTTTTTGTGATGGTTGTGTTGGTTATTTTGGTGATGTTTTAGTTGGTTTTGATGGGAGATTTTTATTTATGTTAAAAGATGATTTATTTGAGACTTGAAAGACTTGTATAGATGGCATGGAAACCTACTAAAATTGATGAGCTAGGGTTGGCATGAGATGGGTTTTGAGTTGGTTTGGATTGGAAACTAAATGAAATGAATGTAGACAAGGTGTTTGATAAATTGTCTAAAAGAACCAACATGAAAATCTTGAAAGAAATGGACTTAGACTAAGTTAGTGCTTGTAAGGCTTTATGGAGAGGTATGAGGATCCAATGAAATTGAGGTATTTTAACTATGATTCCATGTTGTTTAGGTGACCTATAATATTATGAAAATGTTACAAATTGATTTGAACCAATTCCATTGTAATGCATTGTAAAGCACCTAGGAAAGACATATTGAGTTGTCATCGAAAACCAATTCTTTTATCTGTTAAAATGACTTATATGGATAGGTTTGAGTATGTTTAACATTAGGAAAGAAAGAATTAAGTTTTAGAATGAAATGGGTGAAAAAAGCCCCCTAAAAGCGGATGAAAAAGTGAGGTTTTTCTTAAATTTCAATATCCAAACGATATCGGAATTCGACGAAATTTTACGGGTGACTACATTGAGAGATAAGAAGAGTGTGGGAGAAAGAATTGGAGCAAAAGGATGCACGGTTTGGGCTATGCATTCAATTCGGGTTGGAGAGGTCTAAAACGGTCATTTTGGGTTCCAAGCTTCAATTTATGATGGGAAGCATATGGGAATGTCCCTTAGGGTATATATGAAGGATTCATGCAAAGAAATTGGGAATTTGGAGCATGGATCAAAGAGAAATTGAAAGGAGAAGCTACTAGTGTAGAGAAAATTTTATAGAGTTAGTATAGTTAGGTGCATTTTAGTGCATCTTTGCATTGTCTATTGAGCACATTCTAAGTGTGCTTATCATGTGTAGGTGAAGGTGAGGCTAGCGGAGCCGGAGAGGACCGTTGAAGCCATTAAGGGAAGTTTGAAAGTAAGGTGAGTGCAAAATGGTTTTAGCAAAAATGTATGTGTTTTGAGATGTTATGTATTTGCTAGTATGGTTGTGATTTTATGATTTTAAAAGGATGAGTTCATGAATACTATGTTTTGTATGAAAGTTATCTTTTGTGTTCTTATAAGTGTGAAAACTACTTTGAAATGGAATTCGAAGTTTTAAGTATTGTTCGATAAACGATTGATGCAAAAATGATATATGTATAAATATGTTTTCAAATGCCAATTGTTTGCCCACCCTTGTAAGTTATGTAGACCCGGCCGGTACGTCCGACACGTGTATGGCAATGTATGGGGGGTATTGTATCACTCATATTGGGGGAATAGAGTCCGTCGTTTCGCTTTTACGTGTGTGGGATGTTGTCTTACTCTACGCTTTGCGATGCACAATTCCACGCGTAGTTGTTGGGATGTCTTTGTAAGTGTCACAGATGGTGTTTATGGCCAAATCATCTCGTGACTCCACGTTCTCATGGTTGTAGGTTTAAGGGGTAACATTGATGCATTTAAAAATGCGAATGTAAGTTCAAAAGTAAACTATTTTATATGATTATAATTATGGTTCAAAAGGAAGCCTTACAATTGTATTCAGTTTAAATGATATTATCGCTTATTAAGTTTATGAAAAGTTTTATGTATCCCTTATGTTGGGATTTGTATCATTTTATTATGTTAAGCATGAACTTCTATGAGATTTTAAGTGAAATGATTATGAAATGTAACTCTATTTTAATGTTTTTAAGGAGGTATTTTATAAATGAATATGATATTGTTTTACAACTTATGTGCACTCACTGAGCTTCATTAAGCTCACGTTTTCCTATTTTATGTCAAAAACCTCCTCAGGTGCTAGCGCGGGTGACGTGGCACAAGATACCCTCCGTTGATATAGGTGGGCGCCGACTTAACGAATGCTTCCCTTGTATAAACATTTTGCATGCATATGAAAGTTGAAAAGCCTCCCTTTTGTTGTATTTGATCATATATTTTCGTGGTTTTTGGAATAAATGTTTGTATCTATGTATCTTTTGATATGTGTAAAGTTTTATGAATTTCTTTTAAGTGATGAAAAGTATGTATTTGGCTAAGTTAATTTCTTATAAATTTTGGCTTTGGCCTTTGGTTTAAGGTTATGATTTCGAATAATTTTTAACTCATGTGATTTATGACTTTTAAACTATGTGGATTACATGAAAAGAGTTTGTGGAAGTAGTTGTGTTGGATATTGAAAATAGTTTAAGTATATTTTTACCTTACAGGTATCTTGGGAACCTTAAAAATATAGACGTTATATTGCCAAATTTCCGTTTAAAAAATATATATATATTTCAACCCAATCGTGTTTATATGTAAAGAAAAATTTTAAGGGTTCGCTCCATGGATTCCTTTTAGACCAATAAGGAAGGGTTTAGGAGGATTCCGTCGGGATGCCAGGCAGGGCTCTCCGGATACAAGTATGATAAGATCTGGGTTGGGTCTTGTCACATTTGCACCAGTTGCAAAACTTATAACTATAAGATGTGTATTGGCAGTAGCTATTATCCATGGATGGTTTTTATTGCAATTAGTTGTGCATAATACATTTCTTCATGGTGACTTGCATGAGGAAGTTTCACATGATTTTACAATATGGTTTCCGTAAAAAGGAGGAGTCTTCGCAATTTTATAGACTAAATAAATCATTATATGACCTCAAACAAGCTTCTCAAAATTGATTTGAAAAATTTTCATTTGCTTAAAGAAAATTGGTTATATTCAATCTCAGGTTGATTCATGTTTGTTTAGTAATAGACGTGATTATCATTTTACGATGGTACTTGTTTACGTTTATAATATAACGGTGGCAGGTAACCATCATGATTCTGTAGTTGCATTAAAGAGTTTTCTACATACTCAATTCCCCCTACTAAGGACTGGGCACTTTAAAATATTTTCTGGGTACTGAAGTTGCACGTTCGTAACATGGCATTTTTTTAAAATCAAAGAAGGTATGCTTTAGATATACTTCAAGATAGTGGGCAATTAGGTCCATGACCATCTTATTTCCCTATGGAACAAAATTTGAAATTATCCAATGATGAAGGTGAGCTTTGTCAAAATACTGCTCAATATCGACTCTTAGTTAGACGTCTCATTTATTTGACAATTACAAGACCAAACATTGTATATTCTGTGAATATATTAAGTCAATTCATGCAACCTCCTAAACAACCACACTATGAAGCTGCCCTACGCATCTTGCGAGACGTTAAATCTTCACCAGGAGCAAGTATTCTCTTGTCTTCCTCTAGCTCTTTGAACCTCTCAGCTTTCTCTAACTCAAATTAGGCAAATTGTCTGATGACTCGACGATCTACCACTAGATACTTTATCATGCTTGGTAACAATGCCATTTCTTGGAAAACCAAAAAACAATTAGTTGTGTCTCATTCATCCATCGAAGTTGAATATCAGGTCATGGCCACAACATGTGAACTTATTTGGCTTAAGGCATTACTTCATGATCTGGGTGTGGATCATCATCAACCGATGACTTTACATTGTGACAATCAAGCCGCTTTCCACAGAGCAACAAATCCAATTTTCCATGAACGCACAAAACATATCGAAATAGATTGTCATCTTGTCCAAGAGAAGTTAACCGTAGGTTTTATATCGTTAACTCATGCTCCTTCTCATCAATAGTTGGCCGACATCTTTACCAAGGCTCTTGGAAAAGATCAATTTCATTCACAAGTTAGGCATTATAGATCTTCACTTCCTAACCTGGGGGGGAGTATTAGCACCAAAATCAACAAAATATCAATCACCATTACAACCAAGATTTTTTAGTAAGGTTTACTTGCCTATTCTTTGATTTTTATTTTTATAAAGTTACCGTTAGAATTGTTTCCTTTGCTGTCTACAGCTTGCTTGTGCATATATCTATAATTGTACAGTTTATAGAGTATGGCAATGAAGTAAATTCAATCATAAAATTTTACAATTTCTACACTATACCATCAATTTTTCTCTTCGTGAACTAGTTCATTAAAACTATTTTTAGATGTTTTGAAAATTGATGATGATAGTTTGACCACCTTTTTTAAATTAAGGATAATTTTATCCTTAAATTTTACAAAAGGGTGAATGGTGTTATTAAAATTCATTCTAATTTTCTACAAACCCATCCATACTTCAATGCCATATAAAACAAATCTAGTGGTGTAAGTCCGTATGAACATCCAATGTCCCATCAAGTCTTCACGTGATTGTTTCTAACGCCCATGGAATCCCATTCCTTCCTATGGGTCGTAGTAGACAGAGCAATCAACTATTGTTCACACGGTTATGGACCCGCGTTCTTTTCAGCATTAATCCTTTAACCATTTTTGGAATCCAAAATTATATTCTTTTCTTAATACAATGTGGGTAGATTAAATTAGCATTCGTGGATGTTAATGTTTGAATTACACATGCAAGGACTTTGGTCGCTTATTCGGAAATATTTTTGTTTTACAAAATTATAATATAATAACTTTGATTGAATTGTATATTCTTAATATTTTTAGTATTCACAGATGCACAGTTTGCTGCAGTTTTTAGTTGAAAGCTGTTTTCCAATATAGGATATTTGAATAATTGGTTTTATTTATTTTTTTCCATAATTTCAGTTTCAATTTTCTGTTGCTTGGAAGTCAGACCTACCTGCCGCCAGTGCTGTTCTCCCCGCTTTGATTGCTGGTTCTGCTCCACATCGTTGATTTGACCTCGGGAAGGGAGCCACTGCGTTGGTTAGTTGTTCTACTGGTGCTTGCAATTCGGCATTTTTGGTTCGAATTGCTTGGTTTTCTATCTCAAGTTGTTGGAGCTTCTCAGCATAGCAGTTCATTTGGTTCATCAAGAGGGTAACTTGAGCTTCGAGTGTTGTCTGATTTTATTCTGCCATATCTTCTCATGGATTTGCTTGTTTGACTTCTCTAGATTTGATTGCTAGATTTCCCACAGATGGTGTCAAATTGTAAAGGGTTGGGATTTACAAATGCTGATGAAGAGGTATAACTAGACGATTAGCTTTAAGTGATCTAGCAACCTACACAAGGGTCGAACAAACAAAGCGGATTACCTTAACACTGGGGTGGTATTAGCCAAAGATATTTCGACGCTTAAATTAAGATAGAAAACGAATGTAAGAAATAATAGTAATAATAAAGAGGACATGTGACTTGCGATTGCAATTATATCACATGACCACTGAGGGATTAAGATTTGTTGATATTGTACGATGAAATTAGATGGTCATGTGGCTACAATTTAGGATCTATGATGCTTCCTAGCCAATTGCCAAGTGTTGGCGCAACTGGTGACCTTAGTTGAGGGTCTGTGAATATTTCAACAGAGCAACAACATGGTGCCAAAAGTTGGATTTGTAGTCACTCCGGTTACTCGCCCTTTTACAAGTAGCGAGAGAGTTGTGGGGAAGTTAAGGAAGTGGGGATCAAAGGATCTATTCCCTTGATCTATGACTTTATCTTCTTTTTGAAAACCAGTCAAATCCCTCTTGAATGCATGTATTTTATGACTGAGATTCCCTCTTTCATGTGGTCAACCCACATTAAGTAGGTGTGAACTGTTCAACTATTGTCCCAGGTCATGGGCTACTATGCCTTCATTTGGGCTGGATCGACTTATGGGCCCAATAATTAGATTGTTATATTGCGCATTTCATATTACTTGTCCACTGGGCTCATATTGGGCTGTTTTTTTTACCATTACAATTTGGTTGGTTATTTTTTTTTATATATGTTTTTTATATAATAATACTAAATTACCCTTCAATTATTGTTCTAAAAGTTAGTCAACAATTAATTCACTAACAGTAGAGTGTTTCTGCAACATCTCAAAAAACCTCAACTAATGTATAGAAAGGATTAAAAAAGACACTGTTTTTGTAACTTTCCCTTCAGTATACTTACCTCATGTTTATATCGAAGGACCTGTTAAATACTACTTTACATGTAAAAGGTTAACCGTACGTACATTTAAAGTAGTACTAAGTCGGTGCTTCATATGATGTGAATCTTCTTAAATATCTGATGGCCGAATGTCTTTGTGTTGACCATTGAGTCTGCTGAGTAATGCTAGCTAGCTCCTTGCTTCTTCTCCCTATCAATTATATAAGGTTTTCGCAAGGACTATGGATAAGCATCAAAAGAAATTTGAGATAGTTACCGGCTCTCTGGCATTACTTGGTATCACTAGTCTCAAGGAATTGTTCAACGATGATGCCAACTGGGTTCCGGTTTAATCCGACCGACGAAGAGCTGATCCAAATACTGGAAAGAAAAGCATCCGGCCAAGAGATGCCTCTCCATGCTCATTTCATCGTTCATAGAAACGTTTATGACTATGATCCACAACATCTTCCATGTATGCATGGTTATTGCTAGCAACTGTGTTTTTACTTTTCTTTTGTCTCATAATTATATATATATATATATACA
Organism: Nephelium lappaceum; assembly: GCA_021234005.1. Classification (NCBI taxonomy): domain Eukaryota; kingdom Viridiplantae; phylum Streptophyta; class Magnoliopsida; order Sapindales; family Sapindaceae; genus Nephelium; species Nephelium lappaceum. The sequence goes on along the minus strand of CM038006.1, from coordinate 15,008,559 downwards.
CTTGATATATATCTTTAATTTCATCACATTTTTGTTACGTTATACTTCTTCACCACATTCTTTTTTCATGTTTTCAAAGAAAATTAAATGCGTTCATCATTTGGCTTTTTGGTATTCACTATCTTTGATGATCAGTAGTTTATCTAAGGTTTTATAAATAATTGCAAAAGAATTTATTTCATTTGTAGTTAAATGTTTTTGAGTCTTTTGACATATTTACCTGCAAATCCTGCACACCATCAATGGTTAAATGAGCATTTCTCTTGATCCTAAAAGGTCAATTTTATTCAAATTCCAAGATTATCCTCAAACATAGAGTGCGGGTAATTTGCTCTTAATTCAATCCCCCCACCCACCATAAAGAAAAAAAAAATGTTTAACGACAAATCCTTGGGTTTTATTAATGATTATCATAAGAAGTACTTGATCAACATGATTAATGATGTTAATAGGGGATGACACAACGTTGGTGGCGAGCAACGAGAGGTACTGCTACTGCATCAAAGAAAACGATTCCAGAGAAGTATCAGGACAGGGATGGTGGAAGGCTACGGGGCATCTTAAGAAGATCTATGCTTATAATAGTGAAGATGTGGTGGGCTACAAGAGACCCCTAAATTTTCACAGATTCAAAGACAGTGACAAGAAGCGTAACGAAGCCATCAAAACCAATTGGATTATGCACGAATTTAGCCTTCACAACAACACCACGGTTAGCTAATTTTCTGCTTAATTACTTGTTTTATTTATTTAAGTTCCAAAATCAAATTATGATGAGTATGGAACCCAGATCTTCTTGCCAAAATTCCTCTTCATGATGATGTTTTATTTCTAATAGAGATCTTCTTAGTTCTTACTCATGGTATAGATGTTGAAGCTGGAAAAGTGCATGCTTTTGGATGATCTTTTTCGGCTAAATTGTCTTCTTCCTCAATAATGCATGTTTATAATTTGCCCAACACATTACACTTTTTTTTTTTTTTTTTTTATGAAGTTAATTTTGCCTAGTTGCAAATTGGATTTTTATTCTTAGGAGGTGCGAGTTTGATCTGTTAATCAAAAGCAGTTTTCTGATACTTAGATATAATCTTTAACTAATTTGGAAAATGATTAAGTTATGATTTCCGATGATGAAAACAGAAGAAAATAACTTTTCATTTTATATCTTTGATTTTATTATTATTATTTTTTATTTGGGAAAGAGGAGGGGTTTTAAGTTTTAACTCCCCACCTCCACTTTGTGTAGAAGTGCAATTACCATCAGAACATATCTTAGCTTTTGAATAATGGTTTTAATTTAAAATTATGTTTTTCTCAATTGGTTTGGAAAATAGAAAATTTGGAACCCCATATCCTACCATCCTTTCAGTTATATATGTCATTTGTTTTTTCTTTTCCCTTTGATTTGCTATTTCTTCTCAATTTTATATGTTCCAATTATATGAATAGTAGTTAGTTTAGTCGAAATAATATCTTGTTGAACTACGTTAATGTACAAGATCTAGAAAGTCGAAAAAATAAAGTTGCTGATAATTTTGTCCGTTGAATATATGTGATAATGATTTATATTTGTTACCAATTTTTCTTATTTTGGATTTCATATGTGGTTTTCTTATTTTTGATTTGATATGTACACATTGAAATTCATAGCAAATTCAGTCAAAATAATCTCTTGTTAAATTATGTTAATGCATGGAGATCTAGGAAATGAAAAAAATGAAGTTGTTGATCATTTTGCTGCTTGAATATATATGATAGTGATTGATATGTATTATCAATTTCTTTTCTTTTCTTTTTTTTTTTTTTTTTTTGCTTTTTGATTTGACATGTACACATTGAAATTCATAGCTAATTTAGACGAAATAATCTTTTGTTAAATTATGTTAATGTACGAGATTAGAAAGTGGAAAAAATGCAGTTGCTGATTATTTTGCCCCTTAAATATAAATGATAACAATTGAAATGTATTATCAATTTTCTTATTTTTGATTTGATATGTACACAATGAAATTCATAGATAATTTAGTCAAAATAATCTCTTGTTAAATTATATTAATGTATGAGATCTAGGAAGTGGAAAAAATGAAGTTGCTGATTTTTTTGCCCCTTGAATTTATACGATAATGACTGATATGTATCATCAATTTTTCTTATTTTTGATTTGAAACGTACATATTGAAATTCAAAGCTAATTTAGTTGAAATAATCTCTTGTTAAATTATGTTAATGTCCGAGATCTAGGAAGTGGAAAAAATGAAGTTGTTGATCATTTTGCCCCTTGAATATATATGATAACGATTGATATGTATTAACAATTTTTCTTATTTTTGATTTCATATGTACACACTGAAATTCATACCTAATTTTCACTTGCTGAATTATGTTAATGTACGAGATCTAAGATAAAGTTGACCATTGACCTATTCTCCTTTACAAAACACCTTTCTTTATGTGTATAAGATTAAAAATAAATAAAGAAAAGAAAGATAAAGTTGATCATTGACCTGCTCTCCTTTACAAAACATCTTTTCTTTATGTGTTTCTTAATTAATCCCCATTGTTTTGTCAAGATATTTATTTTGTGATTTATATTTCCAAGCAGGATTGGAGACTTTGCAAGATAAAACATAAAGGGAAATCAAGTGCACAAGAAGAGCTAGAGAATTTTAGAAATCAAATTATTAGAAATTGTGATCCTTATTCTAGCAGTAGTTCAATCAGCACACAGCCGGATTTTGCAGGTGTATATCAAGCTATGGACCACAATTATAATAATTTTATGCAAGGTATGGATCATGAGCATACATTACAAGGTATGGGTACAGACAATTACATTAATGGTGATTATCAGCAGACAGAAGATCCATCAGAGCTACCATTTTCTTCCCTTTGGTCTTGACAGAATTAGTATAGCTAGTTGTTTAATTTAATTATTTTTATGCAGTCATGTATTTTTTTTATTGTTACTGGGACTTATTTGGATTACTGTTGGGACCAACTGAGATGAAACTTTATAGCACAGCCCAATGTTCTCCTCTTAGAAGGCGGGAAAGAGCAACCGACACTTTAGGTGGGACTTTTATGAGTTGGGTGAGCTTGGTTTTATCACTAGATCAAGTGTCCTTTTTGTTTTGGCTCCATTCATATGATCATCTTCTTTATCATTGAGAATAATTTTTCTTTTTGTTTTGGAAACTCATTGTGAATAATTTTTGGCAGCTGATCATTGCAAATAAATGTAATTTTGATGTACTGCTTCAAATTAGTGAAAATCAGTTTTCTAGGGTCCCATAAAACCCTGTTAATTAAGTACTACATCTCTATCGCTTGTCTCACCATAGATAGCTCTTATTAAAAAATTCAGTGAGTTGATCAAACTCAAAACAATCTAATTTTTTAAAGATGAATTAATATAATTTTAGTGAAATTTGTTTTAGTTTCTCAAACTAAAAACTAAGGTCGCTGACCTCTTTTCTTTGTGCTCAGTAGTAACTATAAGTCATATTAACATGTGCGCTAAAGTGTACATGTTAAAACCTAACATTTTAATAAGTAATTTATTTTTGTTCTTCTAAAATATTAGTGCTCAACTTGCAATGTTCTAAAAGAATTTTATTTTTTTCTTCTTCAAGTTAATTCAAGCCTTAATAAATGCCATAACTTTTTCGTTTAATTGTTTACTCATATTTAACAGATACGAATTTGAATATTAAATATATCTTTTTACTGAAAATCTGCACTTTTGATATTTTACTGCTTGTTTGGATGACTGAATTGGATTGTAATAGTACTATCAGGTGTTGGTCCAACATAGAACATATTTAATAAAATGAACTAAATCAACTTTTAAGTTAAATAAAAATTCTAAAAATTAATTTTAATCAAACAATATTATTAAAAATAAAATATTATAATTACTTTTAATAAAATTTTTATAATTATTAAATAAATTAATATAGTTTTAAATAAAATAATTATACTTTCAATATTCTTAATTTTTTTTAAACGAGTAATTTAAAAAAAAAATTAAAAAAAGATAGGTAGAAACCCACCGTCATGATGGGACTGGAGATGTCAAATGAGCCGAAATTTTTTAAACCAATGCACGTTGGGTTTGAACTCAGATTGAGCCTATTAACTGTGCAGGTGAGATTAGGCTGATTAGTCAATTACATCTTGAGATTAAGCTCAGCTCAATAGCCCATAGGCTAAAAGGGTTAAGTCGTACCAAGTGCAGGCCCAATAAGATTTGGGCCTCCTCGAAACTAATTATGAAAACTTTTGAACAAAGCAAGAATTGAAACTCATGACCTAAAAAGGATGGCTTTCACACCACCCATGCGCCTATCCATAATGCCAAAGCCAAGTTTGATCCACATCGTCGATCTATTTTTACATATTATATGAACGGAAATTTTCATTTTACTCATATTTTTGTGAAATATATATATATATTTTTTATTCAAAGAAGTAGAAGAACCCAGTTGAATCTGGGTTCGAACCCAAACAATTTGGGTTTGTCAAACCTAGATTCAACTAGGTTCGATGAACCCAAATTTCCAAATGCAGATGAAATCTGGATAATAAGAAAAAGAAGAAGAAGAAGAAGAAGAGAGATGAAGAGAGAGACGGTGGTTAATGGTGATGATTTTTTTTATTTAGTTTTTAATGTTTATATGGTGAAAATATTTTAATTATTTTTTGAGAAAATTATTAATTTTTCTATTTTTAGATTTTCTATTATTTTTTTTTTAGTATTATTATTAATTAATAATCAATAAATTTGTAGAGCATTTCAATCATCATATAAGTTTAAAGGGTATGATAGAAATTTTGTAGAATCTTGGTAAGGGTATTTTGGTCATTTTAGGATTTTGGACAAAAAATGTTAACATTTTGAATGAAAAATTAACAATAGAGGGCGATTCACCTGATTTTTTTTAAAAAAAAAAATAATCGTGGGTTGTTCATGGTTTTTTCACTTTCCAGGTGGTTTTTCGTAATATACATTTTTTAATTTTTTTAAATTAAATTAAAAATAAGTATTTTAAAATATTATTTTTATTTTTTATTAAATTAAAAATACACATTTTTAAATATTATTTTTATTTTTTAAATGAAAATCTCAAGGTTCAAATTGTCTTTTTACGTTATATATAATTTTTTTTTGGAATTTATTAACGTCAAGGGGGATTTTTTATAAAAAAGAAACCATAGATGGTAAAATATATATTTTTGCAAACTACAATAAGTTTTTTGAGATTATTACTTAAATAAATATATGAATAAAATGCTATATACTATCATGCACATAGAAATGCACCGATGGTTGGGGCTTGCTTTCTTTACTTTCAACTCATCATGATTCAAACCCTTCCATCATCAAAACATGTTGCATTTTATCATTTTTTTTAATTAATATATATGTAATAGAATGATTTATAGCAATTATTTTGTGAGAGAAGCATGGTAATAAAATGGATCTAAGTGAAAATTATTATTATTATTATTATTATTATTGTAGTAGTCATATATACAAGATAATCTAAATGACTATTATTATTGTTTTTGTTGTAGTGGATTCTACATGACTGGAGTGAAGATGGTATAAAGATTCTAAAAATTATCATAAGGCAATACCAGAGAAAAATGAAAAGCTAATACTCATTGATTTCGTTGTAAAACAAAATGATTTTGAGCTTGGTAATGAAATAATTTTGTGCAATAAGGCAGCAACAGGATTAAGGTTCGAATCGAAATAGACCCATAAAATAAATGGAGCCCAAAAGAAAATTAATAAACAGGCCCAATTTAAGTGCAAACTTAATTAATAATTTTGTTGGTTTTAAATATACCCTTTACTTTGGTTAAATGCAGCCCGTAGAAAGAGTTTGGAAATTGAAAATAATAAGATAGGTGTGAAATTGAATGAGAGAGTTGTGATAACGGCCGATATATATTTTTCTTATTTAGAGTGCTGCGCAAAATTGAAAGCAAAACAGACAAAAAGCAAATTAATTCGGAAATAGACAATATGGTGAGTTAGCCGAGAAAGAGAGAATAGTGTCCTGGTGTGAAACCAAGAGCAATTTTATTGAATAAAGAGAGACAAGTGACTATTTTATATATATATATATATATATATATATATAAGAGAATAGTGAGGTGGTGCAATGGCAATGAGATAAAGATATATGTGTATAAACTTTGAACGGCAACAGCTAGAACAGGCAAAAGAACTCGTTCAACAGTAGAAAAGAAAGAAAATCATGAGAAGAGAAGAAAAAGAGAGATAAGAGAAGGAGAAGAAAATTCAGATGGTGGAAATGAAATATTTCGGTGCTTGATATTCAAATAAGTAAGTTTATTTCAATAGGATTTGAATTTCAGGAAATTAGTTACTTTTTCTATAAGTTCTAAATTGAATTTTATATAATTTTAGGGTTTTCGGGTGGATTTAAGTTTATGAGAAATCATATGAGAATCTATTTAAATCCAGATTTGAGCAAAGGAGTTATATAAGTTGATAGTTTTATTTTAATCAAATCGATTTAATTATGTTTATTTACATCTCAGTTTTTTATTGTTTATTGGAAGTAAATATTTTAATTAATTAATTGGTTTTACATATTATGAATTATCATTTACATTTGGATTACAATTATGTTTTATGATTGACTTGATAATTTATCATATATAGATATATATATTAGAATTTTAAATAGAATTTGATGTTAGTAGTTTGACTTTATTATAAGAAAGTTTCAGCAAATTTTAAGTATTATTTATTTATTTGTGTTTCGAGAAAAGTATTTATTCAAAATTATATGTATGTTCAGAAAGCGATTTATTTATATTTGTGTATGGAAATCTTTTAAGATTTGAGAATGAAAATAAAAAATGTTTTCAGAAAAAACAATGTTGTACCATTCCCTTTAACGGTCAAGCAGGTTACACATGTATGAGTCTCAGATTCGCCCAGCACATATATGACAGATGTAAAAAAAGTCTTTAAGTTGTTGAGAGAGTCATTGAGTTACCTAAGATATGTATGGCAGATGTTATCCTTCATTCTACATGTGTGTTAAGTATCTCTACCACATATAACAGATTTTTCTAGGTACTAATTGGTATAAATTTTCAATTACAGATATTATATATTGAGATTGATCAGTACAAAAAGAGATTTATAGAATACCAGATTTATATAAAAAGATTCCAAAAAAGTTTTACAGATTATAAATTCTCATATTTTGTATTATAGAAGTTATAAAGATAATTTATATAAAACTTTCCAGTTTTACTATGATATGAGCTTTAAATTCAATTTTATCTTTAAGATATAATTGTGTGTTATTACCAGTTTTATGTTATATTTTATTTAGAAATATTTTTAGAAAAGTTATATCTACTTATTAGACATTAGTGCTCACTCTTTTATAAAATCCATTTTTTCAGGTATCCAATACAGGTTCATGTAAATTGTTACATATCATGAGAAAAGTCACATAATGATTACAAAATGTATTATTATTTTTATGCAGAAACAATTTTTGCATTAGTATTTATTATTTTTAATCAACTAGATTTTGTAAACGTGTTTTAAGAATAGTTTTATAGATGAAATATCTTTTTCAAATATTTAATGAATATTTTGATTATTTAGTTCAGGGGCCTAACACTAGAAATTTACAGATTTTCGATTTGTTTAGATTAAATTTATTTTGCTAAAGAATTTTTTATTTGTTCAACTTATATTTATAAAGCGACTATGATATTTACGATGAGTTTTCTAAAATATTTTTCAATAAATCCATATTTCAATTATAAAAATCATAGTTTTTATGGAATCCTCTTGGACTCGAGATAAAAGTCGGGATGGGTCCTTTCAACGGGTGCAAGGATAATATAATAAAATAAATATTAAACTAAAACAGTAACAAGGGATTTATGCACAACAGGGCATAACACAGATGCATGTGCAATAAGGTAACGATGGGTGCAAAGAGACAGCATAACAAAATAAATATTATACTAAAACAATAATAGTATCAGTAACAGAGGCATGTGCAGGGAGAAGGGAATTTCATACTAAAATATAAAACAAAACTTATCATAAAATATTAAAAGTTTTTCACACTAATTTCAACAAATAAAAATATATCTTTGTATTCAACAAATAATAATATTGTTATTATAATAAAAACAACAAAAATTAATGTAAAACATACATTTTCACAACTAATTTTATTTGAAGATTTTCTTTAATTCTTCATACTTTGCAATCAAACTGTATTCTCAGAAATGGATTCACTGTTTAATATTAGAATTTAGAAGAAAATTTATGGTTTAATAGATTGAAAATAAGAAGAGTTAGGATTGGCAGGGTAAAAAAGTTTGTGATATAAATGATATTTTAATTAATAATAAATGGGTGTACTTATAAAATATTTACCCCTTTAATAATTTTACTAAAGGTTAATAATGTATATTATTATTATTATTATTATTATTATTTTAAAAGTGCTAATTTAGGGTGCATATACAATTTTTGAGAGGTGAAAATATCGCTAATCAAGAACATATTAGAAAGGGCAGTGGGTTGTGAATAATTGAATATGATGATACAGATGATATTGTGCCCAAGCTACCTCACACTAGAGGTATCAAATGGACTGGGCTTTGGCTGCCCGACCCATGTAAAAATTATCTGTAAGGACTTGACTGGACATGTTACCATCCCTCAAAAGTTGTATGTAAACCCTATTAATTTTTAATAAAAAATCTATTTCTAAAAGTCTATTTCTATCAGTACATCCCACCTTATGCCAAATACGTCCTTTCTATTAATTTGAAAAATATATATACTATGATCGAAATCAGGTGGTGGATGATTTTGAGCCTTAAACAACTTGACAAGTGAGAGGCTATTGTCTAGCTCAAAATCCACCATTGAGGGCAGTGGCAAAGCCTGGTAATCAGTCTTAGACATGACCTCATCTTCATTGTCCCCATTTCTAAACATCCTTCAACAATTCTATGCAGCCAGGACAATGGCCTCCTCCACTTCCAACACAGTCTAAGTAACAATCTCTACAAATCTTGAACCCACACTCACATTGATTCTGCATTGCTTTCTTATCAAAATCTTTCATTCCTCAAATCAACGCCGACTTCACCGCCTGACTCCTGTCAACAGAACATTCATCTAGTTACTGAATGGAACCCCTCAGTGAAAATTATACTTGAAATGAAACTCCTCTCTGGCTTGGCCTCAATCTTGGCATCTTTATTGAGGCTTGTTTGTGAGGCTGACATGGGCCGGTGATTTGGCGTTGGAGGTATAGTATAACGCACAAATTTTGAGCTAACATCTTCTGTGGCATCAACTTTTGACATCGAAACATAACTCCCTCCACTAGAAGCTCAGTTTCCTTTGCTACTGAGAGGAGAATACAAGTTATTCAAAGAGAATGTGAGAGAGTGAGTGGTGGAGAGAAGAGAGAGTGGAAGAGGAAGAGGAGATTTGAAGGTGGTGGTGGGGCTTAGTAGAGAAAATAGCAGAGACAGTGTAAACCCTCTACTGTAATTTTACAGATCTACCTAGAAATAGTCCCTAAATAATTATTAGAGATCCTAAATGGTCCATGAAAGCGTTTAAGGGTATAGGGAACGCTTAAAGATTGATTTAAACTCGATCAGAAATTAAACGGAAGAATAAAGTGGTGAACGAAATCAAGTAATTATTTATGGTGATAAGGGACTAAATTGAAGATAAGTTTTAATAATTATGGTCGAACTAGGATTAAACTAAACGTCAAGGGAGGAGATTGACATTTTTAAAGGATATGACCTTCATTTTTAGAGTTATTTGGGAAGGAAAATAGAAGCCAAAGAGTTAGTTAACTCACAAAAATCAACTCAGCTAATCGGGCGAGAAGAAGAGAGGAAAAAGATCTTGTCGCCGACTAGCCATCGCTGACCGACTAGCCGAGAAGCTCGCCAAGTCAGCTCGCCGCAAACTCGAACCGAAGCCGAGCTCGATCTAGAACCGTTGACGCGAACCAGAACTGACGACGTCGACGCTAACGTCGAACCAACCACCGTTGCGCGTCCAACCTGCATGTAGAACCAGCTCGAGCTACTATAGACCAGCCGCGAAGCAACCAAGTCTAGCCGCAGACGTCGCCGATCTAGCGAACCAGACCCGAAGAGGAGCGAAAAACGTGCAGAACCGTCGAAGAGAAGTTGCCGTTCTGACCGAGCAGCTATTTCAACGCGCACAACTGCAGAACCCAGCCAACCCGCCACCGAATCACTTCAAAATCAACTACAAACACTGCTCCAAACAGACCTAAAACGTATAAGACAGAGGCGTGAGAGGAGAAGTGATCGAGCAGCAACCAACCCAGTTGAACTAGCTCCTTCACGTACCAAAACCAGCCTCCAACGTAGTCATGACACTCTTGAAATGACACCAGAAGTTGCAAGCAGAAACCAGGACAGAATCACACGAAGAAAAAAAGAGATCGGCCGAGAGAAAGAGAGGCCGCGTGAGGAAGGAGAAGAGGAGGAAGTCAGCCCAAAACCCAATCCATTTTCACCACCAAAACAGTCCCAAATCGAGCTTAATGGGAAGAGGAAGGAAGTGATTCCGTGGGGAAGAAATCGGGTGAGTGTTTAAGTTGAAATTGATGATTTCGTCGGTGATTAAGTTAAATTTGAAGTGGGTTTTGATACGATTCGTTATTGATTGATATTGAGTAAAAACGAGTTGAGAAATTAGTAAGTTAATGCTCATTGAGAGCTTAGGAAACCAAGAAAATAGTGAAAAGTTAAAAATAAAACGAATCGCGCGATAAACTAGTTTGAGGGGCCATTGTGTAATTTGTCAATTTCGAGTTTCCAAAAGTTGACGCGAACAAAAATTTACGTTTCCATATATTGTGTAGGTGACGAATGCGCTCGAGGATCGAGGCGAAAGGATTAGGGCTCCGCACGCGCCATTTTCAACTATAAGTTTTGTGAGTAAATTTTATTTTAAAAGATTTTTAAAAGTATTTAGTATTTCAAATTGATAAGTTTGATTTAATAAGTAACTGTATGAAATTATTTTAAATGCGTAGATGTGAGCATGAATTTAGAGCTTGAAATGATGCTATTTTGTACTTTTGCACTTACCAAAGATGTTTTAGTGTTTAATGCACTTTGAAAATGAGTTTTAGTGTTTATTGTACTCAGAAATTAGATTTTGGTGCTTTATGCACCTAGAAAAGAGATTTGTGCTTTTGCACCAGAAAGTTAAAGTAGAAAGAAAAGTGTTTTCAAAACCATAAGTATACCCTCAGAGATTTACAGATCAGATTAGAGCCGGCCAGTCTATCCCATATCAGTTCTAGAGAGGGATAAGTCACTAACCTGGGGGGGACAAGTGTCCGAGTCTGTCAGTCGAGTCGCCTTTGTTGATGTGGGGTAGTGTTTTGTGTGTTGTGGTTAGCGCTGAGAAATTCCGCACACAGTTGTGAGATGTCTCAAAGCAGGCGATTTATGGTTAGCGCTAAGAAATTCCGCACATAGCCGCAAGACCCCAGATTTAGGGATACTATGGTAATTTTGAAAGATATCAAGAAACAACTTTAAAAAGAAAAACAAATTTGAGAGAAAAGAAGTTTTAAAATTATTATTCCAGTTATTTATGATTTTCAGTTATAAGTTTTGAATTTAAAAGCATGTTGTGTTTATATATAAATTCTCTTGTTTAAGTTGATGTTTAAAATATTTAAGTTTGAAATGCTTTAGAAATAAAAAATAGTTTTCAAACGTTTTCAGAGGAGAAAATTTAGAAAATTAGATTTTCAAAGAAAAAAAAAAAAATCACTCATTGAGCTTCTAGCTCATTATTTTTCTGTTTTAAACAAAAACCTCCTCAGGTACTCTCAGCAGATAGCCGAGGCGTAGCATTACCTCCAGCGGGCGAGCCAGGGCGACACGACGTCATTTGAGCAGTTCATATTTTTCATCAGTTAGATTTCATGTAAATCTCTTTTTGAAGTGTATAAGTAATTTGTAATTTGTAAATATTCGTTCGTACTGTTTTTAAATCGTTTTTGAATTAAATGTAGTTTATTAAATTGTGTTTGAAAGTTAGTGAGTTGATTTGAAAATTAAATGCATGATTGAGGCCTACGGGCAACCAGAAGTTGGGTTGGTGATAAATTTTAGTCGAAGTGTTGATATTTTTATAAACATGTTTTTCGGGAACGTTAAAAATGCAGTCGTTATGCTACCAAAATTTTATTAGAAAAATGAGCTTAGAAAAAAAAAAAAAAGAATTTCCTACGCATTTTCAGTTTTTAAAAGAAAACCAACCCAACGATGTTTTAGAAAATATTAGAAAGTTTAGAGTTCGCTCCATGGGTTTCGCTTAGCCCGACGAGTCGAGTTTGAGAGGGATCTATTGGGATGTCCGGCATGACATACCGGATCGGATCTAGAGGTATCCGAGTCGGGTCGCGTCAGACAGAGACAGAATTTGAAGGTGGGAAATTATTGCCATTTCTTTAAAAAAAATTGTGTTATTTTTATTATAATATTAACAATTTTAAAATCTATATAATGTGGAGTGTACATACAATTTTAAAGGGATGGAAACATCGTCACTCCAAGGACTTAAGGATTGGGTCTTTAGGCATACGAATCCGGCTTGAGGCCTAGCCCATTCATTAAATTTAAAGCCATACCCACCCATGGTCCAAGCCCACTTGATACCCGATCTAATATGGGTCTTTATGGGTGACCCTATAACAGTTTACGATATATGAATATAGAAGTAGCAACTAAAAAAAAAACTAAAAATTTTAAAAACTTAATACTTTTATAAACTCATGATAAATGCTTTCTTTCAAAAAAATAAAAAAATAAATTCATGATAAATTAGTATTGATAACGGTTAACTTTATTGATATTAATAAAAACAAATACACAAACCATAAGTATAGTGGACAAATATACTACAAATTTTCTTGAATAAATTACTTGAATATTGTGTAAATAAAAAATTAGGTGAGAATTGTATCTCTATAATTTCCATACATCCCAACTAGGTTGGCACCTATCAAACTATCAATCATTTGCATTACTCAACCCATTATAATTTAATTGTCTAAATTAGTAAAATCTTCAATGATATCATCATTAGCAACATATTATCAACAAATTCTAAAAACTTAATTTGATTAAAAAGTATTCTTTCTACTTCAATAATTTTTACTCTTAAACTAAAGTATTATTTAAGCACTTCAAATAATGAAATACAAATACTTATCAAAGATTTTCTTTAGAACCAAAAAATCCAACGATTATAAAATAGTGTTGAGGATCCAAATAGTATGTTTTAGAATGATGTTGTTTTAACTCAAAAATCATATGCACATCCCATTAAAATTTTATATCATTAGATTATCAATTAAACCACTAACAATTTTTTTTATCAATTTTTACATTAGCAGGCTTACTACCATAAGCCCAATTCGGCCCTTAAGTTTGGCTGACACAGGCTTACGGGCCTACATGTTATATCCAAGCCCATCCTCTTAAGCGGACTCGGGTTAGCCTGAACCCTCAATACTGTTTGCTAGGTCGGGCTGGACCATGCAGGCTTAAGCAGAAATGTGTAAAGCCTAAAACGGGTACAAATAGGGTCGGCCCTTCGACACATTTACCTCCCTCTATCAAAAAAAAAAAAAAAACCTACATAACAAAAGGTAGTTTTCGTACGTAATCACCACGAATCTCACACATAAAGTTTGAAAAAGACTTGAAAAAGATCATGGTTTTAAATCTCGGTCAAGTTGGTCGATTTCTCATCGAGAAATCGCCGCTCGGCCAATGGCTAATCCGAGAACCTCCGGATCGGGGGTTCAACTCTAGTTTGGCAATAACTCGGCCTAAGTCGAGTCCAACTTGACGTAACTTGGATAATTCGTCCAACTTGGATCGTTTCTTCTTCAGTCTTTACTTTTGTTCTGCACTTTTGCTCGTGTTCTTCGTCCGTTGGTGCACTATTGCCATGTTCTCTACTTGGTGGGTTTGTTGCCATCCATCGCTCCGTTTATTGCAGTTGCCGTCAATGTCACCGTCTCCGTCACCATCTCCATTTAGGATCACCATGATAACTAATGGTGGTTGATTAAGGTTTGAAATGGTTTGAAATGGTAGGAGAGAAGATCAATTATGACTTGTGAGAGAGGGGTAGAGGCGATACGAGAGAAAGAGAGAGAGAGAAGAGAAACCTATGGTTGCTTTCATTTATAGTATGCCATATTACATAAACCCCTCTATGGTTTGATAAAATTCAATAGTTAAAAGTATCAAATTGACCCCTAACATTTAAAGAAACATCAATTTACGTCATGAGATTTTAAAAATAATAACTTCGCCCCCAAAACAGTGTTCATCGAGTACTCACCGATTACTGGTTGAGTAGTTGATTACTCGCTACTTGCTAGATCACCGATCGAGTAGCGATTAGTGAGTTTTGTAACAATGAAAATGATACATAATATATCATAATATGTTGGTAGTTTACACCAGACTCGACACATAATATGCTAGTACTTTACACTAGATAGAAATAAACAAATGTAACTTGTTATTAACACATGGATGATTCAGCTTTATGTCTTTTAACTAGTGTAGAATTAGATCATGAACATGATGTGTTATTGATAATTAAACAAATGACAACAAAAGCACTTCAAATAAAAACAAGAACATGTGCATGTCAAGCATTTGACAATTCGCAATTATCTCAAGTTCCATTTTTCAATTTCAATCGTAAAGTTATAGCACATGTGCTTCGCCAGCCATCACAGTTGTAGGATGATAGTAGTAATTGAACAAGTTGCATATTGTGCACAAGTAAGGTGGTTTAGTAGTTAGCCACCTCTATCTATTTTTGTTTCTTTAAGACGTAAGTTCGAGTGCCAATAAATCCTACCGTTGTGTTAATATTCACAAAAGTGTGGATAATCATTTTCCCATGTTTAGGAGTAGTCATCCGAGCTATGTCATTAGAGTTTCATCTGGTCTAGTCTCAATAATCTTTTAACCCTAAAAATATGTTAGAAAACCGAAAAAAAAAAATTGTGTATTATACACAATAACTAGTATTAATGACATTTCAAGCCACAAAATGAAATACCTTCATTAACAGCACACGTCAAAGAACAATTTAGCACTAAAGGATTTTTTTTTTTTTCCTTTTTGTATATTATATCTCTTGATATTAGATCAGATATCTATCGGAATCTACTTAGTGAGTGGGACCTGCTGATAGAATTTGCTTAGATAACAGCTCAAAAATCTACTTTCAGAACCAGAGAAGATTACCCGTAAACAAGTAGGAAAATGATCACATATTATATGCTAAATGAGGATCAAACCTACTATTTGAAAAGCAAGTGGGGTTTGCCTTTCCACTAGGCCACCCATCGTTCTCACTAAGGAATTTTCATATTCTTGAAAATTGAAATCGAACTCTTTGTTTATTAATTGAAGCCTGATTGGCCGAGCTTTAGCTAAAATTTATTAATTTAGGCCCAAAATGTAATATTACTAAATGTTTGTTTTCATTGTTCTCCGTACTTTGTTAGAAATTGACATATTTGTACTCCACTAAAACTGTATATACGCTTCTTTTGTAAATACATTCCATTAAAGTTGATCTTAAAAATTTAATTATAATAATTTATTATAAAAAATTATTTCTTTACTTTTATGATATTATATATTTATAAATAAATGTTACCGAAACTTTTTTTTTTTAATGTAAATTAGGATTTTTTAAAAAAAATATTTGATTAGGTGTACTAACCAAAAGGATGTATATACAATTCTAGAGGGGCGTGAATATCAATTCTCAATACTTAGATGAATAATAAGTACACGTTCTGGTCGTCACTGAAGTTGTTGGAAGTCTTTTTTTTATTTTTTATTTTTAAATTGTTTCACGTCATGGAGAAGCTCATATTATGGGATTTTTCAAACATAGTTTTTGAGCTTTTTTAAAAATTAATAATATTTTTATAATATTTTATTAAATACATTACACTCTTTCAAATAAAAACCCTAATAAACCTATTCAACCATAATTTATATGTTTGTTAAATAAATTCACTATATAAAAATTCTTTCAAAATTAAACAATGAAATAATTTATTTAATTAAAAGACTTTTTTCTTTTTAAATTCACAACCGAAACAATCGACATTTGTTTTCTTAAAGTTATATTAGTAAAACTCTACTATTATAAGATCAATTACTATAATAACAATATTTTATTATAAGCCTTCTATTAATACTCAAATATAGTATTTTTAACAAATTGTACTATTAACAATAAATTGTATTGCAAATCCATTGTCTTATAAGCCTTCTATTAATACTCAAATATAGTATTTTTAACAAACTGTACTATTAACAATAAATTGTATTGCAAATCCATTTTCTTATAAGCCTTCTACTAATATTCAAATATAGTATTTATAACAGTTATACTATTTAGAGCAAATTGTATTACATATATCTATTCATTTTCAAGTAGATATTATGTATGTCACCTTTTACCACAAATGATTGTGTACCTTCCAATTTACCAAGGTGTCGAAGATTCAATTTTCATTAAACATACTTAAGGATATTTTTCTCTCATTATCATGGGAATTATTATCTCTTAATTATGAAGTAGATATTTTTGGATTGTGTAAATAGTTATTGATTTTGAGAGTGTCCCACAGACATTTAATCCCTTCAATGTCAATTTTTTTTAAAAAAAAAATTTCTAATTCCCACATACATTTAATCCCTTCAATGTCAATTTTAAAAAAATTTCTAATGCATTTCTCTTTCATATTCATGATAAGGGTTCTAGTTTTAATAATAGATATTTATCAGCATATGCGAAAAGTTTTCTATCCTTATTGTAAGAGTAGATATCTCTTCATATAAAAGTAAATTTTCAGCCTGCGTATAATATTTAATATTGGTCGGATTTGGAAACAAACCTTGTAAATGTCTAATTATCTTGCTATTATTAAAAAAATAAATTATCTTTAATTTACCGGTATAGTTAATTTTTAATCAAATTTTATGCATAAAATGGTTTATATTATATATATATATTAGAGAAAATTACAATTTAACTATCCAATTAGAAATTATATTCAAATGGAGTAAACGTTTCACTTATTATAGATAATCCCACTACCATTAGTCTAAATCCATTAAAGTTAATTGAGTGAGGGGCAAAATTATTTTTTAACCTTATTTTTATTATTCTTTTAAAATAATTTTTAAAAGCTTTAAAATAAATTAAATAATTTTTTAAATTAGATCTCCACTATTCATTTTACGATGGACGGTGGAGATTAAATTGAAAAAAAAAAGTGGATATTAATTTAAAAAAAATAAATAATTAAATAATTTTTTTTCATCAAATCTCCATGGTCTATTTTAATATAAATTATAAAGATGAATTTTAAAAAAAAATAAATAAGTAAATAAATAAATTTATTCAATCCCTTTCACTCCCTCTTGCTGTTTTTACTCAACACCAACTTCACCTTCAACCAACAAAATCAACTGTTCTGGGTTCAATCTTCGACAAAATCAACAACAAAATCTAGTCATCTTCAACAAAATCAACAAAATCTAGTAAAAAAAAAAAAAAAGACAAAAGGGCATTTTTTGTAGGGTTCGATAGAACATGAAATCTGGTGCAAGAAAAGAGATATAGAAGATCTGGGTGTGAGGGCTGAACGTTGAGAGAGACAGAAACGGTGACTGGTGGAATAGAGAGAGAGAGAGAGAGACGCTGACTGGTGGAATAGAAATTCTGGTGTGATCTCAACTTCGTCTTCATGTTTGATTTTTGAATCAAATCAACAGTTGATTATGTTTGAAATAGAAAATCAAGTGCTTTTGTGTATATTAATGGCTGTACAGTAGGGTATATACTGGTGTAGTTTGTAGCTGTTGTTTTGGTTAAGTTTTCACAAACATCTGTGTTCTTTAGTGTTGCTGTACCATTGAAGCTTGCATATACACTGGTTTTGCACAGCAATATGCTTGTTGTTCCTAAAAAAAAAAAAAGAAAAAAAAATCTGGCGCGATCACTTTTGTTTGGAAAACAATAGTACGATCACTTATTTTGGAATTGAAAGTCTATTACTTTTCATCTTCATGTTACTTTGTTGACTTGTGGAATAGAAAATCAATTTTCTATTACTTTGAATCTAGACAACAAAGTAAGTGATCTTTATACTTGAATTTAATTTTGCTCTTCCATGATATAGTTTTAAATTGGATAGTTAAATTATAATTTATTTTATGTATTATTATCATTTCAACAACATTAAATAGCCTCCTCCCTAAGATTGTGAGAGGTTTTATCTGTGAAAAAAATTTCACTTTAGTCCTAACATTTGGTGAAATATTATATTTTTACTTACGAATGTATTTTTGATCCCATCATTCCTAACATTTAATAAATTAATCAAATTAGTCCCTCTGATTGTTTAATTAACAACCAAACATCATGAAAACTCTATAAAGACTAAAATATTTTTAATCATCTTATCAAACTTTATCAACCAATGAGAAGCCAACACGTATAAAATAAAATTTAAAATTAAAAAAAATTAAAATATAGTTACCCCAAATATGAGTCGCTACATCATTGTTTTAAGATTAAAATATTCAATATAAATATGGCTAAAAATTTCATTTATTAACCTTATAAAATAAAATTTTAAATTAAAAAAATCGGAAAAAAGTTAAAAATAAAAAAATCAAACATTAAAAAAAATGTTGAAAAAATAAAGAAAATTAAAAATTGAAGACTTAAACTTGAACTTAGATCTTCAAATGAAGATCGATTATCTAGTTTTCCAATTAACAAAAATTATAATTTCAAAAAATTAAAAAGTGAAAAACTAAAAAAAAAAATTAACAGTCTTGTCTTCCCTCTTCACACACACACACGCACATCCATCTCTCTCTCTCTTTCTCAATTACAGAGAAGAAGCAGAGAAAACACTCCAGTAGAATGACCCAAACAACAATTTAATACACATAAGTCGATGACGGTAATGGTTTTTTGTATCGTAAGTTCTAGATGTTCAACCCAAATTGTCCACCTGGGTTTCACCTGGATCTTCTTGATCTGGGTTCAAATCTAGGTCATCGATGGCTTGGGTTTGAACCCAGATCGAGACCATCCATCCCTTTTTCTCTTGTCGTCCGACGTACCACTGATGCCAATGAACCTCCATCCTAGCCCTTCGTTCTCTCTTTAACTCCTTCCTACAACCTTTCCTCCATCAAACCACACAAACAGCCACACAACCACGACAACCACGCAAACAACCGCGTCTTTGTTGTTTTTTTATTCCTTTTTTTTGTTTCTATTTTTTTTTTATGTTATTATTTTTCATTTTTTTCATTTTGTGAAGAGAGAGAGTTTTTGCATCATATTGATATTAATGTTCTTCGATTTGTTCTTCTGGTCTTCTAGGTCCTTCAATTTCTTTTTATTTTTATTTTTGTTTTTTTGTTCTTCTTTGATGAAATCTGATGGGATGATGATCTAGTTGTGTTTGGGTTTTGTTGATTTTGTTAGGGATTTATTAAAGATTTGGTTGATGATACTTGATTGTTTTGAATCTAAAGAACATAAACATATTATTAATTTTTTAAAAAATTTTCTCTAATTTTCTTAATTTCTTTTCCAAAGTTTGTTTTTTAATTTTTTTTTACATAAATCTCTACCATCCATTTGTTGCAATGGATGATAGAGATTTAATGATTTTATTTTTTAATTTTATAATATCTTCACCCTTGATTTTTTTTTTTTTAATTTTTATTATGCTTTTAATTTTAATTTATTTTTTCTTTAATTTCTTCTCAATTAAATCTCCATCATCTATTGCAACTTTGATGGAGAGTGAAGATTTATTTTTTATTTTTTATTTTTTTTTTAATTTCAAATAGTTAGTGGAATAAAAGACCAAAATACTCTTTCACCTGTTAAGTTTGACTAACGTTCGACTGACAGAAAGATCAATTTGATGAATTTATAAAACATTAGGGACGATGGATATTAAAAATACATAAATAAGTAAAAAAGTAAAATTTTGCTAAATGTTAGGGACTAAATTAATATTTTCCCTTTATCATTTTAGTTTTAATGAATTTTAATTATTTAAAATTTGAAAGTTTATTAACAATTTCATTGATTTTTGTTTGAGATAATAATTTAATCGAATTTAAAGGAATATATTTCTTTCATTGGACTTGTATGACTCAAGTTTAATGGGTTGGAGCAACAACGGAGTGTACCAAACAAATTATTGAGCGTGCAATTAATGTCTGGATGTATTTCAAAGAGGGGAAAAACTCAAACGGTGAGAATGATAATACTGTATTACATAATAAACCACAACAGTCCACCTAGCACTTAAACAGAATTACACCGAGTAATGAAGTCTTAGATGCTTCCGTATATATGCATTAGAAAGAAAATACAACTTTATGATTTGATATCAGCAAAAGCAATCAATGTTTTAACAGAGTTAGAGTTTCAGTTTGTCAATTATTCATCCAAGCTCCTAATACTTTAATGGTGTGTTTACTTCAATTGCAAGAATTGGAATAGTTTGGAATCAGAACGATATATTGGAATCGGAATAAGTTGTTTACTTCAATTATAGAAATCGGAATCAGAATCAACAATATTCTTATTAAGCTGTTTACTTTGTTTTAGAATCAGAATGAATTCATTATAAGTTACAGAAATATAATTGATTAATAATATTTTACACTCCATAAAAAAAATAAACTTTCTTAATAATATTATTGTAAGCATATTGTGTATCTATATTTTACTTTTATTTTTGTTAATGTCAATGAATTGCAAACTATCCATAATATATAAAATCATATTATAATTTCTTTTTTCATTGTTTTTAAACAAAAATTCTATAATATTATATTTTTTCTCAAATAAGAATATGATGGTCATTTTTGTTTTTCATATATATATATATGAAAAAAAAAAAATGACCACCATATTCTTATTTGAGAAAGTATATATATATACATATATATAGATATGAAAAACAAAAATAACCACCATATTCTTATTTGAGAAAGTATATAATATTATGGAATTTTTGTTTAAAAACAATGAAAAAAGAAATTATAATTTGATTTTAAATTATGCATTATCTTTAGTAAATTGCACTAATCTCTTCAAAAAGTCTTTTTAATAAGGGGTGTAAAAGTATTTTTAATTTGAAAAAGGGAATGGGAATGAGAATGAGATTTCCAATTGGGGTGGGAGGAATGAGATTCTCATTTCACAACCCCAAATTCATGTGAGACCCACCATTTCATTCTCATTACAAAATGATTTCATTCCCCATCCATCAAGTAAACAACCTTGAAAAATAAAATTTTCCGTTAATGATGCAGAAAAATAAAATAATTGTTATGAATATATAGATTTAACACCACTTTCATTTTGAAAATATTATTTACCTTATTTGTTGTTATCCCATTATAGAAATAACCTATTTTATTGTTATTTCATTATGCGAATTATTCTCCCAATTTGCCAATAAACAAGCCTATATTGTAATTATTCAAGAACACATCAATTGAATTCTATTAATTATTTCTCTCTTATTTTCTCTCTCTGTATATTATTGTGTTTAGCGTTCTAAATTCATTCCTTTTAGGCTTTATTTCACAACTTGTTATCAACATGAATCTGGTATGGAAGATTTCATTAATATGACTTGCTTCCTTACTATTTAATTTAAATAATTTTATGAACGTCAATTTATGGGAATTGCTATTTTTTGAATCTCCTAAACTCAAAAATAATTTTGGATCATCTACATTTGAAAGTAAGTTTAATATCACTGAACTTATATTTTGGTATCTTATTTTATATGATCTTCCTTCTACCTTTCTTATTTGCAACTTGAAGGTTGCAAGGAAGATTAAAACTAATAGTTTTAGATTTCAAATAAAATCAGAAGTTCTATAGTCTTAATTTAATTAAAACAACAAGTTTTATACTCTCAATTTAATTAAAACTAGAAGTTCTAAATTTTCAATTTAATTAGAACCAGAAGTTTTATATTTTAAATTTATTTAAAAGCAGAAATTTTACATTCTCAATTTAATTAGAATTAAAAATTCTAATACCCAATTTATTTATAAGAACCAGAAATTCTATAGTCCTAATTTATATGAAACTAGAAATTCTAATTAAATTCTAATTAAATTTTGTTGGTTTTCACGATCAATATGGGCAATTGTCTATGTCAAATAATTATAGTTGCTTAAAGTAGCAAAATCGGTCTTGATTTATTTATAGAAAGCATGTGCTTTTGATGGTGGGTCTAAAACACAAAGACAATAAAATACTTTTGTTTATGTTTTATGTTTGAAGCCCATGTTTGTTGGTTGTAATTTTAACAAACAACTTTATTAAAATCTTGCAAGTGCACAAATCATTTATCGAGTATAGTAGGCAAGTAAGGGTTGATCCTATGAGGAGTTTTAACTTACTTTAATTGTAAGTTTATTTAAAACCTAATATAAGAAGAAGTAAATTGAAGAAAAAGGATTTTGGAATTGATTTAAGACTAAATTAGATTACGACAGAAAATTAAAATTAAAACAATTAATAATAAAAAGGTTAGTTAAGACATTCTATTCAACACTAAACAGTCCCTCAATTTGTAAAATGGATTAATAAAGCAAATCATATTTATACATGATGAAGACATTCATGACAAGGTAATAGTCATAATGAATGTCGTATTGATTTTTCCTTAGTTAATATGCAGATCGCATGGTGTGTACATAGATATGTGTATTCCTAATTATAACCTAGTATGATTTCTACTTAGGTTTAGTAACAACAATCCATTAAGCATTAGAAGAATATGAATGTCACACAAATCTTAGAACATAGTGTCTATCCTAGACCTTTATGAATTAATGCCCCTTAATTGGTTTGTAAACAATTAATTATTGCCAACTAAGAATATTTCTATTTGGTGTGTGGTTTATATCCTTACAATCTAATTCTATAAATATGCTTCTAAGGTGATCAATCAAATAAACATAATCAATATAAAACAATTAAATAGAGACATTAATTTCATTATTGAAAAGATAAATAAATTTAGTTCATGTCTAGGACTTCAAGTCAGCTCTAACTAATAAATAATTAATTATACATAACTATAAAATAAAAATAAAAATAAAAATAAAGAAGAAAAGATTGAACCGAGACTCCAAACCTTTGCTCTCCTTCTCTGGATTGATGCATGGAATGGTGGAAAGGGACCTCTATTTATAGGCATGTGATTACATCAATTCTACACTTAATTTTAGCCTCCAAATCCTAGTCTTTTACTTGATTTTCGAATAGATGTTGGTTTGTTTAATGTGTTTGTGAGCATGTTTTAGAAAATAAACTCGAAAATGGTGAATGAGCGTAAACTCAAAGGTTTGGTCCAAGAACATGGAGAAGATGTGATGGGAGCAATGTTGTTGACCAAGCAATCACCGTGAAGGAATTGCAAGGGTGTGAGGCAGCCCACTCCCCTATAAAACAACTAATCTCACATAATAACCAGCCTCTTATGCAACTCTTGCACACTATCACTCATTAACCAACATAGCTAGCATCCTTGCAACCTTTCTTTGCATAGCAAACAACCTATGTCGAAGCTACCATGCACGCTTCTTCATTGCCCAATGCCCAAACCAACTTGCACTGCATGTTTAACAGCATCTAGGAGCACTTAGCTACACACTTATGCACCATTCAGCATGCTAGTTAGCATGCCCACATAACAGAAGTAGCTCCAAGCATGTATAATTGCATGCACACCAACGAGACAGCGCTTAAGGTAGCGTGCTCCACCAGTATTTCATCACCATGTGCACTTAGCTATATGCTTATCTCTTACCAAGCATCCAGCCAAGCGTGCCTAAGCTTCGCAACAGTAGCATGCTTGCATACCACCAGCTCCTTCATCTAAAAGCGCACAAACTAGTTTTACTCATTGACATAATCATGCCTAGTTACATGTCTACTTGTCCACAAGTGCACAAGAGAGCCTCAAAGGGCATTTTTGACATTTCCTTATTCATTTCATGCCCTAATTTTGAGAGCTTTAAAAGGGGTTTGAAGCACATATTTTAAGGAGTTTTGAAGGGTTGAGAATGGGGCTCTCATGCCCGTTCTCTTATTCTTGATTCTCACTTCTAAACACCTCATTTCATCTTCAAACTTCACCCACCAACATCACATCTACCATACTTTGGAGAGGATGTTTTGTATGAGCAGAGAAGAGGACACAAGGTTTCGAACTCGGAAGAGAGGAGCTCCATGAATTCAAACTTGAAAAAGAGAGATTCATGGGTTGTTTTCTCAACATCTCTATTGTATTTATAGTTTTTCCTTTATATGTATCCATGTATTTCATGTTGTGTTGAGATAATGATGGATTTGATTATTAATATTAATAGATTTGATTATTATTGCTTGACAATGGTGTGCATGTTAAGTAGATATTTTATAATTTAATACTTATATGTGATTGACCACCATATGCATGACTTGAGTTTGAATGTTAAGACCAAAAGGAATAGCAAATATAGTGCTCGATAAAATACCTACACTAGGCTAGGAAAGGGAAATAGACTACTCATATGATAGCTGAGTCACCGTAAGTGTTCAAGTGATGGCCGAGTATCTCATAAAAATACCAATTCGACCTAGGTAGTAGATTATCTTTAACCTAATAAGCTCTCATTCATTCGATAGCCATCAGAAGATAGGTATTGATGGATAAAAGTATGTTCATTGCATTCTTGAAAGAGATGTATTGAGAGGATTAGTATTAAGCTAGTGACAAACACAACCGATAAATCTTTGATGCTTTGATAATTAATTTCTATATCTAAGTAAAATCTAAAATCCTAGCACACTTTAGTTGTTTTTATTTGTTTATTGTCATCTATAACTAGTTTGGTAATTGATTCCCACGTTCTTGTGTTGATTTACTTTACTACTGTTTATTATTTCCACATTACAACTAGCAGTTTACGCGTTATGACATATAACTGAAGTTACAACATAACATATTAAATCATAACATTGGATTAACCCAACATAAGCGAAAATCAGGTAGCCTACAGTAAATAGACAATTTCACCCTCCATTGCCCAAGCTTCAAATTCTTTAAGGTGAGTTCAAGAACTAGTTTTTCATTTAGATTTATCATTTTGTTCTTGATTTAGGGAGTTAGAAAGTTTAGAGCTTGAAATTTTTGTGGCGTTTTTGTGTATATTTTATGGTGAGATTTGTGAAGAATGAGGGTGGTGATTGGTTTATGTTGGTTGTTATGTTGATTGGAGTTATTGAGAGGATTGTATGTGGTGTGATTGGTGGCTATTGGTAGTGTAATTTTTATGGTCATTTTAGGTGCTTGATAGTAGTTTTGAAAGAGATTTGTTGTGTTTTTTTTTTTGTTGATTTTTCTTTCTTTCTTTTTTCTTTTTTATTGGTTGAGAGATATTGAAAATGCCAAGAGTTAAACATGTAGGAAGTGATTGGTGCCTTAAGTTCTCAAGGCCAATCTGAGAATGAATTCAATAGACATCAGTATATTGAAATGTAGCGACGTTTAGAAATGATGAGAGGGAGGAAGGTATGGCTCGAAAAAGGCATAGATTAAGTGGGGTTGAAAAACACTTTTGTGTTGAGGATTATAATATAGCTAGGTTGGGAAAGAGTGGCAAGTATTAGTCTTCGATATAATTGGAGCCTAGTCTGTGAGTTTTCCACAGCATTGAACCAATTCAAGTTAAGAATTCGGGTCAGGTTCATGATAAAGGTATTTTTAGTGAAGATTTAAACATCCAAATCTAAGTTTTTGTTATTGTTCTCGAATGTTTTTTAAGTCTTTTTTATATGTTTTTTTAGTGTTTTTTAGAAAATAAGTTGGAAATGATGTGTGCACGATAAGCTTAAATGTTTGGTCCAAATTCAAGGCAAAACATTTGAGGTGAAGAAGCGACGAGAGCAATCAATGAACAAGTAATCATCATATAGAAAAATTCAATGAATTGTAAGTATCTTTGGATAGGAGTTACCCATTTATCTTGGTTGCTTTTACACACCAAAAATCACTAACCAACACTCCAAGTAGCTCACATGCATGCCTCCTTGATGTTAACTGCCCAAAACTAGCATGCCTTTTTGGTACCTTGCATGTCAAACAACTCACAGAGCATATTACCTGCCCATGCTTACTTACATGCTTCCTTAACAAAGTAGCGTACCTACCTGCAACTAGGCGTACCTACCTACACACTCCAATGCACGTTTGCCTCCATCCTAATGCACATATTGTCCAACTCCTTCATAGCAAGCACGCTCATCTACATGGTGTCCCTTTGCTCAGCACGCTGCCTCGCCTGCCTCATTGTCTACTGTGAGCTTATTAGAGCATTTACCTCTAGCTTACATGTATGGCAATGCATATATACTAGCATTCTTACACCAACGTGCCTTCTTGCATGCTTCCACGTCTAATAGTCCCCAGCCAAGCACACACCAATCTACTTTGTCTCTATATGTGCACTCCTCTGCATACTTATTCACTAAGCAGTACATATGACAACGCATCTATACCAAGCTTTGCTACATTTTCTTGACTAGTAGTGTGCTCAGACGCACGCTACCTTGCCACAAAAAGCACGTACAACAACGTAACACACTGTCTAAAGGCAATCTTGACATTCCCCCTCCATTTCATATCCTAACTTTCACACCTTTAAAAAAGGACCAAAGCTCACATTTCGAGCAATTTTAAAGGGCTGAGAATAAGGCTCTAATCCCCTTTGCTCACCTTTGATTCCCAATCCAAATCACCTTCAAACTTTACCTACCAACATTCTACAACCATATTTTGGAGAGTAAGATTTGCATAAATGAAGAAAAGGATGTAAGGGTTCAAACTCAGAAGAGAGGAGCTCCATGGATTCAAACTTGGGAGAGGGAGATTCATGAGTTGTTTTTTCAACTTCTTTTTTGTATTTATAATTTCTTCATTGTATGTAGTAATATTTTATGTTGTATTAGGAGGATGATGGATTTTGATTATCAATATTAATAGAGTTTGTTATTATTGCTTAAAAATGGTGTGCATGTTGAGTAGGGATTTTAAAACTTAATGTTTATATATGATCGGCCATTATATGCATGATTTAAGTTTATGTGTTAAGAACGAAAGAAATAGAACACAAAGTGTTCGATAAAATGCCTACACTAAGTTAGAAAAGGGAAATAAGTCGCTTGTGTGACAGTTGGGTCGACGTGAGTGCTCAAGTGATAGCTGATTATCTCATAAAAATACTAATCCAAATTAGATAGTAGATTATCTTGAACCTAATAAGCTTTCGTTCATTCAATAACTATCGAAAGATAGGTGTCAGCGGACGAGAGCATGTTCGATACATTATCAAAAGAGATATATTGAGAGAATTAATGATAAACTAGAGATAAACACAACCAAATAAATCTCCAATGCTTTGATGATCAATGTTTATATCTGTATGGGATTTGAACTCCTAACACGCTTTACTTATTTTTTTATTTGTTTATTTTCATCTAGGACTAGTTCGGTAATCGATTCCCACATCTTTGTTGAGATGATCCTACAACCACTACACAATATCTATACGATTTATATACTTGTAAGGTTTATTACTTAAAATGAGAACTGAAAAATTACCGACAAGTTTTTGGCACACCGTTGCTAGAGATGTGTTCGAATTGGTTACCAACTCTAGTTCTAGTTTCTTTTAATTTTGTTTTCTTATTTTTGTTTTGCAGGTTTTACTTTTATTTTTATGCAAAAAAGACACGATCTCGTAAATGGGACTTAGTTTCAAACTCTAAATTCATCTATCTTATCTAGACGTTAAATCATGCCCTTAGTGGGAGGCAACCCACTTAGGTATTTACTTTTGAGTTTCATATCCGTTTTACCATAAAATCTTACGCTGTCTATGATGTTTAGTTAGGTTTGGGGTGCACACTTCAAAAGCTTAGTTCATGTGTGCTTGTTGTTTTTGTTTTTATGTTTTTTGCGTGGATTATTTGTTTTGCCATTTGAGATTCATATTCCTTTGCTATAAAGTCTTGCATTGTGTATGATGCTTGATTTAGGTTTAGGGTTGTAAAATTAAAAGTTTGTTAATGTGTGCTTATTGTTTTTGGTTTGACTGTTTGAGTGGATTATTTGTTTTGCTTTTTGAAATTCATCTCTTTAGTCATAAAATCTCATACAATTTATGATACTTTATTTAGGTTTGGGGGTATAGACTTCAGTAGTTTTAGTATTTGTGTGAAATTGTAAATATGTGTTATGTGTGATGTGAATATGTTTTATGCTTTATTAATTTGTAGAAGTCATTCATGCTAGTTGTAAATTTAAATGTGTTGTAGCTCTTATGAAACTTTTAAGATTTTGTTGGTGACATTCATTCGTAGTGAGCAAAATATTACTTTTGGAAGCTTTGTATGTTTATGCTTGTTTGCTCAACTAGGCTTCAAACGTGATGGTGATGATGACTTGCTAAGAGGTGCTATACTTAATAGTGGAGACTTCCTGTGTGACTCATTGAACCTTGACCTTTCATTTTGGGGGTTGTTTTCATTCAAATCTTAAACACTCTTCTTATGCTTCAAATTGAGTAGATTGATCTTATTTAGGCTTTGCATTGGATATTGATTACATGTCTTGCATTAAATAACTTCTTTGTTTTGCTTGTGAGTTAAACAAATTTTAAGATGTGATACCAGACATTGTGTGCTTAAGCTAATAAAGGCCAAACACTTTTTTACCCCTACGTGTGTGCTTCATTAACCAATTTGAAGCTTGAACACAAAATAAGCCTAACGTTTGTTCATACACTAAAATTAACTAAATTCGTGCTCAAAATGAATGCGACCTTACTCTTGAGAGCTTAGATTTGGATTAAAGATAAAAAATTAGGCAAAGAAGGGAGGATTAAAAAAATGAATTAAAAAAAATAATAAAATAAAAGGAATGTAATTTGAAAATTTATCTTTGTGAGCTCAAAAATGCGAAAGATAAAAAATAAAATAACAATAATAAATAAAAATAAATATAAAAAAATCAAAGAAAAGTAGTGAAGGGAAATGAGTAAAAAAGGAGACTTAGGAGAGTGAGAATATGCCTAAGGAGATCCATGCCTAAACGAAGACATCATTAGGTCTATTAATGTGATCCCAAGTTCGTTTGTGATCTACTTTTCCTCTCCTTTCTTAAACTATTCATCCTTGGCCACGTTACAACCTAGAGAAAAGACCTAGTCGATCTCTTGATGAGTTAGTCACTTGCGATGATAACAACGCATGATATGTTCTTGGGCTCCAATATCCATTCATGAGAGCTTTTGCATGTTTATGAGTGTCTTTCTATATATTTATATTCATACGCAATTAATATCTTGAAATTTTCTTATGCATAACTTGCAAATTGCATATGTTTGTGAGAGTGCTTAGGTGCTGAGAGCTATTGGGTCAATAACTATTAATATTCTATGCCTATTTTACTTATTATTTATGCTATGTTTTTGTGTAGAATTGGTACTTTCAATTTGTTTTGTGTTGTTATATTTTGAATTAGGTTTTGAGAAGAAAAATGATGGAATGGAAAGATTTTTGAAGATTAATTGCAACTCAAGGAATTGGATAATGTTCTAGAAGGAAATTGCAGAATTTTTGGGCATAAAAGTGACGTAAATTATGGGAGTTTGTTTGAAGCGCATAATTTAAGTTACATGAGCCATAACCTATCAAATTAAAGCCTCGAATGTCTAGTTTTCATAGCCGCTAACGGTTCATCAATTGGAAGTTTCTAAAGAATGTTATAACCAATTTAGTACTCGAAGGTCAGGCTATCACGAGACTTGATAGTTGCGGGAAAATATAAAAAATTCGGATTTCTTCTTTTAGCATTCCTAATCGATTTTCTAAATCGTGACACATCCTAATTAAATGAGTTAAATAAATTAGGAAGAGTTTTAGTCCAAAAATAAAAGGGATTCACTTTTTATAACAAAACTTGATTCCAAATCAAAGTTGGAAGTGAAATTCTTCTCAACTAAGGAAATCTTGTCTCTCAAGAATTTGGTGCCTATAAATAGGTGCTTTCACCATTCAATTGAATACACATCAGAGAGGGGATTTATTTTTTGCATGATGAAATTAATGTATTTATGTTAATTTTATTCTATTAATTTTGTTTCTTTGATTGATCACCTTAGAAACATATTTTTAGGATTATATTGTAAAAATACAAATCACACATCATACGAGCATATTCTTTGTTGTTGGTTAATTTTTTAATAAACCAATTTATTAAAACTTTACAAGTGCACAAATCGTTTAACTGAACATACTGACAAACAAGGTTCAATCCCACGAGGAGTTTCAACTTACTTTAATTTTAAATTTATTTAAAACCTAAACTAAAAACAATTAAAATAAAGAAAAGGGTTTTGGAATTTAAATTAATATTAAACTATCCAATGCATAAAATTAAATAAAAGACAATCAATGAATAAAAGCTTAGTTATGACATCCTATCCATCACTAAAAAATTCCTTAATTTGCTAAAATTATTAATAAAGCAAATTCATGATAATGCATGATGAAGATATTCATGACAAAGTAATGGTCATAGTGCATGTCGTATTGATTTTTCCTTAGTTAATATGCATATCGCATAGTATCTACATAAATGCGTGTATTCCTAATTATAACCTAGCATGGTGTCTACTGAGGTTTAATAATTGGAACCCAATAAGCACTAGAAGAATATGAATATCACACAAATCCTAGAATATAGTGTCTATCGTAGGCATTTATGAATTAATGTCTCTTAATTGATTCGTAAGCGATTGATTGTTATAAACTAAGGATATACCCATTAGGTGTGTGGTTTATATTCTTACAATATAATTCTAAAAATATGATTCTAAGGTGATCAATAAAAGAAACATAATAAATATGATAAAATTAAACTAAAGACATTAATTTCATCATGCAAAGCATAAAACTTTATTGAAAAAATAAAAAAATTAAGTTCATGTTTGGGGCTTCTAGTTAGCCCTAACAAATAAACTAACTATATAAAAATAAAAATAAAACTAAGAAAAAAAAAAGAAGATATAACTGAAGCCTTTAACCTTGCTCCTCCACTTCTCTCTCCCCTCTCTGATTTTTTTCTTTTTTTTTTTCAATTGAATGTTGAAAGCACCTATTTTTAGGCACTCAATCCTTGAGAGGCAAGATTTCCTTAATTGAGAAAGATTTCACTTCCAACTTTGATTTAAAATCAAGTTTCAATATGGAAAGTGAATCATTTTTGTTTTTGGAACAAAACTCTTCCTAATTTCCTTAACTCATTTAATTAGGACGTTTCAAGGTTTAGAAAATTGATTAGGAATGCTAAAAGAGGAAATTAGAATTTCTTATGTTTTCCTGTAGTTGTTAGGTCTCGTGACAGCCTGACCTTCAGATACTAAATCGATCATAACTTTCTTTAGAAAGTTTTAATTGATGAACCGTCAGCGACTATGGAAACTAGACATCTGGGACTTTAATTTAACAGGTTATATCTCACATAACTCAAACTGTGCACTTCATATGAGCTCCAATAAGTCACGTCACTTTTTTGTCCAAAAATTCTGTAATTTCCTTCTAGAACATTTTCCAATTTCTTGAGCTGCAATTAATCTTCAAAAATCCTTTAATTCCATCATTTTTCTTCTCAAAACCTAATTTAAAGTATAAAATCACAAAAAAAATTAAAAGTATTAATTCTAAAAAAAAAACATAACATAAATAATAGGTAATATGGACATAAAATAATGATAATTAATGACCCAATATTTGTTTACAATAATCAATTGTTTATGAACCAACTGAAGGGCATTAATTCATAGATATTTAGGATAGACATCATGTTCTAAGATTTGTGTGATATTCATATTCTTCTAATGCTTGATGGATTTCAATTATTAAACCTAAGTAAACATCATGCTAGGTTATAATTATGAATACCTGTATCTCTGTAGACATCATGCGATTTACATACTAATTAAGGAAAAATCTATACGACATGAATTAATCATACATTGTCGTGAATATCTTCATTATGCATTATCATGAATTTGCTTTATTAATATTTTTAACAAATTGAGGGATTGTTGAATGTTGGATAGGATGTCCTAGCTAAGCTTTTATTATTAATTTTCTTTAATTTAATATTATGCATTAATTTTGTTTAGTTTAATATTAATTTAAATTCCAAAACCCCTTTCATTTATTTTAGTTGTTTCTAGTTTAGGATTTAAATAAACTTAGAATTAAAGTAAGTTCAAATTTCTCATGAGATCGACCGTTGCTTGTTTACTATACTTGATAAACAATTTGTGCACTGGCAATGTTTTAATAAATTAGTTTATTAAAAAATTAACCAACAATTTTTTTGGCGCCATTGTCGGAGATGTAACATACTTGCTTTGATTTTAAGTTTATTTTTGTTTTATTTTTCAGTTTTTTGTTTAATTATTATTTTCTCTTTTTAGGACCATAGCTCACCACAACCAAGGATTCTACAAGGACAGTTCCAATGATTGGGGGTTTCAATTAGATAACTTAACTCTTATTGTGCAGTAACTTATTTCCCAAAAGATGTGTGCCAATCAAGGACACTTATTGAGGAATTCTCCGAAAATCTATAAAAAGGTAGAACAAGACCAAGGAATGGCCTGTAGGGACTACCAATGGTGCAATCAAGGCATGATGAATGATTTCCAAAACCCATCTGTGAGAAGTAATAATTGGAGTGGTAATCAACGGAATGATAGTTGTTGAAGAGAGAAACCTTATAAGTTTCAGAGTCGAGGCGAATTACATCATAGACATTTTAATTGTATTGTTGTTGTTGATCCATAACATCTTGAGTTTTGGTCTGGACTTCTTGCATGATGTGCATGGTTCTTTGGGTGATGTTGTGACCATTACTTTATGGACTAGTCAGCATGAATATTTGGATTTCATTTGAGCGACATCATTTCGATTTTCCTTTGTTTTTGCACAAGTTCGTTTGTGGGTATCGTAGAGTTTAAAACCCTTAGGAGACATAACTCCACAAAGAACACCTAGCGGTTTAACAACTTGTAACATATGCTACATGCCACTGTGACAACCTACGAAAGTGGTTTAATTAATGTTTTTAATTACCTTGTTTTATGTTTTCATTTTGCTTTACTTGAGGATGAGAAAGATCAGGTTTGAGGGTATTTGATAAGGTATTTTTAGTGAAAATTTAGATCTCCAAATCTAAGTCTTTGTTGTCGTTGTTGAATGTTTTTTAAAGTGTATTTTAGGAAATAAGTTGGAAATGGTGTTTGCGCGATGAACTTGAAGGTTTGGTCCAAATTCGAAGCAAAGAATTCGAGGTGAAGAAGTGACGACAACAATCAACGAACAAGTAATCATTGTGGGAAAAAATTCAACGAATTAGAGGCATCTTTGGATGAGAGTAGCATATTTATCTTGGCAACACCTTTTTCGTACCAACTTGATCAAACAACAACTCATATAGCTTTTGCACACCAAAAATAACCAACTAACATTTCAACCAGCTCACATGCATGCCTTCTTGTTGGTAAGCGCCCAAACCAGTATGTCTCCTTACTACCTTGCATGCCAAACAACTCACACAACACACTGCCTACCCATGCTCACCTATATGCTTCCTCAGCGAAGCAACATACCTACTTACATGCTCCAATGCACGCTTGCCTCCATTCTAATATGCATATTGTCCAGCTCCTTCATAGCAAGCATGCTCATCTACATGCTGTCTTTACTCAACGCACTGCCTAACCTGCCTTACTATCGATTACGTGTTCATTAGAGTGCTTACCTCCTAGCCTATGTGTATGGCAATGTGCATATACCAAAATTCTAACACCAATGCACCACCTTGCATGCTTCCACGTCCAACGGCACCTAGCCAAACGTGCTTTAATATGCTTTGTCTCTGTATGTGTGTTCCTCTACACGCTTATTCAACATACAAAGCATCTATACCAAGCTTTGCTACATTTCTTTGCCAAGCAGCATGCTAAGACACATGTTCCTTTGACACAAAATGTGCACAAAAGCGTAACAGACTATCTAAGGACAATCTCCACATTTCCCTTTCATTTAATATCCTAACTTTCACACCTTTAAAAATGGACCAAAGCTTACATTTTGAGTAGTTTTGAGAAGCTGAGAATAGGGCTCTCATGCCCTTTCTCTCACCTTTGATTTTCAACCCAAATCACCTCAATTTCACCTTCAAAGTTCATCCACCAACATTCTACACTTGTACTTTGGAGAGAAAGTTTTGCATTAACAGAGAGAAGGACGCAAGGGTTTGACCTCGAAAGAGATGAGCTCTATGGATTCAAACTCAGAAGAGGGAGATTCACGGATTGTTTTCTCCACTTCTCTTTTGTATTTATAATTTTCTATTGTATATAACCATAGTTTATATTGTGTTAGGATGATGATATGTTTTGATTATTAATATTAATAGAGTTGATTATTATTACTTAAGGATGGTGTGCATGCTAAGTAAGGATTATATAAATTAATGCTTATATATGATTGGCCATTATATGTGACGTGACCCGACCTGGATACCTCTAGCTCTAATCCGGTAGGTCATGCCGGGCACCCCAACGGATGCCTCTCAAACCTGACTCGTCAGACTAAGCGAAACTCGTGGAACGAACCCTAAACTCTCTGATACTTTCTAAAACATCATTGAGTTGGTTTTCTTTAAAAACTGAAAACGCGTAAGATTTTTTTTTTTTTACCGATTTTTTTTTTTAAACTCATTTTCTAATAAAATTTCAGCAGTATAACAGCTGCATTTTTGACAATTCGGAAAAACTCGTTTACAAAAATTCATACTTCGACTATTTTTCAGCACCAACCCAACTTCTAATTGCCCGTAGGCCTCAATCATGCATTTAATTTTCAAATCAACTCAATAAAATTCAAATCATAATTAAATAAACCATATTTAAATAAAAAAACAATTTAAAAATAGCAACAAACAAATAATTACAAATTACAAATTATTTATACATTTCAAAAGAGATTTACATGAAAATAACTTATGCAAAATAATTTGCTCAAGATGTCGTCGTGTTGCGCTGGTTCGCTCATTGGAGGTAATGCTATTACTCGACTACTTGCTGAGAGTACCTGAGGAGGTTTTTATATAAAACAGAAAAATAATGAGCTAAAAGCTCAGTGCGTGATAATCTTTATTTTCTTTGAAAATCTGATTTTCTAAACGCTCTCCTCGGAAAACGTTTGAAAACTATTATTTATTTCTAAAACATTTCAAACTTAAATCACTTAAACAAGAAAATTTATATATAAACACCGGCATGCTTTTAAATTCAAAACTTGTAACTGAAAATCATAAATAACTTGAATAATAATTATAAAATTTCTTTTCTCTCAAATCTACTTTTCTTTTTAAAACTGTATCCTGATATCTTTCAAAATTACCATAGTATCCCTAAATCTGGGGTCACGTGGCGATTTTGAACTTATACCAACCGTGACAGCTCTGCTCTGAGACATCTCACGGCTATGTGCGGAATTTCCCAACGCTAACCATAACACGTGAAACACTCCCCCACATCAGCAAAAGCGACTCGACTGATGGACTCTGACACTTGTCCCCCTAGGTTAGTGACTTATCCCTCCCAAGAACTGTGCCAACTGATGTGGGATAGATCGGCCTGGTCTAATCTGATCTGGAAGCTCTGAAAATCTCTAAGGGTATACTTATGGTTTTGAAAACACTTTTCTTTTCTTTTCTCAATTCAAACTAGAAAACTTGGTTTCTGAAATTTCTTTTCAACAATCTCATATATGCATATAAATCAAAATTCTCATTCAAACTGTGAATCATGCTGATATCAACGCATTTAAAATAAATTCAAGCAATCACTTATTAAATCAATTTAATAATTTGAAATACTTTTAAAATCTTTAAATAAAACTCACTCACAAAATTGGTAGCTCTAAATGGCGCGTACGGAGCCCCTACTCCTCTCTCCTCGATCCTCGAGCGCCCTCGTCACCTACACAACATATGGATACGTAAATTTTCATTCTCGTCAACTTTTAGAAACTCGAAATAGCCAAATTACACAGTCGCCCTTCAAACCAATTTATCGCGCGATTCAATTTTTCTTTAAATTTTCACTATTTTCTTGGGTTTCCGAGCTCCCAATAAACATCAATCCACAAATTTCTCAACTCATTTTCACTCAAAACCAATCAACAAACGAATCGTAATAAAATACGCTTCGAAATCAACTTAATCAACAACAAAATCATTAACTTCAAACTTGAACAACTCACTCGATTTCTTCCCCACAGAATCACTTTCTTTCTCTTTGCGTTGAGCTCGATTTGGGGTTGTTTTGGGGCGGAAATGGCGTGATTTCAGCTTAGTCTTCCTCTCCTTCTTCTCCCTAGCGTGATCTCTCTCTCTCTTGGCCGATCTCCCTTCTTCTCTCCGATTTTGCATCTGTCTTCATTTTTGGTCTGTTCTCCGTTTTTGGTTGCGTTTGTGGCTGTTTTTTTATGCGAACCTCGTATATACCGATACGACAGCCACAAGCAAATTGAAACACAACCCAAAGAAAGATTAAAATGAATTTATAATGAAAACTTTGGCCCATTGATCATGTCATTCAAGAACCAAAATTATAAAGAATTTTGACCCATTGAGTATATGATAATCAAGAACCAAAATTATCATAAGAATGATATTGACGCCACTCCCAAAACATAGATGAGAAGGTGGGAGATAAGTCATGAGTTCGATCGCCACAAGTATAGCTTGATAAGATCACATGTTCATGAATGAATAAAAGAGATAATCCACTCTCTTAATTAAACATAATTGGCTGTATCTTCATTCCGTAAGCAACTTCTTAAAAATTTAGATTTAATAAGTCTTATATAGGCATACAATCCTAATCCTTATTGGAAACTAAATAAAACCTTATTTTTAATTGACTTTGACTTTGACTTTTCTAAACACACTCATATTGGGCTTTTAATTGACATAAATGACTTAGCCTTATAACTAAAAGCCTAATAATTTAAACTAAGTTAAAACAATCCCATAACAATCCTATAATACAAATTAAGCCCAAATTAATTAAAACCAAATTAACTTTAGTTTGATTCCAATTGCCTTCAATTAGCGTCCAAAGCTTTCAAGATTAAACACAATTGTCTTTAATTACCTCGATGTCCAATTCTATCTTCGTCTTTCATGATTGCTATGATTGCTATCTTGGTTTCCATTATTTCTGGTGCGTGAAAGAGTTGGTCCTTCTCTCGCTAGCTCAATCTACCTTGATCTGTCACTTCTGCATGCTTATTTGACTTTGTTTCTGCTCGGTTTTTGGCGATCTTGGCTGTTGGATGGACTAGGTTCGGCGAGGTTTGCGGTTGGACGAGCTGATTTTGAGGTCGGGTTTAGGTGGCCGGAGCAGTTCCTCGTCCTTGTCGTCGGCGTGCTGGTTTGTGCGCGGCGAGGTCCGATTCTATCGTCGACTTGAGCTGGATTGGAGCTGAGTTCGACTGGGTTCTAGTCGGCATCGGGCTGAGCTGGTCGTTGTTGCATGTCTTCCTATTCTTCTTATTCTTCTTCTCTTTTTCTTCTTCTTTCTCTCGCACGATAGGTCTGTTTCTGCTTCGATCTATCTTGGTCGGCG
This sequence comes from Nephelium lappaceum, assembly GCA_021234005.1. Taxonomy (NCBI): domain Eukaryota; kingdom Viridiplantae; phylum Streptophyta; class Magnoliopsida; order Sapindales; family Sapindaceae; genus Nephelium; species Nephelium lappaceum. The sequence goes on along the minus strand of CM038006.1, from coordinate 14,970,552 downwards.
TCGGGTGGTGGTTGCAGTTGGTTCGGCAAGCTCCTCGGTCGGTCGGCCGACATTGGGTGGGCCTCGTCATCCTTTTCTTTCTCTTTTTATTCTTATTCTTCTCTCTTCTTTCTCTTTCGCTTTTGTTTTCAGCGAGAATCACTGTGCTGATTTTGTTTTGTGATAACTTTTTAGCTTTATGTTTTTCTCCATAAACAACTCTAAAAATGACGATTACGTCCTTTAAAAATTTTGTTCTCATCCCTTGGCTTTTAACTTAATTTCATTTTAACCATAATTATTAAATCTTATCTTCAATTTAGTCCATTGTCACATTAAATAATTTCCCGATTTCGTTTACCATTTTATCCTTCTGTTTAATCTTCGATCGAATTTAAATCGATCTCTAAGAGTTCCATATACCCTTAGGCGCTTCCGTGAATCATTTAGAATTTCTAATAATTATTTAGGGACTATTTCCGGGGAAATCCGTAAAATTACAATAAAGAGCTTACAATTTCTCTTATTCTTATAAAAATTTCGTCCTCGAAATTTCTGAATGATCTCATCTGGATGATTCTCTCATTTAAATCCTTCTTCACTATAACATCATTCATAACATCTTCTGTATCATCACTGTAACCTCTATATCATCAACACAACCAAAGATACAAATTGATCTGTCTCATCTTTTAGGCCAAAACTTATGATTAAAGTCAACCTAAACTTGTCTCATCATCTTAGGGTACTGTAATAAATCTCTTTACGACTTACCTAACTCTGGCGATAATCGCTATAACGAGTTACATCAATTAAAACTAACACCATGATCACTTTAATCACTCAATACTTAAACATAATTATCAATTTAAGAATCATTACCTATATTCTCTTCTGGATCAGCATCAGTTGCATGTTGTATAGCCGCAAATACTCTAGCCTGACTGCGAAGTCTCCCAGGTTTTCTTCTGGGTGTTTCTCCCTTATTAGATCCACCACTAGTTTGCTCAGGAGCTATAGCTGCTCTAATCTGAGGGCCTCTTCTCTTTGGTCCATGACCCTCACTACTCTGTCCCGGTGTAGTGCTTGGTCGATTCAACACTGCAATACCGGGGTGGTCCTTCATGAAATGGCCCTCTTGACCACACCTATAGCACTCGGTGGTACTAGCGAAACACTCGCTGGGATGGCTCATACTGCACGTGCTGCAAGGAGGTCGTGATCTGAATCGTCTCTGAAGCTTGGGGATCCCGCTGAAGACCTCTCTAAACTATGGCTGCTTTAGGAACCCTAACTTTGCTTCCTGCTTTGGGATCTGGAAGATCGCTTATCACTATTCGTAGCTTTACTAGATCCTCCCTGGTGGCTAGTGCTCCTGGTTTAGGTGCGCTTCTAGCTGAACTTCGACGGTCGGGGAATGGTCTTCATGCTCTTTTCCACTCTGATAGCTACCTCTACTACACCCCCGTACCTCGCATAGACATTTGAGGCCACATATGTTCTAATTCTAAGACTCAGCTCGGATCTGAACTTGCTGATCTTCTGTACTTCATCGTCTGTCATTGATGGGACAAGGCGGCCCAACTCTGAAAATCTCTTCTCGTAATCCGCTACTGATAGGCTGCCCTGCTCCAATCTGTAAAACTCCTCGATCCTGGACTCTCTGTAGCTTGAGGGGTAGAACTTCTCGAGAAACTTTTGTCTGAATACTACCCAGGCTACTTCGTCTGGGTGTCTCCGCTATAACGCCTTCCACTAGTCTTTAGCCTTGTCCTTCATCAACAAAGCGGAGAAAGTAACCATCTGATCGTTTGTATAGCCCATGACCTGGAATATCTCCTCACTGATTACAATAGGTGGCGTGCAAGTATACACGGTCACAATGTAATATACTGGCAAATCAAGGTTGTTCCCACAGAGACAATTGCTAATTTTTAAGTACCAATTACCAACTTCCTTGAAACCAATTCTATTCAGACTTCTTAATTGACACGAATATTTATATATTAAAATTAAAAATACAACTTAACTAAACAAATAATTAAAAATTACTTATAAAGACAGAAGACCACAACAGAATAAAGTATCTAGGAAATACAATTTCACCAACTATTCCAATGACTTATTCTCATTAAAATAAAATAAAATAAAATAAGTAATTCTATTGCATATTTAATTGGATAACTCTTAAATCTTCACTAGCCTCTTCCAAATGGTCAAATGAAAATATTCAAAGAAATTAAAATGCTATATTCCTATGCCGATTAATTAATCTGAATTCTTTAGGATCCAATTATCCACAATGATTACACAAACCTTATAGGTATATTCTTATCCTTTAAGATTCATGCCATTCTATTGATGTCTAAACTATAGTCGCTTTTTCCAAGTGCAATATAGTTAACAGATCAGGTTAATTAATTAAGCCCAAGTTAATTAACGTCATATATAAACAATAGAACAGAATACTGACAATAAAAATAAAAATATTAAACACCAACAAATCATTAAACAAGAATTGAAATAGCTGGCTACATTGTATTCTTAGATAAAATCGTTTAGGTCTCCATGAAACCAATTAACACAAGGAAAAAAATTGACATCAAAATAAAAATCATTGTATTAATTGAGAAAATAAATTAAAAAATAAGTCACTGTGTAATTTTGCAAGCCTTCCTTGAACACAACTGAGCCAATTAATACAGTCACGCTGATAGCCTCAATTCTTCCTTTGCTGCCGTTTGCTCTAAAAGTGTTTTTTTATCGAAAGTCCTCCGTTGCTGTTTTCTCTGTGACTTTTCTTCTGTCAACCGTCTGTTTTTTTCCCTATTGCAAAAAAAAATGAGATGCTTTATAGCTGTCCAGTTTAGGGTAATTTATTTTCGAAATCAGTCAGTTGACTCCTACCCATAATCTTAGACTTCTATTCCCATTTCTCTCCTTGATTCTCTCCCTTCTACCTTTGCAAAACTTGGATGCTCAAATTAATTTTGCGATTCTTTCCAAGCTGACAATTGACTGTTTCCTAAACTTCCTTTAACAGAAAATTTGCTTCCTTTTCTTGGAGTCTTTGAATTTTTTTGAAAGATGCTCATGTGTGATTGTGAAATTCAATTCTTTCCTTTCATTGAGTGATTGAATCTCCACTTGACTTAAGTGGCTCTGTCACATACAGTTTGGACTGCTTGAAACACCCCTGCAGGTCATTCACGCATGAAACAAGGGCCATACCTAGGTGCAGTCCCTTTACGCGGGCAACAAGGCTGCAATAACTTTCAGGACCAAAAAAAAATTACAATTTGACCTCTCTATTAAATTCCTGCACAAAACAATTATAAAACATTAAAACACCCCTATTTTACTCGAGTTTTCATCACAAAAGCACAGGTTTAGAATATAAAATCGTGCTTTATTTTAGCCCGATCACCCATGACCTAGAATATCTCCTCATTGGCTTCTAGCCAGGATAAGCCGCGTTTTGGCTCTCATGTGCCATCATATGATCTCGCGCCCAATTTTCACACGCGCTCTATAGATGCCCCCGACTCACGGGGCTGATGTAAAGCTACTACCAACATCTGGGTCATCTACTCTACAACACTCGCTGGCCTTGCGGGCTATGGCAACTCTACTTAAGGCTCCGACACATTTACCGATGCATCAATATGCTCTTCCTCTCTCGTAGGTACCTCAACTGCCCTCCGAATCCTAGGATGATCGCGACCATGACTCTGCATATCTATGATGCTGAAATACATGAAAACAAAGTTCAGAAATCATGCAAAGTTATGCTTTAAATAGTTTAAAACGTACTGAAATTTTCTTAAAACTCTTTGAAAATGACATTTCTTGAACTTTTCAAACTTCCCAAAACTAGGCTCTGATACCACCTTGCCGCGACCCGACCCGGATAACTTTAGCTCTAATCCGGTAGGTCACACCAGGTACCTCAACGGATCCCTCTCAGACCCGACTCGTCGAGCTAAACGAAACCCTTGAAGCGAATCCTAAACTCTCTGATACTTTATAAAACATCGTTAGGTTGGTTTTCTTTAAAAACTGAAAACGCGTAGGAAATTTTTTTTTTTATCTTTTTTTTTTTTAACTCATTTTCTAACAAAATTTTAGTAACATAACGACTGTATTTTTGACGTTTCGGAAAAACCTGTTTACAAAAATACACACTTTGACTGTTTTTCAGCACCAACCCAACTTCTGATTGCCCGTAGGCCTCAGTCATGTATTTAATTTTCAAATTAACTCAATAAACCACATTGCAAATAATTACATGAAAATAACTTACAAATTGCAATTTATTTATACACTTCAAAAAAGATTTACATGAAAATAACTTATGCAAAATAATTTGCTCAAGATGTCGTCGTGTCGCGTTGGCTCGCCTACTGAAGGTAATGCTACAACTCGGCTATCTACTGAGAGTACCTGAGGAGGTTTTTATATAAAACAAAAAAATAATAAGCTAGAAGCTCAGTGAGTAATAATTTTTCTTTTCTTTGGAAATCTGATTTTTTAAACGTCCTCCTCGGAAAACGTTTGAAAACTATTTTTTATTTCTAAAGCATTTCAAACTTAAATCACTTAAACATCAACTTAAATAGGAAAATTTATATATAAACACCGACATGCTTTTAAATTCAAAACTTACTGAAAATCATAAATAACTTAAATAATAATTATAAAATTTCTTTTCTCTCAAATCTGCTTTTCTTTTTAATATTGTTTCCTAATAACTTTCAAAATTACAATAGTATCCCTAAATCTGGGGTCACGTGGCGATTTTGAACTGACACCAACCATGACAACTCTGGTCTGAGACATCTCGCGGTTATGTGCGGAATTTTTCAACGCTAATCATAACACATGAAACACTACCCCATATCAGCAAAGACGACTCGACTAACGGACTCTGACAGTTGTCCCCCCAGGTTAGTGACTTATCCCTCCCCAGAACTGTGCCAACTGATATTGGATAGACCGATCGAGTCTAATCTGATCTGGAATCTTTGAAAAATCTCTGAGGGTATACTTATGGTTTTGAAAAAACTTTTCTTTTCTATTCTCAATTCAAACTAGAAAACTTGGTTTCTGAAATTTCTTTTCAACAATCTCATATATGCCATATAAATTAAAAATCCCATTCAAACTGTAAATCAAGCTGATATCAACACATTTAACATAAATTCAAGCAATCAATTATCAAATCAATTTAATAATTTGAAATACTTTTAAAATTTTTAAACAAAACTCACTCACAAAATTGGCAGCTATAAATGGTGTGTACGAAGCCCCTACTCCTCTCGTCTCGATCCTCGAGCTCCCTCGTCACTTACACAACATATGGATACGTAAATTTTCATTCTCGTCAACTTTTGAAAATTTGAAATACCCAAATTACACAATCGCCCTTCAAACTAATTTATCACGTGGTTCGATTTCTCTTTAAATTTTCTTTATTTTCTTGGGTTCCTAAGCTCCCAATAAACATCAATCCACTAATTTCTCAACTCATTTTCACTCAAAACCAACCAACAAACAAATCGTAATAAAATCCGCTTTGAAATCAACTTAATCAATAACAAAATCATTAACTTCAAACTTAAACAACTCACCCGATTTCTTCGCCACGGAATCACTTTCTTCCTCTTCGCGTTGAGCTCGATTTGGGGCTATTTTGGGGCGAAAATGGCATGATTTTAGTTTAGTCTTCCTCTCCTTCTTCTCCCTCGCGCGATCTCTCTCTCTCTTGGCCAATCTCCCTTTTTCTCTCCGATTCTGCGTCTGTTTTCGTTTCTGGTCTGTTCTTTGTTTTTGGTCTCGTTTGCAACTGTTTCTAGTACGTGAAGGAGTTGGTCCTCATCTCCCTAGCCTAATCTACCTCAATCCATCGCTTTTGGGTGCTTGTTTGACTTCGTTTCTACTCAATTTTTGGCGATCTTGGTGATTGGATGGACTGGGTTCGGCAAGGTTTGCGGCTGGACGAGCTGGGCTTGAGGTCGGGTTCAAGTGGCCGAAGTAGTTCCTCATCCCCATCGTCGACTTGCTGGTTTGTGCGCGGCGAGGTCCGGTTCTATCGTCAGCTTGAGCTGGATTGGAGCTGAGTTCAGTTGGGTTCTGGTCGGCATCGAGCTGAGCTGGTCGGAGCTGCACGTCATCCTTTTCTTCTTCTTCTTCTTCTTCTTTCTCTCGTGCGACAGGTTTGTTTTTGCTTCGATCTGTCTTGGTCAGCGTCGAGTGGTGGTTGCAGTTGGTTCGGCAAGCTCCTCGTTTGGCCAGTGTCGGGTGGGCATCGTTGTCGTTGTCCTCCTCCTCTTCTTCTTTTTCTTCTTCTCTCTTCTTTCTCTTTCGCTTTTGTTTTCAGCTACAGTCATTGTGTTGATTTGTTTTGTGATAACTTTTTGGCTTTATGTTTTCCTTCAAAAACAACTATAAAAATGACGATCAGGTCCCTTAAAAATTTTGTTCTCACCCTTGGCTTTTAACTTAATTTCATTTTAACCACAATTATTAAATCTTATCTTTAATTTAGTCCCTTGTCACATTAAATAATTTCTCAATTTTGTTTATCATTTTATCATTCCGTTTAATCTCCAATCGAATTTAAATCGATCTCTAAGGGTTCCCTATACTCCTAAGCGCTTTCGTGAACCATTTAGGATCTCTAATAATTGTTTAGGGACTATTTCTGGGGAAATCCATAAAATTACAATAGAGGGCTTACAATATGCATGATTTAAGATTGTGTGTTGAGATCGGAAGAAATAGCACACAAAGTGCTTGATAAAATGCCTACACTAGGCAAGGAAAGGGAAATAGGTTGCTCATCTGACAGTCAGGTTGTCGTGAGTGCTCAAATGACAACTGAGTATGTAATGAAAATATCAATTTGACTTAGGTAATAGATTATTTTGAACCTAATGAGCTTTTATTCATTTGATAGTCATTGGAAGATAGGTGTCAGTGGATGAGAGTATGTTCGATGCATTATCAGAAAAGATGTATTGAGAGAATTAGTGATAAACTAGAGACAAATACAACCAAATAAATCTTCGATATTTTGATGATCAATGTCTATATCTAATTAAAATCCGGAATCCTAGCACACTTTACTTATTTTTTTATTTGTTTATTTTTATCTAGGATTAGTTTGATAATCGATTCCCATGTTCTTATGGAGACGATCCCGCAACCGCTACAGAACATCTATATGATTTATATACTTGCAAGGTTTATTACCTAAAATGAGAACTAAAAAGTAATCGACAGTTCACGTGAGGGGTCAGGATGTGATCATCACAGATGAGATGATCAATGAGTATTTCAAAGTTCCAGGTTTCAACTATTTAGATGGGATACCAAATGAGAGTATAGCTAGTAGTGGTACCATTGAGGATTTCGCCGAGGTATTCTGTAGAAATTGGTGTAGGTTTGTTGATGCTAGTCATGCCCCGTTTAAGCATTCCTAGTTGATCATGGAAGCTTCATTTTTCAACCTATTTCCCTCCTATACAATTAAGCCAACCAAACACTACACTTTTGTACGGTCCGAATTCAAATGGACCCAATAGAATTTTAAAAGCATAAATGGGCTCAAATGATTAAGTTAAAGGAACCTAATTATAGAGCCCAAATGAATGAAAGAAAGAAAAGAAAAGGTTCATGGGTCTTATCAATCGAGCCCAATTAAATGGACTTTTATTTATGAAATAAGCGAATCAACATTGAAAGGCAAATGGTCAAAAGAAAAACAAAAGCAAAGTCAAACATTAGAAATGACAAAACAATGAAATTGATATGATACATAATAGAGAGTAGGCCAAAAGATTGAGAGAGAGAGAGACTTAGTGGGTCAATGTTTTTTTTTAAAAAAAAAAATGACTTGAAGAGGTCACTTGCACGAGAGCGCACGCGCGCGCACACACACACACACACACACACATATATATATATATATATATATCTATATGTGTGTATGTTCAGTTAGAAGCACACCATAGACAAAACTTAACCATATAGCAAAGTAAAAAAAGACCCATGAGCAAAAAAAGAAACAAAGAAAAAAAAGGGAAAAATAAATGGAGCTAAATTTTTGGTGTGCAATTATTTCAGATTCGAATTCAATTTTTTGACTTGATTTTTACAAGTTCTAAATAGGATATTGTGTTGTTTTTAGGTGGCGAAAAACCCAAGGATAACATGGGGCCTAGTGGTTCGAAATAGAGCTTGAAACATGATTTGTGAATTGATCGTTTTATTTATTTTGAGTTGATTATTTATAATTATATTTCAGATTTTACTATTTATAAATTATCATAAATGAATTATTTTTAGTTAATTAATTTCTTGAATTATTAATTTTGCTATATATTTGAAATTAGAATTTAATTGTATACATATATATATATATATGTTTACGTATTAGAAATTCCAATAAGAATTTATTGTCTTCTTGCTTGAGTTCATTATATGAAAAGTTTCAGAATAATTTAAGTATTATTTCTTTATGTTTGAGAAAAATATTTATTAAAAATTATATTAATATTCAGAAATAGAATCATACAATTTACATATGAAAATGACTTAAGATTTGGAAACGATTAAAATGAGACTTTTAGAATACCATGACTGTACCCTTCCCTCTAACGGTGATCAGACTTCACGTGTGTAAATTGTAAAGAGTCGTCCAACACGTGTATGACAGATGTTTGAGGAGTCATAGAGTCGCCCATCGCGTACATAGCCAAATGTTATCATTCGTTTTACGTGTGTGTTGAGTATCTCCACCACATATGACCAGTTTCTCTTGCGTACTAGATTGGTGTAAATCAAGCTCTTATTAGCATACAGAAATGGTGCACATAGCTACTTTTAGTTTATCGTGATATGAGATGATATTTCAATTTTATTTCCAAAAATCATGGAGTATGGATCATTCAAATTTTATTTTTGTTACTAGTTCGATAATATGCTAGTTATTATTGGAAAAAAAAAAATGATTTATTTAGTTTTTAAAAGTTATATCCACTCACTTGCCATTAACGCTAACCCTTCTATATTTTTAAAACTATTTCCCAGGTAATCGTTAGTTCTCGAAGGAAATCTCTAAGTAGAAAGAGATGGACCACTTGATCAAATAATGCAAGAAAATTATATTTTGATATTCTATATGTATTTTGTATATTCCATGGCATCTAGACATACGTGTGTTTACTTACACTTTAAAGTTGTTAAATATTTGGTTTTCCGTTAGTTTTGCTTATGCTTTTGCTTTCAAGTTTACGAATAATATAGACATACTTTAAAGTTATGTTTTCATACGAATTAAAACAAGTTTGCTTTATATGTTTTACATGATATTGCGTTGTATTTGAATTGTGATTTGAAAGAGTGATTGGAAGTTCTAATAATTGAGATTTGAAATATTTTAGAAGTGTTCATTTCATGCATTATAGGCTAGAATTATTGGATAGATAGCAGTTATATTGCCGAAATTTTTATTAAATCACCCTACCTATTATTCGATTACCAAATAATTTCTATCAGAAAATTTAGAATTATATGTAGATTTTCATAATATCATAGGGTTTTCTCGGATTCAAGATATGAATCTAAGAGGGTCCTATCAACTTTTTCCTTGAGAGATGCTCAGTTGATTTATTGCATGATGCATGGATTTTGCATTGATTTCGGCAAGTGTATTCGAATGGAGATGATGGATGCATCAATGGACAGTGAGAAGAATCCAATGTTGCATGGAGGACAAGAAAATTTTATACTTAGGTTTAGTTTAGGATTTAGATAAATAAATTTGTTTAGGATTTAATTTCCAAAACAATTTTTATTTAGATTTAAAATTTTAGGATTTCAATTAGTTTGGGATTGTCAAATAAATTTTTAATGAAGAAATTCTTATAATTTCTCATTATAATTGTGATTCTTTTTATTTTTATGTTATGTTATTTATTCCTTTTGCTTGTTTGTTTTGTTTGTTTTTTCTTTTCCTTATTTCTTAGATTAAACAATGAGGACATTGTTCGATTCAAGTTTTGGGGTGAGGAATAATTTGCATAAAATTTTTCTATTTATTGTTGTTGTAAATTTTTTCAAAAACCTCTAGTAGTAGATGAGTAGCTACTATTTTGAGTGAAAAATTGGACCAATTTTTAGTAATTTTTTTGTTAAATAGACTAAACCTTGGGTCTATATTTTCCATTAAGAATCTTTTTATGGGTAGAACAAATGAAACGAAGCTAAAATGAATAAGTTATGATCGTTAAAACATTGAAAGGTCAAGCTGACCTGATTCCAAGCTGACATTCTATCATCATTTTTTTTGCTCTGAATTAATTGTTGTAGTCCAAATTTGAGAAAACATTCTTTAGGAAAGTTGTAGGTCGATATGTCTACTATCTATCTAAATTTCATGATTTTTTGTTAAGCGTAAACTACATTATGAATTTTTGAGTGCTTAATGGTTAAAATTGAAATTTCACAGGTTGTTGTTTTGCTTAAATAATTTGATGAATTTTTCTTAGTGCTTTGACTTGAGAGTTTTTGCATGCATAATTTGATCTTTGGACTAGGGTGTAGCCACGAAATTTTGACAACGAATTAAGGTTGTGGATTACCATGAGATTGACTAATCAAGTAGAGAGATGTCAAATGTGTGTGATTATGGTCTATTATTGGAGACTAACCAAGTGAGATTTTGAGCTAAAAGTGTTTATTCAAAGTGTTGTTTCTTACTATTCTTAAACACTTTTCTATTCTTCTTCATGGATTATTTAGACTTCTATAGGTTTTGTTAGGAAAGAAGAGCATGTTCAACATAAATCAATCATTTTAACGTGAATGAACATTTTTGACAACTGTTGGAAAGTGAAACTAGGCATTGTGTGCTTTAGCCAAGTGAAAGGCCAAAACACTTTTCCCTACCTGTTTATGTGTGCGCCAACAGCCATTTTGAAGCCAAACATATAAAAGCTTGAATGACTTTGTTCTTAACCTGAGAAAAGAAAAAATCCAAGCTCGGGCCCGAAAGAAATTAAGCCTCACCCTTTAGAGCTTGGAATTACTTTGAGTTGAAAATTTAAGCAAAAAGAAAGGTAAGGGTCCAAAGAAAATAAATTGTTGATGAAGTGGAAGTGGTGAATAAGTTTTGTCAAATGCTAATTTGCATATGTTCTAATTGCTCAAAATTATGAGTGAATAAGCACAAACAAAGCACAAACAAAGAACAAAAATAGAGAACGAAATTCTTTGAAAATTAAAAAAAATAAAAAATCAAGATAAGGAAGTGTAAAAAGTAGTTTGAGGAAGTGAAAGATGAAGAAACTTAGGAGGACGAATTTATTAAAGAGTTCAGTGCTTTAATCGTTGATTTTTCAAAACATAAGCTCATTTGTTAACTACTTTCCCATTCTTCCATAGCCATTCACCCGTTGGCCCTATTAAAACCTGATTAAAAGTTTTAATAGATCACATGGGAAGTCGAAATGATTCTAAAGGGGTACACAATGTTTTCATGTTCTGGAATTCTTATTCTTTCAAGAGGGCATTTGCTAAACTCCTCCTCGTATGTGTTGTAATTAATTACAAGTCTCACATGTGTAGTAATTAATTTGGAAATTTGTTGTGCATAAACTCCTTCTCGCATGTGTTGTTAAAATATTGAGTTTGGGTTCTGAGCGAATTTAAAATGAGTGTTATCTAGTAAGACTTAGAGTAGTGGTGAAATAAGTTCATGGCATGTGCACTTGATCTTATCAATATTTGGTTGGTTGTTGATGGGTTTGAAATGACTGAAGTTTGTTTGATTAATACTAGTGGCTTAATTTTAGTCAAAATACATGATTTTGTATGCTTAAATTCTCTTTGAAAAGGTACTGGGTGGTTCGTTAATGATGTTAAGCAGACTAGTATATGTATATGCGTAGTGTAGCTGGTAAACCCTTAAGAGACTACAACTTCTCCACTAAGGACACCTAAGAGTTAAAAAGCTTGTGGCATGAGTAAATGCCATCATGAAGGCCTACAGAAGTGGCATAGTAAAAGTTATAAGTAGTTTTAAGGAGTCTAGGTTGTTAGTTGAGTCTTGTTTTCAAGTTTGCTCAAAGGCAAACAAATGTTAGGTTTGGGGGTATTTGATCATGTCAAAAATAGACATGATTTTGTACATATAATCCTAGCTTTTGTAATGAATACTTAAGTGAATTATGTAATTTTTAATGTGTTTTCTAGTGTTTTTATATGTAGGGTGCATTTATGAGAAGATGGAAGAAAAATATGGCTAAAAACAATTTTTGAAAGGAAAGTTGGAATTTTTCGCGAACGGCGATCACGATGGAGGAACGACATGAGGCGCGTGCTTGAGTTGCATTAATCATTTAGAAATTTTCACTAAACGCAAGTCACCATCACCAGTGGTTATAGTTTTTCAAGAGTTATCGTGAGACGAGAATCGCGATCGTTGATCCCGATGTTTGGTGTGAGACGTGCATAAGAAAGACTATTAACCCTACATGATGCCACCTATTTAAGCATCATTTTCTCATTTGCAAACAAGAAGCAACAGGCCCTTGATTAGTCCTTAGTCATTTTTCTCTCAAAATTACATAGGTTTTCATAGATTCAAGCAAAGGATTCATTAAAGGTTCATGCAACAACAAGGAGAGGATTTGGGCTATTTTTGGAGTGAGGCAATAGCCATTTTGTGATGTTCTCTCATGCTTTAGATGTCTTTTTCATGTTGTTCAATTATATTGCAGGTTTTGGATTATTTATGCTTAGATATATGATAAACTAAAATTACATCTAGGGATTTCAATGTAACTTGATGTGGATCTATTCTCATGGATGATTTTTGATGTTTTAATGAATGATTTCATGGATTAGATTCTATTTTACTATTACTTAATGCTATTGATTGATTTTAGACATGGTCAATTAATAGATCTTGTGGTGTTAGTGTGCTTGAAAGAGATATTAATGTTTAGAACTTAGTAAAATGACATTTGTTGATTAGAATAGAAATATATATAATTTTCAAATGTGATCGCATGTGGATATTTGATCGTAATGAGTTTGTACCAACCATCCAATATAGAAATATAGTTGGGTGTTTAATATAGAAATACTCGTGAGACCATCAAAAGAGGCTCATGGATATAATAGCTTTTATCTAATCAAGTACTACATGAAATCAATATAATTTGTTTATAGCAAATGACATGAGAATAGTGATATGTTAAGTGAAGTTGAAATTCCCTAGAAATTGATCAAGTGGTAGTTGAAAAATTAATTTAATTTTCTTGTTAATTAATTTTGCAATCTTTTAAAAATCAATTTGATTAATCATTGTCTGGATAAAGTTGCATAAATCAATTTCAGTACTTAGTTCTAGTTTGAGTTGTCTCTATAGGATTTGACCTTGATTCGCTACTATACTACATAAAGATCATGTGTAATTGCACGTGATTTTTGTGTAGTAAAGTACAATACCAAAACTTGTATCAGGACCAAATCGACCTGTAATTTGAACTCCAATAATATCATATTATTAATTAAACTATTTAATTAAATAATACATTATTATTAACATTAAAGTTATTCCACTAAAAACCTAAAGTTGTACTCTCAAAATTATAGATGTTTTACACAGTCTGAATTTTTAGTATCCATCAATTTAATCATTTCAGATAGTTTGATCCTCCCTGGATAGTTCATGATTAGAGTTAAGGTTATTAAATTCCGTTATACCTATCTAATTATATCTTCTTTTATTAAATACTATTGATTCTATAAGGCTCGAATCAAAATAGAAACATAAAAAATAAAATTGAGCTCAAAATAAAAGCAATAAATGGGCCAAATTTAAGTGCAAGCCCAAGCGGTATTTTTGTTGGATTAATTGGGCCCAAGCAATTGAAATTCAATTCATTGTTATCAATTTGGACTAGTCTAAGTTTTATAAAATATATACATATTTGTAAGTGGATCAAAGCCCACAATTTTAGTGGACTATTATTGCAAGAGGAAAAGAGGTTGGTGGACATCCTTGGGTGGTTATGGAAAATTGGATGGGTGAAATTAGAAAAGAATCAACAAAAACAAAAAGAAAATTGTGAGATAGTGGATTATTTTAAAGAATGAAAGGACAAGTGTTTTGTAATGAAATTAGAAAGTGGATAAGTGTCCACCTCATGCCATTTACAAAGACAAGAAGCATAGCAATGAAAGAATGAGAGCCGATCACAGACTTAGAATAGAAAAATAGAATAAAAAATGTTTATTAAGGAAAGAGAGAGATTAGTGTGGCGGCTACGTGTTATACGCATAGCTTGAAAATGTCGGCAAAAGAAGGAAAATAACGAGACGAAAAAAGAAAGAAAAAAAAAAAAATGAAGAAAAATTTAGGATACTTGAATAGAATAATTTGAATGTCTGATTTATTTAGATAAGTGATTTTATTTTAAAAATGATTTGGAATCTAGAAAATTAGTCTAAACCTTTAAGTTCTAAATTGACTTTTATATAATTTTAGGGTACATTCAAGTTTATGAGAAATTAGATGGAAACTCGTATTATACCCAGAAATAAGAAAATGAGTTATGTAAGTGGATTATTTATTTTAAGTAAATTAACTTATTATAATTATTTAAATTGCATATTTTATTTATTTAATAATTCTTCTTTAATTAATCTATTGATTTACTGATTATGCTTTGTGAGGTGATTATGGAATATTTATTTATATTATGAGAGAAAAAAAAAAGATTTATTGAGAATTATATTTATATTCGGAAATAGAATTATACAATTTGCATACTTGAGATTTAGAAATGATTGAAATGAAACTTTTAAAACAATACGATTGTACCCTTTGTGAGTGTACAAGCTGATTTAGCATTAGCTCAAGCTGATTTAGCATCAACTTAGGTTTCTCAGGCTGCTATGTAAGCACAAAAAGTTGATTTAGTTATTGAAACCAGAACATATCCTGTGAAAAATGACAGAGGAAGCTTAGCTAGTTCAAGATCAGCTCATCAAGCTGGTTTAGTTCAGTTGACTAGATCATTTACTTGGGAACTAAGTTGGTTAGAACTAACAATATGGCAGCTTTCTATTGGTGCAATTAAGCAAGTTGGTTAGGATAGAATCTGATTTGTGATGTTTAGCATATAAGTGATCATTAGTCATGTAAAACAAGTGATCAAGAAAACAGAGAAAGATATTCTTCAATGAAGCTTCTTTTCTTGAATAGTTTCTTAAACAAAAATCTTAGCAGTTAATATTTACATTTTTTTGTTAATCTTGCATCATCACATGTTATCAAAGCCACAAACTAATATCAATGGCTGATTTTTTGTCTTCTTTAACTAATTCAACACCCAACCTCAACATGATCATCAATAGATTTCACAGGGCTTGCAAAGGCATTAAGCCTCAACATGACACCGAAACTAGATCATAGTAATTACATCTATTGGAAGACACAAGGGCTCCCTGCAATTCGAGCATTGGATCTTGAAGATTTCGTCACTGGCATCAAAGTTGAACCAAAGAAATTCATTGAGGTCATGACTAGAAACGAAGATTAAGAGATTGTCTTTGAGCAACAAGTCATAACTATGTACTAGAATTGGAGAAAACTGACCAGTTGCTGCTTTCTTTGATGCTTTCCACTCTCAGTTTGGGAATTCTTGGTCAAGTAACTCATTGTATAACATCCTTTAAAGTTTGGTCAAGATTGAGATGTTATTTTCTAAAGATCATTGCTAAAATCATGCAATTGAGAAAAGAATTACAAACCATTAAAAAGGACTCACATTCAAGAAGTGACTTTGTATTGAAAATTGAGAACATAGGATATGCGTTAATGGAGGCAGGAGAAAAGGTTAAAGAAAGAGATTTAATTCTGAGTTTGATGAATATGGTAGGTCACGAATATGATCATGCAGTTGTCTTTATCTCTACAAAACATTGCACAATGTCCTTAGAAGATGCTCGGTTTATGTTGTTAATGCATGAACAAAGGATTGATCAGTTGAATTGTGTTGGAAGCATGAATGTTGGTGGTCATTTTTTCTAAACATTTTGCATTCAAACATCGTAACTCTAATGGAAGAGGAAATAACAAAGGTTTCAATGAAAATAGAGGAGGTACTCGTGGCAGAAGAGATTGAGATAGATTTAGTAGCAGTAACGGGAATAGAATATATTATCAAGTGTGTGCAAAACTTGGGCTTAGTGCACTTTAGTGTTACCACAGGTTTGACCAGTATTTTTAGGCTCCAAACAAGAACAATCAGTTTTTCGGAACAGGTCAAGAAAGTCAGTCATTGATGGTTCATCCACAACAATAACTTCAAGGTGGAAACCATCAGTTTTACAGCCATAGTTTGAGTTCACATTCACAAGATCACACTCATGATAGTCCTCACTCGACAAGTAGAAATTAGCATTAGTTAACCTTAGCTTATTTTGCTATTCCAGAGTCAGTTGCTGATCAAGCATGGTATCTGGATAGTGGAGCCACAAACCATGTCACTTCAAAGTTGAGCAATCTGTCACTCAAGTATGATTATCAAGGTAAAGAAAAATTGCTTGTAAGCAATGGTGCATAGCTTGACATTTCACACATTGGAGAAGCAAAATAAAATCACACAATGCACAACATGTTAAGATGTGTTTTGGGTGCCCTCTACTACAAAAGACCTCGTTAGTATTTCAAATTTAGTTAAAGATAATAATGCATATGCTAAATTTACTCCTAATGGTTGTGTGGTCAAGGATCAAGCAACCAAGAGAGTTCTACGTCAAGGTTCACTTAAAGATGGACTATATCAAATGAAGCTAGGTGGAGGAGGTTCAAGTAATCCAAAAGCATTTCAAGCTACTGTAAGAGCTTCTAGATCAGGCAAATCAATCTTTGGTAATATTGCTCTTACTAAATCATATGACTGTAATAAAGATACTTGTTCAGTGTTGTTAAACTCTGCAAACAGATGCAAATTTGATGTTTTAGTTGTTGTAAAAACAAATTCTACATTGTGGCACGCTAAGCTAGGACACCCCACACCATTAATCTTGCAAAAAAGTGCTTTATTGATGGAAACCAAGAAAGCAAGCCTATGGATCCTTTGAGCATCAATGGAGGACCTATGACAAAGGCTCGAGCTAAAAGGATGAAGGAAGCTTTAAATGGGCTCGTTCAAGATATTTAGGCCAAGAGTCTTGCATAACATGACTTGGAGAGCTTGGAGGGAACATCAAGGCTTCAAAATATCATTCAAGTTCAAGAACAAGTCCAAGAACATCAATCTTGAGGAGATCTTGAGGCTTGGATGTCAATTCTAATGCAATTGGGCTGTTATTTATTTGTTTGATTTAAATTAGGTTTAATTTGTATTATGAGATTGTTTTAAATTAGTTTAATTTATTAGACTTTTAATTATAGGGCTGGGTCATTTATTTAAATTAAAAGCCCAATATGGGTGAGTTTAGAAAGAGTCGAAGTAAAAGTTTAGAAAAAGTCAAAGTAAAGTCAAAATCAATTAAAAATAGAGTTTTACTTAATTTCCAATAAGGATTAGGATTGTATACCTATATAAGGTTTATTAAACCTAAATTTTCAATAAGTTGCTTATGATGAATAAAGATGCAACCAATTATATTTAATTGAGAGATTTGTTTCTCTTTTGATCATTCATGAACATGTGATCTTATCAAGCCATATCTGTACTGTTTTATACTTCAACAGTAGAGATCCATTAATGAAGAGTTGAAGAATGTGGAGTTTTTGCTTGGTTTCATAGCTAAATACCATTTCTCTTTTTTGTCATCAACTTGCATCTATTCCTCTTCAACCTCTTCAAGATTTGCCCCTCCATTTTCTTCGTTTTCTTCCTCAACTTCGTCATCTTCTTTTTTCATGACTTTCTACCTTGTTTGGATCTTTTGACAAGTAATTGGAGTAAAACTATTCCAAATCCTATTTGTCGATTTGGTTGATGTGGCTGGCATTGCTTTCCTATTATAAGGAGGGGCCAATATGGTATTCTTGTGGCTTTCTGAATAATCACTGTTATCTTTATTGAAAAAATAATGAGTCGTAAAATTAATCAATCTAACGTTATGTTACTATTGTTGTTAAAATTATTATAAACCTCTAAAACAAAATGAATATGTTCGGTAAATTTATGTTAATTTTTATAAATTTATAAGATAATACTACACTACAAAAGAATTTTATCTAAATTCATTATCCTTACAAACAATATGATTAGTTTATTTATAACTATCACATCATCAATATATAATTTCATAACTAATATAGTTGTTATAAATAAGTTTGTCACATGATTTATGCAAAAATTTTATATATATTTTTAGAAAGTTTAGTATTATTTTTATAAAATGAGTATTAAAATAGATATAAATATAATATATTTTAAGTAATATTTGGTATAAATATAATTCTATATAATTAATGATGTGAGATGAGTGTTTTTTTATTGAAGTTGAAGAGGATAATTTGGCCATTTAAAATATTCGTTCAATTATACATTAGATTATTTCATAATCGTTTTTACATTTAAAATATTCATTCAATCCCATCACTGATTATTTCATAATCACTTTATAGAAGTAACTCCCACTTGCTTCCAAAATTGCTGCTAAATTTATTCAGATTATCAATTACACATTTCACAACTTTTACCGAACAACGTTTTTATACAAAAATTATTAAATATGTAGATTTAACTTCTTAAAACAATAGCAAACGGGGCTTAAATCTATGATCTAGTTACAATTTCAGCAAAAGTTAATCTATTTTACTACAGTTTGCCTAAAAAAAAAATCATTTCCTACCTATGTCTCATCAATAAATAAATAATAAAATAAAGAAAAAAAATAAACTTATAGAGATAAAAGTTCACCCCTTACACCTAACAAAATTAATAAAAATAAAATAAAAATCTTATAGCATATAAAATCTTTAATGGAAGTGAAAATATTACTAACTTCTTTCAAACTATTAGATTTAATACCCTCAAATTCAAGAGATTTAAAATTTCATAAAAACGTCTCTTATAAAAATGGTGTTATTAGAGTAATGATACAAATAAAACTTGAAATTGACTCACACCATGTTGATAATGTCCAAATTCTTGCTCTATTGTTTAGAATAATTAAGCAAATGAAACAAACTAAAAAAGTCCTCAAACAAAATTTGTAAAACCTGAATCCTAAGTCCAAATCTAAATGGACCAAATAGAATTTTAAAAACACAAATGAGACTCAAATGAATAAATCAAAGGTGTCCAATTAGAGAGCCCAAAGTCTCAAAGTTAAAGAAATAAAGGGAAGTTAATTGGGCCGACAATGCAAGCCCAATTAATTGGGCTGTCATCAATCGCAAAGCAAACTTTGACATTTCAAGAGACAAATGGGGCGGCCAGATAGCAAGGAATATGGTGGAATTTTTGTTAAGAAAAGAAGGTGACAGGTGTTAGTTTATCAAACATGTTTTTGCATGACAAGGCATGAAACAAAATTTGAAAAAGACATGGGCATGACAGTGAGTAACTGAGTGGCGTGAGGCAGCTGTATACGATATATATATATATATATATATATATATATATATAAAGTTAGGACGAACCAATCTAATTCGTTTATTACATTGTTTCTCTTGAAATAAATATTCTCTCCTATTTAATTCAAATATAATAGATAAATTTGATTGATTCATCATAATTTTTTAAAGTTAAGAAACACTGATGGTAAAATTATTCTATACAAATATATATAAGAATAGGCCATGAGAGAGAAGAGATGAAAAAAAAATAATAATAACAAAAATAGAAGGAAATGGCATGAAGAAAAATAGGAGAAAATTTCTAGATGAATGGACGGAATATTTGGGTGTCTTATTTATTTAGATAAGTAATTTTATTTTAATGCAAATTGGAATTTAAAAATTTATTAATTTTTTAATAAGTTCTAAATTAAGTTTATGTGATTTTAGAGTGGATCTAGACTTATGGGAAATTAGATGACAACCTATTTTAGATCCAAATTTGAGCAAATGAGTTTTATGAGTGGATAGTTTTGTTTTAATTAAAATGATTGTTATGTTTATTTATATTTTGGCTTTTATTGTTTATTGGAAATAGAAAGAGTTTCAAAAATGATATAAGATTATTTATAAATTAGCTAAAGAATAAATTATTAGTTTTGGTTGGGTGGAGAATGGAGATCCACATACGTATATAAAAGCCATAAGTCCAAGGACAAGGATCCAATGGAGGCTTGAAGCACAGTAATCCAAACTAGAGAAACCTGTATAGTTAATCAAAAGAGATTTAAAAAAAAATTTACAGATAATAGTTACAGATTATATTTTATAAGTTATAAAGATGGTTCATAGAGATGTTACGGTTTTAGTATGATATAAGAATTATTTATTCTTACTAGTTATATGGTATGTTTTATTTAGAAATATTTTTATGAAAAGATTTATTGAGAATTATATTTATATTCAGAAATAGAATTATACAATTTGCATACTTGAGATTTAGAAATGATTGAAATGAAACTTTTAAAACAATAGGATTGTACCCTTTGTGAGTGTACAAGATGATTTAGCATCAACTTAGGTTTCTCAGGCTGCTATGTAAGCACAAAAAGTTGATTTAGTTACTGAAACCAGAACATATCCTGTGAAAAATGACAGAGGAAGCTTAGCTAGTTCAAGATCAGCTCATCAAGCTGGTTTAGTTCAGTTGACTAGATCATTTACTTGGGAACCAAGTTGGTTAGAACTAACAACATGACAGCTTTCTATTGGTGCAATTAAGCAAGTTGGTTAGGATAGAATCTGATTTGTGATGTTTAGCGTATAAGTGATCATTAGTCATGTAAAACAAGTGATCAAGAAAACAGAGAAAGATATTCTTCAATGAAGCTTCTTTTCTTCAACACTTTCTTAAACAAAAATCTTAGCAGTTAATATTTACATTTTCTTGTTAATCTTGTATCATCACATGTTATCAAAGCCACAAACTAATATCAATGGCTGATTTTTTGTCTTCTTTAACTAATTCAACACCCAACCTCAACATGATCATCAATAGATTTCACAGGGCTTGCAAAGGCATTAAGCCTCAACATGACACTGAACCTAGATCATAGTAATTACATCTATTGGAAGACACAAGGGCTCCTTGCAATTCGAGCATTGGATCTTGAAGATTTCGTCACTGGCATCAAAGTTGAACCAAAGAAATTCACCGAGGTCATGACTAGAAATGAAGATTAAGAGATTGTCTTTCAGCAACAAGTCATAACTATGTACTAGAATTGGAGAAAACTGACCAGTTGCTGCTTTCTTTGATGCTTTCCACTCTCAGTTTGGGAATTCTCGGTCAAGTAACTCATTGCATAACATCCTTTAAAGTTTGGTCAAAGATTGAGATGCTATTTTCTCAAAGATCATTGGCTAAAATCATGCAATTGAGAAAACAATTACAAACCATTAAAAGGGCTCACATTCAAGAAGTGACTTTGTATTGAAAATTGAGAACATAGGATATGCGTTAATGGAGGCAGGAGAAAAAGTTAAAGAAAGAGATTTAATTCTGAGTTTGATGAATAGGGTAGGTCACGAATATGATCATGCAGTTGTCTTTATCTCTACAAAACATCGCACAATGTCCTTAGAAGATGCTCGGTTTATGTTGTTAATGCATGAACAAAGGATTGATTAGTTGAATTGTGTTGGAAGCATGAATGTTGGTGGTCATTTTTTCTAAACATTTTGCATTCAAACATCGTAACTCTAATGGAAGAGGAAATAACAAAGGTTTCAATGAAAATAGAGGAGGTACTCGTGGCAGAAGAGATTGAGATAGATTTAGTAGCAGTAATGGGAATAGAATATATTATCAAGTGTGTGCAAAACCTGGGCTTAGTGCACTTTAGTGTTACCACAGGTTTGACCAGCATTTTTAGGCTCCAAACAAGAACAATCAGTTTTTCGGAACAGGTCAAGAAAGTCAGTCATTGATGGTTCATCCACAACAACAACTTCAAGGTGGAAACCATTAGTTTTACAGCCATAGTTTGAGTTCACATTCACAAGATCACACTCATTATAGTCCTCACTCGACAAGTAGAAATTAGCATTAGTTAACCTTAGCTTATTTTGCTATTCCAGAGTTAGTTGCTGATCAAGCATGGTATGTGGATAGTGGAGCCACAAACCATGTCACTTCAAAGTTGAGCAATCTGTCACTCAAGTCTGATTATCAAGGTAAAGAAAAATTGCTTGTAGGCAATCGTGCATAGCTTGACATTTCACACATTGGAGAAGCAAAAATAAAATCACACAATGAACAACATGTTAAGATGTGTTTTAGGTGCCCTCTACTACAAAGGACCTTGTTAGTATTTCAAATTTAGTTAAAGATAATAATGCATATGCTAAATTTACTCCTAATGGTTGTGTGGTCAAGGATCAAGCAACCAAGAGAGTTCTGCGTCAAGGTTCACTTAAAGATGGACTATATCAAATGAAGCTAGGTGGAGGAGGTTCAAGTAATCCAAAAGCATTTCAAGCTACTGTAAGAGCTTCTAGATCAGGCAAATCAATCTTTGGTAATATTGCTTTTACTAAATCATATGACTGTAATAAAGATACTTGTTCAGTGTTGTTAAACTCTGCAAACAGATGCAAATTTGATGTTTTAGTTGTTGTAAAAACAAATTCTACATTGTGGCACGCTAAGCTAGGACACCCCACACCATTAATCTTGCAAAAAAGTGCTTTATTGATGGAAACCAAGAAAGCAAGCCTATGGATCCTTTGAGCATCAATAGAGGACCTATGACAATGGCTCGAGCTAAAAGGATGAAGGAAGCTTTAAATGGGCTCGTTCAAGATATTTAGGCCAAGAGTCTTGCATAACATGACTTGGAGAGCTTGGAGGGAACATCAAGGCTTCAAAATATCATTCAAGTTCAAGAACAAGTCCAAGAACATCAATCTTGAGGAAATCTTGAGGCTTGGATGTCAATTCTAATGCAGTTGGGCTGTTATTTATTTGTTTGATTTAAATTAGGCCTAATTTGTATTATGGGATTATTTTAAATTAGTTTAATTTATTAGACTTTTAATTATAGGGCTAGGTCATTTATTTAAATTAAAAGCCCAATATGGGTGAGTTTAGAAAGAGTCGAAGTAAAAGTTTAGAAAAAGTCAAAGTAAAGTCAAAGTCAATTAAAAATAGGGTTTTACTTAATTTCCAATAAGGATTAGGATTGTATGCCTATATAAGATTTATTAAACCTAAATTTTCAATAAGTTGCTTATGATGAATAAAGATGCAACCAATTATATTTAATTGAGAGATTTGTTTCTCTTTTGTTCATTCATGAACATGTGATCTTATCAAGCTATGCTTGTGGCGATCGAAACCATGACTTATCTCCCACCTTTTCATCTATGTCTTGGGAGTGACGTCAATATCATTCTTATGATAATTTTGGTTCTTGATTATCATATATTCAATGGGTCAAAATTCTTTATAATTTTGGTTCTTGAATGATATAATTAATGGGTCAAAGTTTTCATTATAAACCTGTTTTAATCTTTCTTGGGATTGTGTTTCAATTCGATCATGGGTGTCATATCAATATATACAGGGTTTGCATCATTTATACTTTCAGTTTTCCACATACAGTTGATACTCTATCTTTTTAGGAATCATGCAAATTAGGCAAGATGCATAAGTTACCTTTTACAAGGTCACTTATAATTGTCTCAAAACCTTTAAAGATAGTGTATAGTGACTTATGGGGACCAGTTCTAATGCTCTCAATAGAAAGTCATAGATACTACATAATATTTGTTAATGGCTACAGTAGGTTCACTTGGTTGTATCCATTAAAACTTGAGTTAGAAGCCTTACAAGTTTTCTAGCACTTTAAGGACCATGTTAAGCTTCAGTTGGAGAGAGAAAAACCAAATGTTTCGAAGCTAATATGGGAGGAGAGTTTAACCTTTCATTCCATACCTGTCAAAACTAGGTGTTAAGGTGAGATTTTCTTGTCCCTACACTCACCAACAGAATGGTGTACTTGAGAGGAAGCATAAAAGCTTGGTTGAGATAGGACTAACACTTTTAGCTCATAGTCACATGCCATTAAGATTCTGGGTTGAGGCATTCACCACAGCAGCTTTCTTGGTAAATAATATTTGAACTCCTCTACTTTGTTTTGTCTCACCCTTGGAAAAATTGTTTTGTAGGAAGCCTAACTACAATTTTCTAAAAACTTTTAGGTGCACCTGTTATCCTTACATGAGAGATTACTCAAAACACAAACTAGATTTCCACACTAGCAAATATGTTTTTATTGGATACAGTACTTTTCATAAGGGTTATAAGTGTTTTCATTCATCAGGACAAGTGTTTATATCTAGACATGTGATCTTTAATGAGTTAGAATTTCTTTTCCAAACACTTTTCTCTTCTAACTCAAAGACAAAGATATCTAATCCATCTATCCCAAATCTTTTTGAATTTTTTTCTCACCAAAACATGCATACTACTACTGCCTCCACCTCACTAAAACAAACCTGTAACAAAAATTGAAACAATCAGCTTCATCACCTGATCCTCTGCCTATTGCCACCGATCCTAGTATCAATAGAAATACAACCTCAACTCATCCAATGGTGACTAGGTCCAAGACAAGGTCTTTCAAATCAAGAGTTTATCAAACTAATTCTTCTTTTCCATCAAGTTTTCTCACTGAAACAAAACCTAAGTCTATCAAAGCTACTTTATCAGATGAGAAGTGGTTCCAAGCAATAAGAGAGGAGTTTAAAGCACTTCAAAGAAATAAAACTTGGACTTTAGTCCCTTTTACCCCTTAAATGAATGTAGTAGGTTGTAAGTGGGTCTTTTGGACCAAATATAAACCTGATGGATCTATTCTTAAGCACAAAGTGAGGTTAGTTGCAAAGGGGTTCCATCAAACTATAGGACTTGACTATTATGATACTTTTAGTCCTGTGGTGAGGCTTTCAACCATTATAGTCATCTTTACAATACTTTTGAGTGAACAATGAAATACTAAATAGGTAAATATCAACAATGCATTCTTAAATGGTGAACTTAATGAGCTGGTGTACATGGCGCAACTTGAAAGGTTTGTTGATTTTGATCATCCATCTCATGTGTGTAAGTTGAACAAGGCATTATATAGGTTGAAGCAAGCCCCAAAATCATGGTTTCACAAGTTAAAGATAACTTTACTTTCATGGGGATTTCAAAACTCCACATCAGATGTTTCTCTCTTCATCAAGCAAGAAGGTACTATTGTTCTATACTTGTTGGTGTTGATGATATACTCATCACTACAAATAATGATGCTTTTATTGATCAAGTCATTTATACTTTTAATAAAACTTTTGCTCTCAAGAATTTAGGATCTTTTAATTATTTTCTTAGCTTTGAAGCCTGTAGGGATCACACTGGATTGTATCTTACACAATCCAAACACATTTTAGACTTGCTCAAAAGAACAAATATGATTGATTCTAGCCTTGTGATATTTCTATTAGCTTAGGCTATAAGCTTGTTCAAGGCGAAGAATATCATTTCTAGAACCCACAATCTATAGAAGCACCATTTATGCCCCACAGTATCTCACATACACTTATCCCTACATCTCATTTATTGTTAACAAGCTTAGCCAATTCCTTGTTGCTCCTTCACAAATGCATTGACAAGTTTGTAAAAGAGTCTTACGATATCATAAAGGTACCATTCATAAAGGACTATGGTTCAAACCATCAAAACATCTTCAACTTGAGGCTTACAGTGATGTTGATTGGGCTAATTGCCTAGATAATAGGCATTCCACTGGTGGTCATTATGTTTTTCTTGGTGGAAACCTTATTTCATAGAGCTCTAGAAAGCAACAAGTTATTGCTCGATCTAGTCTAGAAGTAGAATGTTGGTCCATGGCTCAGATTACTGTTGAAGTTTTTTGGTTACAGTCATTGTTTCAAGAGTTGCATATTTCCATTCATAAACCTATTATGCTTTGGTGTGATAACTTGGGAGCAATTTCTCTTGCCTAAAATCCTATCTTTCATGCACGAACAAAACATATCAATATTGATACTCATTTCATTTGAGAGAAAGTAGCGGCAACAAGTCTGATTAAAACAACGTTTGTTCCCTATAAATACCAAGTTATTGATTTGCTGACAAAAAGGCTTCCTAAAGATTGATTTCATTTTCTATGCTCCAAGCTGAATTTGGTCGATTCTCCCCATTTCAACTTGTGGGGGGATGTTTGTGTACAAGCTAATTTAGCATAAGCTCAGGTTGCTGTGCAAGCACAAGCTAGCAATCAAGCTGATTTAGTTACTCAAGCCAAAACTTATCATGTGTAGAATCAAAGAAGAAGCTTAGCTAGTTTAAGATCAGCTCATCAAGCTAGTTTAGCTCAGTTGACAGGATCATGTACGTGGGAACCAAGATGGTTAGAAAACTAACAACGTGACAGCTTTCTGTTGGTGCAATTAAGCAATTGGTTAGGATAGAATTTGATTTATGATGTTTAACATATAAGTGATCTTTAGTTATGTAAAATGTGTGGTCAAGGAAACAGAGAAAAATATTCTTCAATGAAGCTTCTTTTCTTCAACAGTTTTTTGAACCAAAAAACCTATCAATCAATCTTTACATCTCCTTGCAAATCTTGCATCATCACACCCTTCCCTATAACAATCATCAGGCTTCACTTGTGTAAGTTTTAAAGAGTAACTTAGCACATGTATGATAGATATTTGGAGAGTCATAGAGTCTCCCAGCACGTGTATGACCAGATGTTATTCTTTACTCTGCGTATGTGTTTAGCATCTCCACCATATATGACCAAATTCCCCCGAGTACTAGATTGATATAGATTGAGATTTTATAAATATGTAGAAGTGATCCATATAAATGTTTGCAGTTTATTATAATACAAAATGATATAGATGTGATTTTAGTATTGTTTTTAGATATTATTCAATATGGATCACTAAGATTTTATTTTTATTAGTTGTATTATATTATGCCAGTTATTATCAAAAGAAAATGATATTATTCAATATGGATCACTAAGATTTTATTTTTATTAGTTGTATTATATTATGCCAGTTATTATCAAAAGAAAATGATTTTATTTAGTTTTTAAAGTTATATCCACTCACTAAGCATTAGTTCTCACTCTATTATAAAACCATTTTTCTAGGTATCTACTGCTGGTGCGTGTAGATTATAACATATCGTAAGAAGAGCTCCATGATGATGAACAATTTTGCATTTAGGTAGATTATTTTAATTAACCCGATTTCTTAAATATGTTTGAGGAATACTTTTTCAGATAGAATATCTTTTTCAAATATTTTTTGAATATTTTATATATGGGTCCAATATTAGAAATTTACAGTTTTCTATTTTGTTGAAATTAAATTTTATAAGGAAGCCATGAGTCAATAAGAATTATTTTTAAATGTGTTTATTTTTTAGACAATCCATATTTCAATCAGAAAGATTATAGTTTCATGGGATTCTCCTTGACTCGATAGAGAATTCTTGATGAGTCCACTCAGATTTTGTAATGAACAATATATCCATAGCAACTTATGAAGTTATCTTTCTGTTTACTTATAAACAGAAAGTCGAACACTTTTATTATTTATGACCTGAATCAACACTTAAGGAAACTATTCATCTACTTCTTACAAGAAGGAGTGGATTCCAATATTATGTAAGATGTTCCCAGTAATCTATTAAATCTTGCCTCCAAAATACGAAGTTTATTGACCATTATTTTATAACGGTCTCATCTATGTAAATTACAAGATATGACCCAACAAATAGGAGTTCATAATACAATGAGAATTAAAATCAATCCATATATGATTATCAGATCGATAAATATGAATTTTTTTGTTTAATAAATATTAATAAGAAATTCATATTTATCGTGGTCTACTCCTATATAATTTTTATTGTATAAGCTGCCTTTATTTCTATTTTTTCCACATGAACAGTCTCGAATAAAATTATCGTACTAAATATGAAATGGATTACAATTGTAGATTTACTACAAATGAAGCACCCAACTTTATTGTTTTTAATAGACTCTTTAAATTACTTATCTCAAACTAAATTCGGTTATATATAACACTTGCATACTTAATTTAAGATTACATCAGTAATCAAGAATATTTCATACTTTTCGTATGAAGCAAACATTTCACAAATACACATAAATTGAATAAAATAAACATATTTTATTTATTATTTATTTAAACATTTACAAATTACAAATTCTTAGGGCACAAACCCTAACACTATATATATGGTATATTTTATCCTACACATGGGGTATGGATACATATGAAAAAAATGAGTGATTGTAGTATAAAATTGTTGATTGTAATTTATTACATGTTTATTATATCTTATTCCAAGTAAACATATTTAATTACAATCAGTAAATGTGATCAATCTATACTGTTGATCACATTTATTAATTATAATTAGATATGTTTACTTGTAATCAGATATAATAAATTACAATCAACAATATTAAAATGTAATCACTTATTCTTTTTATTAAGTGTATGCATATTCTAAATGTATCGAAGGGGACACCTAGAGTGTTTATATATATATGTGTGAAAACAAACCAGCTCTTTTGTTCTTTTTTTTTTCTTTATTGTCGGCTAATCTTCCCTTAACAAGATAATTGCCAACATCTTTGAAATGAAATGAAATGAAAATGAAAAAAAAAATACCATGCCAACATCTTTTATTTATCAAGTCACGTTGGCGTCTGTCCTATGTCTTAAGTTAAAGGAAGATTAGCCGACAATTGTTGTTCAAAAATAAAGAAAAAGAAGAACAAATGGGCAGGTTTATTTGTCAAAGTAAAAGATGCTAATTTTGCTCTGTTCATAAGACATGCTAGCAATGAAATTCTTCCATTCACATTGACTTAGTATAAAGAGCGAATACTATGCTTTTGAGTTTTGACCTGCAGACTATTGTATACTTAGAACATAGATGAAAATGTTCAGGTGATTGAACATATATGGAGAATATTTTGTTCTATGCAAGCCACCCAAAATTCAATCTCTAGTGTCCTTTCATAAGAAATAAATTACGGTCATTGGATCTAGTGCATACATGAAATTAGATAACAATAATTAAGCAAAAAAATCTCACTAGAAGGTGGCCAAATTGACCACAATAAATTAGCTGTATTTTCATTTGGTAAACCTTGCTCAAAAGTTTGTGTATCCAGAAACTCGTCCCCTGCCATCAGCATGACACCATTTACTAAGGAAACCTGAAATCATCAAAACATCTCGTACATGTATTCAACTACTTAAATTTTATTATGTAATATGGAAAGTACATATAATTGAATACTTAACCATTAGGCAGAGGAAATACACTTAAGGGTTGTTTGTTTTCAATATTTATTACTTAATGGGTCTGAATTGAATCTATTAAGTTATTTTTGTTGTTTTTTTTTTAAATAGTCAAACCACTTAAAACTATTTAAAAATTACTAAAAAAAATTATAATTTTTGACTTTTATCTTAATATCAAATTACTTAATATTTTTTAGATATATTATTTCAAATTTATCCTTCTCAAAATAATATATTTTCAAATTTGTTATAATTTTACATTCTTTTAATTCTATAACAAACATGGTTGATTATTCTTGTTTAATTTTAGTAGAAAATATATATTACTTTACAATTTAAACTTTCATTGCAATAATAATTCAACTTAACACCAATTTGTTTATTTTTATTTAAAATTTCAAGATAACTTGTTGTAATTATAGTTAAAATTTCCATATTGATGCATTTCACTTAACCTTAAGGGAGGCTTATATAATTTTCCTAATTTTGTTCAAAGTACAAATTGGCCTAGGAAAAAGAGAAATTAAGAAGACAAAAATAATAGATTAGTGTGGAGTGTGCGCACGCGCGTGGGTGCGTACACACACACACACACACATATATATATATATATGCATACACTTGACAAAAAAAAAAAAAAAAAATGATTGTATTCTAAAAAGTGTGATTGTAATTTACTATATGTGATTACAACTAAACATATGTGATTACAATTAGTAAATGTGTATAATTACATATATTTAGTTGTAATCACATATAATAAATTACAATCACACATTTTTTTTGTCAAGTGTATGTATACCCAAGGGAATCCCTATATATATATATATATATATATAGAGAGAGAGAGAGAGAGAGAGAGAGAGAGAGAGAGAGAGAGAGATCCCTTAAGGTACACCTGGTGTATGTTACACTTGACCAAAAAATAGCAAAAAATAAAAGAGTGATTACATTATAAAATTGTTGATTATAATTTATTATATATTTATTATATCTGATTATAACTAAATGAGTCAGATCGTATTTGCAACAATCTATAAGCGAATTCATATTTATTAATTGTAATAAGATATTTTTAGTCCTAGTAAGATATAATAAATTGCAATCAACAGTTTTAAAATTCAATCACTCATTTTTTTTGTCAAGTGTATTGATACTCAAATTGTATTGTAGAATGTGTGTCATATATATATATATATATATATATATATATATATATAAAATACTTTTGGCAAATTGATACATGGATTGAGAAAAAGACAGATGATCTTCTCTCAAGTAAGAAATTTTTATAATAGTGCTCTAATCATGACTGAGTGTAGGACATCTTCCCTTTCAGACAATGTTATTATTATTTTTTTTCAAGAAATATTACAACTTTCAAGATTCAAGAGAGAATTCTAAAGTTTTAAATTAGCAAAATTATTTTTTTTGTCAAATTTAGATACTATGAGCATTGTATTTATACACACACCCCAAAGTGTATAAATAGGAGGATATTTATTTAGAGTTTTATATATATATATATATATATATATATATATATATATACATAGCACTAAAGAACTAGATATTCGTTTTATTAGCACCAAATAACTGAAGTAAATTTTAATAGCACCAAAGCATTGTTTATTTTTTCTAATGACAAAAGTGTCTTTGATTCTATAACTGTTTTTGTTTTAAATAACATTAAATTCAAAATTAAACGGTTTTAAAAGGAAACAAGGAAACTGTCTCCAGTTTATAAACACTCTCAAACATCTAAAACACTCTTAATCGATGCTAACAAACCATCTCTCCTGTTTACCTATTGATGAACGGCCGATAACGAGAGAGAAGAAGACAATGGAGGAGTTCATTGACAATGACTGTTCATTTCCGAGGTGAGAACAAGTGTTTTCTTCCATTTGAGGTTTACTTTTTTGAAATTTCAATGGTGGTTACTTTGCATTTGATGTGAACTAGTATTGCACACATTTTTAAGGAAGGATGTGTTGGAATTGGGCGGAAACCAATTTTGAATGTATTAGATAGCGATTCCATGGTTGATTTGGTTGTTCACGTATATTGGTGAAGATGGAATGCGAATTGCTGCAAAGGCATTATTAGTCAGCAAACGATATTGGGTTCACTAACTAACAATGCCTTTGTTAACTATGCATTTATTCGCTAACTATCCATGTGTTCGCTAACTTTTGGAGCTTAACCTAATTACTTTGCTCGTTGACATGTTGGGCACTTTAAAATATTTTATGGATATTGAAGTTGCTCATTCGCAGCATGGTATTTTTTTAAATCAAAGAAAGTATACTTTAGATATACTTCGAGATAGCAAGCAATTAGGTGCATGACCATCTCATTTCCCAATAAACAAAACTTGAAATTATCTAATGATCAAGGTGAGCTTTGTCAAAATACTGCTCAATATCGACACTTAGTTGGACATCTCATCTATTTGACAATTACAAGACCAGACATTGTATATTTTGTGAATATATTAAGTCAATTCATGCAATCTCCTAGACAACCACACTGTTAAGTTGCCCTATGAATCTTGCGATACATTAAATCTTCACCAGGAGTAGGTATTCTCTTATCTTCCTCTTGCTCTTTAAACCTCTTAGCTTTCTCTAAATCAGATTGGGCAAGTTGTCCAATGACTCGACGATTTACCAATGGATACTTTATCATGCTTGGTAGCAGCCCCATTTCTTGGAAAACCAAAAAAACAAGCAATTGTGTCTCATTCATCTGCCGAAACTGAATATCGGGCCATGGCTGCAACAACATGTGAACTTATATGGTTTAAGGCATTACTTCATGATTTGGGTATGGATCATCATCAACCGATGACTTTATATTGTGACAATCAAGCTGTTGAGAAAAAACGCAATAGTGGAACAAATAACAAAATAAGTTTTCTCCCTTTGTGTGTGAATCTAATAGGAACCAATTAAATAGAACACAATCCCACAATAATTATATTCGGTAATCAACCAACCAAGCACTCCACACATGCACAAAATACAAACCAATTTTTAACGTGAAAACCTCCCCAATTTGAGGAGTAAAAACCACGGAACCGTAGTCCACCAAAAACCTTTTACTATGAATCAAATTGTGAGTTTACAATGATTCCCTAACTCTATCAAGGGATTTAACACAATCATCAAGAAATTCAATTCTTGGAAAAGCAGCAATCACAATTTGATATTAAATAAGAGGAAAAGGATAGAGAAACCAAATCCGAGACTATTGTTCAAACAATGTATCTCGCTAGAGAGTAGTTCAATCACAAATCACACCATTCAGAATGAATTTCCATGTCTCACGAAGCTTTTGTCCAAATTTGAGATTAATCGGACGGTAGACGAATGAGTTCTAGGCCTTTGATCAAGACTGCACAGTTTAGGACCTGTTTTTTCGACCAGCACTACTTCGAACATCGAAACTCACCATAGGAACCTCCGATTGACAATCCGACCATTCAACCTCAAGAACTACGAGTACTTAACCGGCTCAGAAAAACTCAGCCTGATCCAACGGTGCACGAAGGAGAGACGGTAGTTTCGAGAATACTGCACAGGGTATTTTCTATGCTGTTTTCACCCGTTTCTTCTTCAATCTTTCTCCCTTTTTCTCCCTTTTTCTCCCTTTTTCTTCCTCTCTCTTTTTCTTGATTTTCCAGCAGACAAAACTCACACCACACAGCTGCTGCTTCTCTCTTTTCTTTTTCACTTCACATAACCCTAATGGAAAAAAAAAAAAAAAAAAAAAAGAGGTTTAATATCACAAAAAACCCTAATGGGCCTTTCTTCCATTTTGAATAAATGGGCAAACTTCATGGGTTATGTCCATATATAAGGGAACCCAACCCAACACAAGCTGCTCTCCATATAGCAGTAAATCCAATTTTCCATAAACTCACAAAACATATCGAAATAGATTGTCATCTTGTTCAAGAGAAGTTGACCGCAGGTATTATATCATTAACTCATGTTCCTTCTCGTCAACAATTAGCCAACATCTTTACCAAGGCTCTTGGAAAAGATCAATTTCAAGCTTTCATTCACAAGTTGGGCATTACGAATCTTCACTTCCCAACTTGAGGGGGAGTAGTAGCACCAAAATCAGCAAAATATCAATCACCATTGCAGCAAAGATTTTAGTAAAGTTGACTTGCCCATTCTTTGATTCTTTTTTTTTTTTTTTTTATAAAGTTACCATTAGAATTGTTTCCTTTACTTTCTTTTTTTTTTATAAAGTTACCATTAAAATTGTTTCCTTTACTTTCTTTTTTTTTATAAAGTTACCGTTAGAATTCTTTCCTTAACTATCTACAACTTGCTTGTATATATATCTACCATTATATGGTTTAAGGAGTATGGTAATGAAGTAAATTCAATGATAAAATTTTACAATTTCTACACTATACCATCAATTTTTCTCTTCGTGAACCAGTTCAGTAAAACTGTTTTTAGATGTTTTGAAAATTGATCATGAAAGTTTGACCACCTATTTTAAATTAAGGATAATTTTATCTTTAAATTTTACAAAATGGTGAATGGTGTAATTAAAATTCATTCTAATTTTCTAATGTTATTCTACAAACTCATCCATACTTCAATGCCATATAAAACAAATCTAGTGGTGTAAGTTCGTATGAACATCCAATGTCTCATCAAGTCTTCACGTGATTGTTTCTAATGCCCTTGGAATCCGAATCCTTCCCATGGGCTATAGTAGACAGAGCAATCAACTATCGTTCGTTTCAGCATTAATCTATAAACCATCTTTGGAATCTAAAATTATATTCCTTTCTTAATACAATGTGGGCAGATTAAATTAGCATTTGTGGATGTTAATGTTTGAATTACACATGCAAGGACTTTGATCACTTATTCAGAAACATTTTGTTTTTACAAAATTATAATATAGTAACTTTAATTGAATTGTATATTCTCAATATTTTTAGCTTTTATAGATGCATTTTGCTGCAGTTTTTAGTTGAAAGCAGTTTTCCAATATAAGATATTTGAATAATTGGTTTTATTTATGTTTTTTCATAATTTCAATTTCAATTGTCTGTTGCTTGGAAGTCAGACCCACAAGCCACCGGTGGCTTTCTCCCCCGTCGATTGTTGGTTCTACTCCACTTTGCTGATTTGACCTCAGCAAGGGAGCCACTGTGTTGGTTAGTTGTTCTACTCGTGCTTGCAATTCGTCATTTTCGGTTCAAACCGCTTGGTTTTCTATCTCAAGTTGTGGAGCTTCTCAGCATAGCAGTTCATTTGGTTCATCAAAGCGGCAACTTGAGTTTGATTTTGTTCTGCCATATCTTCTTCTGGATTTGCTTGTTTGACTTCTCTGGATTTGATTGCTATATTTCGAACAGATAGCGTCAAATTGTAGAAGGTTGGGATCTACAGATGCTGATCGAGAGGTACTACTCGATGATTAGCTTTAAGAGACCTAGCAACCTGTACAAAGGTTGAACAAACAAAGCTGATTACCTTAATATCGGAGTACTACCGGTCAAAAACACTTCAACACTCAAGTTAAGATAGAAAACAAATGTAAGAAATAATAGTAATAATAAATAGGACGTACGACTTGCGGTTGCAATTATGTCGTATGACAACTAAGAGATTAAGATGAAATTAGACAGTCATGTGTCTACAATTTAGGATCTGTCATGCTTCCTAGCAAATTGTCAAATGTTAGCGCAACTGGTGACCTTAGTTGAGCGTTTGTGAATATTTCAATAGAGTAACAGTACGGCACCAAAAGTTGGATGTGTAGTCTCTCTAGTTGCTCACCCTTTTATAAGTAGGGAGAGAGTCGTTGGGGGAGTTAAGGAAGTGGGGATCAAGGGATCGATTCCCTTGACCTACACCTTTGCGTTAATGAGGGAATCTTCTCTTTGACAACCAGTCAAACCCCTTTTGAATGCATGCATTTTACCATTGAGATGCCCTCTTTAATGTGGTCAACCCACATTAACTAGGTCTGAGCTATTCGACTTGTCCGAAGTTGTGGGCTACTATACCTTCATTTGAGTTGGATCGACTTATGGGCCCAACAATTAGGTTGTTATACTAGGTGTTTCTCGTTACTTGTCCACTGAGCCCATATTGGACTCTTTTTTTACCATTACAATTTGATTGGTTAATTTTTTTTTTTTTATTTATGTTTTTTATTTATAAAGACTAAATTATCCTTCAATTATTGCTCTAAAAGTTAGTCAACAATTAATTTATTAACAGTAGGGTGTTTCTGCAACATCTCAAAAAACCTCAACTAATGTATAGAAAGGATTAAAAAACACACTGATTTTGTAACTTTCCCTTCAATGTACTAACGTCATGTTTATGTCGAAGGTACTACTTTAAATGTAAAAGGTTAACCGTACGTACATTTAAAGTAGTACTAATATGGTGCTTCATATGATGTGGAATCTTATATATCTGATGGTCCAATGTCTGTGTGTTGACAATTGAGTCTGCTGAGTAATGCTAGCTAGCTCCTTGCTTCTTCTGATCAATTATATAAGGTTTTCGCAAGGGCTATGGACAAGCATCAAAAGAAATTTGAGAGAGTCACTGTCTCTCTGGCATTACTTGGTATCATCAGTTAGTCTCAAGGAATTGTTCAATGATGATGCCAATTGGGTTCCGGTTTAATCCGACCGACGAGGAGCTGATCCAAATACTGGAAAGAAAAGCATCCGGCCAAGAGATGCCTCTCCATGCTCATTTCATCGTTCAAAGAAACGTTTATGACCATGATCCACAACATCTTCAATGTATGCATGTGAATTGCTAGCTACTGTGTTTTTACTTTTCTTTTGTCTCATAATATTATATATATATATATACACACTTGATATATATCTTTAATTTCATCACTTTTTTGTTACGTTATACTTCTTTACTACATTCTTTTTTCATGTTTTCGAAGAAATTTAAATGTGTTCATCATTTGGCTTTTTGGTATTCACTATCTTTGATGATCAATAGTTTATCTAGGGTTTTATAAATAACTGAAAAAAATTTATTCATTTGTCGTTAAATGTTTTGAGTCTTTTGACATGTTACAAATCCTGCACACCATCAATGGTCAATTGAGCATTTCCCTTGATCTAAAAGGTCAAGGATTCAAATCCCATAATTGTCCTAAAACACATAATGCGGCTAGTTTGTTTTGAATTTAATCCCCCTTCCCAACCGTGAAGAAAAAAAAATGTTTACCTACAAATCCTAGGGTTTTATTAATAATCATCATAAGAAGTACTTGATCCTGATTAATGATCTTAATAGGGGACGACACAACGTTGGTGGCGAGCAACGAGAGGTACTGCTACTGCATCAAAGAAAATGATTCGAGAGAAGTATCAGGACAAGGATGGTGGAAGGCTACAGGGCATCTTAACAAGATCTATGCTTATAAAAGTGAAGATGTGGTGGGCTACAAGAGACCCCTAAATTTTTACAGATTCAAAGATAGTGAAAAGAAGCGCAACGAAGCCATCAAAACCAATTGGATTATGCACGAATTTAGCCTTCACAACAACACTACGGTTAGCTAATTTTCTACTTAATTACTTGTTTTATTTATTTAAGTTCAAAAATCAAATTATGATCAGTATGGAACCCAGACGTTCTTGCTAAAAATCCTCTTCATGATGATGTTTTATTTCTAATAGAGATCTTCTTAGTTCTTACACATGGTATAGATGTTGAAGCTGGAAAAGTGCATGCTTTTGGATGATCTTTTTCAGCTACACTGTCTTCTTCCTCAATAATGCATGTTTATAATTTGCCCAACACATTACACATTTTTTTTATGAAGTTAATTTTGCCCAGTAGCAAATTGGATTTTTACTCTTAGGAGGTGCGAGTTTGATTTGTAAATTAATCAAAAGCAGTTTTCTGATACTTAGATATAATCTTTAACTAATTTGGAAAATGATTAAGTTATGATTTCTGATGATGAAAACAGAAGAAAATAACTTTCATTCTATATCTTAGATATATATATTTTTTTAATTTGATAAAGAGGGGGGGTTTCAAGTTTTAACTCCCCACCTCCACTTTGTGTAGAAGTGCGATTACTGTCATAACGTATCTTAGCTTTTGAATAATGGGTTTAATTTAAAATTATGTTTCTCTCATTTGGTTTGGAAAATAGAAAATTTTGAACCCCATATCCCACCATCCTTTCAGTTATATATGTCATTTGTCTTTTCTTTTCCCTTTGATTTTCTATTTCTTCTCAATATTATACGTTCCGATCATATGAATAGTGGCTAGTTTAATCGAAATAATCTCTTGTTGAATTTTGTTAATGTACGAGATCTAGAAAGTGGAAAAAATCAAGTTGC
Source organism: Nephelium lappaceum (assembly GCA_021234005.1). Classification (NCBI taxonomy): domain Eukaryota; kingdom Viridiplantae; phylum Streptophyta; class Magnoliopsida; order Sapindales; family Sapindaceae; genus Nephelium; species Nephelium lappaceum. The sequence goes on along the minus strand of CM038006.1, from coordinate 14,932,657 downwards.
TGATCATTTGGCTCGTTGAATATATGCGATAATGATTTATATGCATTACCAATTTTTCTTATTTTTGATATGATATGTACACATTGAAATTCATAGCTAATTTAGTCGAAATAATCTCTTGTTAAATTCTATTACTGCATGGAGATCTAAGAATTGAAAAAAATGAAGTTGATGATCATTTTGCCCCTTGAATATATATGATAATGATTGATATGTATTATCAATTTCTTTTTTTTTTTTTTTTTTGATTTGATATGTACACATCGAAATTCATAGCTAATTTAGACGAAATAATCTTTTGTTAAATTATGTTAATATACGAGATTTGGAAGTGGAAAAAATGAAGTTGCTGATCATTTTGCCTCTTGAATATATATGATAACGATTGATATGTATTATCAATTTTCTTCTTTTTGATTTGATATGTACACATTGAAATTCATAACTAATTTAGTCAAAATAATCTCTTGTTAAATTATATTAATGTACGAGATCTAGGAAGTGGATAAAATGAAGTTGTTGATCTTTTTGCCCCTTGAATATATACGATAATGATTGATATGTATTATCAATTTTTCTTATTTTTGATTTAATATGTAAATATTGAAATTCATAGCTAATTTAGTTGAAATAATCTCTTTTTAAATTATGTTAATGTACGGGATCTAGGAAGTGGGAAAAATGAAGTTGCTAATCATTTTGCCCCTTGAATATATATGATAATGATTGATATGTATTATCAATTTTTCTTCTTTTTTATTTCATATGTACACATTGAAATTCATACCTAATTTAGTCAAAATAATCTCTTTTTAAATTATGTTAATGTACGGGATCTAGGAAGTGGGAAAAATGAAGTTGCTAATCATTTTGCCCCTTGAATATATATGATAATGATTGATATGTATTATCAATTTTTCTTCTTTTTTATTTCATATGTACACATTGAAATTCATACCTAATTTAGTTGAAATAATCTCTTTTTAAATTATGTTAATGTACGGGATCTAGGAAGTGGGAAAAATGAAGTTGCTAATCATTTTGCCCCTTGAATATATATGATAATGATTGATATGTATTATCAAATTTTCTTCTTTTTTATTTCATATGTACACATTGAAATTCATACCTAATTTAGCCAAAATAATTAGTTGTTGAATTATGTTAATGTACGAGATCTAGGACGTGGAAAAAATGAAGTTGCTGATCATTTTGCCTCTTGAATATATATGATAATGATTGATATGTATTACCAATTTTTCTTATTTTTTAATTGATATGTACACATTGAAGGTTGCAATCACAGTTAAATTAAAATAAAAAATAAAAATAAAAATAAAGAAGAAAAGAAGAAGAAGAAGAAGGTGAGGATACATTGAATGTGAAAAATAAGATTAAAAATAAACAAAGAAAAAAAGATAAAGTTGATCGTTGACTTGTTCTCCTTCACAAAACTCCTTTCTTTATGTGTATAAGATTAAAAATAAATAAAGAAAAAAAAAAAAAAAAAGATAAAGTTGATCATTGACCTGTTGTGCTTTACAAAACATCCTTTCTTTATGTGCTCTTCTTTATGTGTTTCTTAATCAATCCCCATTGTTTTATCATGATATTTATTTTGTGATTTATATTTCCAAGCAGGATTGGAGACTTTGCATGTTAAAACATAAAGGAAATCCATATGCACAACAAGAGCTAGAGAATTTTAGAAATCCAATTATTAGAAATTGTGATCCTTATTCTAGCAGTAGTTCAATCAGCACACAACCGGATTTTGCTGGTGTATATCAAGCTATGGATCATAATTATAATAATTTTATGCAAGGTGTCTTGGATCATGAGCATACATTACAAGGTATGGGCACAGACAATTACATTAATGGTGATTATCAGCAGACAGAAGATCTATCAGAGATTCCATTTTCTTCCCTTTGGTCTTGGCAGAACTAGTATAGCTAGTTATTTAATTTAATTATTTTTATGCTGTCATGTATTTTTTTTTTTTTTTTTTTTTTGGTTATTGGGATCTGTCTGGATTGCTGTCGGGACTAATTGAGATAAAACTTTGTAGCATAGCCCAGGATTCTTCTCCCAGAAAGTGAGAGTGAGCAACCAACACTTTAGGTGGGACTTTTGTGAATTGGATGAGCTTGGTCTTACCACTAGACCAAATGTCTTTATTGTTTTGGCTCCATTCATAAGATCATCTTCTTGATTATTAAGAATAATTTTTATTTTTTTATTTTTTTTGAAACTCATTGTGAATAATTTTTGGTAGCTGATCATTGCACATAAATGTAGTTTTGATGGACTGCTTCAAATTAGTGAAAACCAGTTTTATAGTGTCCCATACAACCCTGTTAATTAAGTACTACATCTATATTGCTTGTCTTACCATAGATATAGCTCTAGCTTTATAAAAAAATTCAGTGAGTTGATCAAACTCAAAATAATCAATTTTTTTAAGATGAATTAATAAAATTTTAGTGAAATTTGTTTTAGTATCTCAAACTAAAAACTAAGGTCGGTGACCTCTTTTTCTTGTGCTCTGTAACAACTATAAATTATATTAAAATGTGCGCTAAAGTGTACATGTTGAAGACCAAACATTTCAATAAGTAATTTACTTTTGTTCTTCTAAAATAATAATGCACAACTTTCAATGTTCTAAAAGACTTATATATTTTTTTTTCTTAAAGTTAATTCAAACCTCAATATATGCCATAACATTTTCATTTAATTAGTTTCTCATACTTAAGAGATACGAATTTGAACATAAAATGTATGTTTTAACTGAAAATCTACACTTTTGATATTTTACTCCTTGTTTGGATGACTGAATTGGATTGTAATAGTACTATCAGGTGTTGGTGCATCATAAAAAAAAATAATAATAAATTGAACTAAATTAACTTTTAAATTAAATAAAAATTCTAAAAATTAATTTTAATCAAACAAAATTATTAAAAATAAAATATTACAATTACTTTCAATAAAATTTTTATAATTATTAAATAAATTAATATAGTTTTAAATAAAATAATTATACTTTCAATATTCTTAATTTTTCAAAATAAGTAATTTAAAAATTAAAAAAAAAAAAATGGGTCATGCTGAAACCCACCTTCACGATGGGACTAGAGGTGTCAAGTGGGCCAGCCGGCCCCAAAATTTTTTAGCCCAATGCACTTTGGGTTCGGACTCAGATTGAGCGTATAACTGTGCAGGCCAGATTTTCGGATCTGTCAATTACATAGTGAAATTAAGCCCAGCTCAGTAGCCCATAGGCTAAAAGGATTGGGCGTCACCAAGTGCAGGACCAATATGATTTTGACCTCCACAAAATTAAACAAAACAGGGATTGAAACTCATGACCAAATAAGAATGGCTTTCACGCCCATGCGCCTACCCACCATGCCAAAACCAAGTTTGAGCGGCGCTGTCGATCTGTGTTTATATATTATAAATGAAATTTTCACTTTAGTGCTTATATTTTGTTGAAATATTACCTTTTTTTACTTATAAATGCAGTTTTAATCTCCATCAACCGTAGAGTTTGAGAAATTCATCAAATTAGTCATTTTGTCATTGACTATAAGTCAAATTTAACGGTTGAAAGGGTATTTTGGTCTTTCACACTACTAGTTATTTAAAATTAATAATAAAAAAAAAATCTTTAGATCTTCACTATTTATCAAGTTGTGATGGATTGTGAAGATTTAATGAGCAAGATTAAATATAAAAATTAAAAATATAAAAATAAAAAATAAAAGATATAGATGTTGAAAAATCCTCTTCATGATGATGTTTTATTTCTAATAGAGATCTTCTTAGTTCTTACACATGGTATAGATGTTGAAGCTGGAAAAGTGCATGCTTTTGGATGATCTTTTTCAGCTAAACTGTCTTCTTCCTCAATAATGCATGTTTATAATTTGCCCAACACATTACACATTTTTTTTATGAAGTTATTTTGCCCAGTTGCAAATTGGATTTTTACTCTTAGGAGGTGCGAGTTTGATTTGTAAATTAATCGAAAGCAGTTTTCTGATACTTAGATATAATCTTTAACTAATTTGGAAAATGATTAAGTTATGATTTCTGATGATGAAAACAGAAGAAAATAACTTTCATTCTATATCTTAGATATATATATTTTTTTAATTTGATAAAGAGGAGGGGTTTTAAGTTTTAACTCCCCACCTCCACTTTGTGTAGAAGTGTGATTACCATCATAACGTAACTTAGCTTTTGAATAATGGGTTTAATTTAAAATTATGTTTTTCTCATTTGGTTTGGAAAATAGAAAATTTTGAACCCCATATACCACCATCCTTTCAGTTATATATGTCATTTGTCTTTTCTTTTCCCTTTGATTTTCTATTTCTTCTCAATATTATACGTTCCGATCATATGAATAGTGGCTAGTTTAATCGAAATAATCTTTTGTTGAATTTTGTTAATGTACAAGATCTAGAAAGTGGAAAAAATCAAGTTGCTGATTATTTGGTCTGTTGAATATATGCGATGATGATTTATATGTATTACCAATTTTTCTTATTTTTGATATGGTATGTACACATTGAAATTCATAGTTAATTTAGTCGAAATAATCTCTTGTTAAATTCTATTATTGCATGGAGATCTAAGAATTGAAAAAAATGAAGTTGATGATAATCTTGCCCCTTGAATATATATGATAACGATTGATATGTATTATCAATTTCCTTCTTTTTTTTTATTTTTTATTTTTCATTTGATATGTACACATCGAAATTCATAGCTAATTTAGATGAAATAATCATTTGTTAAATTATGTTAATATAAAAGATTTGGAAGTGGAAAAAATGAAGTTGCTGATCATTTTGCCTCTTGAATATATATGATAATGATTGATATGTATTATCAATTTTCTTCTTTTTGATTTGATATGTACACATTGAAATTCATAGCTAATTTAGTCAAAATAATCTCTTATTAAATTATATTAATGTATGAGATCTAGGAAGTGAATAAAATGAAGTTGCTGATCTTTTTGCCCCTTGAATATATACGATAATGATTGATATGTATTATCAATTTTTCTTATTTTTTATTTAATATGTCAATATTGAAATTCATGGCTAATTTAGTTGAAATAATCTCTTTTTAAATTATGTTAATGTACGAGATATAGGAAGAGGGAAAAATGAAGTTGGTAATCATTTTGCCCCTTGAATATATATGATAATGATTGATATGTATTATCAATTTTTCTTATTTTTTATTTCATATGTACACATTGAAATTCATACCTAATTTAGTCAAAATAATTAGTTGTTGAATTATGTCAATGTACGAGATCTAGGACATGGAAAAAATGAAGTTGCTGATCATTTTGCCTCTTGAATATATATGATAATGATTGATACGTATTACCAATTTTTCTTATTTTTTAATTGATATGTACACATTGATGGTTGCAATCACAGTTAAATTAAAAATAAAAATAAAAATAAAGAAGAAGAAGAAGGTGAGGATACATTGAATGTGAAAAATAAGATTAAAAATAAACAAAGAAAAATAGATAAAGTTGATCGTTGACCTGTTCTCCTTCACAAAACTCCTTTCTTTATGTGTATAAGATTAAAAATAAATAAAGAAAAAAAAAATAAAGTTGATCATTGACCTGTTCTCCTTTACAAAGCATCCTTTCTTTATGTGCTTTTCTTTATGTGTTTCTTAATCAATCCCCATTGTTTTATCATGATATTTATTTTGTGATTTATATTTCCAAGAAGGATTGGAGACTTTGCAAGATAAAACATAAAGGAAAACCAAATGCACAAGAAGAGCTAGAAAATTTTAGAAATCCAATTATTAGAAATTGTGATCCTTATTCTAGCAGTAGTTCAATCAGCACACAACCGGATTTTGCTGGTGTATATCAAGCTATGGATCATAATTATAATAATTTTATGCAAGGTGTCTTGGATCATGAGCATACATTACAAGGTATGGGTACAGACAATTACATTAATGGTGATTATCAGCAGACAGAAGATCTATCATAGCTACCATTTTCTTCCCTTTGGTCTTGGCAGAACTAGTATAGCTAGTTATTTAATTTAATTATTTTTATGCCGTCTTGTATGTTATTTTTATTTTTATTTTTTTGGTTATTGGGACCTGTCTGGATTGCCATTGAGACTAATTGAGATGAAATTTTGTAGCACAGCTCAGGATTCTTCTCCCAGAAGGCAAGAGAGAGCAACTGACACTTTAGGTGGGACTTTTGTGAATTGGATGAGCTTGGTCTTACCCACTAGACCAAATGTCTTTATTGTTTTGGCTCCATTCATAAGATCATCTTCTTGATTATTGAGAATAATTTTTCTTTTTTAATTTGTTTGAAACTCATTGTGAATAATTTTTGGTAGCTGATCATTGCACATAAATGTAGTTTTGATGGACTGCTTCAAATTAGTGAAAACCAGTTTTATAGTGTCCCATACAACCCTGTTAATTAAGTACTACATCCATATTGCTTGTCTTACCATAAATATAGCTCTAGCTTTATAAAAAATTCAGTGAGTTGATCAAACTCAAAATAATCAATTTTTTTAAGATGAATTAATAAAATTTTAGTGAAATTTGTTTTAGTAAAAACTAAGGTCGGTGACCTCTTTTTCTTGTGCTCTGTAAGAACTATAAATTATATTAAAATGTGCGCTAAAGTGTACATGTTGAAGACCTAACATTTCAATAAGTAATTTATTTTTGTTCTTCTAAAATAATAATGCACAATTTTCAATGTTCTAAAAGACTTATATATATTTTTTCTTCAAGTTAATTCAAACCTCAATATACGCCATAACATTTTCATTTAATTAGTTTCTCATACTTAAGAGACACGAATTTGAACATAAAATGTATGTTTTAACTGAAAATCTACACTTTTGATATTTTACTCCTTGTTTGGATGACTGAATTGGATTGTAATAGTACTATCAGGTGTTGGTGCATCATAAAAAAATAATAATAATAAATTGAACTAAATTAACTTTTAAATTAAATAAAAATTCTAAAAATTAATGTTAATCAAACAAAATTATTAAAAATAAAATATTACAATTACTTTTAATAAAATGTTTATAATTATTAAATAAATTAATATAGTTTTAAATAAAATAATTATACTTTCAATATTCTTAATTTTTTCAAAATAAGTAATTTAAAAAATTCAAAAAAAAATTAGTGGGTCATGCTGAAGACCCACCTTCACGATGGGACTAGAGGTGTCAAGTTGCCGGCTGGCCCCAAAATTGTTTCGCCCAATGCACTTTGGGTTCGGACTCAGATTGAGCCTATAAATGTGCAGGCCAGATTTTCGGATCTGTCAATTACATATTGAAATTAAGCCCAGCTCAGTAGCCCATAGGCTAAAGGATTGGGCGTCACCAAGTGCAGGCCCAATATGATTTTGACCTCCACAAAATTAAACAAAACAGGGATTGAAACTCATGACCAAATAAGAATGGCTTTCACACCCATGCGCCTACCCACCATGCCAAAGCCAAGTTTGAGCGGCGCTGTCGATCTGTGTTTATATATTATAAATGAAATTTTCACTTTAGTGCTTATATTTTGTTGAAATATTACTTTTTTTACTTATAAATGCAGTTTTAATCTCCATCAACTGTAGAGTTTGAGAAATTTATCAAATTGGTCATTTCGTCATTGACTATAAGTCAAACTTAACGGTTGAAAGGGTATTTTGGTCTTTCATACTACTAGTTATTTAAAATTAATAATAAAAAAAAAAATCTTTAGATCTTTGCTATTTATCAAAGTTGTGATGGATTGTGAAGATTTAATGAGTAAGATTAAATATAAAAATTAAAAATATAAAAATAAAAAATAAAAAATATATAAAAAATAAAAGGATAATAAATCTCCACCGTCTAACTATGAGATGGACAATGGAGATTAGAAGTGCTAAAAATAAAAAATAAAAAATAAATAAAAGTTAAAAATTAAGAAAATAAAAATAAAAATCAACGGAATGGAAGCCCAAAGATCTCTATAGTTGACGATCAGCGCCAACCATGGAGATCGAACCATGATCTAAGTACCTAAATCGTGGTTCGACAACCTGGGTTCAAAGCCATATCACCTCAATTTGGGTTCAAACCCAAATCTCCTCGTGATGGCGTAGGTTCATCATAAGTTATCGCCGACCTGGGTTGACGATCTATGTTCCTAGATCATCTCATTCAACTCACAACCCTTTTGACCTTTTCAACTCATTCAAACGATTATTCTTTTTCAGCGCCATCCATTAAGCTTCTTCAACTTCTTCTCTCTTGCAACCCCTCCAAAACAACCAATCACCCCTACATTGGCACACACAATCACTAAAACCATAACCACAATTAACCTATTCATCTAGTTCAACCATATCAAAGTCGAGCGGATTAAACTAGAACCTTCAATTTGGAAGAACCAGATTGACTTCAATCTAGTTAAAGCAGATGAAATTATTTTTTTTTTCAATTTATTTGTTATGTTTTTTTATTATTTCTTTTCATTTAATGTTAATTTCCACCGTCCATTTATGAAATAAAAAATGGAGATTTTTTTTTTTTAAAAAATAATTTATTTTATTTATTCATCTTATTTTTATTTTATTTTTATCTCTACCATTCATCCTTAAGATGAATGGCGGAGATCCATTTACTTTATTTAATTCAGGAAAATAAAATGAGATTATTAAGAGTACTTCGGTCTTTTATTATTTTCCATCTCAGTTGACCATTAGTTTTTTTTGTCAAAGGGGCCAGTTTAATGAGTTTCTCAAACTTTGAGGATAATGGAGACTAAACCCGGATTCATGAGTAAAAATAATATTTCATTAAAATTTAGGGACTACAGTGAATTTTTTCCTATATTAAAATAATCATAGCCAATACTTGATTTGAACTAAACTTCAACATTTTATTACTTTTTCAAGCATTTGAAGTTTGCTTTGAAAGTTGGTGCTTTCTATATGTTGTATGACAGTATGAGTTTGGTCATAAAAATCCAAACAAAAGCTATTATATGTGAAAGTTGGATACCTGTACCAAAAAAATAAAAACTGAATGCGTAACAAATAAATAAAACTGAATTAATAGACCTTGATTGTTTTGAGGATAGTTAATTGTATTTGAATGTATTATATGTGGTAATACAATCTGTTGATTTGAGGAGATGACAAGAAGTGCTCCCAACTATTAGAAAACCAAGGTACGATATAAAATTTCAAGGACGAATTTTAAGGAGGGTAGAATTGTAACCACCGTATTTTATATATTCATAATTAATTATTTGTTTAATTAGGATTTTCTAATTGAGAAGAATAATGGTATATTGGTCAAATTCAGATTTCTTAAAGGTTTAGGATTTTATAATTGAGAAGGAAAAAGATACTGACTTATTACAAAAGTATAAATATATATATATACACACAAACTTATCAACATCAGTATTTAGATTAAATATTAGTTGTATAACGATTAAAACTCCTATTATTATAAGTTTTGTACCGTATAAATAGGATTCCTACTTTAGAACAAGGTTCAAAGGATTAAAAGAAAATATATATTTTACATAAGTTATTTCTTTATATATTTACATACAATATTTAGATTACACTCCTTTAAGCTGTAGGGTATTTTTTTTTTTTAAATAAATTAAAATAAAACAAAAGATGAATATGTTGATGCATGCAGTTTTTGTTTATGTGAGTTTAATTTTAGAAATTAAGCATGAATGATGTTAGGAGATTGATTTAGATTACTTACGAGAGAGTTTAAATTATGTTAATGTTAGCATATCTAATTTTTGAAATTAAGGGCCGCTGGAATAATTTATTTTGAAAAGTCAGTTGAATTTAGGTTACTTATACTGCTCAGGAAATGATGACATTTAATTTTTAGATAGATTAATATGTCTTCGGTTAGCATATAAAATTTCATAATTTTTAAATGACTACAGAATTTATTAAAATTCCTAGAGTGCACTATGGTCAGAGTTAATTTTTCTGGAAAGGTTTCCAAAGGCTGAAACGAATAAATTTTACCCATACTAGTTATTCCCGTTTCATTTAAAATTTTTACTGGAGGTTTGTTAATGATTCTGGAATATCCATGTAATATTAGATTGATTGGAGATGTAAAGAATTAATTAAAAATGTTTAGGTCAACATTGTTAGGGCTAAAAATTCGATGCAAAAAAGATAGGATTTCTGGTTGATTACAATAAGGATATATCTGTCCAAACAAAATTATTGTGGTGATGTGGTTGTAATTTTATTCATTTTATAATTGTATAGGTTTGTGCGATTATTGGGCCTATTTTGTGAATTTTTGTTTATTCAAGATAAGTAAATTCATTATATATGACATTTTGGATATTTTGAAATCTATATTTGTGTTTAACATTAATTGTAAAAGTGATTTTAAAGTTGTGTTTTAGCAATAAAATATTTGTGTAGATTTCAAATTATTAATTTCCAAAATTTATATTATCATTTTTATTTAAAAACCCATGATTTAAGCGTAACTCAGAAGCTTTGCAAAAAAATTATGTATTGAATTTAAAACTTATTCTTTCTTAAAATTGATCGACCATTACTAATTAACATACCATTGTGATTTAAATAAGATTAAGAGAAAACATGTTTTGCCTCATTGTCTATAGTTATTGTTATGATATTGGTCCAACTGGATTTTTGTGTACACATATTTTGTTATTTGACTGCATCACAAGGATAATTGTGACATTTTATTAGTTTGACCGTTTAGCACAGATAATTGTGACATTCAGTTATTCTAGCAGTGTCCCATGGATATTTGTGACATTGTTATTTTAGTCGTATAACACAGATATTTATGACACTATAAGACATAAACTAATTTTTTATTTACACTATATGAATATATGTTTTATATGATATTTTGTTTTGTTTATTGCTTTATCCTTTATGGTATCTACTGCAAATATGAAAATTGATTATGTATGCGATCAGGGTTGGACCTAGCATGGGTCTAGGTCGGGCACTTGTCCCCTATAAAATTTTTAAAAAATTGATTAAGTTTACGATATTAGTCATTAGATAAAATATAGAGATAATCTTAAAAAACCTACTATAGTTTGTAAAAATATCACTTTTGCCACATATAATTTCATTTTTGTCTAAAATTCTCTCCGACGTTTATAAAAACACTCAAAATACCCCCTGAAGACGTGTGAAATGAAGACAATTGACATGACCTAATCCGAATATCTTTATTCTGGAATCCGGAAGGCCCTGTCCGGCACCTCGATGGAAATTTTCTAAACACTAACTAATATGACTAAAAGGATTCCGCAAAGCGAACCCTTAAAACATTTTCATTTCTAATTTCAATTTTTAAAAACTAGGTTAACCATTTCTTTTAAGTTAATATCATTTATGTAAAAATTTCGACAGCATAACGACTGCTTTTACAACACTCCCAAAATTTCCAAAGCACCTGAAAACAATAGAAAACACTCCCAAATATTTTCGCTTTTCTCAACCCAACTCTTCCACAAACGTATTTCAATTAAAATCATTTCAATCTCCACCACAAGTACACCAATCCATCCAAAAACATTTAATTAAAAGGGTTTAACAACTCTATATACATTTTTATTTAATAAAGTTCACAAGATTATTTACAAATCAAAATGTATAAGTACAAGTATTAAAATTTGAGTCTAACAAAATATGCAAAGTACGCATGATGTGATTCCATAGAAGCAACAAGCAAGTCCAACCCACCTAAATTGAGGAAGGAGATCGTGTGCCCTAGTCACCTATCTTTGTACCTGAGGAGGTTTCTGAAAAACAAAACAAGGGGATAATAAGCTAAATGGAGCTCAGTGAGTTCTCATAATTTTTTAAATTAAACATTTCCTTTCTAAAATGTACCTCCTTAGAAAACAATTAAAAGAAATCTCTATTTCTTAAAAGCTCAATTGAAGTTCATAAGTTTTCTATAAACATAACAAAGAATTTAATAAACACAAGATTGTGCACGAAAATTTAATAATAATGCTAGTTTAGCATAAATATCATAACATACTAAAACAATTCCATAAACTTTATATTTTCATAAATACAATTGAAATACTATACTTTACTTTCTAAAATGGCACCAATTTTAAACCCAATAAAGCTACAATCACATGGCGACTAAACTAATGCTGCTTAATGTGAAGTCACGTGGCGACTTTACTAGCACTGCACGCCATGACACTACAAAGACATCTCGACAACTACGAGCGAAATTCTGCATCGCAAACGTAGTGTGAGATAATATCCCACACGCATAGAGGGCGACACGATGGACTCAATACCTCTGATGTTAGTGACACGCCCTCCCAATACTTGCCATACACGCAGGGATATACCGACCGGGTCTATAATCTAGAAAGTTGGGTATACTCTTGGTCTTTGAAAATTTATTTCACGTCTAATTTATAGTTATCAATCTCATTTCTAATTACATATAACATAAAAACTATCTCATTTTCAAAGAGTTTTACAAATAGAGCTTAAAGCTCATTTCTAATTGAAAAACTTTCTATTTACATAAGCATAAAGGATATGTTTCTCATGAAAATTTTTGGAACTAATGTAGGATGCTCATTTCTAGTTGAAACACTTGAACATTAATAAAATATTTGAAAGCTTACTAATAAGCAATAAATATTTGTGAAAATAAGTTTGCACTCACTTGATTTAAGTTTGCTAGAATGAGCTTCAAAGGTCCTTCCTTGGCTCCCTTTGATAGGACCTGCCTTAGATCCTCTAATTCGGACTCTAGCGGCCCTGCTCGGCACCCCAACGGAATCCTTCTAATGCTAATTTTCGAATTCCACGGAGCGAACCATTTTTAATATTTTTCTATGAAAATTTAGGGTTAGGAGATTTTTTTTTTTAATTGAGGAAAAATGGACAGAGGTTCCTCTGTTTTATCAACATATCCAAATCTTCAACCCTACATAAAATTGTGTACACTTCTAAAATTTCATTTTCTCAACTACCAATAGGATATTTGGTCCGTCACAATCAATCCACAACCCAAACATTTCATTTTCAAAATCATCAAATAATCATTACATGATCAAAATATAATAATAAATTTTAAAACTAAATATGCATAAAATATATATATTATACTTGTAAACATTATATCGTAATTTATATCAAAATATTTATAAAAGCATATATACATATGCTCAATTGTATGAATCAAATTTCGGAAGTGCCAATATGCAAGCTATGGTAACAGAAGCCATCGTCGATCAAGACCCACCTAATCTATAGTAGGAGATCTGGCTGACTGGGTACTCGTACCTGCACTTGGAAAGGGTTTTTCAAAAAACATATAACAAAGAAAGTGAGATAAAGGAGCTCAGTGAGTATTTTATCTTTTGTCTACTAAAAATAATATTTTTCATAAAATACTCTCCAATAATTTTATAAACATTTATTTTCTTATAAAACGATAAAATCTGTAAATCGGCTAAAACCATTCAACTTTCTCAATTCATTACCAAGTATAAAATTTTGAAAGTTTTGTTAGTAATAGCTAGCTATACTTTTAAAACTTCGCTTTAACTTCTATTTCTGGCTCGATTTCTTTTTCTAAAATGTACTAAATAGAAACCCAATAAAGTTACTAACCCAAATAACGACTAAACTAGTGCCGCACAATATGAGTAAAAATCTAGTCACATGACGGGACCTAATCCGGATCTCTCTAAACTCTTATCCGGAAGGGTTTCGTCCCAATGAATCTCTCTTAAACCCTACTAGGTGAGCTAAGAGAAATTTGCGGAGCGAACTTTTAAAACTTTCGCTTTAAACTCTTTTACTCAACTTTCTTTTCAAAACCAGTTGGGTTGGTTTCGTTTTAAAAACTAAAATTTCATTTCAAATTGTAAAACCAAATCGTTTTTACCAAACAAAAATCCGATAGTATAACGGTTGCATTTTTTGCATTTCCAAAACCTATAAAAGGGAAATTTACACTCTTAACTATTTTCTCAAATACCACCTAACTTCTTATTCCACAAACAGGCATATCAAATCTCAAATCCATTTCATCAAAAGCAAAAACATGAATTTAGAAAGAAATCCATTTACAAACTTCCACAATGGTTTAAAAACTAAACTTTAACTTTATGAAAAATAATTACCATTCATTTACAACTCAAAAACACATTTACAAACAACTTCTTTAATACTACAAAATATGCAAATGATAGATATGTAGAAGTTTTATCGTATCAAGCCCACCTATACTTCTGGAGGAGCTATCTCTTCTCGGTCACCCACGCCAATACCCGAGGAGGTTTTTATAATAAAAACAGGGAAACTGTGAGCTATGAAAGCTCAGTGAGTGCTTATCATACTTTTAACTAAAACTTTTGTTTACTAAAATGCCTCATCTAAAACTTTTAAAGGTACAAATTTCTATTTCATAATAATTCTCAAATTTAAAGCTCATTTAAATGTAAAGCATAAATATAAGTTGTAAACTCATATATGCATCCAAATGTGTATAAAACTCATAAATTTAAAAGCATACAAATGCTAAACAATTTCATAACTTGCAATAAAGCTCTAAAATACTTTTGTTTACTTTTAATATCTCAAATACTTAATGTACTTTCTAAAATCACCATTCATAACCCTAAAAGCTCTGACCACATAGCGACTAACTATGCCGTTTGTAGTGGCAATGTCACGTGATGATTTTGAACTGACACCAACTGTGACACAATCTAAGACACCTCACGATTATGTGCGGAATTCTGCATCGCTAACCATAGCATAAGATAATATCCCACATAAGTGGAGGTAACACGACAGACTCGATTTCCCTCCAAGTTAGTAACGCATCCCCCCAGGACTTTGCCATACTAATGTGGGATATACCGGTCAGGTCTAAAACTGAAGCTGAATCTGAGGGTATGCTAATGGCCTTTGAAAATCTTTTTACTTTAACTTTCTAAGTGCAAAAAGCACAAATGTCTTTTCTGGGTGCATAAAACACCAAATTTCATTTCTAAGTGCCATAAGCACTAAAACTCATTTATTTTAAGTGCAACAAGCACAAAACATCATTTCTAAGTGCAAGAAGCATAAAATAGCTAAACTTTTAAAGCTTTAAGCTAAAGATTCATTTCAAAATTAATAGCTCATACAATAGAAATTTCTTATATCTTTTCAAATAAACAATAAGCTTTACACAACTAATTACAAGTATTGCAAAACAAGTGTAGCACTCACTTGAATCTCCAACTTGGTTCAAGGCACTTCAATGGTCTTGCCGCGCTCTGCTGGCTTCCTCCTACATATCACATTCTCGCTTAGAATACACAAATTTAACTTCCCAAAACTCGTTAAATAACTTTTAACTCAAGTAACCCATAAAAGGGCATTTTTCACTAAAAGGCTTCCCTACTTGATTTCTACTTAATCGAAGCTCTAAAATTTTGATTTCTTTCCATGAACCTTATTTATATTCACCTAGGAACATCCCCATTTATCCGAAATAATTTTCTGGAGCCTGAAACGAAAAGTGACATTTTTTGTACCCTATTTGGCCGAACACTATTCACAACTCATTCTAGAGCTGCTCTTCACTTCATTTTTGCTCCATTCATCTCTCTAACTCGCACTTAGGTCACTCGTAAAACGATTATGAAAAATTTCAACTATTGGGTAGCGAAACCTAAGAAAAACCTTACTTTTTCACCACTTTTTCAAGGAAATTTTTACACTTTTGGTTTCTAAACTTAATTTTCTTAACCATTAACTTGAATATGCTTAATAACACTCATCTATGTCATTAGAATGCATATAAAGAGTGGCATTTCATGAAAACCGAAAATGCCCTTCATTTAGACCAAACTTTGGAAAGTTGTCTATATGGTTTTCTAACATTTCTATACATTTGTCATAGGTTTTTCTAGCATGGATTCCACATGGAATCATGTTTAAAACCATCAAATTTCAATGGCATTACATACCTCTCACTACGGCCTTTAATGGTCCAACACAAACCAAACTCAATTCATTCAACTTTTTCATGTCAAATTCATACAAACATTTAATCAAACACTTTGTATACAACACATTTCAATCAACTCAAACACAAATCAAACTTAGAGTTTTTCCAACACAACCCTAACATCTCAAACCTTAAGGATTTCATATGATATACTCTTGCTTTTGGTCACTAAACACTCACCTCACATCACACATAAAAACCCACATCACAAACCAACAAAAACACCAACACATAACATCTTTCAACAAGCTCAAAAGTTGATGAACTCACCTCTTTTCACTTTGGTTTCTTGCTCTAATTCGTTCTTCTAGCTTAGGTGATCTTGCGGACTTGCTTGGAAGCTCGAAAATGGGGTGGAATCACTTGATCTACCTTCCTTCCTTCTTGGCCGAGCACACCTCTTTCTCACTTTGGTTTCACGTTTTTGCTTCTTATTTGTGACTCTAGGTTGATCTTCTAGTTTGGATGACTTGGAGGCTTGATGGGAGGCTTGAAAATGGCTAGGATTCGCTTGATCTTCTTCTTTTTCTTCTTGGCCGCACCTTGTTGAGTCATTAATTATTATTATTTTATACCCATATTACCTATTATTTATATTATGTTTTTGTGTGGAATTGGTACTTTTAATTTGTTTTGTGTTTTTATGTTTTGAATTAGGTTTTGAGAAGAAAAATGATGGAATCAAAGGATTTTTGAAGATTAATTGCAGCTCAAGGAATTGGAGAATGTTTTAGAAGGAAATTGCAGAATTTTGGGCAGAAACGTGACGTGATTTGCGGGAGCTCGTACGAAGTGTATAGTTCAATTTGTGTGAGCCATAACCTATCAAATTAAAGCCCCGGATGTCTAGTTTCCATAGCAGCTGACAGTTCGTCAATTGGAATTTTCTAGAGAAAGTTATGACTGATTTAGTGTCTGAAGGTCAAACTGTCAAGAGACCTAACAGCTACGGGAAAACATAGGAAACTCGAATTTCTTCTTTTAGCATTCCTAATCAATTTTCTAAACCTTGAAACGTCCTAATTAAATTAGTTAAGCAATTAGGAAGAGTTTTAGTCCTAAAATAAAATGGATTCACTTTCCAAATCAAAACTTGATTCTAAATCAAAATTGGAAGTGGAATCCTTCTCAATTGAGGAAATCTTGTCTCTCAAGGATTGGGTGCCTATAAATAGGTGCTTTCACCATTCAATTAGAAAAAAAAAGGATCAGAAGGAGAGATCGGAAGACAGAGAGAGAAGCAGAGGAGCAAGAATGAAGGCTTCGGTTTCATCTTTTCTTTTCTTTATTTTTATTTAGTTAGTTTATTTGTTAGGGCTAACTTGAAGCCCTAAACATGAACTCAATTTGTTTATTTTTTCAATAAAGATTTATATTTTGCATGATGAAATTAATGTCTCTAGTTTAATTTTATTCTATTTATTTTGTTTCTTTGATTGATCACCTTAGAAACATATTTTTAGGATTATGTTGTGAGAATATAAACCGCATATCATACGGGCATATTCTTTGTTTGCAATAATCAATTGCTTACGAACCAATTGAGGGACATTAATTCATAACTAAAAACGTATTAAGGTAATCAATAACCTTCTCTTCCTTTCTCGCTCTCTCGGTCTCTCTCCCTCGCTTCTCTGTTTTGGTTTCTGGTTTGTCACGAAATGGCTTACGTTTTGTGTTAAATGAGCAACCAATTCACACTTTATTCACTAACTTCTTCAAAAATGACGATCATGTCCTTGAAAAATTTCATTTTTATCCCTTAGCTTTAGCTTAATTCTACTTGGTCCCAAATATTAAAACTTGTTTTCATTTTAGTCCCTATGTCACACTTATAATTACTTAACGTCATTTACCATTTTACCCTTCTAATTATTCTCTGATTGGGTTTAAATCAATTTCCAAAGGTTCTCTATAACCTTAGTCACTTTGATTGACCATTTCGAGTCTCAAATCATTACTTAGAGACTATTATTAGGGAAACCATAAATACATAAATCAAGGGTTTACATCACATGCAGACTAAATTAGCGCCGAGCAATGTGACGTCACGTGGCAACTAACTAGCGCTGCTCACCGTGACTCTAAAAGACCTCCCACCACCACAAATGGGAATGCTATATAGCATAAGTGACGTGAGATATCACTCTACATGTACTCAATAGACTCAATCCCAGCTCTGCCATACTTTGGGTGGAACGAGACATTCATTCCCCCGATGTTAGTGACACATCCCCAATACTTGCCACACACATATAGGGTTCTACGACTGGGTCTTTGAACTTTCTTTTGCTATCTTTTTCGTCAATTCCATCATCTCAAGGGTCCATTGGCCTTTAAAAATTTTCTTTTACATGCTTTAGGAAACTAAGATAACTTTTACTAAAAACATAAACTATCATTGGCTTAAACTTTAAATCTTTTACATAATCAAATACTATAAAATTTAATATAACTACAATTGGTCTAAACTTGAAATCTTTGATATATTCAAATACTATAAATTGTAATATAACTAAAGTAATAAATACTTAATCTTTAATGAACTAAAAATATTGATTTCTTTTAAATCTTCATAAACATGCACAAACTAGTAAGTGCAAGTTTATAATAAAATCACTTCAATTCAAAATCCAAGTAGACTAACAACTAAACTTTAATAAAAACATCATTTTATACTCACAATTAAAATTATGTCTTTCATAACCAATCCAAAATCAAAATTTAAGTAAACTAACACTAAAATTTAATGAAACACAACTTTTATACTCACTAATTGCTCCATTTTTTCTTTGCTTGATACCCTTGAATAAATTTGTTCCTCTTCCAAAATTACTTGCCTTTCACCTAATAATTTTTCATTCCAACTAAATAATTCACCAAATCAACATTTATTAACCCAAAATTTGAAAACCAAATCAAATAAAATCAATTGGATAATATTAACTAATTTGCACCCAAACTAGTAAGGATGCTATTATACATATTTCCACATTCTTTACACATTTCCAAGCTTCATTATTTCGTTCACAATACATACCCAAATATACAATTTTGGAACTTCAAAAACTCACTAGCATCACTTAAATCTTTATTAACCACCCTTAGACAACTTAGCCAATTTCAACACACAATACTCTACTTATCACTTTTCTCCACATATTCAAATTTAATAACATTTCATTTGCCATAACTCACATTAAATTAGTTCAAACCCATTTATATCCTCACTTTCATACTTGACTAAAAATGCATCAACAGTAATTCATCATGTTTTCTTTAACTTTTGACATCAAAATCACTACAATTATCTTCTAAAACTTCTAACATCCTAAACCATTCAATTAAACTTTTCAAGTCACAAATACACCTCAAACCCTAACTTCAACACACTACTATAAGTGACCCATGACATATTTACATTTCCTTTCAATTGTTCTTCATTCTAATCACATTAGTGATCATAAAAATAACGCAAATCATATACCATAAACGAAATCCATCAATTTACGTCAATTATCATAATTAATCAAACCCTACTTATACTAATTTTTGTGACCCATGCTCGCTTTTCATTTCCTTTTAATTCCAATCTCAAAAGTATGTTATTCAACTACCAAATACACCATAAATAACATCAATTACACACTTCATCATCAATTCACAAAAACCACAAAACCATCAAAATCACTCTAAACTAACATCAAAATTTTTATCAAATCACTCACCTCTTGTTCTTCATTTATTTCTTGATCAACCTTGGTGAAAACATGGAAGAAAAGTTGATAACATGACCTTGGACCAGCCCTTGAAAACTCATGGCAGCAACATCTCCTCCATGCTTCTCTTTCACGTTTTTTCTCCTTCATGACCGAATTTGTTCTCTTGCTTCTCCAATTTGGGTTTCATCTTATATAGCAAGCTTTTCTCTTGACAAAAATGTCCCCTAACTAATTCTTAAATGTCAAGTTTATCCTTAGTTAGAAAGGAAGCAATTTGATTGGTCAACATTCAACTCTCATTCAAATCTAACTAATTCCACTTCAAACTCAACTAGTTTGGTTACTCTTAACACTTATCCTTACCTTTTTTTGCTTTTAAGTTGTCAATTTCCTATTGGTTCATTCAAAAGCACGTGGATTGTGCTTCCTTGGTCTTTAATCACTCCATTAACCTTTTGTTTAATAATTTAACCTATGCGATTAATTCCATTCGCCTCTAATTAAATTCCAAAAATATTCCATAGTCACCTAATCATCAAATTGGCCATGAAATACTCTAATTGGGTATCTTAACTTTAGATCCCACACTTTGAAAAATTTTAGATTGGATTTAAAATCCTTCCATACTCGATATTTTCTAACGAAGGTATTATCGTCCGTAAATTTTCGGAAACCTTAAAATATATTTAAACGGACTCATTTTCACTCCATTTGTGTTCCATTGTACTCCAATACTCATTCTAAATCTTTTCGGACCACTTCGGATCATTAATGCCAACAAATGCCATTTTGATAATTTGGCTCCGGACCGTTTAAAACCTGTCCAAATGGACTTATTTTTAGTTCGTTCCAGTTCCTAATAACTCTGTTAATGATTCTGGGGTTTCTGAACCTTAAAGTCAATTTTTTGAAAATCACTATTCATTCGATCACTATTCATCTGGAACCTTATCAAACTTCTCCAGGTCCTATATTCGAACTCTGTACATGCTTCTGGTAACCTTAATGACCCCTAAAAGTCTTTTTGCGCCCCTTATCAGCTCTCCGTAAACTTACTAAATCACCTCTAGCGATTTCTGGATTGATTCCATTTCAATCCGAATCTCCTTCGAAAGTGTTATTTAGGTCTCTAAAATGCTTCTCGAGTGTCCTACTACGCATTTTGACACTTATCTAAGTTTTCAAAATTTTTCGAAAATCCTTCCCAAATTCCGGTTAGATCCGGAAACATCTCCAATTCCACTCAAATGAACTCATTTTTTATCCATTTCAGTTTCGCTAGACTTTATTCATCATTCTGGGACTTTTGATGCACAACGTTCGCTTTCCAGAAAAAATACTATTTATATGGATACTATTCATCCAAAGTATGATTCTTTTGGAATACTATTCTCTCGAAAACACTATTCATGAAATTTCGGGTGTTAAAATTTCACCCCTCTTTATAAAAATTTTGTCGTCGAAATTTTTTGATGATCTCAACTAAGGATCTCTCACTTTAACATCATTATTTCTATTTACTCGCTAATGGCCATAGTGATTTTATTTTTTAATCGATTACCAATTTTTTTTATACATATATAAGATCATATACTCAATACCACAATATCAAGACCATAATAGTTAGCGTCTAGATAGACAACCATTTATAGAATTCTAATTAGGATTCTTAACAACAATCATCCTCATATCATTTTAAATAATCATACTCAAAACTATTCCGAGCAGTAATCATTTTCCTATTATCACTTCTAATAATAATCAAAACTTAATAAATCAGTTTGTATATTCTTATACTTCATATAACTGTGAAATACTAAATCGCTATCCACCAATGAACAGTTCATACTACCTTGTTATCCTTTCCCATCCATACTTATGATAACTAGTAAATCTTTCGAGGATCATATCCTATGACAAAAATACAATATCACATTTCTATAAATTTCATTCATTTATCTCAACATTGATCTCTAATATCTCATAACTCAAATTTCAAATTAAAGGTTATATATCACGCTTTCGTTGCGCAACTCTACTAATTAACAATGATATCTCACTTTGAACTACTTTAACTCACTGTGGATAATTATTGTCGTATCACTTCTCTTCTCTTTCTTACCTTCACTTTGTCGATCCCTTCTCCTCACCAACTATATATCAATTAACTAATCAAATTAAATTACAAAGGGTCTAGAGTAATGAACATTTTCTACTTAAAATCCATGCACTAACATCAACATAATTGAAAGTCTATATCAAATTCACCACCAATGTTAATAAAATTCCATCAAAATGGCATCTAAGACATGATCTTGAGTAAATCTATAACTTACTTTATAATCACAATTGGATTCAATATCAACGCTTAAAAGTATAACATTGTACTATGATTTACACTTAATACTATATCTATTCAAATCAATCAATACATAAGGAATATCTTTCTATTTCATTCCTTTATCTCTTGCTTCTACTACATAAACTAAACACTTCTAATATGCTAATTCTAATATTTCTTCTGCAACAATATACCGTAGCACAAGGCCTTAATATTCAACTTATTTCTCATACTATCTCGAAATTGTGGATATCTAATAAAATCGATCCTCCAAGAATTCTTGACTAACTCGTCAACATATTCTTCTTCTAGTGCAGGTGTCTCAACAGCTGCTCTCCTATTACGGGGGCGGTCTCGACGATGCATATTTCTGTGATATTTAACTATAAATATGGTCATGTAATGCATGATAGTTAAAAATAATATCGTTGAAAATTCATGAAATTTCTCGAAAAGCTCATTCTAAAAAGAATAGTTATTCGATTTCAAAAACCTTTGGCTATGATACCACTTTGATAGGACCCCCCCTAGATCCTCTAATTCGGACTCTAGCGACCTTGTCCGACACCCCAACGGAATCCTTCTAATGCTAACTTTCAAATTCCGCGGAGCGAACCATTTCTGATCTTTTTCTATTTCGCATTTTCAACCTTGCATAAAATTTTTTACACTTCTAAAATTTCATTTTCTTAACTACCAATAAGATCTCTGGTCCATCACAAGCATTTCACAACCCAAACATTTTGAAGAATTTTGAAATGTAGGAAGTTCAAATATAGGCCTCAAAGAGTTTTCGAAGAATTTCGAAAAAGTCACGAAAAAGTAGAATTTGGGCGTTCCGAAAAAATCGAATGAAAGAGATAATGATGAGTGCACAAGTGGGGGCTAGGATACGTGCATGAAGGACATGTGGCATGAGAGTAGTATGCATGCAAGACACTTGTCAAAAGGGAAGTTTGCATGGAAGACATGTGTCATTTAGTAAGCTTGCATGGATAACACTTGCCAAGAGAAATGATGCATGTTGGACACTTGGCTAGCATGCAAGGATGACAAACTTGTAGATTGGAGCAATTTTAAAGGCAATTATTAATTAAATGGCCAAGTATATATAGTAGAATGCATGAAAAATGAAACAAATGAAGTCATTTGTGTGAGTGGAGTGTGTGTGGTGTCCAAGAGAGAAGAAGAAGGGGTATGTATGGCAACAAGGGGGACTAAGGGGCAGCAAGCTGTTCCATGTAATTTCAAGGTGATTTTGGGTCCATTCATGCTCATTCAAGAAGGGAGAGCAAACAAACAACAAGACTACATCCATACCAAGTCATTTTAGAGGTTAGTAATGATTTTCTCCTTAACTTTGATGTGAAAATGGATAAGAAATGTGATGTAGGGGCTGTTATGATTTAATAAAAATGGACTTGAGCATCTTTAACTCAAATATGTGATGGATATGGACATGCATGGAGGTTCGATGGAAGATTTGATGGAGTTGATGTTAAACCCTTGATGAGTTTTATGAATGGTGATGAATTGTTGGTAATTTGTATGATTTGGTGTCAGTTTATATGTTAGATTAATTTTCATGGACTTTGAAGTATTTTGGTATGAAAATGGAAAGAAATGGATGAGTTAGGGAAGATATATGTCATGGCCAAGTTGGATGTATTATTGTTTAATTTAAGTTAAAACAGTTTGAATTGATTCTAAGCTCCCTAATGCATGAAAATAGCTTGAAATTATGTTATAATGGAAAATGAAAATGTTATAGGTACTATGGGGACCTCACGACCAAGGGGTGTTTTGAATGATAGTTTTTGGTTTTTTATGCATTTAAATGATTTATTAAGTTATTTGAATGTTAGAATGATCACGGAAATTGAAAGAATTGAATTCAGGTTTATATGGACATCACACGGTCAAAATGAACATATTGGTATATATGCTATCTTGTTTTAAGTTCAATGAGTTTTATGTGACTTGACATGATTTTATGAGTGTTTGGAATGATTTTTAAGTAAATGGATGTTTAAATTATTGAATGGAATTGGTTCGCAAGTAAACAAAACTAATTTGAATAAAACGGAAATATTATGAAAACAAAACGTCAATTAGTTAAGTTTGAGATTTATGAGTTTGGATGATTTAATATGATTATATGTGAATTTCAAACGTATATTGTGATATGAGTTTGAGGACAGCTTGTATGCTTAATAATATGGATTTCATGGTAGCTTGTAAATGCATGAATATGATTAAAAAATTAAGTTAGAATGTGAAAAGAAAAAAACAAAAAAAAACATGGTGTGTGGGCTGTCTTGATAAGAAATGTGTCATGGAATGGTAAAGAAATGAATTAGAATGGTGTATAGTGTGATTGGATGCTTTGGATGATATTGCAATTCAATTGAATGGTAAAAATGATGCAAGAGTTGATAAATTTGCATTGGGAAGCATTTGTGTATGTTAAAATGTTAATGGGACAGCTTGTGTATCATTTTAAGTGACTAAAACAACCCATGACAGCCTATAGATGCAATACATGGCAGTTTGTGTAGTGTTTGGACGGCTTTTGAGTTGAAATTATATGATAGTTTTTAAAGTGAGTGTGAACCTATGAAATTAGGTTGCGAAATAGCCTAAGTTTAGTAAATGGAAAGACGTTAGCGAAAACTAGTAATGTTGCGACTTAAAATAGGTTTTTAGAAATTTTTCGTAGTTACGTGATATTGAAAATTTACGCGTTGATATAAAATGTGCTATAATTGACTTGTATGTGATTCGAAATTTAATCGCAATATTCTTTAAGACTAGAATATGTAAATGCTTAGGTGACGAGTAACCGATGGAAATCCGAAATACCAAACTAGTAGGTTAAAAGTAAGTAAAGGAAAGAGGTGAGTGTTCTTTCAAAGTATTTTATGTGAATGATTTTATAAAATGTTTTATGCAATTGTTTTATGATTAAATGAGTAATTATGAAATGTATAAATTATATGTCATGAAATGCTTTATACGAATTTTTATTCAAATAAAAATGCTATGAAAACCTTGTACATGATATTATGAAAAGGGAAGTTATGAAAATGAAAAGTAGCAAAAAGAAAATGTTTTTATTAGCCTATGACACGCCTTTTAGGTATCTCAGTGAGTTGTACCCGGTGAAGAGTAACTTAAAGACATGCATGGCAGTATCGGGGGTGTCTATCACTAACTAAACTAACAACAGGAAATACCTGCAAAAAGGGACTGAGTCAGTTAGTCTAGTTACTGTGTCAACCATGCACGTATAAAGGTATATGATTGATAGTTTCCCGTAGCGATGAGGTTTTTCGCTACGTGGGATTGGACAAATGACCTAAACAATAAGTAATGCCGCTTGGAGTGATGGGAAATTCCGCTCTATCATGTACCTAGGGTGCCAAGCAAAATATAAGTAATGGTGGTTAAGTTTATTACATCCAAATGATTTTAATAAGTTAAGTACCACCACTCATGATTTATGACATGTATGAAATGTATATGATTCTTTATTTATTAATTTTAATATGCATGATTATTCTATTATCAAATGATATATATACATGCACATTACAGTTGAGGTTTTCAATTTCGCAATTCCTTTCCACATGGCATATTTATATCAAACAATTGCATTATGTTTAATAAACGTTTTAGGGAGGTATTTTCTTGAAGTAGTTTAGATAGAAAATTATGACACTCACTGAGCTTGTTAGCTCACTCTTTACTTTATTTTTCCAAAACAAAACCTCCCTAAGTGCAAGTGTAGGTGCCACGGTTTCAGAGACCTCTACCGCAGAGCAGTCGAGTGACGTCGGGTGCAGCTGCTTTTTGCTTTGTATTTTGTACGTAATCATGAACATGCTTTCATGAATAAACTATTTTGCAAACACCAAACTTGAATTTGAATTGAACTTTGCACTCAATGCATTTCATGATATGAGATATTCAAGTTGCTTTTCAAATTGCATAAATTGGGTTTAGGTTGATTTTTGAATTTGAGATGAGGGTCGGAGGCCCGGTAGTTGAGAAAATTGTTTGCATTTGAAGTGTATAGGTTTCTTGATATTTTTTTACAGGTTGGATGTTTAGAAATGCAGCCGTTGTGCTGTCGAAATTTTTATAAACCTTATTTTACAAATGTGTTTTAAAAAGCGAAAAATTCCCACCGAATTTCGCAATATTTGAAATCTTTACAAAGTTTTAGAAAAGGTTTTCAATTAAAAGAACACGGCTTAGCTTTGCGAGAGCCTTTCAATCGGTGAGGATTCTGTTTAGAGGGCTACCGTGGGGTGCCGGATGGGTCGCCTGGAGGATGAAAGGATAGAGACCCATCAGCGTTGGTATCTTTCAATTGAGCATGAAACCGTTCAATGAGACTGGCGATCCCGAGAGTGCCCTTGCATGGTTAGATCTTGTTAACAAGATATACAAGGTAGTAGGGTGCTCAGATGATCAGAAAGTGATATTCTCCACCTTCCTCCTCGAGGACAGAGCTAAAGATTGGGGTACTTATTCTCTAATCCTCCAAGCGACCCGTCCGGCACCACACGGTAGCCCTCTAGACGGAGTCTTCACCGACTGAAAGGCTCCCGCGAAGCTAAGCCGTGTTCTTTTAACTGAAAACCTTTTCTAAAACTCTGTAAAGATTTCAAATATTGCGGAATTCGATGGGAATTTTTCGTTTTTTAAAACATATTTGTAAAATAAGGTTTATAAAAATTTCGGCAGCATAAGGGCTACATTTCTGAACATCCAACCTGTAAAAAAATATCAAGAAACCTATACATTTCAAATGCAAATAATTTCCTCAACTACTAGGCCTCCGACCCTCATCTCAAATTCACAAATCAACCAAAACCCAATTTATGCAATTTCAAAAGTAACTTGAATATCTCAAATCATGAAATGCATCAAGTGCAAAGTTCAATTCAAATTCAAGTTCGAAGTTTGCAAAATAGTTTATTCATGAAAGCATGTTCATGATTACATACAAAATACAAAGCAAAAAGTAGTTGCACCCGATGTCACTTGACTACTCTACGGAGGGGTCTTTGAAGCTATGGCACCTGCACCTGCACCTGGGGAGGTTTTGTTTTGGAAAAATAAAGTAAAGAGTGAGCTAACAAGCTTAGTGAGTGTCATAATTTTTTATCTAAACTACTTTAGGAAAATACCTCCCTAAAACGTTTATTAAACATAATACAATTGTTTGAGATAAATATGTCATGTGAAAAGGAATTGTGAAATTGAAAACCTCAACTATAATACAAATATATATATCATTTGATAATAAAATAATCATGCGTATTAAAATGAATAAATAAAGCAACATATACATTTCATACATGTCATAAATCATGAGTGGTGGTACTTAACTTATTAAAATAATTTGCATGTAATAAAATTAACCACCATTACTTATATTTTGCTTGGCACCCTAGGTACATGACAGAGCGAAATTTTCCATCGCTCCAAGCGGCATTACTCATCGCTTAGATCATTTGTTTGGTCCCACATAGCGAAAAGCCTCATCGCTACGGGAAGCTAGCCATCATATACCTCTATACGTGCATGGTTGACACACTGCTTGGACTAACTGACTTAGTTTCTCTTTATTGGTATTTCCCACTGTTAGTTTAGCTAGTGATAGAGACCCCTGACACTACCATACATGCCTTTAGGGTACCCTTCATCGGATAAAACTAACTGAGATACCTAGAAGGTGTGCCATAGTTAATAAAATCATTTTCTTTTTCTACTTTTCATTTTCATAACTTCCCTTTTCACAAACTTTTCATAATATCATATACAAGGTTTCATAGCATTTTCATTTGAATAAAAATTCATATAAAACATTTAATGGCATATAATTTATACATTTCATAATTACTCATTTAATCATAAAACAATTGCATAAAACATTTTATAAAATCATTCACATAAAATACTTGGAAAGAACGTTCACCTCTTTCATTTGCTTACCTTTAACCTACTAGTTTGGTATTTCAGATTTCCATTGGTTACTCATCACCCATGCATTTACATATTCTAGTTTTAGGGAATATTGCGACTAAATTTCGAATCACATACAAGTCAATTATAGCACATTTTATATCAACACATAAATTTTCAATATCACGTGACTACGGAAAATTTCTAAAAACCTATTTTAAGTCCCAACATTACTAGTTTTCACTAACGCCTTTCCATTTACTAAACTTAAGCTATTTCTCAAGCTAATTTCATAGGTTCACATGCTGCCATGCTTTCACTTTAAAAAATATCATATAATTTCAACTCAAAAGCCGTCCAAACACTACACAAACTGCCATGTATTGCATCTATAGGTTGTCATGGGCTGTTTTAGTCACTTAAAATGATACACAAGTTGTCCCATTAACATTTTAACATACACACATGCTTCCCAATGCAATTTTATCAACTCTTGCATCATTTTTACCATTCAATTGAATTGCAATATCATGCAAAGCATCCAACCACACTATACACCATTCTAATTCATTTCTTTACAATTTCATGACACATTTCTTATCAAGACAGCCCACACACCATGTTTTTTTTTTTTTTTTTTTCACATTTTGACTTCATTTTTTAATCATATTCATGCAAGTACAAGCTGCCATGAAATCCATATTATTAAGCATACAAGCTGTCCTCAAACTCATATCACAATATACGTTTGAAATTCACATATAATCATATTAAACCATCCAAACTCATAAATCTCAAACTTAACTAATTCGCGTTTTGTTTTCGTAACATTTTCATTTATTCAAATTAGCTTCGTTTACTTGCGAACCAATTCCATTCAACCATTTAAACATCCATTTACTTATAAATCATTCCAAAATACTCATAAAAACATCTCAAGTCACATAAAACTCATTGAACTTAAATCAAGACAACATATATACCAATATGTTTATTTTGACCGTTGACGTCCATATGAACCTGAATTCAATTCTTTCAATTTCCATGATCATTCTAACATCCAAATAACTTAATAAATCATTTAAATGCATCAAAAACTAGTAGCTATCATTCAAAACACCCCTTGGCCGTGAGGTACCCATAGTACCCATAACATTTTTGTTTTCCATTCTAACATAATTTCAAGCTATTTTCATGCATTAGGGAGCTTAGAATCAATTCAAACCACTTAAACTTAAATTAAACAATAATACATCAAGCTTGGCTGTAAACTCCCTATTTTAATTTTGCGGATTCCCCGAAAATAGTCCCTAAATAACTATTAGAAACCCTAAATGGTCCATGGAAGCGCTTAAGGTTATAGAGAACCCATAAAGATTTAATTAAACTCGATTGGAGATTAAACGAAAGGGTAAAATGGTGAATGAAATCGAGTAATTATTTAATGTGACAAGGGACTAAATTGAAGATAAGATTTGATATTTGTGGTCAAAGTAAAATTTAGTTAAAAGCTAAGGGACGAAAACGAAATTTTTCAAGGACGTGACCGGCATTATAGGATTTGTTTATGGAGGAAAATGTGAAGCAGAAGATGAAATGGAATCACAAAACATAAACAGAACAGTGAGCTGAAACGAACATCAGTCGTCGAAAGAAGAAGAAGAAAAGAAGAAGAAGAAGAAAAAGAAAAGAAGAAGAAGAAAAAGAAGAAGAAAAGAGGAAGAGGAAGAACTCAAAGTCGAGCAGCTCACCGACCAGCCGCAAGCCCACCTAAACCCGACGTTAAGCCCAGATTATCTAGCTACAGACCTCACCAAACTTAACCAGAAGTAGTCCTCCTCGCACACAGAGTCGACGATAGATCGAAGGCAGATCGAAGCAGAACCAACGACGATGAGCTACCGTCCTAACCAAGCTGTGCCGACCTACAGAACCCATCCAACTCGATGCCGATCTAGTTCATCCAGTCGATGCAAATCAGACCAGAAGTAGAGCAGAACTGAGGACGAACCAGATGCAGAACCGATGACAGATCAATGGCTGATCGAGAGGGAAAGAGCGGGAGAGAAAAAGAGGAGAAGAAGACTGGTGCAACCAGCTCAAACCCGATCGAAAACCAGTCACAAAACACAACCAAAACTCACGAAAACAGTGCAGAAGCGCGACTGGAGCTAAACCAGAACAGAGGCGCTAGATCGGAGAAGTAAAAGAGAGATTTGGTAGAGGAATAAGGAGATCACACGAAGGAGAAGGAAGAAGACAGCCTAAAACCAGTCCATTTTCGCACCTACAACTAGTCCAAAATCGAGGTCAACGCGAAGAGGAAGAGGGTGATTTCGTGAGAAAGAAAAGGGGTGAGTTGTTTAAGTTTGACGTTGATTTTGTTGATGATTTTATTGGTGATTGAGTTGATTTTGAGATGAGATTTGTTACGATTTGTTTGTTGGCTACTTTTGAGTAAAACTGAGTTAAAAAATAAGTGAATTGATGTTTACTAGGAGCCTAGGAAACGAAGAAAATATCAGGAATTTAAAGAGAAATCAAAATGCGCGCTAAACTAGTTTGAAGGGCGATTTCGTAAATTGACCCATAATGCATCCATTGAGAGTTTTAATGACCCTAATGAATTTAATTTGATATGTTGAAGCTATTAAAAGTGAAAGATTATAATTAGAAATCGAAACTAAAAAAAGGCCCAAAAATTAGTAGCAAAAACAACGCGTTTTAGTCTAAAACACTTACCTGATGACCATTTCTTTTCATACCGACACTTGGACCGACTAGAGGGTGAGTTGGGAAGGTATTCGGAGTGAAAACGGAACAAAGAAAAGCCCCGAGTAGGGCTGTGAATAGTGTTCAGCCTAAAGGGGGTCGAAATCGGACGATTTTCGTCTTGGACCTTCGAACGAGATTCCGTTAGTGCCAGAACGTCCCTAGGTGAATAGGTTCCGAGTGAAGAAAACGAAGTTCAGAACCCCATAATCAATAAGAAACCAAAAATGGAGGGTTGCACGTAAAAATGGTCACTTAGGGGCGATTGTGTAATTTTAGTTATTTCGAGTTTCCAGAAGTTAATGTGAACGTAAATTTATGTATTCATATGTTGTGTAGGTGACGAGGGCACACGAGGATCGAGACGAGAGGAGTAGGGGCTCCGTACGTGCCATTTACAGTTACCCATTTTGTGAGTGAGTTTTATTATATTTAAAGATTTTAAAAGTATTTCAAATTATTAAGTTAATTTGATAAGTAATTACTCGAATTTATTTTAAATATATCAATATGAGCATGAATTATAGCTTGATATGAGAATCTTGATTTTATATGCACATATGTGGTTGTTAAAGAGAATTTTAGAAATCAAGTTTTCCAGTTTGAATTGAGAAAAGAAAAGTATTTTCAAAACCATTAGTATACCTTCAGAGATTTTCAGGTAAGATTAGACTCGGCCGGTCTATCCCACATCAGTTGGTACAGTCCTGGGGAGGGATGAGTCACTAACCTGGGGGACAAGTGTCCGAGTCTGTCAGTCGAGTCGCCATTGCTGATGTGGGGTGGTGTTTCGCGTGTTATGATTAGCGTTGGGAAATTCTGCACATAGCTGTGAGATGTCTCAGAGCAGAGCTGTCACGATTAGTCCTTTACGTTGGATTATTCCTCGTACAGAGGCCATGTGACCCGAGAGTTAGGGGTACTATAGTATTTTTGAAAGATATTCAGAAATAGTTTTAAAAGAAAGTGAATTGGAAAGAAAAGAAAATTTTATGATTTTATTCAAGCTATTTATAATTTAAGTTATGAGTTTTTTTTTTAAATTAATGCATGTTTGCGCATTTATAAATTCTTATGCTTATATTAAGCTTGAGAAACCTAGATTTGAAATTGTTTTGAATTTATAAGTAATTTGAATTTGAATTTATAAGTTCGTAACTGTTTTTAAATTGTTTTTGAGCTAAATGTGGTTTATTAAATTGTATTTGGATTTTATTGAGTTGATTTGAAAAATTAATGCATGTTTGAGGCCTATGGGCAATCAGAAGTTAGGTTGGTGCTGAAAAATAGTTGAAGTGCGATTTTTTGTAAATAGGTTTTTCTAGAATGTCGAAAATGCAGCTGTTATGCTGCTGAAATTTTATTAGAAAATGAGTTTAAAAAAAAAAAAAAAATTCATACGCATTTTTCAGTTTTTAATGAAAATCGACCTAACAATGTTTTAGAAAGTATTAAAAAGTTTAGGGTTTGCTCCACGGGTTTTGCTTAGCCCGATGAGTCGAGTCTGAGAGGGATCCGTTGGGGTGCCCGGCGTGACCTACCGGATTATAGCTAGAGGTATCCGAATGGGGTTGCGTCATTGGTCGTGACACATATCTTCCCTAACTCATCCATTTCTTTCCATTTTCATACCAAAATACTTCAAAGTCCATGGAAATTAATCTAGCATACAAACTAACACCAAATCATACAAATCACCAACAATTCATCACCATTCATAAAACTCATCAAGGGTTTAACATCAACTCCATCAAATCTTCCATCAAACCTCCATGCATGTCCATATCCATCACATATTTGAGTTAAAGATGCTTAAGTCCATTTTTATTCAATCATAATAGCCCCTACATCAAATTTCTTATCCATTTTCACATCAAAGTTAAGGAGAAAATCATTACTAACCTCTAAAATGACTTAGTATAGATGTAGTCATGTTGTTTGCTTGCTCTCCCTTCTTGAATGAGCTTGAATGGACCCAAAATCACCTTGAAATTATATGGAACAGCTTGCTGCCCCTTGGTCCCCCTTGCTGCCATACATACCCCTTCTTCTCCTCTCTTGGACGCCACACACACTCCACTCACACAAATGACTTCAATTGTTTCATCTTTCATGCATTCTATTATATACACTTGGCCATTTAATTGATAATTGCCCCTAAAGTTGCTCCGATCTATAAGTTTGCCATCCTTGCATGCTAGCCAAGTGTCCAACATGCATAATTTCTCTTGGCAAGTGTCATCCATGCAAGCTTACTAAATGACACATGTCAATCATGCATAAAATCTCTTTACACATGTCTTCCATGCAAACTTCCCTTTTGACAAGTGTCTTGCATGCATACTACTCTCATGCCACATGTCCTTCATGCACCCATCCTAGCCCCCACTTGTCCACTTATCCTTATCTATTTTCGTTCAAATCTTTCGAAAAGCCTGAATTCGACTTTTCCGTGACTTTTTCGAAATTCTTCGAAAACTCTCCAAGACATATATTTGGACTTTTTACATGCTTCTAGTAACCTTGGTGACTTTTAAATGTTATCCTACACCCTTTTTTGGGTCTCCAAAAATTCATTCGATTGACTTAGGGGATTTCCGGATTGGTTCCGTTTCAATTCGAATTTTGTTCAAAAGTGTCGTTTAAGGTTCTAAGACACTTCTTAAGCCTAGTAAAGCTTATTTTGACACTTTTCTAACTTTTCAAAAATTGGTCTGAGATTTTCAATTGGATCGGAAAACGGTTCTAGTTCATTCGAAATCTTATTATAATGAATTAAATGTATTCTAAACACTCAACCACATCAAAACAAAGTCACACCTAACACCGTATATGCATAGTATAGAAATCTGGAATAGCATGCTACACAAAAACCATCTAGTTCCATCAAAAGTTCATTAAATCTAACTATTCATCAAACTACTTTGAAATCACTTTACTTACCAATTCCCTTCTTTCTTCCTTCTTCAATCTTCTTCTTTTAGCCTTGGTTAGTAAGTATTCTTCAAGTTTGGTATCAAAATCCCCCAAAAATTTCTTGGTCCTTTCCCTCTTGCTTTGGCCGAATTCTCCTCTCTCTTTCTCTCAATTTTTGTTTTCAATTTTCCTTCCATCTCATGCTCCCTTCACTTTATATATGTTTCTCTTCAATTGACCAATTTAACCTTAAACTATTTCTATAATATCAAATAAGTCCTTAGTTACAAATATTAACATTTAATTGGTCCATTTGCTAACTAACCGTTAAACTAACTAAACGATACAAAATACTAGTTCCATGTCAACCAATTTGTCACCATTTTTACTTTTAGTTTGGCACTCCCTCATTGGTTACTTTTGCTTCACATGGATCATGCTCTTGATCTTATTCCATGTAATCCTCAAACACAATTCATGTATGATTGACTTGGAAATGTCCATTTTGCCCCTTATTGATTTTATTCCATATTCTAATCCAATTAAATTCCAACAATATTGTACACTCATCCAACACTTAAATTAGTCATGTAACACTCCAATTGAATATCTTAACACTCAATTACATGTCTATCCCTTTCTAAAAAAAAATATTTTTCATGGTATAAAAATAAAAAATATTCATGGTTCTCTAATGAGGGCATTATTGTCCAATGCACTCGGAACTATTAAAATTTCATTCTAACGATATTATTTGAATCCAGTCACTAATGAAAACTTCTAAATAGGTCTCCACCTAACTCCTAACACTACTTCTGGGATTTACACTTATTAGGGTCAATGTCTCTAATCACAACTTATTTGAATATGCTATAGAAACTATAAAACGAGATCATGAGCTTACAAATGCCCTTGACGATGACAAAATTTGTCAGGTTAAATTGGTTGACTGTTTGACTCTAGGGACAAAATGGAAAATGAGATAAAAAAAATCTAAATAAATAATATTAAATATAAAAATATAAAAAAAAACAAGAGATTTTTTGTTTTAAAAATTAAAAAAAAAAGAATAAAAATCAAATTTAAATTTGGATTTTTTATAAATTTAAAATTAATAATATAATAGTATAATATTTTTTGTCAAAAAAAAAAAGAGAAACAATCTTCATTTTCTACATCCATCATAATCTCCCTCATCTCTATTTCATCATCTTTATCATCCATCACTTGCTTTCATCGAAATCATCATCTCCATCATTTTCATCAAACTAACGTCATCCAAATCAATCATCATCATCAAACAAAACATCACCCAAATTAAACACAAATTTCAATATTCATGAAAATTACAAAAAAAATAAAAAAATAAAAATTGGATCCAACTAGTCTCTATCATTGGAGACTAGTCTCCGACGACTAGTCTCCATCGTTGGAGAGCAAATCTAATCTCCAACGAGCTAGAGACATTAGTCTTTAACATTGAAACGTCTCCAGTGTTGGAAACCATTTTTTGGTCTCCACTGGAGACTAGATTTTAACAGGATCCTCCTAGATTCCTATATCGAATCGAGAAGAATCCTGTGATATGCAATAAAGTTGTATATGGTTCTAAAATTTTCTAATCGAAAACATTTTTAAATCTAACAACACATAGGGTGGTTTAAAAATATTTTAGCAATATAACAACTATTTATTCAAATAATTCCACCCTGTAATAAAATAAATGTACACTTCTAAAATATTTCAAAAATCTCAACTACTTAGGACCTTCGGTCCCTCTTCCAAATCTTATTTCAGCACGAGTATCATCATGTAACATATATTTATAAAGTAGGCTAGCTCATATGAAAACATAATCATTTGTATACTCGAAATAAAAACATGTGCGAAACCGACAAAAAATCAAATATTTTACAACATTAAAAAAAGTATTATAAACACATGCATAACCAGATAACATGAAATATATAAAATACATATAAAACATCAAAATATGATTTCCTTACATCATTTGATCAAGTGACCCACCTCTTCCTTTTTGGGGATTTCTTTCAAAACTTGACGATTGCCTGAAAAATGGTTTTAAAATATAAAAGAGTGAGCGCCAACGCCCAGTGAGTGGATATAACTTTCAAAAACTAAATAAATCATTTTCGATAATAATCAACATAATATATTGCTAGTAAGAAACATAAAATCTCAATGATCTATATTCATTCATATCTAAAAGTAATACTGAATTTACATCAATATAATTTCGTATCAGAATAAATTGAAAACATCTGTATGGATCATTTATGCATAGTTATAAAATCTCAATCTATACCAATCTAGTACCTAGTGGAATTTGTCATACGTGGTGGAAATACTCAACACACATGCAGAGCGAGAGATAATATTTGTCATACACGTGTTGGGCGACTCAATGACTCTAGATAGTTGTCATACATGTGTTGGGCGACTCTCTAAGTGTTACACATGTGAAGCCTATTGAGGGGACGCGCCCCGAATTTTCCCTTCACGGAGCCCAAGTACCCGTCGAGCGCCTCACGGAACCCTTCTGGACTCTAACTAGCAAGACCTAAAAGAGATACAGTGGAGTCAGCCCTGAAACTTAAATCCTTTCATAAACTCATAAATTATAACCATAGAATTCTCTTCTTCCATAATTTAGGTTTTCTAAAAATTTTGACAGCATAACAACTGTTTTTTTCAACATTTTCAAATCTTGCAAATCACCTTAAACAATTCACTGGCACTTCAAAATTTCAATCATTAACTCCACAACCATTTTAGAGCTTCGGTCCATCTCAAAACCAAGTCCTAACCACAATAGAATTAATTCAATAAAATCATTTCCAACTTTAGAAACACACGTTCATGTACAAGAATCAAAAACCTTTACACGTCATCTTACTATTTATATTGTACATATACATAAAATTTTCCTTAAAATCATTCCATTTACATTCATACACCAAATTTCAATTTAATCCAAACATGCAATACATACGACTTCACAAAACATTATTTATGTCCGGCCCATCTAATCCAAGGAAGTGGAGCAAGCACCTTGAACACTGATTCCTGCATTTGGAGAGGTTTTATAAAATAAAAAATCACAGAACAGTGAGCTAAAAGAGCTTAGTGAGGGTTACAGTTTTTCTAACTAAATGTTTCCTTTTGAAAATACACCTCCCAAAAACGTTTAAAAGCAATTCTTTTCTTTTCTTACACGTTTCTAAATCGAAACATAGACTTTAATTATTTCATAAGCAAACTTTTAAAATTCAAACTCATGCATAAAGATCATGAAGGTTTTCAATTATTGCATAAAATTATAAAATGCCCAAAATAATTCATAACATTTGTAAATCATGTAACATTTAAAAACATTTCCATGTATTGCTGAAACTCTACCAATGGAACCCAGAGAGCATCATAACATGATCACGTGTCCTGGGTGGGACGAACCACCATCCCCAGTTGACATGGTCATTAACACTAGGCAAGACGAACCACCATCCCCAGCATATCATGGTCACGCGTACTGGGCGAGACGAACCACCATCCCTAGTGCTGGGCAGGACGAACTACCATCCCTAGCTGGCCATAGCCCCCACGTGACAGTATCCATATCCATGAGACATCTCACAACCACGCAGCGGAATTAATCCATAGTGCATACGTGAAGTGAGATAATACCCCACACGTATAGAAGGCGACATGACTCAACTGACAGACTTAATTTCCCTATGTTAGTGACATGTCCTCCCAACACTTGCCATACACGCAGGGGTATTTTGGCTGGGTCTAATCATTCATTCATTTCATATTTGTCAATTTCATAGTATAAATAGGGGGCAATCCATTGGTGTTTGAAAACTATATTTTTCATGCCATTCATAAATCAATTTCATTTTATTCAACAATCATAATTATATAAAAGCATAATCATAGAATGACATTAAAGCATAAGTTTCACATTTTATCATTTTCATGCATAAACATTTCATTTCACACATTTTCATAAATGGTACATATACTAATATTTTCAATAGAAACTCATTTCACATTCTAAAATAATTTAACCATCATGAAAACAATTAAAACATGTCAATTATGTAATTAACTCTTGAAAATCATTTTACGCTCACATCAATATCCAAAATACTTTAAAATTCATAAAAACACATAAAGTATTTCAAATATGCATTTGACATTTATAAAAGGGTTTTACACTCACCTGGCTTATAAATTAGTAGCTTGCCCTTCCACATTCACTCCCTTGTCTCCTTAATTTGTTGACTACCTAAAAGTCACCTATCACATTAAAATTCTATCATAACTAGTTCATTTGAAAGTAATATCAATCACACTTTAGATTCAACTCAAAGTACCCATACTAGAATTACACCATTTCCACATAGCCAACCCAAATTTAAGATTTCATATCCACATCTTTTTTTTTTTCTTCATCCATTTCTTTCATTCAAACACACTTAAACACATCAATATTATCATAAAAACTCATCAACATAATCAAGTTACATTTTGAACACTAAATCCATACCATAACCGAACCAATACCCAAAGTTATTCCATCTCTATTTTTCTTTCATTCTTTTGATACACCTTAGCTCAAATTCATGCCAAAACATCACCCAAGTATCAAGCATCAAAAATCAATCCAAACACACATACACCCCATTCTAGCCAAAAATCATCATCATGCATTACAATCGATTCTTTTCATTTTCTTTTCACAATTCAACTTAAAATCATATGAAATCTCATGTAATTTCTTCCAACATAAAAAATCAATCCAATTACACCACATTTTTCCATTTGGTCGTACACTATACAACACAACCACACAATCATTTTCTTTCATTTCTAATTGCACCAATCAACTTAATTTTATGCTAAAACATAATATAACCATATTACACATTAAAATAAACTCAAGCTCATGCAATAACATAACTTGACCATACACTAACATACATTTTCAACCATCCATACTCTTGCTTTTTCTTTCAATAAATCATCTCAAAATCATATAAAACCTCTTATAAATTCATCTACACATTAAAAATAATTCAATTACACTATGTTCTTCATTTTGATCACATACTAGTATATCACACCACCAATCAATTCTCTTCATTTCAAGCTCAAAAATCATATCCAAATGCATCATTTAAACATCAATTAATCAACCAAAGCCTTAAAATCACAATCCATTAAATTTCATAGCATCATGGTATAAAACCCTAAACTTACCTTACTAATTTTCCTTGATCACAAATCCTTGAAGCTCCTTTTGCTTTCTAATCTCAATTTGAAGTTAATCAACTCCTAAATATACCATAAATTTCATCAATAACTTAACTGATCATAAATTCTGAAAAACACATCAAATTAACCATAAAATTAACTCACTTACTAACAACTTCTCTTCACTTTTCCATGACTATTTCTTGATGAAAACAAGGAGAAAAGATTGATGGAGACACCTTGGAACCTGTTATTCTTATTCTTATTCTTATTCTTCTTCTTCTTCTTCTTCTTCCTTTTCCTTCTTCTTTCGGTCTCCTTTTCTTTCTCACAGTTTCTCTCTTCTTGGCCAAATTCTTCACTTCTTTCATTTCATTTCATGGTTTAATTTATATATATAACCATCCAAATGACCATTTTGTCCTTACTTTTGCCTAAAATTACCAAATTGCCATTCATTAGAAACTTGACAAGTGTCCTCATCCTTATCTCTTTGTCAAGTGTCACATTTCTATGGGTTTCTTGTTTGACTTGTCTTCCTTTAGTCCTTAATTCTTATCTTTTTCAATTCGAGCTTTCCGGAATGCTCGGATTCGGTTTTTCTGGTACTTTTTCGAAATTCTAGCAAAATTCTCCTAGACCTATATTCGGACTACATACATACTCCAAGTAGCCTTGGTGACTCTTAAAAGTCATTCTATACCCCTTTTCTATAAGACCCTAAATTTTTCATTTTCATGATAAATAATACGTTACGGATGAATAGTAGCGTTTTAGGGTGAATAGTGGTTTCGGATGAATAGTAAATTTTGAGTTAGACCTCGGAGAATCGAAAATTTGTAGAATGAGTAATAAAGTCTAATGAAACTGAAACGGAGTAAAAATGAGTCCGTTTGAGTATATTTTAAGAGTTCCGACGATAGTCGGACGAAAATACCCTTGTTGGAAGAATAATGGTTATGAATGATTTTAAATCCAATTGAATTTTTTTCAAAGCTTGGAATTAAGAGTTAAGACACCCAATTAGAGTATTGCATGGTCAATTTGATAATTGGATGACCATGAAATTTTCTTGGAATTTATTTGATAGTGAATGGGATTAAATGTAAAAATTAGTGGTGTAATAGAGATTATATGAGATAAAAACCATTCAAGAAGCACAATCCTTGTGATTATGGATGCACCAATGATAGATTAACATCTCATGGTCCTTATATTGACTAAATATGTGGTGACGATAATTTAGAAATTGGTTATAATATGGTAGTGGATAATGATGTAATTAATAACCAATGAAAGTGTGATTAGTGTGACTAAAGGATATGTTTGGAATTTTAGGTGAATCTTAAGGGGAAAATGGTAATTAAGGAAGCTTAGTTTATATAGTTGAAGCCAAATGAAAACCAAAAAAGAAGCATTCGGTAGAAAAGAGCAAAAACCGTGAAAGAAAGAAAAGAAAAGAAAAGGAGAGGTGGAGCCGTTGAACAAGAAGAAGAAGGAAGAAGAGGGGCTGATGTTCAAGGGGTTTTTCATCACTCTCTCACCCATAAATTTATCAAGATTGAACAAGGAACAAGTGAAGAAAAATAGGTGAGTGATTTGATTAATTTTGTGATTAGTTTGATGTAGCTTTTAATGGGTTTTTATGGTGTGATGATATCTTGAGTTATTAATGGAATTTTTGACATGGATAAATATTAATCATCTTCAAATCAAGCTTGAAGGTGGAAGGAAGTTAAAACAAGAGTTGATTGAAGTTTATTCATAAGGTAAGGATGTTAGGGTTTTGATGATTTATGGAAATACGTTTAAGTTAATTGATTTTTTTTTTTTTTTTTTTTTTTTTTTTTTTTTTATGTTAGATGTTACTAAGATGTTGTGGTGATGTTTGATGCAATTAAAATGAAGAAAAGTGGATTGAATGAGTTTGTATGATTTTATGGTGGATGGCAAAAAGGAGGTGTATGTTAAGATGTGAATAATTTTCGGTGTTTGTTGAATTTGAGTGATGATTTTAATGGTTTTGAGTTAGTTGGTGAAGAGAAAATTGAAGAAAATGTTGATTATGCATGACTTGGGATTTTTCTAGTATAAAGTGTGTTTTTAGTTGAAGTCATGAGAATTGATGTTGTTATGTGAGGTTTGGATGTGAAATAAAATGAATGGAAGCTAACGGAATGGAAATAAATGAAGTTGGATGAAGTTGGTGGTGAAAATAATTAATGGAATGAGATTTGAAATGAATATTGTAATTTATTTAGTTGATGAAGTGTTGGTGAAATGAATGAGTTACCATCATGAAATAAAGATGGTTGTGTGTGGATTTAATTCAAGAAATGGTTAGGAAGGGATGTGGTTATGAAATAAAAATTTTGGTTAGTATATGCATGCTGGTGAAATTGTAAAGTGAATGGTGAATCAAATTGAATATAAATTAGAATGTTATGTGATGGATTTTTGAGCTTGAATTGTTATTTGTAGGTGGGAATTGAAATTAAAAAGAAATCAAGGAAAGGGAGGTAAAAAGGGTACAAGCTAATTGAGTGAAAGGTGAGTGTAAAATGATTTTTCGAGAGTTAATTACATAATTGACATGTCTTAATTGTTTTCATGATAGTTAAATGATTTTAGAATGTGAAATGAGTTTCTATTGAAAATATTAGTACATTTACCATTTATGTAAATTTGTGAAATGAAATGTTTATACATGAAAATAATAAAATGTAAAGCTTATGCTTTAATTTCATTTTATGATTATGCTTTTATACAATTATGATAGTTGAATAAAATGAAATTGATTTATGAATGACATGAAAAAGATAGTTTTCAAATGCTAATGGATAGCCTTAAAAGATACAAAAAGGAATTCATGTATTCTGAAATGTTAATTGGATGATTAGACCTGACCAAAATGTCCCTACGCGTAAGGCAAGTATCGGGGAAGGGGGGGGGGGGGGGGGGGTGGGTGGAGGAGGGTGGTGGGGAGGGAGTGGGGGGTGTGTTTGTTACTAACCTTGAGAGGATTGAGTTTGTCCTTCGAGTCGTGTCGCCTATTATACGCTGGGGGCATTGTTTCACTTCACGTATGCACTATGGATTTATTTCGTTGCGTTATTGTGAAATGTCTTAGGAATATGGATACTATCACGTGAGGCTTTATGCCAGCTAGGGATGGTGGTTCATCTCGCTCAGTCCTGGGGACAGTGATTCGTTCCGCCCAATATGCATGACTATTGCTATGGAAATGTCTGGAATCCATTGGTAGATTTTAAGTGAATTATGAAAAGTTTTTGAAATAATGTTATATATTTATATATGAATTTATGAAAATTGTTTTAATATGATATTCATGCATAATTTTTAATTTCAATTGTATATGATATTATTGAATGTTGAATTTAAATTTCGAAAGCATTAGAAAATTTCTTTTATAACTATTTTCGGGAGGATATATTAGAAAACAGATAGTTTAGAAAACCCTCACACTCACTGAGCTTCCGTAGCTCACTCTTTTGTAAATTTGTTTTAAAAACCTCCCTAGGTGCAGGTACTAGTAGATAGGCCACTCATTCCCCTCCCTCGGAATAGGCTGGCTGAAGAATCCGATTATGTGAAGTCACTGTTAATACATTGCACGACTTGTATTTGAAAAGTATATAATTTTTGTGATGTATATATATTTTGGGATTGTTAAACTATGTAATCAAAATGATCATTTTTCATTTTGAATGTATATAAAATTTGCCATTAAATTATGATTTCAGTTATGATGAAATTGATATTGAATTGATTTTATTTAGTAGAAAAATTATGGCTAGGGTTTGCCTTTGAAATGGACGGGAGGTTTAATAGAAGCTAAGGATGTGATTGAAAGTTTTAAAAGTATTTTCCTTGATTTACAAAGGATTTGGAAATTTTAGTAATCTCGAAAAACAGGGGAAATGCTGCCAAAATTTTTAAGAAATTTATTCTATAGAAATTGAATTTAATGATTTAAAGTTATAAATTTATAAATGATTGTTAAGTTTCTAGGCTTTGCTCCTCGAATTCTCTTATGGATTTTGTTGGGTAAAATCTAGAAGGGTTCCATGGGGTGCTAGACGAGCAGCTGGGTCCCATAAAGGGAAGTCGAGGCAAATCCTGTCATTTTCGGCTCTTCGTAAAATCACTAAATCGTTTCCTGTGATTTCCGAATTGATTTTGTTTCAATTCGAATTTCTTTCGAAAGAGTCATTTGACATTCTAAATTACCTCTTGAGTATCTTAATACTCATTTAGACCCCTTTTAAAATTTTCTGAATCTGAAATTCCAATCGGATTCAAAATTATCTCTATTTATCTCTAAATAATTGTAAAAATATTACATGATTATCTAATCATCAAATTGACCATATAATGCTCTAATTGGGTGTTTTAACATTCAATCCCATGTTTTAAAAAATTCGAATAGAGTTTAGATTAACGGCATCCACATTTCCGTCTGTAAAGGCATTTTCGTAAAATAACCTTTGGAGCCTTTGAA
Organism: Nephelium lappaceum; assembly: GCA_021234005.1. Taxonomy (NCBI): domain Eukaryota; kingdom Viridiplantae; phylum Streptophyta; class Magnoliopsida; order Sapindales; family Sapindaceae; genus Nephelium; species Nephelium lappaceum. Next base: position 14,888,995 of record CM038006.1, on the reverse strand, counting down.
AATTACTCAAACGGATTCATTTTCACTCCGTTCCAGTTTCATTATACTCTATTACTCATTCTGGAACTTGAGATTCACTTGATCTATTTTTCAGAAAAATCACTATTTATCCGAAAATACTATTCATCCGACAACACCATTTTGTCTAGAGGTACTATTCCTTTCGAAGTACCATTCATGAAATTTTAGGTTTTATACTTACTGACCGTTAGAGGAAATGGTACAATCCTGGTGTTCTAAAAATCTCATTTCAATCGTTTTCAAATCTCAATATAATTTTCATATATGAATTGCAAATTCTATTTTTGGATATTAATATAAACATAATAAATATTCTTTTCGAACATGTCAACAATAATTAAATAATTATTGAAACTTTTCATATAGTACTCAACTAGAAAGCAAAAATTTCTTATAGGAATTTCGAATACGTAAAAATAGATATGTATACAATTAAATTCTAATTTCAAACATATAGCAAAATTGATAATTCAAGGAATCAATTAACTAAACAAATCATTTACTTGAAATAAATATTAAAATCTGAAATTTAAATAAACATACTCAATCAATTGAATGTAAAATAAAACTATCCATTCGCAAGGTTAATTTCAAGCTTTATTTAGAACCACAAGTGACACGACCCAATCCGAATCTCTCTAAACTCTTATCCGGAAGGGTCTCACCTGGCACCCCAATGGATCCCTCCTAAACCGTACTAGGCGGGTTAAGAGAGATTCGCAAAGTGAACCCTTTAACTTTCACTTTAACTCATTGACTTAACTCTTTTTTTCTAAAAACTAGTTGAGTTGGTTTTGTTTAAAAACTAAAATTTTATTTCAAATTATAAAAATAAATCATTTTCACCAAACTAAAATCCGGCAGCATAACGGTTGCATTTTTGACATTTTCAAAACCCTGAAAAATGAATTTACACTCCTAACTATTTTCTCAATCACAACCCAACTTCTTATATCCACAAACATTCATTTCAATCTCAAATCCATTTCATCTCAAGTAAAAACATAAATGCATTTGCAAAATTATCCAATTGCTTAAAGAAAACCATAACCTTTTTCATCAAACAAAAGTTATTAACCACTCATTTACAACTGAAAAATATAATTAAAAATAACTTCTTTAATGCCACAAAATATGCAAAAAAGTGATTATGCATAAACTTTGTCGTGCCAAGCCCACCTATACTTTTAGAGGAGCTATCTCTTCTCAGTCACCCACGCCAACACCTAAGGAGGTTTTTATAATAAAAACAGAAAAATTATGAGCTTTAGAAGTTCAGTGAGTGCTTGTAATTCTTTTTCAACTAAAATATTTAATTTCTAAAATACTTCCTTAAAACATTTGAAATTAACTTTCTATTTCTTAAAATACTCAAATATAAATCTCATTTAAATGTAAAGCATTCATAGATATTTTATCAAACTCATATGCATATATTAAACTTCATAGAATGCTTGTAACTTCTAAAGTATACAAAATGCTAAACATTTTCATTATTTGTAATAAAGCTAAAAATTACTTTTGTTTACTTTCAATATCTCAAACACTTGGTGTACTTTCTAAAAGCACCATTCGTACCCTTAAATAATATGATCACACAGAGACTAACTAACGCCGCTCGTTGTGGAAATGTCACATGACGATTTTGAACTAACACCAACTGTGACACTATCTGAGACATCTCACGACTAGTGTGGAATTCTGTATCGCTAACCATAGCGTAAGATAACATCCCACACAAGTAGAGGCGACACGATAGACTCGATTTCCCCCCAAGTTAGTGATGCTTCCCCCCAAGTTAGTGACGCATCCCCCCAGGATTTTGTCATACTAATGTGGGATATACCGATCGGGTCTAAAACTAAAAATCAACTCTGAAAGTATACTTATGGCCTTTGAAAACTCTTTCAGCTTTACTTTATAGTGCAATAAGCATAAAATCTCTTTTCTGGGTGCATAAAACCTCAAATCTGATTTCTGAGTGCAATAAGCACTAAAACTCGTTTCTGAGTGCAATACGCAGTAAAATATCTTTGCTAAGGGCAAAAGCCCAAAATGTCTCAACTTTTACAAGATTACAAACTAGAGCTTTTAAGCTTGAATGTCATAAAAATTTTTCTTAAAGCTTTTCAATCAATTATTACTTTACAAACTAATTGTGAACGCTTAAAAAAAATGTAGCACTCATAGGGACTCAAGCTTGGTATATAAGGCTTCAATGGTCTTGTCGCACTCTGCTTGCTTCCTCCTTACCTACATATCACATTCTTGCTTAGAATACACAACATTTAACGTCACAAAACTCTTTAAAAAGCTTCTAATTCAACCCATAAAAGAGCACTTTTCACTAAAAAGTTCTCCACTTTGTTTCTCCTTAACCCAAGCTTTAAAATTCCGATTTCTTTCCATGAATCTTATTTATTTTCACCTAGGAACATCCTCATACATCCGAAATAATTTTCTGGGGCTCGAAATGAAAAACCATCATTTTCAACTCCTCTTGGCTGAATACTGTTAAGCCCCTTCCTCTTTGATTTTCTTTCATCAATTCTTGTTCCATTCATCTCTTTAACTCGTACTTAGATCACTCGTAAAGCGATTCTGAAAAATTCCAACTATCGGGTGACAAAACCTAGGAAAAACCCCCATTTTTTATCATTTTTCAAGGAAACTTTTACACTTTTGGTTTCTAAACTCAATTCTCTTCACCACTAACTCAAATATGCTTAATAACACTCATCAATGTCATTATAATGCATATAAGAGTGGCATTTCATGAAAACCACAAATGTCCTTTATCGAGTGAAAACTAACTACATTGTCTCTATGCAATTCTCTTTAAATTCTAAGTTGATTTAACACTTAATCAACCTTAATTCAACATGAAATCATGTTTAATATCTCCAAAATCTCATCACATTCACACATTACCAACTATGGCCTTTGAAACCCTAACTCATTTTAAGTTGGGTTTTACACAATTTTTATTGTCAAATTCACTCAAACATTTCATCAAACACTTGGTAAACATCATAATTAATTTTTTAACACACTTTGTATACACTTTAGGGTTTGCTAAAGACAACCCTAATTCACCATACAAGCATGGTTTCACTTCAATTTTAACTAGGTTTTGATCACCATATACTCAACTCTAAACTTACATAAAAACCCACATCAAACTCCAACAAAATCACCAACATTCCAACCACTACAACAATTTTGAAAATGGAAAAAAAAAAAACTAACCTCTTTTCTCCTTGATTTCTTGCTCTAACTTGTTCTCCTAGCTTAGGTTATCTTGAAGACTTGGTTGGTAGCTTGAAAATGGTTTGAAGTTACTTGATCTCTCCTTCCTCAAGCTTGGCCGAGCACACCCCTTGTCTCTCTTTGGTTTCACGTTTTTCTTCTTGTTCTTGACTCTACACTTGATTCTCTAGCTTGGGTGAACTTGAAGGCTTGACTGGAAGCTTGCAATTGGATGGAAATCACTTGATCTCACCTTTTCTAAGCATGGCCGAACCCATCTCTTTCTCTCTCGGTCTCTCTCTCGTTTTCCCTTTGCTTTCTGTGTTTTTCACGATTTTGTGTTTGTTTTGTGTAAATAGTGAAGAAAATTAACCTTTTATACTCCAACTTTCTAAAAAATGACCATCATTTCCCTAAAAATTTAGTTTTCGCCCCTCAAATTTAGCTTAATTCTACTTGACGCCAAATATAAAAACTTGTTTTCAATTTAGTCCCTATGTCATACTTAATAATCACTTAAGACTATTTACAATTTTACCCTTCCATTTATTCTCCAATTCGAGTTCAATCAATCTCTAAAGATTCTCTACATTCTTAGACACTTTAATTACTCGTTTAGGGTCTCAAATCAATACTTAAGGACTATTACTGGGGAAACCATAAATATATAAATTGAGGGTTTACAATTTCACCCCTCTTTATAAAATTTTCATCCTCAAAATTTAAATTACATACCTAGCCCAAAAAGGTGCGGATACTATGCACGCATCTGCTCCTCATGCTCCCATGTGGCTTCCTTTGATCCATGGTTCCTCCACAACACCTTCACTAATGGAATGACCTTGCTACGCAACACTTGACCTCTGCGATCTAAAATCTCCATTGGTTGCTCTTCGTATATCAAATTTTCTTTGAGTTGTATTGGTTGCTCTCTCAATATATATGAAGGATCAGCTACATACTTCCGAAGCATGGAAACATGGAAGACATCATGTATGTTGGCTAACTCTGGTGGTAACCTCAAACATTATGCCACTTCACCCACTCTCTCTACAATCTCGTACGGCCTAATATAATGCGGACTTAGTTTCCCTCGCTTTCCAAATGTCAATACTCTTTTTCAGGGGGAAATATGCAAGAACACCCTATCGCCCACTTGAAACTCTAAGTCTCTTTTTCAATTGTCCGTATAGCTTTTCTGTCTGCTACTAGTTATCTTCAACCTGTCTCTAATCACATTGATCTTCTCGGTTGTGACTTGGATAATCTCTAGGCCAATCAACTTTCTCTCACCCACCTCATCCCAACAAACTGGGGTTCTACGCTTTCTGCCATACAACGCTTCATATGGTGTCATGCCAATACTAGATTGATAACTGTTGTTTTAGGCAAACTCTATCAAAAGTATGTGGGTATCCTAGATCCTTTTAAATTCCATAACACAAGCTCTCAACATGTCTTCAAGGGTCTGGATTGTTCTTTCTGATTGACCATCTATTTGTGGGTGAAAAGTCGTACTAAAGTGTAATTTGGTGCCTAGAGCTTCCTATAACTTAGGCCAGAATCTGGAGGTAAATCATGGGTCCTTGTCTGAAACAATGGATGCTGGTGTGCCATGCAGTCTCACAATCTCATCTACATACAACTGAGCTAACGTTTCCAGGGAGTAAGTATTCTTAATGGCTAGGAAGTGAGCGGACTTCGTCAATTTGTCAACTATCACCCAAATAGCATCATGCCCTCTTTGAGTTCATGGAAGCCCTACATAAAATCCATTGTGATCCTCTCCCATTTCCACTCAGGGATAGGTAGGGGCTGCAATAAACCTGTTGGTTTCTAGTGTTCTACTTTAATTTGCTGACATGTTAGACATATAGATACGAACTCTGCTATGTCTTTCTTCATTCCTCTCCACCAACAATGATCTTTCAAAGTCCGATAAATCTTAGTACTCCCTGGATGCATGGCATATGCTAATGAATGTGCCTCTTCCATGATCTCTTTATTTAAATCTCCCACATCTGGCACACATAATCTTTGTCCTAACACCAGTGTCCCATTATCTCTCATTGAGAAGTCACTCTGTTTCCCAACTGCTATCTCATCTCTTATCTTTGTCAAGTACGGATCCTAGGGCCTGAAGTTCTCTCAATTGATCTACTAACACTAGACGGACATGAAATGCTGCTAGTAAGATTCCTAAGTTTGTCGTCTCCAATCTAACACTTATGGATCTCAACTCTACTAACATAGGCAAGTACTCTGCCTTCAGTTGGGCTAATGAACCTGTGGACTTGCGACTCAGTGCATTCGCTACCACATTCGCTTTACCAGGGTAATACTCAATAGTATGGTCATAATCTTTGATGAGCTCTATCAATCTCTTCTGTCTGCTATTGAGCTCATTCTGTGTAAACAGGTACTATAAACTCTTGTGATCTGTAAAGATCCTATAAGGTACTCCATATAGATAGTGCATCCATATCTTTAAAGCAAAAACTACAACTGCTAATTCTAGGTCATGTGTCGGATAATTCTGTCCATGCTTTCTCAACTGTCGAGATGCATAAGCTATCACTCTCTCATTCTACATCAACACACACCCTAAAACCTGTCTGGAGGCATCATAATAAACCATAAATCCATCATCCTCTGATGGAAGAGTAAGTAGAGATGCCAAGGTCAATCTTATCTTCAACTAATCAAAACTGCGTTGGTATGCATCTGACCATACAAACTTCTCTTCTTTTTTGGCCAATCTCGTTAAAGGAGCTACTATCTTTGAAAATCCTTCAACGAACTTCCTATAATAACCTGCTAACCCCAAGAAACTCCTAACTTCCGTCACACTCGTAGATGGCTGTCAATTCATTGTAGCTTATATTTTCTGGGGATCTATTGATATTCCATCTACAAATACCACATGACCCAGAAATACTATTCTATCCAGCCAGAATTGGCACTTACTTAACTTTGCATACAGTTGGTGCTCCTGTAAAGTCTGCAACACAATTCTAAGATGCTCAGCGTGATCCTCTCAACTACCTGAATACACCAAGATGTCATCAATGAAGACAATCACAAACTTGTCTAAGTAAGGCTTGAAGACTCTATTAATCAAATCCATAAAAGCTGCTAGGGCATTCGTCAATCCAAAAGGCACCATTAAGAACTCAAAATGCTCGTAACAAGTCCTAAAGGCCATCTTAGGGACATCTTCCCTGCAGATCCTCAACCAATGGTACCCTGACCTCAAGTCAATCTTTGAAAACACCCTAGCTCCCTAAAGTTGATCAAATAGATCATCAATCTGTGGTAACGGATGCTGATTCCTTATAGTTACTCTATTTAACTGTCTGTAGTCTATGCATAACTTGAGGCTCTCATCTTTCTTCTTCAAAAACAATACTAGGGCTCCTCAAGGCAAAGTACTCTGCTTTATGAATCATTTACTCACTAATTCTTCCATTTAGACCTTTAACTCTTTCAACTCTGTTGGTGCCATTCTATATGGCGCTATAGAAATGGGCTTTGTATTAAGAGCTAACTTTATCTCAAACTCTATTTCTCTGTCTGGTGGTAGCCCTTTAAGGTCCTCTGGGAAGACATCTGAATACTCTCTAACTACTAGAACCTCTTTTAATCTTAACTCATTGTTCTCCAATTCCACTGCATAGGCTAAGTACCATTGACACGCCTTTCTAAGCATCTTATTAGCTTTCATCACACTGATCATACTTGTGGGAAGCATCTTCCTCACACCACAAAAGATTACATCTGGCTCCCCAGGTCTGCTGAATTTCACTTCCTTCCTATAACAGTCCACTATAGCTCTATGTTTAGACAACCAATCCATGTCTAATATCACATCAAAATCATGAATATCTAGTAGGATCAGGTCTGTCTCAAACTCTTGATCTGCTATAGTCACCCTGCTACCCACATAAACTTTATCTGCTATCAGTAAATCACTTGTGGGTAGTGACACTAAAATGCTATATTGGAGGGTTCCTGGCTTGTTTTAACTCTAGCAGCAAAACCCACTGACATAAAGGAGTGTGTAGCCTTTAGGTCAATCAACACATGAGCATTCAGATCAAACAAAGAAATGATACTTGTGACCACATCTAGGGCTGCATCTACATTATGTTGAGTAACAACAAAAACTCTAGCCTGGGTACAGGGTCTGCTAGGTTGTCTTCTGGGTGGTACTCCCTTACTAGATCCACCATTGGTCTGCTCAGGGCCTGCTGCTGCTGGTCTAGTCTGGGGACCTCTCCTCTTTGGTCCACGACCCCCCTGGTCTGTCCTAGTCCTGATGTGGTAGTCCTACCCTCTAGTCTATTTGATGCAGCTACACTGTGGCAGTCTTTTATAAAGTGAACCTGTTGACCACACCTGTAACACCCGATGCTACCTATAAAACACTCGCCTGTGTGGTTTCTGTCATATTTCAGACAGGCAGGTCGTGTTCTCCAACTATCCCTGGTGATACCGGACCCAACTGATATCTTTATTGAACTCTGGCTACTCTAGGTCCCCTGACTCTGCCTCCCGTTCCCTTACTAGAAAGATTTCTCTCCATTTTTGGTAGTCTTACTGGATCCTTCTTGGTGGCTCCCTATCCAACTGCGTGTTTGGCTGAATTTCCTCGGTTGAAGAATAGTGACCATACTCATTTCAACTCTAGAAGCTACCTCTACCAATTTCTCATACCGTGTATGCGCTGAAGATGCCATATAAGTCTTAATTCTTGGATTGAGGCCTGACATGAATTTGTTTATCTTCTATTATTCATCATCCAGGATAGATGGAACAAGGCGACCCAACTCTGAAAATCTCTTCTCATAATCTACTACTAAGAGGTTGCTTTGTTTTAACTTGAAGAACTCCTCAATCTTGGCTTGTTTGTAGCTGTTGGGGTAAAACTTCTCTAAGAACTCTCTCCTGAAAATAGCTCATGCTACCCCATCAGCATATCTCCTCTAGAGCGCCTTTCACCAATCTTTTGCCCTATCTTTCAGTAGGAAGGCTAAATATGAGACCATCTGGTCCTCTGTGCAACCCGTAACCTGAAAAATCTCTTTATTTGACTCTAACCATGACAATCGCGTTCTGGCTCTCTTGTGCCATCATACGGTCTCGCGCCCAATTTTCGTGTGCGTTCTATGGATGCTCCCGACTCACGGGGCTAATGTAGGGCTATTGCTAACACTTGGGTCATCTGTTCCAAGTTCTCCTATGCACCACCTAGCCTTTACGGTTGTGGTTCTGCTTGGGGTTGATTTTCTGGCACGTTAACAGACTCATCAACATGAGCCTTCTCATGTGTGGGTGCCTCTACAGCTGCCCTCCTCGTTTTTGAACGACCACGACGACGCATTCTTTTGAAAAATTCAAATATGTATAAGTGGTCATAAAATGTATGAAAACAACTTTAAAACTTTCTAAAATCTTTCTCAAAACTCTACAAAACTCGAGCTCTGATACCACTCTTATGCGACCCAATCCAGATCTCTCTAAACTCTTATTCGGAAGGGTCTCGTCTGACACTCTAACGGATCCCTCCTAAACTCTACTAGATGGGTTAAGAGAAATAAGTGGAGCGAACCTTTAAACTTTCACTTTAACTCATTGACTTAACTCTTTTTTTCTAAAAACTAGTTGGGTTGGTTTTGTTTAAAAACTAAAATTTTATTTCAAATTGTAAAACGAAATCATTTTCACCAAACTAAATCCGGCAGCATAACGACTGCATTTTTGACATTTCCAAAAACCTGAAAAAGGAATTTACACTTCTAATTATTTTCTCAATCACAACCCAGCTTCTTATATCCACAAACATTCATTTCAATCTCAAATCCATTTCATCTCAAGTAAGAACATAAAAGCATTTTCATCAAACAAAAGTCATTACCCACTCATTTACAACTCTAAAATATAATTACAAATAACTTCTTTAATGCTACAAAATATGCAAAAAGGTGATTATGCAGAAGTTTTGTCGTGTCAAGCCCACCTATACTTCTAGAGGAGCTATCTCTTCTCGGTCACCCACACCAACATCTGAGAAGGTTTTTATAATAAAAACAGAAAAACTGTGAGCTTTGGAAGCTCAGTGAGTGCTTGTAATTCTTTTTCAACTAAGGTATTTATTTTGTAAAATACCTCTTTAAAATATTTGAAAATAACTCTCTATTTTTCCAAATACTCAAATATAAATCTCATTTAAATGTAAAGCATTCATAGATAATTTATCAAACTCATATGCATATATAATGTTACACTCACAAGGACTCAAGCTTGGTATATAAGGCTTCAATGGTCTTGCCACGCTCCGCTTGCTTCCTCCTCACCTACATATCACATTCTTGCTTAGAATACACAACATTTAACATCACAAAACTCTTTAAAATGCTTCTAACTCAAATAGCCCATGAAAGGGTACTTTTCACTAAAAAGTTCTTTACTTGGTTTTCTCCTTAACCCAAGCTTTAAAATTCCGATTTCTTTCCATGAATCTTACTTATTTTCACTTAGGAACATCCCCATACACCCGAGATAATTTTCTGGAGCTCGAAACAAAAAATCATCATTTTCAACCCCTCTTGGCCGAATACTATTCAACCCCTTCCTCTTTGATTTTCTTTCATCAATTCTTGCTCCATTCATCTCTCTAACTCACACTTAGATCACCCGTAAAGCGGTTCTGAAAAATTCCAACTATAGGGTGGCGAAACCTAGGAAAAACCCCACTTTTTCATCACTTTTTCAAGGCAACTTTTACACTTTTGGTTTCTAAACTCAATTCTCTTCACCACTAACTCGAATATGCTTAATAACACTCATCTATGTCATTAGAATGCATATAAATAGTGGCATTTCATGAAAACCGCAAATACCCTTTATAGGGTGAAAACTAACTACATTGTCTCTATGCAATTCTCTTTAAATTCTAAGTTGATTTAATACTTAATTAACCTTAATTCAATATGGAATCATGCTTAATATCTCTAATATCTCATCACATTCACACATTGCCAACTATGGCCTTTAAAACCCTAACTCATTTCAAGTTGGGTTTTACACAATTTTCATTGTCAAATTCACTCAAGCATATTATCAAACACTTGGTAAACATATTAATTCATTTTTTAACACACTTTATAAACACTTTAGAGTTTGCTAGAGACAACCCTAAGTCACCATACAAGCATGGTTTCACTTCAATTTTAACTAGGTTTTGATCACCACATACTCAACTCTAAACTTACATAAAAACCCACATCAAACTCCAACAAAATCACCAACATTCCAACCACTACAACAATTTCGAAAATGGAAAAAAAAACTAACCTCTTTTTTTCTTGATTTCTTGCTCTAACTTGTTCTCCTAGCGTAGGTGATCTTGAAGACTTGGTTGGAAGCTTGAAAATGGCTTGAAGTTACTTGATCTCTCCTCCCTTAAGCTTGGTCGAGCACACCCCTTGTCTCTCTTTGGTTTCACGTTTTGCTTCTTGTTCTTGACTCTACACTTGATTCTCTAGCTTGGGTGAACTTGAAGGCTTGACTGGAAACTTGCAATTGGATGGAAATCACTTGATCTCACCTTTTCTAAGCATGGCTGAACCTATCTCTTTCTCTCTAGGCCTCTCTCTCGTTTTCCCTTTGCTTTTTGTGTTTGTCACGATTTTGTGTTTGTTTTGTGTAAATGGTGAAGAAAATCAACCTTTTATACTCCAACTTTCTCAAAAATGACCATCATGTCCCTAAAAATTTAGTTTTCATCCCTCGACTTTAGCTTGATTTTCCTTGACCCCAAATATGAAAACTTGTTTTCAATTTAGTCCCTATGTCACACTTAATAATCACTTAAGGCTATTTACCATTTTACCCTTCCATTTATTCTCCAATTCCAGTTCAATCAATCTCTAAAGATTAGCTATATTCTTAGACACTTTAATTACTCATTTAGGGTCTCAAATCAATACTTAAGGACTATTACTGAGGAAACCATAAATATATAAATCTAGGGTTTACAACTAGCACCCTTATTCTCCTTGGGTTCTTCCCTAACTAAAAACAAAAACACAAAATCCTATTTAGAACTTATAAAATCCAACCAAAAATTGAATCCAAAACTAAATTATTTTGCACACCAAAATATTTGCTTCCTAATTATTTCTCTTTTTCTTTTCTTCTTTCCTTTTCTTGCTCACAGCTCACTATATATATATATATATATTTTTTTTTTTGCTGATTCTGATTTTAGCTTTGCGTTTGTTCGTCATGGTTTGCTTTATATTATTATTATTATTTTTCAAGCTTATCCATGCAATGGCATGGTAAATGGCCAACACCTGTCTATACTTTTCTTTAAAAAACATGCACCATGTTCTTTCTTTCACAACCATACAATCTTGTCATTTTGTTTCAATTGACTTTGAAAAGTCATTCACACTTCTCTTGTCTCTATTGCCGACTCATGCCACCATTCAATCTTTTTTTTTTTTTCTCTAGCAAAGCTTTTGCTTTGTTTGTTCTTATCTCCAATTTCTCTCAATTGTATGTGTTGTGTTTATGTGTGTGGTTCGGTCCCACTCTTTCATTTCATTTCAATTTTTGTTTTTTTACTTTTTGTCTCATGTGCTCACCATTTTCACAACCGCATCTTCCTTCTCTCTCTTTTGTTTTTGTCAACCGAAGTTCATCCCTTTGGTATATATATCCTTTATGCTTGAAAATAAATATAGTGCATTTAATAGAAAAATGGGATATCTTAGTTTTCAATTTGGACTCACTTAAATTTTTGGACTCCATAAATGATTTGATTGAACTCTTTTTGTCACTTCAATTGGGCTCTTAAATTTAAAATCTCTAATCGAGCCCCTTGGCTTATTCATATAAGCCTCATTTATACTTTATTTTTATAAAAAAAGTTCTTTTAGATTTAATTGGATTCGGGCGTTACAGATTTGGTCTGCAGTAATAGAGACTAGTTTTCTAATCTCTATCACTAGAGACCAGAATTTGGCCTTCATCCTGGTCTCTTATGGAGACCAATTCTTTTTTGAGATATTATAAACAACCCTCTAAAAGTAAAATAATTGTGAATGACCTCTGGTTTTATTTTTATTAGGTGAATCACTCTCTATTGTCTAAAAAATTCAACTGGTGTTAAAATTTGAGGACAAAATGGTAATCTAATAAATTAATTAAAATTTTAAGATGAGGAAAATTGTTAAAAATTTATAAAAATTTAAAAAATATATATATATATATAACCTATGCTGTCTATCTTAGAGATGGACGTAGAGATCAAAATAATTTAAAAAATTGTAAAACTTTTAAAAGCAAAAAAATTAAAAAAAAAATAATTTTCTAAAAAATATTAAAATGCACCATCCAACACATTGATGGATGGTGGACATCATTCGAAAAACAAAATAATTAAAAAAAAAAATATTTTTTAAATGGTGGAGGGTGGATATCCAATCTCCCTTTAAAAAAATCAACATCAACCAGAAAAAATAAATAAAATAGAAATAAAATAGAAAAAAACAATCCATTCATCAACCCATCAACATTAACCAATGCCGAAAACATTAACAAGACATTATCCTCAATCCACGATCATCAACATCACACCATTTATCAATCCATCATCAACCTACCATCAGCAATATCAACCTGCAATCTCATTTCCAACATCTGCAAAATAAACAAATCCACAAAACCCAAAATCATCAAAATTTATATATTCAATTAAAATCCAAAAAATTAAAAACAAAAAAAAATTAACAATTTAAAAAAAAAATGAATTGCACAACACTTCCCTGAGGTTTGCCTAAAAACATCCAAAAACACATTTACTCTTGTCTTACACCAAACCCCCATGTCGTTAGTTGACTTGCGTCAACTTTAACGGTTGATCAGGAGTTTTGGTCAAATGACCATTTTACCAATGAATAAGAGAAAAAATAAATTAATTAATTAAATAAAAGTAAATAGAATAAAAATAAATTAAAAATTAAAATTAAAAGTGTGTCTCTACTATCCATGGTGGAGATTTTTTCTATTTTTTAAACATAAAAAATATATTAAAATTTTAAAAAAAGAAAAATAAATTAATAATTAATAGCTAAAATATGAAAACTAAATTAAAAATATGAAAAATAAATTAAAAGTTTAAAAATTTGTTGCAAAAAATATATATATATATATATATATAGATTTTCATATCTGGAACTTGAAAATAAAAATTTTAAAAAAAAATTATTGCAAAAAATTTAAAAGAGAGAGAGGGAGAAAGAGAGAGAGAGAGAGAGAGAATTCCAGATCTTCAAGTTGAAGATCTAAAGCCAGATCTTCAACTTGAAGCTTTGGAATCCAAAAAATAAAAACTCATGTTCCATCACAAACCTTCCCTCCACTAACAGTTTGGCATGCCTCTCTTCCCTCCTCCACACTCTTATTCACTCTCTCAAACTCACCATTCTCAACCACCACCACACTCTCGACCTTCTCACTGACCTCTCCCTCTACCACCGCTGCCTCTCTTGCTTACGGTTCAACTTTCTCACCTCTGAGTTAGAGGTCCATCATAGTTCTGCTCTCAACCAATCATCAACCTCTATCACCTCATCTCTACTCCCAATCATCGACTCTAAGTTCTGCTCTTCATCGTACAAGTGGAGGTCCATCTCTACGATAGAGACCATATAGGTCTCCATCATAGTGATGGAAATTCGAATTGAGATCTCCAACATATGAGGTTCCTGATTTTGGTCTTCATCGCCTTGACGAAGACTCAAAATCTAGTCTCATTGTTCGTTGTTCTTTCGTTTTCTCATTGGTTTCTTAGGAACCAAATGGGAGATATTTTGTGTTGTTGTTGTGAACTGGAAAATGGAAAGCCCAAACAAGAATGACTTTTTGGAATATAATAGTTTCCTTGTCGGGGTGCTTTGTTTTGTAGTGCTTGTTTTGTCACATTTCTCTTTTTATTTTCAGGATTATGTTTCTTGTTTTGGTTTTTTCAAGTTAAAAGAAATAGTATATTGGTTGTTGTTAGGGTTTGTGCTCTAAAAGCTTGTAATTTATAAACGTTTAAATAAATAATAAATAAATATATATTTTTTATTCAATTTATGTGCATTTGTGAAATATTTGTTTCATATGAATATCATGTAACATCCATGATTACTTATGTAGTCTCAAACTAAATATATAAGTGTTATATACAAGAAAATTTAGTTTGAGATTAGTAATCTAAAAGTCCGTAGAAAGCAAACAAAGTTGGATTCTTTGTTTGTGTTAAATCTACAGCTGCAGTTCATTTTGTATTTGATATGATGATCTTATTTAGGATTGTTCATGTGGCATTATAAAAATGAATTCACCTTATATAATAAAAATTATATGGGACTGGATCACGATAAAAATGAATTTCTTATTAATATCTTTTAAACAAATAAATTTATATATATTGACTAGATGATCATATATGGATTGATCTTAATCCTGATTATTTTATAGACTCTTATTTGTTGAGTCATATCTTTTGATTTAAATGTGTGAGACTATTATAGATTTACAGTCTATAAGCTTCATATTTTAGAGATGTGATTAAATAAGTGGCTGAAAACATTCTACACAATAGTGGAATTCACTCCTTGTGAAAACTAGATGAGTAGTTCCCTTAAGTGTTTATTTGGGTCGTAAACAATAAGAGCGTTCGACTTTTTATTTATGAGTAAACGAAAAGTCAAATTCATAAGTTGTTATGATATTTTTCATTAGAGAATTAATTGTATTTAATGGAATAAGATATAATTAGAAAGGTATAACGGACTTTAATGACTTAACCCTAATTATGAACTATTTGTTGAAGATCGAACCATATAAAATGATTAAATTGATGGACACCGAACATTCAAATTTTGTAAAACATCTACAATTTTGAGAGTGCAATATTAAGTTTTGAGTGAATTATTTAATTAAAGAGTTTAATTAATAATTTCTATATTACTGGAGCTCAAATTGTAGATCCATTTGGTCCCTTTGCTAGCTCACAACCATATAAGAAAATAAATGGAAGAATATAATTGGATTGTCTAATTATCAATGTCACATATAAATTTTATGGATCGTTCGCAAATTATTTAAATAATTTGATTATTTAAATATATGTGATTATCTAATTAATTGTTAATTGTTTAATTATCTGCAGAGGTTGGGTTCAATTCTAAATGATGTCATTAAATTATTTATGATTTAGAATCATTTAATTTAATGAAAAATCATTTAATTAATTAATGGAAATCATAATTTAATTTAATTGGAATTAGATTTCATATTAAATTAAATTATAAGAGTTTTAATTTAATAGGAATTGGATTTCATATTAAATTAAAAGTAAAGAGTTCCAAGCCAATGAGGAATTTGATCTCATATATGATAGGAACTAAGTCTTTCAATTTAAAAAGGAAATTGGATTCCTATTTAAATTGAAAAACTCTGGCTTACCATTATAAAAGGTGTTTTATCATGGTAGCAAAAGATAATTTTTTTTTTTTTTTTTTTGTGGCTTCTTGAACCAAAAACTTCGATTAATTAAAAACACCTTGTTGCTAGCCCTATCATAAGAAATCAAGAAATTTGTTTTTCTGATTTTTACAAAATTTCTTTCATGAAAAGATTTTGTTATTTGATTGTTTGAGATTTTACTCATACACAGTTTCTTTTGTGAAGGGTTATAGCAAGGAACATCGCTTGGTGAGGAAAATGCGAATCAAAATTGATCAATTCAATCTTTATGCAAGGTAAGATTTGATCTTATTAATTTAATTATTGATTTGTTATTACTAGCATCGATTGAGTACATTTTTGTTTGGAACAATTTTTAAAATCCACGTTTCCACATTAATCTAAAATCGATTTTTCCCTTCAATCGTTACAAAGATGGAGAGCATCAAAGCTCCATTCAGGGGTATAGCAAGTGATGTTATTGGTGTTGTGATAATGATTCAATCTCGTTGTTATCTTCATCTGGAGATGGAGATTGCCTCAGATCCTTGTTTGTAAATTTGATGTTGTTTAGAGAGTGAATGAGAGTGTGGGGGAGAGAGGAAAGATGTGTTAAACTGTTAATAAAGGAGAGGTTTGTAATGGAACATGGGTTTTTATTTTGAAGATTGAAAACCAAATCTTCAAACATTTTTTTTTAAAAATTTTTTTTTCTAAGATTTGGGCAGATCTTCAACTTGGAAATCTATCTAGATCTTGAACTTTGTTTTTCAGATTTTTTTTTTCTAAGATTTGCGAAGTTCGATCTACCCAGAAGTTCGATCTACCCGGAACTTCAATCTATTTTTTTCTTAATTTTTTTTTATTTTTTTTATTTTCTATAATTTAAATTATAAAAAAAATAAAAATAGTAAAAGTCTAAAATACCCTCAAATTAGGTGGGTTTGACTAACATTAACAGTCTTTGACTAACGGAATGAGAGTGGTGTGTAATAAAATGATAATATATTTCCAAGTGTTTTTAGGCAAACCTCAGGAAGGTGTTGTGCAGTTCCTTAAAAAAAAAAAAAATTGACAAGCCCAGTTGAATCTAGGTTCGACGAACCTAATATTTATCTGGGTTTGAAGAGCCCAATTGAATTTGGATTCGAACCCAGACAATCTGAGTTCGTCAAACTCAAATTTTCGAACCCAAATAGAATTTGGATTCAAAGAAGTGGAACAACCCAATTGAATCTGGGTTTGAACCCAGACGATTTGGGTTCGTTTAACCCAGATTCAACTAGGTTCCATGAACCCAGATTTCCAAACCCAAATAAAATTTGGATAAGAAGAAGAGGAAGAAGAATAACAGAGATGGAAAGAGAGACGATGGGCGAATGGTGATGAATTTTTTTTATTTAGTTTTTTAATATTTATATGGTGAAAATATTTTTTTTTTTAGAAAATTATTAATTTTTTATTTAAAAATTTTATATTATTTTTTATTTAATATTATTACTAATTAATAATCAATAAATTTAAAGAGCATTTCAATCATCACATAAGTTTAAAAGGTATGATAGGAATTTTATAGAATCTTGGTAAAGGTATTTTGGTCATTTCAGGATTTTTGATGGAAAATGTTAACATTTTAGATGGAAAGTTAACAGTAGGGGGCAGTTCACTTAATAAAAAAAAAAAAAAAGGAGGGGGGATGGGGGGTGGTCATTTTTTAATAAATCAAATTTATTAAAACCTTGCAAGTGCACAAATCGTTTGACTGAGTGTAACGATAAACAGAGATTGATCCTACAAGGAGTTTCAATTTACTATAATTTTAAATTTATTTAAACTAGAGCAATTAAAATAAATTAAGAGGGCTTTTGGAATTAAATTGAGATTAATGCATAAAATTAAATAAAAGAAAATCAATGAATGAAAGCTTAGTTAGGACATCCTATCCACCACTAAACAATTCCTCAATTTGCTAAAAAGATTAATAAAGTAAATTCATGATAATGCATGATGAAAGTATTCACGACAAGGTATGATTAACTCATGTTGTATAGATTCTTCCTTAATTTGTATACAAATCGCATGATGTCTACGTAGATATGTGTATTCCTAATTATAACCTAGCTTGATGTCTACTTAGGTTTAATAATTGGAACCCATTAAGCACTAGAAGAATATGAATATCACACAAATCCTAGAACATGATGTCTATTCTAGGTATCTATGAATTAATGTCCCTCAATTAGTTCATAAGCAATTGATTGTTGCAAACAAAGAATATGCTCATATGATATACGGTTTATATTCTTACAACATAATCTTAAAAATATGTTTCTAAGGTGATCAATCAAAGAAACAAAATAAATAGAATAAAATTAAACTAGAGACATTAATTTCATCATGCAAAATATAAATCTTTATTAAAAAGATAAACAAATTGAGTTCATGTTTAGGGATTCAAGTTAGCCCTAACTAATAAACTAACTAAATAAAAAGAAAAAAAAAAAGAACAGATGAAACCGAAGCCTTCAGCCTTGCTCCTCTGCTTCTTTCTCTGTCTTCTGATCTCCCTTAATTGAATGGTGAAAGCACCTATTTATAGGCAGTCAATCCTTGAGAGACAAGATTTCCTCAATTGAGAAGGATTCCACTTTCAACTTTGATTTAGAATCAAGTTTTGATTTGGAATGTGAATCCTTTTATTTTTGGACTAAAACTCTTCCTAATTGCTTAACTCATTTAATTAGGATGCTTCAAGGTTTAGGAAATTGATTAGGAATGCTAAAAGAGGAAATTCGAATTTCTTATATTTTCTCGTAACTATCAGGTCTCATGACACTAAATCAATCATAACATTCTCTAGAAAATTCCAATTGATAAACCGTCAGTGGTTATGGAAACTAGAGATCCGGGGCTTTAATTTGATAGGTTATGGCTCACATAACTCAAGCCATACACTTCGTACGAGCTCCTGCAAGTTACGTCACGTTTCTACCCAAAATTCTGCAATTTCCTTCTAAAACATTCTCCAATTCCTTGAGCTGCAATTAATCTTCAAAAATCCTTCGATTCCATCATTTTTCTTCTCAAAACCTAATTCAAAGCATAAAAACATAAAACAAATTAAAAGTACCAATTCCACACAAAAACATAGCATAAATAATAGGTAATATGTGCATAAAATAATAATAATTAATGACTCAACATCGTTCATGATTATTTCACTTTCCAAGGGGTTTTTCATAATATCCATTTTTTTAATTCTTTTGTTTTTTAATTAAATTAAAATACGTATTTCAAAATATTATTTTATTTTTAAATGAAAATCTTAGGGTTTAAATTGTCTTTTTACCTTTTATATAATTTTTTTTTTTATAATATATTAACGTTAGGAGAGATTTTTGACAAAAATGAAATCATAGGTGGTAAAATGAACATTTTTAAAAACTATAATAGGTTTTTTTAGGATTATCGCTTAAACATATGAATAAAATGCTATATACTATCATGCGCATAGAAAGGCACCGATGGTTAGGGCTTGCTTTCTTTGCTTTCAACTCACCACGATTCGAACCCTTCCATCATCAAAACATGTTGCATTTTGTCATTTTTTTTAGTTAATTTATATGTAATAGAATAATTCATAGCAATTATTTTACGAGAGAAGCATGGTAATGGAATGGATCTAAGTGACAATTATTATTATTATTATTATTATTATTATTATTATTATTATTGTCATATATACAAGATAATCTAAATGACTACTATTATTATTATTGATGCAGTGGATTCTACATGATTGGAATGAAGAAGATGGTATAAAGATTTTGAAAAATTATTGTAAGGCAATACCAGAGATCAATAGAAAGCTAATACTCATTGATATCGTTGTAAAACAAAATGATTTTCAGCTTGGCAATGAAATGATTTTGTGCAATAAGGTAGTGACGGGTGTCAGGTCTGAATCCAAGTGGACCCAGAAAATAAATGGAGCTTAAAAGGAAATCAATAAACGGGCCCAATTTAAGTGCAAACTTAAGTAATAATTTTGTTGGTTTTCAATACACCCCTTGCTTTGGTTAAATGCAGTCTGTAGAAAGAGTTTGGATGTTAGCCCTTTATTGTAATTTTATGGGTTTCCCAGGAATAGTCCCTAAGTATCGATTAGAGACTCTAAATGGTTTATGGAAACGCTTAAGGTCATAGAGAACTCATAAGGATTGAATTAAACTCAATTGGAGATAAAACGAGAAGTTAAAATAGTAAATGAGATCGAATAATTTTTAAGGTAAAAAAGGGACTAAATTAAAAATAAGTTTTAATAATTGTGGTCAAAGTAAAATTAAGCTAAAAGCTAAGGGAGGAGACTGCAATTTTATCAGGACGTGACTGTCATTATAGGATTTGTTTGGGGAGGAAAATAGAAGCCAAAGAGTTGGTTGACTTATAAAAATCAACTCAGTGAGCTTCACCGAACCAGAAGAGAAAGAAGAAGAGAGGAAAGAAGAAGAGAAAGAAGAAGAAGAAGAAGAAGACCTCGCCGCCGACCAGCTACCATCGTCGAACCAGCCGCCGAGCAGACCGTTGCCGAGCAGCATCGCGACGGCAAAAGCATACCCAAAGTTGATTGAGCTCACCGACCTGCAGACCAGACCCGATCATGCAAGATCGACGACCGATGATGACGAGGAGGAGCTGTCGACGTACACCAGACTAAGATCGAACTAGAACCCGAGCTCGTCACCACGAAATCAGACTAGATCGGAGCGAAACCGACGACGATGAGCTGCTATCTTGATCACCCTACAGAACCCGACTTCAAGCACGGCTGATCCACGTTATTTTCAGCTTCAACTGAGCTCGATTTCAGCTCGAAACCAGGATAGCGCACGATCGAGCAGAACCAGAATAGAAAAGGTAGATCGAGGAAGAAGAATGAGAGATCAGTCGAGAGAGAGAGAGATCGCGCAAGGGAGAGGAAGGAGAGGAAGATCCAACCGAACCCAGCCTAAAAACAGCTTGAAATTAGTCCCAAAGCGAAGTCAACGCGAGAGGAAAAAGGGGTAAGTTATTCGATTCGAAATTGATTCGCGTTGATGATTTTTATTAGTGATTTAAGTTAAGTTTGAATTGGATTTTATTGCAATTTGTTATTGATTGATATTGAGTAAATATGAGTTGAAAAATAAGCGAATTAGTGTTAATTGGGAGCTTAGGAAACTAAGAAAATATCAATGATTTAAAGAGAATCCAAATCGTGCGCTAAGCTAATTTGAAGGGCGATTTCGTAAATTAACCCTTATGGTGTCCATTAAGTGTTCAGATGACCCTAATAAGTTTAATTAGGAGTATTGAAGCTATTAAAGTGAAAGATTAAGATTAGAAATCAAAATGGAGAGTTGCGCCTAAAAAGGGTCATATAGGGGCGATTGTGTAATTTCGAGTTTTCAGAAGTGACGTGAACGAAAATTTACATTTCCTTATGTTGTGTAGGTGACGAGGGCGCTCGAGGATCGAGGTGAGAGGATTAGGGGCTCCGTACGCGCCATTTTCAGTCATCAGTTTTGTGAGTGAATTTTGTTAAAAGATTTTAAAAGTATTTTATATTATTAAGTTTAGTTAATAAGTAACTGTTTGAGTTTATTTTAAATGCATTGATATAAGCATGAATTTAGAGCTTGAAATGATGTTATTTTGTGCTTGTGCACTTATAAAAGATATTATAGTACTTAATGCATTCAGAAAATAAGTTTTAGTGTTTATTGCACTCAGAAATCAGATTTTAGTGTTTTATGCACCCAGAAAAGAGAATTGTGCTTTTGCACCAGAAAGTTAGAGCAAAAAGAAATGTATTTTCAAACCCATAAGTATACCCTCAGAGATTTCATATCAGTTTAGACCCGGCCGGTTTATCCTACATCAGTTAGCACAGTCTTGGGTAGGGGGTAAGTCACTAACCTGAGGGGATAAGTGTTTGAGTCTGTCAGTCAAGTCGCCATTACTGATGTGGGGTAGTGTTTCGTGTGCTATGGTTAGCATTGGGCAATTCCGCATATAGCCGCAAGAGTACAGATTTAGGGATACTATGGTAATTTTGATAGATATTAAGAAACAGCTTTAAAAAGAAAAACATATTTGAGAGAAAAGAAGTTTTAAAATTATTATTCCAGTTATTTATGATTTTCAGTTACAAGTTTTAAATTTAAAAGCAAGCCTATGTTTATATATAAATTCTCTTATTTAAGTTGATATTTAAGAGATTTAAGCTTGAAACGTTTTAGAAATAGAGAATAGTTTTCAAACGTTTTCAGAGGAGGAAGTTTAGAAAATCAGATTTTCAAATAAAAGAAATATTATCACTCACTGAGCTTTAGCTCATTATATTTTCTGTTTTATATAAAAACCTTCTCAGGTACTCTCAGCAGTTAGCCGAGAAGCAGCATCATCTCTAGCGGGCGAGCCAGTGCGACACGACATCATTTGAGCAGCCTATTTTGTTTCATCAATTATATTTTCATGTAAATATTTTTTAAAAGTGCATAAATGATTTGTAATTATTCGCTCGTAAATGTTTTTAAATTGTTTTTGATTAAAATGTGTTTTATTAAATTGTGTTTGGATTTTATTGAGTTGATTTGAAAATCAAATGCATGATTGAGGCCTATGGGCAACCAGAACTTGGGTTGGTGATAAATTTTAGTCGAAGTGTTGAATTTTATAATTTGCATGGTGGCAAAGTCCGAAAAACAAATGGGATGCTGCCCAAATTTTTATAGAATGTTTTGTAAAGGTTTAAAATAAAATTGAAAAATTTCCTACGCGTTTTCAGTTTTTAAAGAAAAACAAATCCAACAATGTTTTAGAAAGCATCAGAGACTTTAGGGTTCATTCCACGGGTTTCGCTTAGCCCGACAAGTCGGGTTTGAGAGGGATCCGTTGGGATGCCCAGCGTGACCTATCGGATCAAAGCTAGAGGTATCCGGGTCGGGTCGCGTCACTGGAAATTGAAAATAAGGAGACAGGCGTGAAATTGAATAAGAAAGTTGTGTGATAATGGCCAATATATATTTTTTTAATTTAGAAAATGGATAAGTGTTGTGCCAAATTGAAAGCAAAAGAAACAAAAAGCAAATCAATTTGGAATGAGACAATATGGTGAGTTAGCCAAGAAAGAGAGAATGGTGTCATGGTGTGAAACCAAAAGCAATTGACGGAATTACAATTTAGCTACCCAGACGAAACTCTAATTCAAGCGGAGCAATTATTTGGATATTATTACAATTTACCTACCTCCCGTTATCAACTTTCCGTTAAAATTGCCTGTGAACAGTAAAAAAAAAGGAAAAAGACGAAAATGCCCTTGATTGTTGAAGTTGATGTAATTGACCGAATAAAAAATTGAAAAATCAAAATTGAAAAATTGAATAGAGATTGAACTGCTGCCTTTGTTCTGGTTCAGCTCCAGTCACACTTCATCACTGTTCCGACGAGATTTGGTCGCGTTTGGGTTATGATCTCGAGTTGAAAATGGCGTGGATCAGCTTGTTTTCGCGTCGGGTCTTCGTGGTGGTCGTGATGGCACTTACCGTCGCCAGTTCTGCTCCGATCTACCTTCAATCTGTCGCCGGTTCTGCGTGCATGGAGGACTGGTCTTGGTTGAGTTCGGCGAGGTCTGGTTCGTGCTTGGCGTCGGCTTGAGCTGGGTTCTACAGGTCATGCGCGTCAGCAGCTCCCCTCGTCGTCGTCGTCGGTCTGGTTGGGGTGCGGCAATGGGTCTAGTTTGCTTCGGCTGCTCGGTTTGTGGTGAGATCGTGGCTGCGTCGACGAGCTTGGCGTTGGTCTTGGTCTGGTCGGAGCTGCTCGGTCCGTCGGTTCTCTTCTTCTTCATCTTCTTTCTCTCCTTCATCTTCTTCAATCTGCCATCACCTTCTTCCTTTGGCGTTCATCCCTTCACCTCTTTCATCTTCCTTCACCTTCTTCCATCTGCTTTCATCTTCTATCCACCACTAAGCCCTCAAAATACCACCATGAATAAAAGCGAGCACGAGTAGTTCCATACCCGGTAGACCTAGGAGCAGTAGATCTAAACGCAGTAGAGGGAGCAAAGGCAAGGCAGTAGATGGCATCTGTTCCAACCACATATACAGATTGAGATCGATACCCTGCATTAGTAGCAGCACTTGTAGAAGCACCGCCATTACTAGTAGCAGCAGAGTAAGAAGCAGAGGGTGACGGAACGGAATAGAATCTCAGAATCTCAGTTCGGAACATCTCTTCCTATTCTTTCTATCTCCTCCGGCCCAACTACTGGCTGGCTGGATTTCAGCACTCAACTCCACCTCCAGCTTGCCTTGTGTGTTCCCCAGCCCCCTGTCCAACCGATGCTTCTTTGCAACCTAAGCGATGTGGCTCCCATCTTCCACTCCTAGTTTCGTCCAGTGCCCGGCAGCTAAATGGATGGAGATGGGTTGACCTAAGATGGAGGCATCTCAGACGGATGATCTAAGAATTTTTTTTTTTTTTAAATTCATTTAATTTTTTTAATTTTTTAGACCACTGCCCATCGAAATGACGACTTTACCCCTGAATCAGTTCACGGTAACCGAAAGTTGATAACGGGAGGGGGGTAAATTGCAATAATATCGAAACAATTGCTCCGCTTGAATTAGAGTTTCGTCTGGGTAGCTAAATTGTAATTCCGTCAAAGCAATTTTATTGAATAAAAAGAGGCAGGTGGCTGTTATATAGATTAATATATATATATATTAGAGAATAGTGAGGCGGTGCAATGGCAATGATATAGAGATATATATGTATAAACTTTGAACGGCAGCAGCCAAAACACACAAAAGAACTCGTTCAACAGCAGAAAAGAAAGAAAACCATGAGAAGAGAAGAAAAAGAGAGATAAGAGAAGGAAAAGGAAATTCAGATAGTGGAAATGAAATATTTAGGTGTTTGATTTATTCAGATAAGTAAGTTTATTTTAATGGGATTTGGATTCTTGGAAATTAGTTACTCTTTCTATAAATTCTAAATTGATTTTTATGTGATTTTAAGATAGATTTATGTTTATAAGAAATTAGATGGAAACCTGTTTTAGATCCAGATTTGAGTAAAAGAGTTATGTGAGTGAATAGTTTATTTTAATCAAATTGATTTAATTATGCTTGTTTATATGTCAATTTTTTGTTATTTATTGGAAGTAAATATTTCAATTAGTTAATTGATTTTACATATTAGGAATTATGATTTACGTTTGAATTATCAGTTATGTTTTATGATTGACTCGAGAATTTATCATATATATATATATATGTATTAGAATTTTAAACATAATTTTAATTTGATACTAGTAGTTTGACTTTATTATAAGAAAGATTTCAACAAATTTTAAGTAATATTTATTTATTTATGTTTCTAGAAAAGTATTTATTCAGAAGTAAATGTATGTTCAGAAAGCGATTTATTTATATTTGTATACGAAAATCTTTTAAGATTTGATAATGAAAATAAACAATATTTTCAGAACATCAAAATTGTACTCTCCCCTTTAATGGTCAAATAGGCTACATGTGTGAGTCTTAGATTGGCCCAACACGTGTATGATAGATGTCAAAAAAGTCATTGAGTTTTCAAGAGAGTCATTGAATCGTCCAACACGTATATAGGAGATGGTATCCCTTGCTCTAAATGTGTGTTGAGTATTTCTACCACATATAAAAAATTTTCCTGGGTACTAGTTAGTGTAGATTTTCGATTATAGATATTATATACTGAGATTGACCAGTGTAAAAAGAGATTTATAGAACACCAGATTTATATAAAGAGATTTCAGAAAATTTTTACAAGTTATAGACTGTCATATTTTATATTATAAAAGTTATAAAGATAATTTATATAGAAATTTTCAGTTTTACTATGATATGAGATTTAAATTCAATTTTATCTTTTAGATATAATTGTGTGTTATTACTAATTATATAATGTTTTATTTATAAATACTTTTAGAAAATTTATATCCATTCACTGGGCATTAGTGCCCATTCTTTTATAAAACCCATTCTTTCAGGTATCCAATGTAGGTTTGTACAGAGTATTACATATTGTGAGAAGGGCCACATGATGATTACAAAATAAATTATTATTTTTATGCAGAAACAAATTTTGCATCAGTGTATATTATTTTTAATTAACTAGATTTCGTAAACGTGTTTCGAGATTAGTTTTATAAATGAAATATCTTTTTCAGATATTTAATGAATATTTTGATTATTCAGTTCAGGGTCTAACATGAGAAATTTACAGATTTTTTATTTGTTTAGATTAAATTTATTTTGCTAAAGAATTTTCAATTTGTTCAACTTATATTTATAAAGCGACTATGAGATTTATGATGATTTTTCTAAAATATTTTTCATTAAATCCATATTTCAATAAGAAATACTTCAGTTTTCGCAAGATCTTTCTTAACTCGAGATAAGTGTCGGGATAGGTCCTTTCAATGGGTGTAAGGACAACATAATAAAATAAATATTAAACTAAAGCAGTAACAAGGGATATATGCAGCATAAATGCAGGAACAACAGGGCATATCACAGTTGCATGTGCAATAAGGTAGTGATGGGTGCAAAGAGACAGCATAATAAAATAAACATTATACTAAAACAATAACAGTATCAGTAACAGGGGCATGTGCAAGAAGAAGGGAATTTCATACTAAAATATAAACTAAAACTTATCATAAAACTCTGAACTAAAACTTATCATGCCACAATAAAAGTTTTTCATACTAATTTCAACAAATAAAAATATATCTTTGTATACAACAAATAATAATATTGTTATTATAATAAAAACAATAGAAATTAATGTAAAACATACCTTTTCACAACTAATTTTATTTGAACATTTTCTTTAATTCTTCATACTTTGCAATCAAATTGTATTCCTTGAAACGGATTTGGTGTTTAAGATTAGAATTTAGAAGAAAAATTAGAGTTTGATAGAGTGAAAATAAGAAGAGTTAGGATTTGGGAGAGTAAAAAGGCTTATGATATAAATGATATTTTAATTAATAATTGGTGAGTGTACTAATAAAATATTTACCCTTTTACTAATTTACTCAGGGATAATAATGTGTATTTTTTTTTTCTCAAGTGCTAATTTTGGGGTGCACATACAATTTTTGAGGGGTGAAGATATCGCCACTCAAAAACATATTAGAGGGGCAGTGGGTTATGAATAATTGAATATGATGATACAGATGATATTGTGTCTAAGCTACCTCCCACTAGATGTAAACTCTCATTCGCATACATGACTAGATAAGTAGAATTAGTCAAGTTAAGTTGAGAGCATAGAGTGAAATAAACAAAGTTTTTTTAAATGTTCAATAAAGAGATGAAAGAGATTAATAAACAAATGACTAATGTCAAATTCAAGTCTTTAAATTGTGTAGAGAATTTGATAAAAGACATGGAATATGATTTTAGAACAAGTTCCAAGAAAGGGCATTTTAGTCATTGTCATTGGAGTCATAAGTTAGTATGACCTATAGACTAAATTAAAAGAAGTTCATAAGTTACAAGTTAAGATAGGATAAGTAAAAGTTAAGTGGCAAAAATCAATTAAAGAAAGGATACGATGCTCATTTATGGAATTGTTAAAGCTATATATACCACACTTAGAGAAATTTGAAGCAATTCTCGCCACAAACACAAGTCAACCCATGAGTCACAAACAAGAAGGGAGAAACGAGAGACAAAGAGAGGTGTGTGTGTGTGGTTCGACCAAGAAGACAAAAAGGGTGATCAAAGTTGTTTCAACTCATTTTTGGACTTCTAATCCATCAATCAAGCTTCCCTAAGCTAGGAAATCAAACTTGAAGCATCAAACAAAGCCAATCAAGGTTAGTTCATCCATTTTAAGCTTGTTGTGGTGATGGTTGTGTTGGTTATTTTGATGATGTTGAAGTTGGTTTTGATGGGAGGTTTTTACCTTTGTTGAGAGAGGATTTATTTGAGATTGGAAAGCTTGTGTAAATGGCATGAAAACCTACTAAGATGGATGAGCTAGGGTTGGCTTGAGATAGATTTTAAGTAGATTTTGGATTGGAAATCAATGGAATGACATGTAGACTAAGTGTATGACAAAATGCCTAAAAGAACCAACATATGAAACTTGAAAGAAATGAACCTAGGGTATGTTAGTGATTGTAAGTTTATATGAAGAGGTATGAGAAACCAATGGAATGAAAGTGTTTTAAGCATAAATTTAGGTTGGTTAAGTGACAAATAAACTCATAGAAATGTTAGAATTGCAATCAAAGCTATTCCATTGTAATGCATTGTAAGACACATGGGAAAGACATATTGAGTTGTCATCAAAAAACACTTCTTTTATGGGTTTGATTGAAGTGTATGAGTAGGTTAGAGTGTGTATAACACTAGGAAAGAAAGAATTAAGTTTTAGGATGAAATGTGTGAAAAAACCCCCTAAAAACGGATGAAAAATGAGGTTTTCTTAGATTTCGATATCCAAACGATATCGGAATTCGATGAAATTTTATGGGTGACCACATTGGGAGATAAGAAGAGTGTGGGAGAAAGAATTGGAGCAAAAGAATGCATGGTTTGGGCTGTGCATTCAATTCGGGTTTGAGGGGTCTAAAAGGACCATTTTGAGTTCCAAGCTTCAAATTATGATGGGAAGCATGTGGGGACACTCCTTGGTGTATATAAGAAGGGTTTATGTAAAGAAATTGGGAATTTGGAGCATAGATCAAAGAGAAATTGAAATGAGAAGCTACTAGTGTAGAGAGAATTTTATAGAGTTAGTATAGTTAGGTGCATCTTAGTGCATCTTTGCATTGTTTATTGAGCACATTCTAATTGTGCTTATCATGTGTAGGTGAGGAGTGTCCGACCGATCACAAGAGGGCTTTTGAAGCTCATCCGAGTTAAGCCCAAGCTTAAGGTGAGTGCACTTTCAAAGAGTTTTCTAAGTGATTTTATGCTTTTGCATTGATAAGCTATATTTTATGCTTTTGCATGTATAAGTTCTTGTATTTAAATGCATGTCTTGTATTTGTAAAGTAAATGAGTCTAAGGACTCAAGTTTAAAAGCTTTCAAGTTAAAGCTTTTGTGCTTGTGCAACAAGTATAAAGATTTGTAAGGTATAACATTAGAGAAAAACAAGTTTTCAAAGGCTATAAGTACCCACTAGTTTATCGAGTTCAGACCCGAACGGTATATCCCGCTTAATAAGGCAAGGGTTGGGGGGAACATGAGATGCCCCAATCCGGACCGCCACTAGACTCCTATCCGAATGGTACGCCCAGGCACCCCAACAAATCCTTCTAAACCCATCTTGATGGGGAAAAAGGCATTCGAGGAGTGAACCCTCTTAACTTAAAACTTAACTTGAGCGGAAACTTAATCTTTTACACCTTAAAGTTGAAATGGTTTGGGTTGGTTTAACATTATTTATTTGGTCATTTTTAAAGCTCAAAACTGACAGCATAACGGCTGCAATTTGGATAAACAAAAAACCTAAAAAACAATTTGGACACTTCAAACTATATTCATAATTTAATCCAACTTCTCGCAATCCAGTTTAGCAAATTAGAAACCTTTAAAGACAAAATATAAACATGCACTTTTAAATCCAACAAGCTTAATTTTATAAGCACAAAATGGTGCACTTTTACACAACTCTTAAAGTATAACTCTTTTTATACAAAATGTACAAACATATGCAAAATACAAAAGACACAAAATATGCATATTACATTCTTCAAGAAACAATTGCCAATACTTGCGCCCACTTGAATACGGAGGAGGGAAGCTTCACTAGTCTTCATCCACACAAGTACCTGAGGAGGTTTTTATAAACAATTTGAAGAGTGAGCTATAAAGCTCAGTGAGTGCAATAGTTTATAAACTTAACTTTACTTTCCGAAAACTTCCTCCTTAGAAAACTTTAATAAAAGTTTTTATTTCTTAAAAGATATTTAAAGTATAATTCTTATTCAATTGCATAGCATCAATATAGACAACTGATAGTAAACTGGTAAAGCATAAATTTGAACATGCTTAAAAATAACTTAACTTTATAAAAGCACCATTCGTAACCCTAATCTCTTGACCACACGACGACTTAGCTAAGGCCGCAAGTGTGGTAGGTCATAAGGCGATGTATGTGACATCCACCGCAACCAACTCTCTGAGACCTCTCAGTAACTACGTGCGGAATTTTGTATCGCTAACCGTAGTGTGAGACCATATCCCACAAAGTAGGGGCGACGCACTCACTTATAACTCTAACCATACAGTTAGTGACTCGTTCCCCCCAACCCTTGCCTTACTAAGTGGGATATACCGTATGGCTCTGAACTCGATAAACTAGTGGGTACTTATGGCCTTTGAAAACTTGTTTTTCTCTAATGCTATGTCTTACAAATCTTTATACTTAGTGCACAAGCACAAAAACTTTAACTTGAAAGTTTTAAACTTGAGTCCTTGGACTCGTTTACTTTACAAATACAAGACATGCATTTAAATACAACTTATACATGCCAAAGCATAAAATATAGCTTATCAATGCAACAGCATAAAATCACTTAGAAAACTCTTGGAAAGTGCACTCACCTTAAGCTTGGGCTTAACTCGGATGAGCTTCAAAAGCCCTCTTGTGATCCAGTCGGACGCTCCTCACCTACACATGATAAGCACACTTAGAATGTGCTCAATAGACAATGCAAAGATGTACTAAAGTGCACCTAACTACATTAACTTTATAAAATTCTCTCTACACTAGTAGCTTTTCTTTTCAATTTCTTTTTGATCTATGCTCCAAATTCCTAATTTCTTTGCATAAACCCTTCTTATATACCCCAAGGAGTGTCCCCATATGCTTCCCATCATAAATTAAAGCTTAGAACTCAAAATGGTCGTTTTTGACCCCTCCAACCCGAATGTGATGCACAGCCCCAAACCATGCATGCTTTTGCTCTAATTCTTTATCCCACACTCTTCTTATCTCCCAATGTGGTCACCCGTAAAATTTCATCGAATTCCGATATCGTTTGATAGGTGTTTTGGGCCAAAAACACCACTTTACAATCACTTTTTAAGGGGCTTTTTCACCCATTTCATTCTAAAACTTAATTCTTCCTTTCCTAGTGTTATACATACTCAAACCTATCCATACAATTCAATCGAACCCATAAAAGAAGTGGTTTTCGATGACAACTCAATATGCCTTTCCTAGGTGCTTTACAATGCATTACAATGGAATAGTTTCCAATGCAATTCCAACATTTCTATAAGTTTGTTTGTCACTTAACCAACCTAAAATCATGTTTAAAACATCTCAATACCATTGGATTCTTAGACTTCTCCATATGGCGTTACAAGCACTACCATAGTCTAAGTCCATTTCTTTCAAGATTTTCATGTTGGCTCTTTTAGATAATTTGTCAAACACCTTGCCTACAATTCATTCTAATAATTTCCAATCCAAAACTAACTCAAAACCTATCTCATGCCAACCCTAGTTCATCAATTTTAGTAGGTTTCTATGTCATATACACAAGCCTTTCAAGTTTCAAATAAATTATCTCTTAACATAGGTAAAAACCTCCCACCAAAACCCACTCAAACATCATCAAAATAACCAATACAATAATCACTTTTAACTATCAAAAATGGCTTCAAAAGATGAGAAACTAACCTTATTTAGCTTAGATTTTGCTCCAAGCTTGTTGCTTTATCTTAAAGAAGCTTGATTGATTGATTAAAAGCTCAAAAATCACTTCAACCAACTTGAATCACCATTTTTCTTGCCTTGGCCGAACCTTTTTCTTCTTCTCACGTTTTCTCTCTTTTTCTCTCTTTGGTTTTCCTTGTTTCTTTGTGTTTGGCGAGAATGAAATGAAAAATTGACCAAGTCTTGTTTATATATTAATATCAATTCTATAAATGACCATTGTATCATTTCTTTAATCAATTTTTTGGCACTTAACTATCGATTACTTGTAAACTTCTTTCAATTTAGTCCATAGGTCTTATTAGATAATGAACTCCAATAGAAATGACTAAAATGCCCCTTCTTGGAACTTATTCTAAAATCATATTCCATGACTTTTATCAATTTCTTTACACAATTTAAAGACTTGAATTTGGCCTTAGTCACTTGTTTCTTAATCTCCTTCATCTCTTTATTGAACATCTTAAAAAATTTGCTTATTTCACTCTATGCTCTTGACTTAACTTGGCTACCTCTACC
Organism: Nephelium lappaceum; assembly: GCA_021234005.1. Taxonomy (NCBI): domain Eukaryota; kingdom Viridiplantae; phylum Streptophyta; class Magnoliopsida; order Sapindales; family Sapindaceae; genus Nephelium; species Nephelium lappaceum. The sequence goes on along the minus strand of CM038006.1, from coordinate 14,856,906 downwards.
TATCTAGTCATGTATGTGAATGAGGGTTTACAGAACGAGTCACTAACTGTGTGGTTAGAATTATGAGTGAGTGTGTCGCCCCTACTTTGTGGGATATTATCTCGCACTACGGTTAGCGATGCAGAATTTCGCACGTAATTGTTGAGAGGTCTCAGAGAGTTGGTTGCGGTGGATGTCAGATACATCGCCTTGTGACCTATCACACCTGCGGCCTTAGCTAAGTCGCCGTGTGGTCAAAAGATTAGGGTTACGAATGGTGCTTTTATAAAGTTTAGTTATCTTTAAGCATGTTCAGATTTATGCTTTACAAGTTTATTATAAGTTGTTTATATTAATGCTATGCAATTGAATGAGATTTATGCTTTAAATGTCTTTTAAAAAATAGAGATTTTTATTAAAGTTTTCTAAGGAGGAAGTTTTCAGAAAGTAAAGTTAAGTTTATAAACTGTTGCACTCACTGAGCTTTATAGCTCACTCTTCAAATTCTTTTTAAAACTTCCTCAGGTACTCGTGTGGGTGAAGACCAGTGAAGACTCACTCCTCCGTATTCAAGCAGGCACAAGTGTTGACATTTGTTTTTTGTGAAGAATGTAATATGAATATTTTGTGTCTTTTGTATAATGCATGTTTGTACATTTTGTATAAAAAGATTTATATCTTTTGAGTTGTGTAAAAATGCACATTTTCGATGCTTGAAAAATCAATTTTTGGATATAAAAGTACATGTTTATATCTTGTCCTTGAAGATTTCAAATTTTTGTGTTTATGTTGATAAACTTGATTGCGAGAAATTGGGTTGGATTGTGATTATAGTTTGAAGTGTCCAAATTGCTTTTCAGGTTTTTGGTTTATTCAAATTGCATCCGTTATGTTGCCGGTTTTGAGCCTTAAAAATGACAAAATGAATAGTGTCAACCCAAACCATTTCAACTTTAAGGTTTAAAAGATTGAGCTTCTGCTCAAGTTAAGTTTCAAGTTAAGAAGGTTCACTCATCGAACGTCTTCTTCCCCATCAAGATGGACTTAGAGGGATTTATTAGGGTGCCCGGGCTTACCCTCCAGATAGGAGCCTAGTGGCTGTCCGGATCGAGGCGTCTCACTAGAGGTGTCAAATGGACTGGGCTTTGCCTGCCCTATCTAGAAATTATCAGTAAGGACTTGACTGGGCATATTAGCACCCCTCAAAAGTTGTATGTACACCCCTTTTTGTTTGTACACCCTATTAATTTTTTTTAAAAAAAAAATCTATTTCTATAAATACATCCCACTCTATACCAAATATGCCCTTTCTATTAATTTAAAAAATATATGTATTATGATCGAAATCAGGTGGTGGATGATTTTGAGCCTTAAATGACTTGACAAGTGAAAGGCTGTTGTCTAACTTAAAATCCACCATCAAAGGCAATGGCAAAGCCTGGTCATCTGTCTCAGACATGACCTCATCTTCATTGTCCCCATCACTAACATCCTTTTACAAATCTTTGTAGCCAGGATAATGGCATCCTCCACTTCCAACACAGTCCAAGTAACAATCTCTACAAATCTTGAACCCACACTCACATCGATTCTGCATTGCTTTCTTATCACAACCTTTTGTTCCTCGAATCAACGCCAACTTCATCGTCTGACTCCTTTCAAAAGAACATTCAATAACATGCCCTCTAGATACTGAATTGAACCCCTTAGTAAAAATTATACCTGAAATGAAACTCCTCTCTGGTTTGGCCTCGATCTTGACATCCTTATTGAGGCTTGTTCGTGAGGCTGACATGGGCTGGTGATTTGGTGTTGGAGGTATAGTGTAACTCACAAATTTTGAGCTAACATCTTCTGTGGCATCAACTTTTGACATGGAAACATAACTCCCTCCTTTAGAAGCTTCGTAGAGATAATAGAGATTATTCAAAGAGAAGAGAGAGTGGAGGAGAATACAGGTTTTTCAAAGAGAAGGTGAGAGAGTGAGTGGTGGAGAGAAGAGAGAGTGGAGGAGGAAGAGAAAAGATTTGAAGATGGTGGTGGGGCTTAGTAGAGATAATAGCAGAGACAGAGATAGAGTTTGAAGGTGGGAAGTTATTGCCATTTCTTTAAAAATTTATGTTATTTTTATTATAATATTAAAATATTTAGGGATACTATTAAAATTTTAAAATATATATAGTTTGGAGTGTACATACAATTTTTAAGGGGTTGGAAACATCGTCATTTCGAGAACTTAAGGATTGGGTCTTTAGGCATACGAACCGGGCTTGAGGCCCAGGCCATTAATTAAATTTAGAGCCATCCCACCCATGGTCCAAGCCCAATTGAAACCCGAACTAATATGGGTTTTTATGGGTGGCCCTGTAACAGTTTACGATATATGAATATAGAAGTAACAATTAAAAAAAAAACTTTTTAAAAAACAACTAAAAATTTTTAAAACTTAATATTTTATAAACTCAGGATAAGTGCTTTCTTTCCAAAAAAAGATAATAATAAATTCACGATAAATTAGTATTGATAATGGTTAACTTTATCGATATTAATAAATATAAATACACAAACCATAAGTATAGTGGGCAAATATACTACAAATTTTCTTGAATAAATTACTTGAATATTGTGTAAATAAAAAATTAGGTGAGAATTGGATCTCCATAATTTCCATGCATCCCAACTAGGTTGGCACCTATCAAACTATCAATCATTTGCATTACTCAACCCATTCTAATTTAATTGTCTAAATTAGTAAAACCTTCAGCGATATCATCATTAGCAACATATTATCCACAAATTCTACAAACTTAATTTGATTAAAAGGTATTCTCTCTACTTCAATAATTTTTATTCTTAAACTAAAATATTGTTTAATCACTTCAAATAATGAATTACAAATACTTATCAAAGATTTTCTTTAGAACCAAAAAATCCAGTGATTATAAAAAGTGTTCAGGATCCAAATAGTATGTTCTAGAATGATGTTGTTTTGACTCAAAAATCATATGTACATCCCATTAAAATTTTATATCATTAATTCATTAGATTATCAATTAAACTACTAATTTTTTTTTCAATTTTTTCATTAGCGGGCTTTCTACCTTAAGCCCAATCCGGCCCTTAAGTCTGGCCGACACAGGCTTACGGGCCTACATGTTATGTCCAAGCCCATGCTCTTAACCGGACACGGGTTAGCCCGAACCCTCAATACTGCTGGCCGGGCCATACAAGCTTGAACATGAACGTGTAAAGCCTCAAACGGGTACGGGTAGGCCCGGCCCTTTGATACATTTACCTCCCTCTATCAATGCTAACAAAGTAAATAATATTAACTACTATATAACGTAATCAAAAAGGAAAAAAAAAAAACTATATAACAAGAGGCAGTACAGAGTCACCTCAAGTCCAGCACATAAAGTTTGAAAAGACTTGAAAAGGATACTTATTATATCATAATATGTCAGTAGTTTACACTGGACTCGATACATAATATGGCAGTAGTTTACACTAGACAGAAATAAACAAATGTAACTTGTTATTAACACATGGATGATTCAGCTTAATGTCTTTTAACTAGTATAGAATTAGATCATGAACATGATGTGTTATTGACAATTAAATAGATGACGACAGAAGCACTTAAAAAAAAACAGAAGAACATGTGCATATCAAGCATTTCACAATTCGCAATTATTTCAAATTCCGTTTTTTAATTTCAATTGCAGAGTTACAGCACAAGTGCTTCGCCGGCCATCACAGTTATAGAAACATAACAGTAATTGAACCAGTTGCATGCTATGCACATGGATGATTCAGCTTAATGTCTTTTAACTAGTATAGAATTAGATCATGAACGTGATGTGTTATTGATAATTAAACAGATGACGACAGTAGCACTTCAAATAAAAACAAGAACATGTGCATATCAAGCATTTCACAATTCGCAATTATTTCAAGTTTCATTTTTTAATTTCAGTTGCAGAGTTACAGCACATGTGCTTCGCCAGCCATCACAGTTGTAGAAACATAGCAGTAATTGAACAAGTTGCATGCTATACACAGTTGTAGAAACATGGCTGTAATTGAACAAGTTGCATACCATACACAAGCGAGGTGGCTTAGTGGTTAGCCACCTCCATATACTTTTACTTCTACAAGTCACAGATTCGAGTGCCAATAAATCCTATCGTTTGTGTTAATATTCATAAAGATATGGGTAGCCCTCTTCTTATGTTTGGGAGCAGTCATCTCGTGAGTTGGTTTTGATAGTCCTCTGACTCTAAAAGTATGTTAAAAAACCAAAAAAAAAAAAAAAAAAAAAATTGCATACCTTTTCAAAATCCTTTCAAAATTTACTGGGGTCTATATTTGAACTTCTTACATACTTCTAGTAGTCTTAGTGACTCTTAAAAGTCATTTTATACCTCTTTTTGACTCTTCGTAAAATCACTAAGTCGACTCTAGAACCCTTAAAACTATTTAAACGGACTCATTTTTGATCCATTTCAGTTTCATTAGATTTGTTAATCATTCTATAAATTTTCAATTTTTCAGGAATCGAACTCAAAATTTTACTATTCATCGATTACTATTCATTTAAATATCACTATTCATCCAAAAATGTTACTATTCATCCATAAAATATCATTTAGCATGTAGAATGAAAATTTAGGATCCTACATGCCGGCCGACCATGAAGGATGCTGGGTGTGAAGTGGCCGTTATTTTTAAAACAATTTAGACGATTAGGCATAATCGTCTTAGTGAATGCCTTACAAGAATGATACATTAATGATCCTATATGTCCACATGTATTCAGAATCTAGATTTGCAATTGTGGCATAATATGTTGATGATATGAATTTAATTGAAAAGTGAATTTAAAACGAAATATTTGCGGAAAAAAAATATTGTTTTGGCTTGGAGATCCAACACAAATCAAAGGGAGTACTAATCCATTAATCAATTTATGTTAAAAAGTTTCTAAAATGATTCAACATGGATAAGGCTCATCCTTTAAGTTAAGTACCTCTTTGGTTGTCTGGTCTTTGGACCTAAGGAAATATCCGTTTCAACCAAAAGATGATAATAAAAAGATACTTGGTCCAGAAGTACCGTATTTTAATTCTGTTGGTGCTTTATTATAATTAGTATAGTGCACAAGACCAAATATTGCATTTTCAATAAATTTTTTTCAAGGCTTAGTTTTGCACCGACTCATAAATACTGGAACATAATCAAACATATTTTTCAATATCTTTAAGTAACCGCAAGTGTAATAATTGTATATTTTTCAAAAGGAGAATATTCTTTTGCATATGTGTGCTGCACTCTCTTTTTCTTGACCAAGTTTCGTCCCACTAGGTTTTATTGACGAGATTTTTAATGAGACAGTATTTGGGCACGTTAAAGAATCTCAAAGGGTATTATCAAATGATGTACGTCCAAGGGGGAGTATTATGAATATATAAACTTAGCACCACTTTCATTTTGAAAATATTCTTTACCTTATTTGTTATTGTTCTATTATGGAAATAATATATTTTATTGTTATTGCATTATGAAAATTATTCTCACAATTTATCTATAAATAGGCCTATATTGTAATCATTCAAGAACACATCACTTGAATTCTATTCACTATTTCTCTTTTTATTATTATTATTATTATTGTGTTTAGTATTCTAAATTTATTCCTTTTAGGTTTTACTACACAACAATAATATAGTATTAAGTACTGGCATAGTTGAGTCTACTAGGCAAAGTACTTGTATAACATAGAAAATATAAACTATTAATAAAGAAGAGAAATAAGTAATCAAATAAGCTGTTTTGTCAATGTTTTCATAATAAAAAATGTATTTGTCAAGAAATGCTACTTAAAGTCTCCGGCCTACCTAATGCTGATCAGCCTGAGAATGAGATTGTGATGTGACAAAACAACGTTAGTGTCTTAATAATTAGGGTTAGTTAATGCTTTAGTACTTGGCTCAACTTTTTCTATTAGTCATTAGTGATCCATACGGGATAATTTAATTTTTCATTTTCTATTATTCTATTTACCTGTTTATATTCATATTCATACTTTTTCTATTAGTCATTAGGGATCCATACGGAATAATTTAAGTTTTCATTTTCTATTATTCTATTTACCCGTTTAAATTCATATTCATGCTTGAAAGTTCAAACAAAGACAGTTTTACGGGTGAAACGGGAAGGAGAAGTTGGAGCAAACTTGGTCTAATTTGTTCTGCTGCATATTAGGTTGATTTTATAAAGTACATCTTATAAAATCATATAAGCAAGTAATTTTAGCTCAATAACCCCATGTCATAAAGTGATTGTTTAGTTGTAATATTGTATAGCTTTTGGAGATTAATAGGAGAATTCCAAATTTGGATTTTTATTTTGTTTCAATATAACTTAGTGTTTTTTTTTTTTTTGAAGTTACAGGTATAATTACATCCACTCTTACAACCATCACGACCACCTAAATAAGACTTTAAGGAACGACTTAAAACAATACTATTTTAACTCCACTTCCTAATAATAGGGGCCAAGGGCTCACACTAAGTGAAAAAAACTATCCATTCACAGAAAGACTTGAGAGTAATTTGCTCACATACCCAAGTGGGCTAAACGAAGAATGTCTAGTTTGTAGGATATGGTACTCGAACTAGTCAAAGCTCACGAAAAGCAGATTGGTATGTTTAGCCACAAGGCTATATAACTTGTGAGTACAACTTGGTGTTTTTTATTACCCATATATGAACTCTCAGTTTTAACTGTGTACAACACCATATTAATTCTTCTCATTCGTTTTAACTCCTAAAAAAGAAAAATTTACATGTTGTCTAACATTTGAGCTAACCTCTCTTTAATCCTACATCAGACATTGGTGTTTCAATTATTAGTGTTACCATATCAATTTCTTCCATATATATCACATCATTATTATGACATTTCTATTTTTCATATAGGTAATATATTATTCTAGTTGTCTTATATAGAATATTCACCTGCTTATTTTATTTTCATATTTGGCCTAAAGATATAGTCAAATATATAATATTAATCTATATTTTATCATAGAATCAAAGCTAGGTTCCTATTATTATAATTTATGAAGATTACGTAACAAATGATACTGATAAGAGAGATCTAAGATAGCATAACTATAAGCCAAGAAATTCCAAAGAGATTGAGTGCTTTCAAAGCGACAAAATTGAAGATTAATTAACTGAATAGAGGTGTTATGAATCCAAGTGATAATTTGATGATGTATATTGCCCCAATCATCAAGTCGTTCATAGTATTTTTCATCAGTCTCATTTTAAAGTTTTGTGGGCCATTTATTATCACCACTAACGTACTTCCTACCTTTGACAAAACTGGACATTGCTTGAACCCATAAGACAGAATTTAGGTCTTCTAAAATAATTTAGATGCATTGAGACACATTTAACTTTCATGAATTCTCCAAATTCTCATCTACCATCATGCAATTGGTTTTTGTCTTTAGCTTTTATGATTCTACATTGTTTCTTCATAAGACCAGTCATGGTTATATTTTTTTGTTTTCTTATGTAGATAACATGATTATTACGAGCGACGATATTGCTAGTATCTCTGAACCTAAAAATTTTTCTCCAACAATATTTTGAGATGAAAGATCTTGGCTCTCTTAGTTATTTTCTTGATCTTAAGGTCTCTTTTGACTCTTATGATTACTACCTCTCACAAGCCAAATATATTTTAGATCTTTTTACTCATGCTAGCGTAACTAATAATGAAACCAGTGCTAATCCCTTGGAAGCCAATGTAAGCTAATGCCTTTCGAAGGCACACCACTCAGCAATCATACTCTTTATTAACAACTTGTTAGTAGTCTTATTTATTTGACCAATGACTCATTAGATAGTGCATATGTTGTGGATGTTGTCAGCCAGTTTATGTCTACTCCATATTCCACTCATTTTGGTGCTGTTCTTCATCTTTTACAATATCTCAAGGGTACGATGCTTTATGGACTTCACTTTTCTGCTAAGTCCTCCTTAGAGTTACGTGTTTGTATAAATGCAAATTAGACTAAAGAACCTACTGATCGACAATCTATCACTAGCTTCTACTTTTTTCTTGGAGATTCACTCATCTTATGGCGTAGTAAGAAACAGACTGTTCTAGCTCCGTCCAATATTGAGGTTGAATATCGGGCCCTCATTATTACTACTCAAGAACTTCTTTAGTTATGTTGGCTACTTATAGACGTAAGAGTTCATCACACCACTGCTACTTCTTTTTATTGTGACAATTATAGTCTATTCAAATTGCACATAATGATGTTTTTCATATACATACCAAACACACTAAAATTGATTGTTATTTAATTTGGCAACATGTTCATCAGAATACTATTAAACTTCCTTAGCTCTCTTCTAATGATCAACTTGTTGATATCTTCATAAGAGCTCATCATCATGGATGTTTTCTTGAATTGATTTCCAAACTCAAGCTCGCATCCATCTTGTCACCTTGAGTTTGTGGAGAATGTTACCATATCAATTCCTTCCATATACGTCACCTTATTATTGTGACATCTCTATTTTCCATATATGCGATATATTATTTTAGTTGTCTTATATAGAATATTCACCTGCTTATTTTATTTTCCTTTTTGGCCTATAAATAGGCTTCATTTTTTATATTGTAAAAATATATTAAAATATATAATTTTAATCTATATTTCATCAATTATATTCCACTGGATATGAATGCTGCTTCTCTGAAACAGTTGCAACTTGTAGTGGGGACTGGCGAATAGTAAAGGGACGCGAACTTCTTTACATCGAAGAGGCTTTATGGGTACCTTTTTGTCTATTCTTGACAACTCCACATGCTTAGAGGCCTTTGAAATCCAAATGCCCTATCATATCATCAAAAACTGTTGCCATCGTTATTGACTTGGAGTGAAATATCTCCAATAGAATCATATAAACATAAAATTTATTGGTGCTAAATTTGATTTTTAAGTGTGAACTGAGTATCCACGTGCAAAATCAGATGGGATCCGACACCATATAACGACTACATATAAAAAAAATAACGATCTTAAGGTCTTAACATGTCATAGCTGCTTGTGTCAAGTGTGATTATGGGTAATATAAAAGTTTTTTTTTTTTTCTATTCATCATATTAGTATAATATCAATTTATAGTTGAAATTAATATTCTTGAACAATAAAGGTGTTAAATATATTGTTATAAAACAAAGAAATAAACTAAAATAGAAATAAGAATATCAGAGAGAGATAGTGAAAATGAGACGAGCAAAGTTGCTCTTGAATTGCTTATAATATGTATTGATTTTTGCACAAACACAATACGCATATTTATAGTAAAATCAGTCGGTCGTTATCGACTTTACAATATTTATATATAAATGATTAATTCTTTAATTGGTGAACCTCTACCGCTTACAACACTTCCCCCTAGAGGTACACCAATTTAAGATAGACTTTCTCAATATAAACCTTACCTGTAAAAATTAATGGGATAAAACCTTATTGAAGGGAAAAAGAGTGTACTATACAAAATTCCAAAAGGAGATGATATACCCCCCCTGATGAAATTTCTAGTTGTCACTATTTGAATTTTGCTAGTAAAAACCTAATGAGATAAAAACCTAAGCAAAAGATATTTTATGATCTACTGGATAAAAAATACTCAAATCTGCTTGAATTGCGTCTTTCCACTCAGATCAATCATACATTTTTTGAAACTCATTGATACTATGTGGCTCATGATCATTATTCGTATTATTTGTAGCTACTACATATGCAAATGAATTGTAAGTTATTATTTTATTACGACTTTACAGTTCTCTATGGAAATTTTTATGTTTTTAAGGTTTTGCATCTCTTTAGGAGATTGTACCTCTTTTAGGGGACTAACCTCTTCAGGGGCTACCCATTCTCATTATATAGAATTAATTATGAGACAATTTATTTCCACATTTTCATTATTGGGTTTCTGCAGTAAACCCTTTGAGTTGAGATACAATCATATCTTATTGTCTCAATTTTTATATGAATAATTATTTCGATCAAAATATATGACGTTTTCAAACGTCCATATGACGAGTCTAATAAGACTACATAAGTGTAGTTTTGCTCTTGTTTTGATCAACAATTTTTATGTCGACATTTATCCATAATTTGTGATTCAATATTCTTACCATTATGTTACAACATACGGAGTAATAAAACATAAGATCTTAATTTTCTTTAAGTTTCAGTACACATGCCTCTTTAGGGTTACTGTAAACTTTCACATATTATGATGGAAACCAAGATAGCAATCATGAAGGACAATAAGATAATTGGAAAATGAGGCAATTAAATGCTTATAATATGTATTGATTTTTGCACAAACACAATACGCATATTTATAGTAAAATCAGTCGGTCATTATCGACTTTACAATATTTATATATAAATGATTAATTCTTTAATTGGTGAACCTCTACCGCTTACAACACTTCCCCCTAGAGGTACACCAATTTAAGATAGACTTTCTCAATATAAACCTTACCTGTAAAAATTAATGGGATAAAACCTTATTGAAGGGAAAAAGAGTGTACTATACAAAATTCCAAAAGGAGATGATATACCCCCCCCTGATGAAATTTCTAGTTGTCACTATTTGAATTTTGCTAGTAAAAACCTAATGAGATAAAAACCTAAGCAAAAGATATTTTATGATCTACTGGATAAAAAATACTCAAATCTGCTTGAATTGCGTCTTTCCACTCAGATCAATCATACATTTTTTGAAACTCATTGATACTATGTGGCTCATGATCATTATTCGTATTATTTGTAGCTACTACATATGCAAATGAATTGTAAGTTATTATTTTATTACGACTTTACAGTTCTCTATGGAAATTTTTATGTTTTTAAGGTTTTGCATCTCTTTAGGAGATTGTACCTCTTTTAGGGGACTAACCTCTTCAGGGGCTACCCATTCTCATTATATAGAATTAATTATGAGACAATTTATTTCCACATTTTCATTATTGGGTTTCTGCAGTAAACCCTTTGAGTTGAGATACAATCATATCTTATTGTCTCAATTTTTATATGAATAATTATTTCGATCAAAATATATGACGTTTTCAAACGTCCATATGACGAGTCTAATAAGACTACATAAGTGTAGTTTTGCTCTTGTTTTGATCAACAATTTTTATGTCGACATTTATCCATAATTTGTGATTCAATATTCTTACCATTATGTTACAACATACGGAGTAATAAAACATAAGATCTTAATTTTCTTTAAGTTTCAGTACACATGCCTCTTTAGGGTTACTGTAAACTTTCACATATTATGATGGAAACCAAGATAGCAATCATGAAGGACAATAAGATAATTGGAAAATGAGGCAATTAAAAGCATTTAGGCTGATTCTTGAAGGCAATTGGATTTTATTAGGCTTCAATTGGATGCAAATTGGGCTATTATTTATTTGTTTATATTAATTTGGGCCTAATTTGTATTATGAGTTGGGTTTTAATGTAGTTTAGTCTATTTAATTTTATGTTAGGCTTTATTTTTGGGTTGAGACATTTAAATAATTTTAAGCCCATGAGTGTGTTTAGTTAAACCCAGCTGTTAGGGGGCTAGGGTTTCACATTAGGGCTTTATTTCTTTGCCTATAAAAAGGCTTATAATCCTAAGTGAAAATAAGAACAATGATGAGGAAGTTGATTATTTTTAATTGAGAGAGTGAATTTCCTTTCTTGTTCATTGTTGAATATGTGACCTTATAAAGCTATGATTGTAGCTATCAAACATGACTTATCTTCCACCTTTTCATCTATATCTTGGGAGTAGCATCAATATCTTTCTTTTATAATTTTGGTTCTTGATTGAGTTCTAACCATTGGGTAGAAGTTTTTTATAACTTTAGTCCTTAATTGATATATAATCAACGAGTCAAAATTCATTTTTTTTTTTTATAAACCTGTTCTAATCTTTCTCGAGGTTCTGTTTCGATTTAACTGTAGGTATTGTATCTTTCTATACAGAGTTTGCATAAATTGGTATCGAAGCTTTGGGTATTAATTCAGGTTTGATTTATCAATTTATTTATTTTTTGTTTTTATCTGTTTTAATTTTTTTTTTCTTTTAGTCACTTGTCATTTAGTAGGGTTTATGTTTGCCATGGCCGAATCAATCTTGTGCCTGGTTAGTTATCATTAATTGATTGTATTAGTTGAATATCACAATCCACCATCAATCACTACATATATATTTTTCTTAGAGTTGTGTTTCAGTTTGACTGTGGATATCGTATCTTTATATATGAGGTTCGTATCATGTTCCTAGAATAAACTATAATAGTTATAGTTCGAATATATGTACTTTTGCAGATCCCTGTTTGTGAGTTTCATAGGAGAAGATTATGTAACTCTTTAAAACGTTCAACTCTTTAGGAGTCATTATATGATGAGGATTACATATAACTCGAGTATAATCATTTAAAATGATCATGATCTTTCATTGTTCACTTTAGGGAATAATGATTTTACAATAAAATTTACTTTTTACCCATCTATGTGTAAGCTATTTACATAAATTGTCATCCAAAACAATCACCCAGGTTAATATATTGACAATGAATATAAAATCATTGACATAAGCAATTTGCTTTTCATGTGTTCATGACACATACAATTGTTATAATGTAAAGATAATGCATGCAAATTGTAATTTCATGTCATTAAGTTTTCTAACTTTGTTCATGTTCCCCTCGTAATGATGAGGAACTAATTTATTAGTTTTATTTTGTTATCCTGCATGGATTTTATTTGCATCATCGTAGTGTAATTCTAGAACTTATTTATACTATGTTACTATCCTTTAGGGATATGTTGGACTATTATATTATTTTTTAGTGGCAAAAATGTCATGTCACATGGTGTCTTTTAGGGACCAAATTGTAATATCAAATATTGTCCTTCACGGACATTTATTTGATAGGAATTTTTAGGTTTTATAATGGATACCCATGTTATTTCCAATAGTTTGATGCATCTTTTTTTTTTTTTTTGTATTATTAAGATGAAAAGACTTTTGGTTCATCACAAGTTTTTATCATATTATACTTATGATTATATGATAGTCTCAATCGTTAAATATGCTCCTGGCTTATGACAATATAAATAATACAATATACTTTCCTTCATGTAGATCTAAATAGATTCCTTCAAGATCTATTAAATGAACAAAGTTTCACTTATACAACATTATTGTTTTTCACTTTGTAATATGTAATTTGCTCTTCTGAAACCTTAATTGGTAAAAGATTAATATGATATTTTTGTATATTTTAGGTGCTCAGCTATTATAATTTCATGTTTCACCAATAGTAAGCATTTTTCTTACTTTACCTTAGTGTGAATTCCACTCCTAGTGGTTAAAATTTATTATGATCATTGAGACTTCATTGACCATAAGCACCATCATGACTATTAGGTGATTTAACTTTTATTTCAAGGAATGATATTAATTAATTTAGCCATGCAAGATAAATGGTTTTTCACCCCATAATTATTAACATTGCTACCTCAAGAGCAAATTCGAAGTACAAATTGTTTTAATCATCTGGCTTCATTTGTTTTATGATCATATATATTTCTTTAAACACATAAATGGACCCTTTACCAAAAAGATATAGATATCGTAATCCTCTAGATATATTATAGTAATTAATTAACAATTTCTCAAAAATACAATAACAATTAATTGTAACAAATATTTAATCATCAATGGAGGCATAAGAAAAATATATATCATGTGCCTGGTTTTGACATCTTGCTTTTCTTCTTAAAAAAAAAAAGAGAAAAGTACAAAGCATCAAGTTTTGATGTGATTGTATTTCATATTTATGCATCCAAATTTCATAGTAACTCAAAACTTCAAGTTTTGGTAAAATTGAGATTGAAATTCTTTTCCAAATCACATCAATCACTTTAATTAGTTTTAGAAAATCTGGTTTCAAATAAATCGGACTATGGAACTTCTGGTTCTAATAGATAAATTGGATATCAAAATTTCCAATTTTAATTAAATTAGAAGTGTAGAACTTCTGAAACTAAACAAATTTAGAATATATCACTTTTGGTTCTAATTAAATTGAAAATTTAGAACTTTTGGTTCTAATAAATTAAATTTCAGAACTTTAAATTTTATTAATTGAAATCTAAAACTTTAGGTTCTGATAATGTATAATAATAATAGTGAATAAAATCGATTGAGCCGCACTTATAGTGTATTTACTATATAAATTGAAATTAATAAAGTTGACAAAGCCGCACATATATTGTATATCAATAATAATTAATAAAGTTGGCAAGACCACATATAATGCATAACAATAAATAAATGAAGTCAGGTAGTTAGATGTACAATGCATGCCAATAATGATAAATGAAGTTAGTACAATAATTGAGTTGGTAGAGCCGTATATTGATTGAGTCGATAAAGTCGTACATTAATTCAGTTAGCAAAGCCATACATTGATTGGGTTGGCATAGTCAGACTTCTCAATTAGAACATCTAGAACTTAAGGTTCTGATAAATTGGAATCCATAACTTCATGTTCTAATTGAATTTGTTCAAAACTTTAAGTTTTGAATCTTGTTGATAAAGTTCTATAAAAAAAAAAAAAAAAAATCTAAAATTGAAATAGCTAGAAATATCAGAGAGAGTGAAAATCAGACGAACAAAGTTGCTCTTGACTTGCTTATGCATTGATTTTTGCACAAACACAATACACATATTTGTAGTAAAATCAGTCGGTCATTATCGACTTTACAATATTTATATATAAAAGATTGCTTCTTTAATTGGTGAACCTCCACCAGTTGCAACAATAATATTGGGGAATCGTGTGCAGAATCCGAATAATTTTTCACTTGGGAATAGTGGGGAATCATGTGCGATCCGGCACCTTATAGCAACTGCATATGAAAATTGCCTTCTTTATCTTGATTCACGCCATAGCTGCTTGTCTCATGACTGTTTATTGGGAATAAAAAGAATACGTTGTTTTTTTATTTATTTGTCATATTAGTATAGTATTAACTTGTAGCGGAAATTCATAGTCAAACACATTCTTGAATGATACAGGAATTGAATATTGTAAATGGGTCCCATATAATTTAATCGGATTGGGAACTCCATTGGAATATGGTATTGTGTATGTTCTGAAGTAAAATCAAGACTGCCGAAAGAAACGGTAAATTTACTACTTCAAAAATAAAAGGATAATTCTAATTTCAACCTATCGTTTGATGTAATCACATATTACCTCTTTGCTGTATCCCATAAATCTAAAATATCTCTTTCTAATAGTTTTAACTAGAAGTGTTAACAAATGACAAAAAACCCATTTATCCACAAGATATTTAATATATAATATAAAAATTATTAAAAATATTAAATAAAAAATCATAAGAAAAAAATAGAAAAAATTATAAAAACAATCTTCATCATCCATTTTTATGATGGACGATAAAGATTAATTTCAAAAAAAAAAAAAAAAAAAAGATTTGAGTTGTCAAACTTTGAAGATCTGAGTTCAACTGAAAACCTTTATCTTGAAACAAACACAAAAAATCAATCACCAAATCAAAACTCAGAAACTATCACTAAATCCAAAACTCAACCATACAAAAATCAAACTTAGAAACCATCATCAAATCAAAAACTCAACCATACAAAAATCAAACTCATAAATGAAAAAAGGAAAACAAACTCTTCTTTTTCCATTTCTTCTTCTTCCATTTCTCTCCCGCAACCATACAAAAGTCAAACCCAAAAATCAAACTCTTCTTCTTCTTCCATTTCTCTCCCGTAACCATATAAAAATGAGAAAAAAAAAAAGATCTCCATTCGGTTGAAGATCTTGAACTAGATTAAGATGAAGATTGACGGCAATCTGGGTAAACCCAGATCATTGATTTATGGGTTTCAAAACCCGGAGAACAAACCCAAATGACCTAATTTTTAGAAAGAGAGAGAACGAAACCCAAAGAGTGAACTTAGAGAACAATCCTAGACGACTCGTTTCAAAACCTAGAAAACAAACCCAAGTTTGTTTTTTAGAGAGAAAATAGAGAAAAGTGAGAGACAGACAAAGAAAATAGGACAGAGGTGGATGATAAGCGAGAAAAAGGTGTCTGGTCTGGTTTGGTCTATGATGGGTGGATGATGGGTTGTTAGGGATGATGATGAGTGGATGATGACCGGATTTTCACCCATTTAAAAGATTTTTTTTTTCCATTTTTTAAATTTTTTTGTTTTGTTTTGTTTTGTTTTGTTTTTGTTTTTTAAATAATCTCCACTATCTATCAACATGATAAACAATGGAGATCTCACAATAGATTTTTTTAAAAAAAATATTAATATTTTTTTATTTTTAATTAATTTTTAATTTTATTTTTATTAAATTTTATTTTTAATCTCCACCGTCTATATTAGAGATTAACGTCAACTTTAGTGGTAAGGGGTCTTTTGGCTATTTTCAACCACAAGGGTATTTTATCTATTTTATAAATTAATGAAGGTGTCTTTAGTGATTTCTAGAAATATTGGGGTTTTTTTAGCTATTATACCAAACTACAAGAAGAAATTAGAATTATCCCAAAAATATATGATCAACCACCTTCATATATATAAGTAATGTCCCTAGCTAGCAAAGTAGCAATGTGATAGAAAAAGTAAAAATGTTTAAGATTTTTGGTTTGTTGAATTAAAAATATACATATAAATATAATTGGAGGATGGTGTTGTGTAATGTGCATGTTGGACAAGTGAAAGGTTAGCGGATATGGTGTGATATGGTGTAAGAAATACGTGATAGATAGGGTGACTAGTGATAGATCGATAGGTAATAAAAGGTAATGATGGTACAATACAAATATTATTACTAATTGTGAAAGTAGACCGCAGGAAGTTTGAATTTGGCACAATGCTAGGAAGAGATTTTATTGCTTACAATTTTTTCTTTTTTTCGCTTAACATTTGACAATACAATCATTCATCTCTTTTTGGCTTAACATTTTACAATACAATCATTCATCTCTATATATAGGTCAGTGGTGGAGTGAAGTCACCAATTTCACTGGTGACAATTACAAATTCATCCAAAATTTTCTATAATTTTCCATTTGTTTTACACCACAAATTTTGCTTGCTTCCCAAGCACATCAAGAACTGTCTAGAAATGTGAGCAACTTTATCACTCCTCCTTGATGTACATTTCAACAACTCTGATCATGTTATGTAGTTGCTTGAACTTGCCTCTTGGTAGTGCTTTTGTGATATATATGTGATGCGTGTTTTCGATATTACATTTTACTATGCAAAAACTCGTACAAGTATACACTGTCTCTATGCAATATAGTGGCAAATTAAGGTCGATCCCACAGAGACAGTTTAAACTTGAAGTAATTATTGAAATTTATCTATGCAACTTTATCTAGACAACAATTAATTAAATTTTAAAAGTAAAAATTGCAAAAATCCAGTAAACAATAAAACTTAATTAAATTGTAGCAAACACTTAAATTAAAAGTCTAGGGAAATTCAACTTCATTTAATACTTCACTATTCTTGTGTCATTTGTCGTCAACAATTCATAATTTCATATTGTAATTGATTAGGTATATAATCATGTCCATGAGCCTCTTTCAAGTTCATCATAGATATATCAGCATTAAACATCTAGCTATATTTCTATGCTACCTGGTTAATACAGACTCATTATGAACAAATACCCACACATGATCACACTTACAAACTAGATATATTTCTATTCTAATTCTCATATGCCATTTTATCAAGTTCTAAATAATAATATATATTTTTAAGCATATTAATATCACAAAATCATTTAATTGACTAAGCCTAAAATCAATCGAAAACATTAAGAGATAGTAAAACATAATACAAACATATGAAATCATGCCATTTAAACATCACAAATCATGCATAAGAATAGATCCATATTAAACTACATTAAATCCCTTAGAAACAAGTTTAGTTCTCTATAGATCTACACAAAATCAAGCAAAAATAAAACGTATAATTAAACAACATAATAAATAAAACAAAAGCAAAAGTAAACATCATGAAATGATTACTACCCTTGCTTTGAAATCACTCCAATCCACTCCTTGTTGCTCTCGAATGCCTCCAACAAGTTGTTGCATAAACCTCCAATGGATTCTTGGCTTGAAACTATGAAAACCTAGGCTAAAATGAATGAAAATTGATTTTGAAAGGCTTTTAGGTCTACTGCTCGTGTTATACAATTGAGAAAATGATAAATTTATAGGTGAATTCATGTAAGGTTTAGGGGTTTTCTGTATGCACATGTGACTCCAAAATCACAACTGACAATTACGACTTGCAACTCGTGATCGTATTTAGTGAAAATCTTTAGAAAACTATAGCGACTAGTGTTTGGTGAACAATGTTCAATGAGAATCTCTAACCAGCTTTTGTAACTTGAGCACGCGACTCGCATTTAGTGAATTTCCTTCACGAAAAACTCCAAACTCTCTTTAAAACTTGCTTTCCTCCACCATTTTCCTTCTATCTTCTCTTGAATAACCCTACAAGTAAAAACACTAGAAAAACTCATTAAAATCAAGATATAAAATCATGTTTATGATTGATATGATCATTGTGTTTGCCAGTTGTTCACTTCATCTTCTCTAATGAAGTGATATTTAATACTTACATGTTTAGTTATGCTTTAAAACACAGGATTCTTCGCCATTGCTATTGCTGATTTATTGTCTTAGTAGATTTTTGTAGCTTCCTTTTGTGTCTTTCCAATGTGATCGAGAAAATGCATTTAAGCCATATGGCTTGACTAGTTGTGAGTGCCGCAACCATATACTCAACTTCTATTGATGATTGAGCAACAGTTACTTATTTCTTTGATGCCTATGAGAAGATTCCCAAGCCAAGTATACATACATCGCCCGAAGTACTTTTCATGTCATCTATTGATCCTGCTCAATCACAATCTATGTAGCTGATCAATGTATAATTTTTTGAAGGTCTATACCATATCTAAGAAATCGCTTTGCTGCTCATAATGGACTTGAGTCAGATCCTGTATGGACCTTGAAAGTAAACTTGTAGCGTACATAATATCTGATCTTGTGGGAGTTAGATATAGTAAGTTTCCAATAAGACTTCTATAATGTGAAGCATTGGCCTTGTTTGATTATCTTTTTTTTTTTTCCTAAATTTTTCAATAACGGCAAGAGGATTTGCTGCAAGCTTGCATCCACTCATATTGAATTTCTTTAAAAGATTATCAGTGTATTCTTCTGTGATATGAAGATCCCAGATTTTTCTTGGTTTATCTCAAAATCAAGAAAGTAATGCATCAAAGCTAAGTCTTTCATCTCAAAAGTCTTTATCATATCTTCTTTAAATTTCATCATCATTTTTTTTATTGTTTCTTGTATAGATGAGATCATCAGTGCATAAAGAAACAATAATAATGTTAACACCATGGGTGTTGATGTAAAGTGTTGGCTCACTTTTGCTCATTCTAAATTCATGACTTGTGAAGTATTTATCAATTCTACTGTACCAAACCCTTAGTGCTTGTTTTAATCAATATAGAGTTTTCTTAAACTTGAAGACCTTATTTTCTTTTCTAGGATTCATTAATCCTTGTTGTTCTTCTTCATATATTTATTCTTCAAGGTACCAGTTAAAGAATGCAAACTTCATATGTAATTGATAAATCAGTCATTTCTTTTGAGTAGCAAACACAATAAGAGCTTTTATATCATGTCGAAGTGAGCAACTAGAGTAAAATTTTCATTGTAGTCAACTTTGAATTGCTGTGAGAATAATTTCACTAGCAAATATGCCTTGTGTTTTTGGATTGAACAATTAGAGTTAATTTTTGTTTTGTGCTCACTTAACTCTAATGACTTCTTTGTCTCTAGGAAGATCTATTAATTCCCATGTCTTGTTTTTCTTAATTATCTAGATTTCGTTTCCATAGCCTTTATCCACACTTCTTGTTTGAAGGCGATTTCATAGTTTTCAATTTCAACGATTGTCAAGTTGCATGTCTTGCATATCTTTGATAATAGCCTTGTTCTTCTTGGTGATTATTCTGGTGAAGACTTTTCTGGTTCTTCCTTTAACAATAGTTGATTGTGCTCCTCATCATCTTGTTGATGCGTTGGTATTAGTAAGGTGATGCTCTTTCTTTTGATTTTTTTGTCTCACAATTGTATTTTCCATCTTCATCAAATTGAACATTTTTGTTGATGATTAGATTTTATGTTTTTAAACTGTGAACTCGATATCATTTTGATCGAGTGCTATAGCCTAAGAAGATTCTTTTCTCGGTGTGCTTGTCCAACTTGCTCATTTTTTTCTTTTGTTTTGGGACATGCATGTAACATATGCTCTTGAACACTTCTTGTAGAGGGCATTCTTCCACTTCAAGCTTTTATTGGTGTCTTGTCTTATGCTGCATTTGTTGGACACTTGTAAGTAGATAAACAAATGTGTATATTGCATTTGCCTAAAAGGTTTTAGGTAAACCCTTCTCCATTAACATTGATCTTCCCATCTCAATCACTGTTCGATTTTTTCTTTCAAATACTCTATTATGTTTTGGAGCATATCCAATGTTAAGTAAGTGCTTTATGCCTTCTTCTTCATAGAATTTATTGAAGACTAGAGGTGTTTTCTTTCCCTCAATGATTTTTTATTGTCTTCATTTGGTGACCGTTTTGCTTCTTCACAAAGTTTTTGAATTTCTTGAAGATCTCAAAAACTTGTGATCTTTCTCTTAAAAAATACACCCACGTAATTTTAATATAATTGTCGATGAATAGAATGAAGTGCCTATTTTGATCATGTGTTGGAGTTCACATTAGTCCACAAGCATTTGTGTGGTCTAACTCCAAAGGCTTCTTGGCTCTCTATGCTTTGTCGGATGGAAATGATTGTTACTATTGTTTTCCAAGTATGCATTTGTCACAAACATTGTTGTTTTTTGTTATCAATGAAAGGTCCCACATCACATTTTTTTTATGAAGGATATTTAAACCGTGGAAATGAAGAGTTCGACTGACGCGACCCGTCCCGGATACCTTTAGCTCTAATTCGGTAGGTCATGTCAGGCACCCCAATGGATTCCTCTTAGACTCGAATCGTCGAGTCAAGCGAAACCCGTGGAGCGAACCCTAAACTTTCGGATACTTTCTAAAACATTATTGGGTTGATTTTCTTTAAAAACTAAAAAGGCGTAGAAATTTTTTTCGATTTTTAAACTTATTTTCTAACTAAATTTTGGTAGCATAACGGCTGCATTTTTTACCTTCCAGAAAAATCTGTTTACAAAAAATTACACTTCGACTATTTTTCAGCACCAACCCAACTTTTGATTGCCCGTAAGCCTCAAACATGCATTTAATTTTTCAAATCAACTTGATTCAAAACACTATTTAATAAATCATATTTAAATAAAAAACAATTTAAACACAAATATGAACAAATAATTACAAATTACTTATACAATTCAAAAAGGAATTTACATGAAAATATAACTGATGCAAATTAATTTGTTCAAGATGGTGTCATGTTGCTCTGCCTCGCCCGCTGGAGGTGATACTACTTCTCGGCTGCTTGTTGAGAGTACCTGAGGAGATTTTTATATAAAAACAGAAAAATAATGAGCTAAAAACTCAGTGAGTGATAATTTATCTTTTTTGGAAAATCTGGTTTTCTAAATGTCCTTCAAAAACGTTTGAAAACAATCTTTATTTCTTAAGCATTTCAAATTTAAATCTCTTAAACATTAATTTAAACAAAAGAATTTATATAAAAATGCAAACATGCATTTAAATTCAAAACTCGTAATAGAAAGTCATAAATAGCTTGAATAAATAATCATAAAATTTCCTTTCTTTCTAATTCACTTTTCTTTTAAAACTATTTATGGATATCTTTCAAAAATACCATAGTTCTCCTAACTCTAAGGTCACGTGGCCTCTGTATGAGAAATAATCCAACATAGAGGACCAACCGTGACAGCTCTGCTCTGAGACATCAACAATGACGACTCAACTGACAGACTCGAACTCTTTGTTCCCCCAGGTTAGTGACTCATCCCTTCCTAGGACTGTGCCAACTGATGCGGGATAGACTGGCCGGATCTAATCTTATTTGAATATCTTTGAGGCTATACTAATGGTTTTGAAAATACTTTTCTTTTCTTTTCTCAACTCAAACTTCAAAACTTGATTTTTGAAATTCTCTTTAACAACCACATATGTGCATATAAAATCAAAATTCTCATTCAAGCTAAAATTTATACTCATATCAATGCATTTAAAAAAAATTCAAGCAATTACTTATCAAATCAACTTAATAATTTGAAATACGTTTAAAATCTTTAAATAAAACTCACTCACAAAACGGATAACTATAAATGACGCGTACGGAGCCCCTACTCCTCTCGTCTTGATCCCTGCACGCTCTCGTCACCTACACAACATATGGATACGTAAATTTACGTTCGCGTCAACTTCTGGAAACTTGAAATAGCTAAAATTACACAATTGCCCTCAAGTGACCATTTTCACGCATAAACCTCCCTTTTTGGTTTCTTTATTGATTCTAGGGTTTCGAACTCTGTTTTCTTCGCTTGGAACCTATTTATTATCACCTAGGGACATTCTGGCACTAACGGAATCGCGTTCGGAGGCCCGAAACGAAAATCGTCCGGTTTCGACCCCTTTAGGCTGAACACTATTCATAGCCCTACTTGGGGCTTTTCTTCGTTCCGTTTTCACTTTGAACACCTTCCCAACTCGCCATCTAGTTGGTCTTAGTGTCGGTATGGAAAGAAACGGGCATCGGGTAAGTATTTTAAGCTAAAAACGCGTTGTTTTCGCTACTAATTTTGGGTGTTTTCTTGGTTTTGATTTCTAAACTTAATCTTTCACTTTTAATAACCTTAACACATCTAATTAAACTCGTTAGGGTCATCAAAACATTCAACGGATGCAATATAAATCAATTTACGGAATCACCCTTCGAACTAGTTTAGTACGCGTTTCGATTTCTCTTTAAATTCTTGATATTTTCTTAGATTCCTAGGCTCCCAATAAACCTCAATTCACTTGGTTTTCAACTCATTTTTTACTCACAACCAACTAACCAACAAACAAATCGTAATAAAACCCACTTCGAAACCAACTCAGTCATCCACAAAACATCAACAAAAATCAACTTTAGAACTTGAACAACTCACCCTTTTTTTCTTCCTCACGAACTCACTTCTTTCTCTTCGTTTTGGCTTCGGTTTTGAACTGATTTTGGGGTTGTTATGGTGGCAGATTTGGGGCTGGGTTCGGTTGGATCTTCCTCTCTTCATTCTCCTCTTTTCTTCTCTCGCTCTCTCATTCTCGATTTGTTGCAGTTCTACCGTCAGTTGCGTCTGGTTCGTCTTCGTTTCTGCTCTGCAACCAGTCTAATTTGCACGCGATTCTGGTCGAGTTCGACGTTGGCTTGAGCTGGCTTCTGCAGAAGGTCGGGATGGCAGCTCGTCATCGTCGGTTCTGCTTGATTTTTGCTCCGTTTTGGGTCGAGTTTGGGTTATGCTTCACGACTGGTTTCTGATCGGGTTCGAGCTGGTTGCGTCAAGTTGGCTGGTGGTCGATGAGCTGCTTGGCGTCTGCTTCGTCGTCGTCCTCTTTTTCTTCTTCTTTTTCTTCTTTTCTTCTTCTTCCTTCTCTCATTCTTCTTCGGTTTTGTGCGTCTTTGTTTGGTTCAGCTCACTGTTCGGCTGTGTTTGTTTGATGCATAACTTACGCTTAAATTTCACATTTTCCTCCACAAACAACTTCAATAATGCCGGTCACGTCTTCAGAAAATTTCGTTCACCTTGCTTAGCTTTTAGATTAATTCTATTTTGACCATAAATATTAAATCTTATATTCAATTTAGTCTCTTGTCATATTAAATAATTTCTCGAATTCATTTACCATTTTTACATTCTGTTTAATCTTTGAGCGGGTTTAATTCAATCTCTAAGGGTTCTTTATAACATTTGACACTTCCATTAACCATTTAAGGTCTCTAATACTTACTTAGAGACTATTATTGGAAAATTCGTAAAATTAAAATAGAGGGTTTACACCGAACCTCTTATGCTAAAGCTATAAATCATTTACTTGTGCCTTTATAGCTGTGTCATTAGTACGTTTCTATTAAATAAGGCAACATCTATTTTCTTTCATTTTAGCTCTTATAATTCTGAGGGTTCCATTTTTCTTGTCATATATTGAACAAAAATTTCTCTCGAAATGCAAAGAGTATCCTCTTTCTATCATTTGTCCAACACTCAATAGATTTTAAGCTATATTAGGGATAAGCAACACATCATTTATGTACTTCTTGCTCTTTTTTTTTTTTTTTTTTTTTTGTGGTAATGGTACCTTTTCTAATTACCTCCACAAAACTCCTATTTCCAATTCTTGCTTTTATTTTTATTTTATCAAAACTGCAAAAAATATTTTTATCTTTTGTCATGTGATCACTACAGCCACTATCTAAGTACCATGTTTTATTTTTCTCTTCACTAGCATTTTGGCAGACATGGAAAAGACAATTTTCTTCTTCTTTTTCTTCAGTAAAATTAGCTTGATGATTTCTTTTGAATCTACAATTTTTTATTGAATGTCCAAACTTTTTACAATTTTGGCATTATGGCTTTCCTTTAAACCCACAATCTTTCTCCAAATAACCTTTATTTTTTAAAATTCTACATGAAAGGATATTGTTTATTTTTAGATTGTTGGGTTTCTTTATTTTTAGACTTATCTTTTGAATTTTTCAGCATCATCTTTAGATTTATGAGACTGCATATTAAATTTAAATTGAAATGCATTCGTCATTGATTTTTCATTTCACATTTCTAATATTTTTTCATGTGCGTCAAGAGAACCCATTAATTCTATTGGAAAGAAGGTTTCTATGTACTTGGACTCCTCAACAAGATATATTATTGGATCATATTTTTCTGTGCAACTAATTAATATTTTTTGAATTATTAAATTATCCTATGTTTTAAAATTCAGCCAAGTTCTTGGTGAGTATTTCCGGATCAACATCCTACTGATCCGAGAATCCTCAGATCAGGTGTTTTGCTCAGGTCAGGCGAGTACTTGACCAATTCAGTCAAACTCAGCCCAACTTTTTCACACCCACCATCGATCGTCTCACCCAGATTTTGCTTCGTGGTCGCTGGTCATCAGCAATCACCAAAACCAATAAAGAAATCCACACAAATGAGTTATCAAAGCAAATGATAAGACCCAAAAAAGATATTAAAAAAAAAATTGAAACTTTGATATTAGGGTAACAAGATATCAGCTCCAATCTCTTCAAATTCACCCATGCAGAGACAGTTTTCAAGAACCCACCAACTGGGGTGTCTAACTTTCCCACTTCCAATCTCTATATCGACTTATCACACCAAAAATACAAATGAGAAAAAGTTGGCTACAAGAGACAAGACACAAATGAATCGCTGAAAAGGAAACTCAGAATTTTGTTATTTTTTTTCTTTTTTGTATTTTTTACAGATAATTTACAGTTTGGTGAACGGAATGCGAAAATTTGAAAACTAGAAATCTCGAAGAAAGGGAGAGGTTCAGAGGCGTAAAGCAGTTTTTAAAGTAGTGGAAAAATACAAATCATATCAAACTTTGCTACGTTAGAGAGATTTGATCACCTGTGCTGTGTGTACGTGTAATGATTTATGTGGCCTTACTGGGTGTCGTGATTTGTTTTGTCTAATTCTAATATCATATCATCATCAACTTTTGTCGCCATGGAGTTTCCGTACATGTCTATTTGAATTTAATACTTTCGTTTATTTTGAGTATGAATATATGATATTCTGTATCTAAAGTTTTGTCGGTGATATTTTCATCATAGACGCAATATGATTAACTAATTTTTTTTATTTTTAAAAATAATCTTAACTAGCAGTCTCATTATGCTTCATTTTAATATTCTCGAAATCTTTTCTTAAAGATTGGAGTTTAATAGTGCGTACCTTTTTACTTTCTTGAAACTTTTCGTGCAACGTATTTCACACTTTTTTTCTGTTGCAGCTCCCATAATATGTGGAAAAATATAATCTACCAAATGCTTGTTGAAGAGTAATAGTGTTTGAGAATCTTTTTGTATATTTTTCTCCAATGTCTTCTTTTGGACGACTGAAATAGTGGAAGCATCATCTGGAATGCTAAAGTCCTATTCAATAATCTTTATAAATTTTGAGAGCAAATATAGGACTTCATTATTTTCCCATGAAAGAGTGGAAGGGGAACACAAGAACGATTGGAATCGGCCACTGTTGTATGCCCAGTAAATGATCGATCGCGGCTTTAATACCACTGTTGGTTTGTTGAATTAAAATATAGTATAAATATAATTGGATGATGGTGCTGTGTAATGTGTTTGGAAAAGTGAGAGGTTAAGTGGATATGGTTTGATATTGTGTAAAAAATAGGTGATAGATAGGGTGATAGGTGATAGATCGATAGGTAATAAAAGGTGATGATAGGTGTGATAAAATTATTATTATTATTATTATTTGCGAAAGTAGACTGCAGAAGGGTTGAATTTGTTAGGAAGAGATTTTATTACTCACAATTTTTTCTTTTTTTGGCTTAACATTTTTCAATACAATCATTCATCTCTACTTATAGGTAGTGAAGTAGGTGGTGGAGTGAAGTCACCGACTTCACTAGTGGTCGTTACAAATTCATCAAGAATTTTTATAATTTTCCATTTGTTTTATACAAATTTTACTTGTTTTCTAAGCACATTTGAACCTGTTTAAAAATGTACAGAAACATCATACAAACTATACTCGGTATTATAGTAATTAATCAATAAACTTCATATCAAACGATCCAATAATCATTGTCATTGGCGTGTTATTCATGCTAAGGTAAAACAACCTTAAAATTAAAAAAGCACAACGATGGATTTCATGGAGAGTAGAGTGTTGGCTCAAGATGTAGAGGAAATTTCTTAGGAACAGTTACGCCGTAAACTTCACTCATGTCCAACTCCTCGGGACCAATTGTACCAGGCAGCTTCCAATCAAACCAGTATAAGAGATTGGCCAGAACATACTCAACTGTAGCAACTCCAAACGACATCCCAGGACAACCTCTTCTTCCAGCTCCAAAGGGAATGTAATGGAAGTCCAGCCCCTTGTAATCAACCGGCTTGTTCACAAACCTCTCTGGAATAAACTCTTCCGGTCTGTCCCATAACTTGGGGTCCCTTTGAATTGCCCATGCATTGACGAATACTCTAGTTTTTTCAGGAATATCATAGCCACCCAATTTGATAGTTGTTGATGTTTCTCGAGGAATCAAAAGAGGAGTCGGTGCATGTAATCTCAGAGTTTCTTTGATGACACATTTAAGATAGTCCATCTCATCGATATCGTTCATATCTATTTTTAATTTGTTTTTCACCACGCTTCTGACTTCTTCTTGGACTTTCTTCATTTCATTTGGATTTCTCACGAGCTCCGCCATCGCCCATTCTAATGTTGTTGAAGTAGTGTCCGTACCTCCCACAAACATGTCCTGAAATTATCATAAACATGAATGCATTTATTAGTAATTAGTCATATGTACGTGTTTTCAAATTTGTGTTAGTGAGATGAGAGAAGAGAAGAGAGAGACCAGAAGAATTGCTTTAATGTCGTTGTTCGTGAGCTCCATCTCAAGCGTGCTATCCTTTTGAACTTGGAGGAGTATATGCACGAAGTCTTTTCTATCAGACTGATCAACATCATCACCTTTTGAACTCCTGTGCTCTTCAATCACCTCATCAAAAAGAGCATCTAACGCTTTAAAAGTCGCATTTATACGACCAATGCATCCTGTGAGAACATCAATCCATCCCAAAGATGGAAACACGTTCCCAAAACAGAAGGCTGTTAATAATATCATCA
This sequence comes from Nephelium lappaceum, assembly GCA_021234005.1. Lineage (NCBI taxonomy): Eukaryota > Viridiplantae > Streptophyta > Magnoliopsida > Sapindales > Sapindaceae > Nephelium > Nephelium lappaceum. The sequence continues at coordinate 14,828,811 of CM038006.1, read as the reverse complement.
CCCTTCTCGATAACTCCCCAAACTTGCCTCCACCATTTTCTTCTTCAGCCTTCCTGCCAAGAACGCAGCGGGCTGTTATGTTGTTTACAACAGCTTGTAACATCACTGTTAGATTCACAAACCCTCCTTCAAAACACGAGAGACGAATTTTGTTGAGTAGAATTTCAACTTCCTCATCCCTCACATACTGGAATGATTTCACTTTGTTCAAACTCAAGAGTTCAAGAACACAAATCTTCCTAGCATGCCTCCAGTACTCCCCATAGGGAGCAAAACCGACGTCTCGGCACCCATAGAAGAGGATATTTGCGGCTGTTGTTTTCAATCGATTTGAGAAAACAATATCGTGAGTCTTCACCATTTCTCTAGCCATCTCAGCCGATGAGACAACAAGAGTTGAAGCATGACCCAAGCGTAGTAGCATTAAAGGGCCGTATTTATGGGAAAGGGCTCGGAGAGAGCGGTGTGGAAGTTTGCCTAGTTGGTGAAGGTTGCCGATTATGGGTAGCTTTGGTGGTGATGGAGGTAAGTCGAACTTGTGACGTTTGAGTACACGCTTGAACAATAGAACAAGCGTAGGAAGAAAAAGAATAAAGAGAAACAAGGTGTTGTAGTGAAGTAACTCAACTGTTGTGGCTGACTCAGGCCAGAATTGCTTCAATGCAGATCGTAGAGCCATTTCCAGTTCTAGATGGGACGACTTAATCACCCCAACCTTCGTTCTTATAGCATTCCACGAAGTAAGAAATTGTCAAAGCTTAAATACACACTCATAATTAAAGTTCCCATTTGTGATGCGTACCCATAATTTTGTTAGAATTACATAAAAATTATAGGAGAAAAATTTTTTACTATCTTAATTAACTGACTTTCACTTCTGTCACTAGAGTAACAGTTTACGATTCAGTGATTCCTATTTAGATTTGGGACAAAATTAACCCTACATACAAAGTGAAAAAACTACAATCTTTTATACAATTCAAACAACATAGAGGAGGCCAGACACAGAGAGAATTAGAGAAAAGACAAGAATTTCATAGACTAAATTGACGACGACTTCGACAGCGAGCGGTTAGCGCTAATGAGAGTTAATGTAGTTCGTTCTTGGTTCCGATTTTGGTGGTTCTTGTAGCTTGTTCTTTTGATTTTCGTGGAGAATTGATGTTTGTGTTTGGTTTTCGAGAAAGTGTAAGAAAATCGAAATCTTCTATTTAAAAATTTAGTTTTTTTTTAGAGCAAAATATTTTTAACCTACTTAAGGTTTGATTTATTACAAGCTAAAACAACTCTTTTTTCACAATGACATTCTCACCACTAACAATTTGACTGTATTTGACCATTAAATTGAATTCCCTTAAAGGTGTTATAGTCATTTAATTTATTTTTAATTTTTCTTTTAAAAAGTACATGAATATAAAAAAGAATTAAAATTTTTAAAAGAACTAATTTAAAAAATTAAAATTAATTAAAAATTAATTTTTAAATTATAAAATAGGCACTACAACAAAAAAGGGTAACCATACAAGGTATTGTCTGGTATGATTGACTATCCATACCGAACGGGTGCCCGGTATGGATACAGGCAGTATCCATACCAAGCATGTGCCCGATATGGATATTAGTGTCAATACCTGGCATTACCTGGTATGTATACAAATACAAGAAGTGGGTCGACCCATCGTTATGTTATCCATACCAAACGGTGCTCGGTATGGATACTTTTATCCATACTAGGCACATGCCCAGCATGGATACTATTTTAATATTAAAAAAAAATTGAAAAAATATTTTTTGTGAAAAAATATTCAAAATTTAATATTAAAAGAAAAATAACAAAATACATCAAAATACCATTAATCAATAAACATGTTATAACACCATAACAATCCACGAACATACACAAATCACTGTGAGCAAAACAAAACTAATCATAGCAGGGATTCCATCGGGGCATTGTTAATGCGATTTCACTGCTTCTGAAAGCATAAATTGATCATTTCTCAGCGATTTTCACAAATAAAACAACTACTTCCAAGCTACCAACCAAACAACACATATATTCTCCTCCAAATTCAAGCCATCAAAAACATATACCAAATTTAGTTAAATAGAACCTATATTTGCTCTTTGTTCTCAATGACATAACCAAATAAAAATCTAAACTTTATTATTTTAACTTCATAAGAAAAGAGTTAAAAGGAAAAATGGACATTGATCCACAACTTCTGCTAGAGGCACTTCATCATGGAAGCCAACACAACCACTGCGACAGCCTTCTTTGCCCCTACTACCGCCAAAATGGCCTCCTTTCCTATAGCCTCCTTCTCTGCTACCTCTGAAGCCAGGCTGCTAGACCCATTTCATCTTCAAAGCATATATATATATATATATATATATATATATATATTTTAAAAAAAACTAACAATTAATCACAATATCAACCCAAATTGTCATCCACTTCAATCAAAATCAATACATATCAACCCAAAATGGCTTTCAGAGCAATAGATCAGAGAAGACGACAACGTCGGATGACGGACGACCTCGGTGGCACCTACAAGAGAAGAAAAGAAATGAAAAAATGAGAAGAAAAGTAAAAAAATAAAAGAAGAAAAGACGACTGAATCGTCGTCAGCTCTAAATGGCAAATGATGGTCTATTGGAGGGAAGAAGAAGACGAAGAAGAAAAGACTGTCGGAGGGAAGAAGAAGAACAACAACAATAAGAACAAAAACAAGAAAATGAGAAGAGAAGGAGAAAAAGAAGAGGAGAAGAAGAAGAAGAAGAGGGGAGAAGAGATATCCGTTGGCGAACGGAGTTGTGAACGGTTAGGTGATCGGTCGACGAAGGGGGTGGTGGCTGGGGTTTGGGTGAGAGAGATAGTAAGAGAAAAAGATAGTAGAGAGAGAAAGAAACTAAAAAATAAATAAATAATAGTGGGTGTGGCCGGCCATACCCACCTACCAAATCCAAGAATTTTCTATACCAAGTATGATGGCCAGGTATGGATACTCAAATATTTTATAAAAAATTTATAAATGTATTATTTATACCAAGCCATTAATTGCCTAGTATTAATACCGAAAACTTTTAATAAAAAAAATTATTTTTCAATATCCATACCGGGCCATCACTTGCCCAGTATCGATACAAAAAAATTTTAATTAAGAATTTATTATCCACATCGGGCTATTTATGGCCCAATATAGATAATGAAATTTATTTTTTGTTAAATAAAAAAAATTATTATCTACATCGGGCCATTAATGGCCCGGTATGGATACTTGAATTTAATAATTGAAAAATATTATCCATACCGGGTCTTTAATACCCGATATGGTTATTCTGGTATGGTTAAACTGCTTTGTTGTTGTGAGAGTTATTATTATTTTATTCCTTAGAATCAAAACTAATGTCAAACCACCCTTGATTTTTAAATTATTATCCAAAAAGCCCCAATTGTTAGTAGGTTAGTGATTTTCGTTCAAAAGATGATGGATCTGTTAGGGTATAAGGGTATTTAGATACTTTCATTTAAAAAATAAATGGAAAACTTCAGTTTAGGTCTTGAGGTTCTGAAAAATATCAATTTTTTAAAATTCTTTTAGAAATAGTTTTTTTTATTCATAACTTTTTCAAAACTCTTAAAAAAGTCCAAACCATCAGTCAACTGACAATCAAACTAAACAGAAAAATAAAAAATACTCAATTACCCCTCATAACTTAAAATGACTATTTTGCCCATTATAAAACCAGAATATTACATATCATTTGATTAATGAAAAGCTGACATATGTTTCTATGATTATATATATATATTTAAAAATCTTATTATTGTTTAAATTGAACAATAATTTAATAAAAAAACAAATTTCAGGAAAAAAAATTCAATTTAGTAAAAAAACTCCTGTCATTATTTCCATCCAACCATTAAAAATATAAATTTAAAAAATAAAACCATTTTTTTGTAAAAAAAAAAAATAATAAAACAAGTTAATTTTTATTTTTTTTCCTTAATCTGGAAGAATCCAAAACAAACCCATAAAACCTCTGTCATCTCCTCCCTCTCTTTTACCTCTCATTCATCTCCTTCGTTCTTCTCTATCTCCTCCATCTTCTTCTCTTCCATCTCTTCTCCTTCTTCTTCAGTCTCTTTTGCCCAGATTCATTCTTCGTCCCTTCTCCGTCGAACCTAGATGAAGTCTTTATATGGGTTTAAGGAACCGAGATGAAGAGCTTCATCATTTAGGTTCGTCGAACCAAAATGAAAAGCTTCATCATCAGCCCCCTTGTTTTGATTTTCTTTTTTTGGTAAACATTTTTTATTTTTTTTCTTAATATTATTGTTGATATTATTGTTGTGGAAGATGATGATATTGATGATGTTATGATGTTGTTGATGATTTTGAAGACTGTGGGGTTATTGATGATGTTGATGAAGTGGGTTGCTGATGATGTTAGTAAAGGGGTTTGAGGAACAATCTTGATGCGTTGTAGATGGTGGAGATCCACCAGATTGGATCTTCACCGTCCATCTATGATGGATGGACACTTTTTTTTTATCTCTTTTTTTTCATTTTTTTACAAAATTAATTTTATATATAAAATAAATTATTTAAATTAATTTACCCTCTCACATGAAAAAGGTCATTTTACTTTTCTCATTTAAACAATCTATCACCGTTGACCGTTAATTGACTAATGATTTAGATTTTTTTGAAGAGTTATGAAAACATTAGGGATGAAAAGAACTGTTTTCAAAATAGCTTTAAAAAGTTGATATTTTTCGAAATTCTAAGGACTAAAACAAAGTTTCCCCAAAAATAAATTAAGGGCAACTTAATTAATTTTATAATATTTTCAGACATTAAATAAATTTAAAAAAATAATTGAAGAAATAAGAAAGTGACACGTGTAAACCTACAAACCACCAAAACTACCTAATCTCATCAGTGACCTAGATCATCAAATTCAAACATTCAAGATCTGGGTAATCTGGGTAACCTTGATCTTCCTTTATTTTTTATTTTTTATTTTTTATTTTTTTCTTGGCTTCGCATTTTTTTTTTCGACTTTGATTAATTTTTTTTTAATTTTAATTATTTTGAATATAAGAATACAAACTCCTTTTTTTAAAAAAAATAATAATAAATTAATTGTTTTTAATTATTCATTAAACAATTTAATAAATTTTTAATTTATTATATTTTTTTATAGTTTTTATTAATCACAGTTATTATTATTTTCATCATTTAAAATTGTAATCCACTTATTTATTTTTAAACAAATTCAATTGTAAAATTTGTAAAAAAATTTATTTTTCATTTATTTTTTTTCAATTTTTCATTTTGGTAATGAGAGGATAGTTTGATGATTGATTAATTTTATAATTTTATATTTTTAATTTTTCAATGTAGGAAGGGTATTTTTGTCTTTTTATAGTTTTATCGCAAAACCGCTCTCTTTCAAATGGGAAACAAGTTTTGGGTTGACAGCTGAGGGTTTTTAGTTAATATTTTCAAAAATTCGGGTAAAATGAGATTATTTATCATTTTAAACGAGTTTATAGATTTTTTCCTATAAAATGAGTAAAATTGAAAAAAACAATAAAAAAGATGTGTGTTGTCCATCATGCAACATGATGGACATGGAGATTAATTTTATACAATCAAAACTTAAAAAAAAAATAATTTCTATTTTAAAAAATTGAAAAATTAAAGAGAAAAAATGAATGGAGTTCAGTATTCTAATATCTACATTGAATCTCCATCCATCCATCCAAGCGAGACTTCACTCATCCATCATTGATCAACTCCATCACTCCCATATTGTCATGCCACTTGTTGGTTATTTTTCAGTTCTCATTTAATAATATACTTCTCAAATATACAAATAGTATAAATGTCGTATACCGATTGCGGAATTATCTCTATAGAAACGCAGGAATCGATTGTCAAACTAGTTCTAGATAAAAATAAGTAAATAAAAACAAATAAAAGTAAGTGTACTAAGATTCTGGATTCAATTTAGATATATAAATTAATCATCAAAGAATTGAAGATTTATCAGTTGTATTTAGCGCTAGTTTTTCACTAATCCTTGTAATACGTTTCTTTCGATAATGTATCGAATATAGTTTTGTCCACCGATACCCATTTTCCGATGGCTATCAAATGAACAAAAGTTCATTAGGTTTAAGATAATCTACTACCTAAGTTGGATTGGTATTTTTAATAGATACTCGGTTGTTACTTGAGCACTCATGGCGACCTGGCTATCACACGAGTGACTTATTTCCCTTTCCTAACTTAGGGTAAGCATTTTATCGAGTACTTTGTGTGCTATTCCTTCTGATCTCAACACACAACACAATCATGTATATGGTGACCAATCACATACTAGCATTAAGTTCTAAAATCTCTACTTAGCATATGCACTGTTCTCAAGCAATAATAATCAAATATGTTAACATTAAATATCCGTATCCATCATCATCCCAACACAACATAAATATACATGGATACATACAAAGGAAAAATTGCAAATGCATAAGAGAAGTTGAGAAAACAATCCATGAACTCCTTCTTCCAAATTTGAATTCACAAAGCTCCTCTCTTCCAAGCTCGAACCTTTGTGTCCTCTTCTCCATTTATACAAAGCTTTCTTTCCAAGGTATGGGTGTAGGATTTTGGTAGGTAATGTTTTGAAGGTGTACGTTTGTAGGGTGTTGGTACTTAATGGTAGAGCTTTCTCTTACTTAAATTTGTTTTCTCATAGAAACGAGTGTAATTTTTTTTTCTTTTTAGTGTACGTTTACAAAACCGGGCTATAAAAATTTTGGTAGTACAACGACTGTTTTTTTTTTTTTAATTTCACTTTACAAAAGTTTAAAAAATATGTACACTTCTATAACAATCAAATTCTTAACTTCTGGGCCTCAAACCCTCTTTTCCTTTATCCACAAATATGCTTCCAATTTAAAATAAAACTTGAAAATCATTTCATTTGTACAGAGGTATACTATACATGTCAAAGTATAATATTTACAAAATATTCATCAAATCATGATTAGTTATGCATGAACATGATATTTCAAAATAAACAAGTGCAGTGACATCATGTCTTCAGCCTACCTACACGTCTAACAGAGCCCCTTCTGATTGATGGCTCATACTTGCACCTGAGGAGGATTTTTCAATATTATGAAAAGAGTGGTGAGTATTTAACTCAGTGAGTGAGTAAACTTTTTAAGCTATAATATTCGCTTTCTAAATATATATCCTTCCAAAATAATTTGGAAAACTAATAATTTCTTCTTAACTTTTATAAAACTGTAAAACTAGCATAAAACATATAAATATTACTTTACTGCTTGAAAACTAGTAATAACTTTTATAAAATGTAAACTTTCTTGTTTTCTAACTTCACGTCTAATGATGTGTTTTTTCATTTTAAACCTTGCCAAGGCATCCCAAGGAAACTTGTCCTTACGTGACGGTACGTATACACATCACTAGAACTCGGGAATGCTATCATGTGTAGTCGTAGATATGGAAAAATTTGGGTCACGATTCCCCCTCAACATCAGGCAGATCTACACTACCATATACACGCAAAGGGTGACACACTGACTCAAACCTCCAAGTTAGTGACTCTCTCAACCATCTTGCCATACACGTATACGGTACTTTGGCCGGGTATACTGAGGATTAGGATAAACCAAATGCATTTATAAATCCTTTCAATATACTTTAAAAATCTCACACTAAGCATGAAAGTTTATTGATTTAACTATCAAATATATATATATATATATTTTCTAGTATATGGTTTACAACCATAATACTATCTTTCTAAGGTAAAAGTCTAAAATTTTATAAATTCCTTTAGCATGTCTCTTTTATGCATGTATTTCACTCAAAAATACTAAATTGTTTTACTTCTAAAATATATATACATTTACAACATAAATTTAGAAACTTACATGCATCTTTAGAAAACACAAACATGCTAAAAGTTTAATCAATTCAACAATTATAAATTAGATATATAATCAACAATTACAAACATAAATTATCAACTAATAAAACTCATAAAAACTTTCAAAAGAACCACACTCACAATTTGCTTTTCAAACTAGCAAACCAATCCTTCAAGTTCTTCATTTGCCTTTCACTCCTCCTACACTTTAATCCAAATATAATTTTGTTTTTTACTTAAAATTTATATATGCATCAAACTAATAAACTCAACTTAATTTCAACATGTGATAAACACTAACTTCACATTCTTGACATACTTTTAAACTAACATTTTAACATCCATTTCTATTTATTTCTTTTACACAAACTTACTAGAACACATGCTAAACACCATAAAAACACACCAAAATGGTTGGAATTCATCTCGAACATCACCAACCCACCTTGGCCTATTTCAACACATCACCCACTCAAATAAAAATTTTCCATTTTCATAGTTCCAATAACATTCAAATCAACCAAAAATTCATGTAATATTCAAACATCAACTTAATAAACTCAATTTATGATTTGAATCATAACCCTTCAACTCGGCCAATTGAAATTGATATATATACACATGATTTTCTTTTTCATTTTTCTTGATTCTAACCAACTTAAACACATATAAATAAATATAAAACTCCATCAAAATCATCAAACATAAATGGAATCAAAAGGTGTATACAAAGCTGAAAATTTTCACTTAATAGAATATCATCCATTTTGTTTTGTTTTCTTGACATATGCTTGCTCATTTCATGCAAACTAATTTCCTAACAATTAAATATAACTCAAATCCACAATCAAGCATGAGATTAGTGTGCTCACCTTGCTACTAATCTCTTTAATATCTCCTTAGATCCAAGTCCAATTTTTTACTATAAATAACCTTACAAGCATGTCAAAACTATAATTAACTACTTAGATTAGAACACTAACAAAAAATTGATGAAAACCCATAAAACCTTAGCTTGAATACTGGTATGCTGTTGTGGGCAACCAAATTAAACCTATACTCCTAAAAATTTATATAGTGATGTGAGTAAGGATCGTTCCCACAGAGAGTATCTAGCTTAGTTTTATGCTACACGAACAAGGATGGGGGATAAGGATTTGAGTATAATAAAAACAATTTTAAGAAAAACAACTAAAGAGCAATTCAAATTGAAATATTAAAATCAATCAGAAGAACAAACGTTGGTCTAAGTCAACATCCACCTTCGGAATTTTATAACTGATCATCGATGCAAGTATATATCAATTCACACCTTAAATACTCACCGTTGGAACCATTTTTTATTTTTCCTATCTCTCCTTAATTGCAATTAATTAGAAAACAGATGATCTAACCAATCCTAACTATTAAATAACCCAAGACAAGCACTAAAGGTTTAATTTAATAGTAGCCTTAAGAATAAAAGAAATCGATAAAGCTAAACAACACAAGCTCAAGCGGTTGCCTTTAATTTAGTCGAACATTCTTCCTAAAATCTAATAATTTCTAATGCAGCAATTCATTAAATTTTAGTTGCTTCACAAGTTAGAGAGATCAAACAATTACGGATTTGATATCTAACTTAGCAATAGATTGTAACGAATAATAAACTAGTAGGCCTCCTAGTAATTACACGAGACAATCATGAAAATAAGCATAGAAGAACATCCAATACCCAAGGCATAAATTGAACAATAAAAACAAATTAGATCTCACAATTTTATTGATTCTGAGGCTTCAGTTTCCTTCGACCAACTATAAAAATTAGCCAAGCATGGCCATCATAAAAACTTGAAGAAAATTATCAGAGATCAAGGAAGAAGAGATGCCAGACTAATGATTTCTCCTCTATTTTATACACGGCAATGCCCTTCTCAGAGACCAAAAATTGCTAATCAAATTAAACATTGTCCTAAAATAACAAAATTCAAATTTAACTAATTAAGGAAAATAATAAAAATAGCCTCAACACTAGAAGGAAAGTTGTGATTTCAGTTGGGATTTTCGCGCATCAGATTTGGAAGCTTCCAAAAATAAGTTGCTTCAAGTCAACACATCAAACTTGCAGGTTAAGTAACATTCCAGAACACCAACAGTGCAGGTGTGGCAACTTTAAGCCCGATTTTGACCTTGATGCAGCTAGTATCTCTCAAAACTCAAAACATGAAAGTTGTAGAACTCTTTCTTATCTTTCCATAGCATTTTGAATCATCTCGATCGGAGCTCAGATGAGAGAGTTATGTCGAGATTATGAACTGATGTTGAAACTGTCTAAAATCGCTCAAAAAACTCTGTTTTGCTCTTAATGTCTCCATTTGAATTCTAAATCAAAATATAAGAATAGTGAGTTCATTTAGGCACCAAATAAGCATAAGAGACTAAACATTAAGAGAGAAAAATGTGACATTCTACATTCTCATCAAATACTTACTTGATTCTCCAACTTTTCTTGCTCAAATTCCTCTCCTCACTCTCTTGAATACTCTTTGATGAAGATGAGAGGAAGAGATTATGGGAATCACCTTGGATGGCAAGCCAATTTCTTCTTTTTCTTCTTCCTTCTTCTTTCTTCCTTTTTCTTTCTTCTCTCGGGTCTCTTTTTCTTTCTCACGAATTCTTCTCCTCTTGCACTTCACTTTATATAGGCCACTTTTTACTTGACAAAATTGCCCTTAACTATCTCTAAAATATCAAACTTATCCTTAATTACACTTATTAACATTAGATTGGTCCACATGTTATCTACTAATACCTTAAACTATATCATGCAAATTTAAAATTCTATGGCAACTCATTTGGTCATCACTTTTTGACTTTAAGTTGTCACTCTCCCATTGACTCATTCCACTTGACATGGATTGTGCTTCTCTGTGACAATTCTTCATGCCATAGTTATTTTACCTTTTTACTTATATATTGAATTTTCATTCACCTCTAAATAATTTTCAAAAATATTTTATGGTTATTCAATCATCAAATTGACCATGTAATACTCCAATTGGGCATCTTATCTCTTAATTCCATGCTTTGGAAAAAAATTCAAACGAATATAAAATCATCAATATTCATTATTCTTCCATTAAAGGTATTTTCGTCTAATTATCTCCGGAGCTCTTAAAATTTACTTAAACAGACTCATTTTTTATCCATTTCAATTTCCTTAGACTCTAATACTCATTCTATAAATTTTGGATTTTCCGAGATCTGTCTCATTAAAATCACTATTCATCTCATCACTATTCACCAGAAAACACTATTTATCAGAAAAATTTTACTTCTCCTAGAAGAAAAAATTTTGGGTTCTACAATTCACCCCTCAAAAAAAAATTCATCATTGAAATTTTAAAAACTTGTCTAAAAAAGGTATGGATACTGACTGCGCATCTGCTCCTCGTGCTCTCACGTAGCCTTGTCCACTGTATGGTTCCTTCACAACACTTTCACCAATAGACTAACCTTATTGTGTAAAATCTGCTCTTTCTTATTGAAGATCTGAACTGGTACATCTTCATACGTCATGTTCTCTTCGAGTTCCATTGGCTGTTCTGTCAAAACATGTGAAGGATCAAATAAATATTTGTGGAGCATCGAGACATGGAACACATTGTGTATTTTGGAGAGTTCTGCTAGCAACTCAAGTCGATATGTCATTTCACCTACTCTACCAATCACCTTATAGGGACCAATGTAACATGAACTTAACTTATCATGTCGTCCAAAATAGATTATCCCTTTCCATGGTGATATCCTCAAAAATACCTTGTCTCCGACTTGAAACTCTAAATCCTTCCTATGCTTATCTATGTTGCTTTTCTATTGATTCTAGACTACTTTTAATCTATCTCGAATAATCTTGATCTTATCTATAATCATCTGCATAAGCTCAGGCCCAATTAATTTTCTCTTGCCCAGTTCATCCCAATATACCCGCGTCTTGCACTGTCTTCTGTAAAGCGCCTCATACGGTGCCATGCCGATACTGGCCTGATAACTGTTATTATAGGAAAACTCGATCAACGGCAGGTGAGTATCCCAAGCCCTTCCAAAATCCATCACGTAGGATCTAACAATATCCTCCAAAGTTTGAATAGTATGTTTAGATTGTCCATCCGTCTGCGGATGAAATGCTATGCTAAAATGTAATCGAGTGCCTAAAACTCTTTGTAGACTTGGCCAAAACCGAGATGTAAATCTTGGATCTCTATTTGACACAATCGACACTGGAGCCCCATGTAGCCGTACTATTTCATCTACATACAACTTGACTAATCTGTCAATGAAATATGTACTCCGAATGGGTAGGAAATGGGCAAACTTCATAAGTCGATCCACTATCACCCATATGCTATCATATTCGTTCCGACTTCGCAGGAAATCTTACCACAAAATCCATTGTAATATGCTTTTATTTCCATTTGAGAATAGAGAGTGGCTGAATAAGCCCTACTGGTTTTGGTATTCTGCCTTAACCTGCTGACATATCAAGCACCTCGACACATACTCAGCTACCTCATTCTTCATACTTTTCCACCAATAATGTTCTTTCAAGGTATGGTACATCTTAATGCTTTCTGGATGCATAGCATACGCTGAGGAGTGAGATTCATCTAAAATCTCTTTCTTAAGTTCAGCCACATCTGGTACGCACAATCTCTGACCTATCAGCAAGATACCATCATCTCTCAATGAAAAGTCTTCCCATTGACCTGACTCTACCTCCTGTCTTATCTTAACCAATTAAGGATCCTAAATCTGTGACACTCAGACCCGATCTACTAGTACTGGTCGAACCTAAAATGTAGCTAGCAGTGCGCTCGTATCCGTTGTTTCCAATTTGACTCCCAAATATCTCATCCCTACCAACAACGGAATGTACTCTACTCTTAAGCTCAATGCATTAACTACTATATTTGTTTTTCCTGGGTGATACTCTATGGTACAATCATAGTCCTTAATCAATTCTAATCATCTCTTCTGCCTCATGTTTAATTCTTTCTGAGTAAATAAATATTAGAGGCTCTTATGATCAATGAATATCTTACATGGAACTCCATATAAATAATGTCTCTAGATCCTCAGTGCAAATACCACAGCGGCTAACTCTAAATCATCGGTTGGGTAATTCTGCTAATGCTTCTTTAATTATCTAGAAGCATAAGCTATCACCTTTCTATTTTGCATCAAAACATAACCCAACCCTTGTCTCGATGCATCACTATGCATTACAAAGCCCTTATTTCTTGAAGGGAGTGTGAGTATGAGAGTTATAGTCAATCTTACCTTCAATTCATCAAAACTCCTCTGGCAGACATCTAACCACTTAAACAAAAGAAACTTTTCTTGTGAGTTTTGTCAATGGGATGACAATCTTGGAAAATCTCTCAACAAACTTTCTGTAATACCCTATCAACCCTAGAAAACTCCTAACTTCCATTACGATGATCGGCTGTTTCCAATTTACAATTGCCTCTAACTTTTAAGGGTCAACACTGATACTATACGCCGAAACAACATGTCCCAAAAATGTGACTTTATCTAATTAGAATTGAAACTTGCTGAACTTGACATAAAGTCGTTGTTCCCTCAACTTTTGTAAAACTGATCTCAAGTGCTTAGCATGCTGCTCTTTACTGCTTGAGTACACCAAAATGTCATCTATGAACACTATAACAAACCTGTCTAAGAAATCATGGAATACTCGATTCATTAAATCCATGAATGTTTGTGGGGTATTGGTTAGCCCAAAAGGCATAACCAAGAGCTCATAGTGTCCATAGCGCGTCTTGAAAGCAGTTTTGGGAACATCATAACCTCTAGTTTTCAACTGATAGTATTTTGACCTCAGATCTATCTTGGAGAGCACCTTCATTACTTGAAACTAATCAAACAAGTCATCGATCCTTGGGAATGGGTATTGATTCCGTACAGTTACCGTCTTTAACTCTTAATAATCAATACACAGTCTCATACTCCCGTCCTTTTTCCTAACAAACAACACTAGTGCTCCTTTGGGAGATACACTAGACCTGATCAAACCCTTATCTACCAATTCTTCTAACCTTCAATTCTTTCAACTCGGTGAGTGCCATTAGGTAAGGCACTCTAGAAATAGGTGTCTTTCCCAGAATCAAATTAATTTCAAATTCAATCTCCTTATCTTAGGGTAAGCCGGGAAGATCATTTGGGAACACGTCTGGAAACTCCTTAACCACCGGAATATCCTCTATCCGTGCCTCCCTCTTTTTCATATCTATCACATAAGCCAAATAACATGCATGCTATTTTCCCAGCATCTTTTTAATTGTCATGACCGACATGATACGAGATGAAAGCATTCTGCGCTCTCCGTGGAACACTACATCCTACTTCCCCGATATACTAAGCCTAACTTCCTTTCGGAAACAATCCATGGTGGCATGATGCATAGCTAGCCAATCCATTCCTATTATGATATCAATATCATATATGTCTAACAAAATTAGATTAACTGGAAAAGCTCTACTCCCAATCACTATATCACTATCCCTGTATAAGTTTTTCGCTACTAACTTGCTACTATCGGGAGTAGTCACGATCATACTATACTCTAAAGGCACTAACTACATATTAGCCTATCTAGCAAATTCTTTAGAAACAAAAGAGTGCATAGCTCTAGGGTCTATCAAAACAAATACATCATTGCCAAAGGCTATCCTCGTACCTATCACCATATTGGGTATAGCCTCAACATCCTGCTGTGTCACTGTAAACACTCTAACCTATGCATGTGGTCTTCTTGACTGCCTTCTAAATGGAGCGCCTCTATCTACACCTTTGCCAGGCTGACTAGGACTTCCTGGTCCTCTCATATGTGGACCTATCCTATCTTGAGGTTGACCTCTGCTAGTCTGTCCTTGAGTCGCTAATCTTGACTCACCACTATTCCCAATGACTTTCTGTGGGCATTCCTTCATATAGTGTCCCTCTTGACCACAGTGATAGCAACCTATGACATTCTCCTCGGTGGAGTTTATCGCTTCTCTTACATGGCCCTAATCTACTCTGGATCTCACTTCTGCCCTAGGACACTGATGGTGGCCTTACGAAACCCTGACTTGATGTGGCTCCGTAACTCTGCTGCTTACTACCAGACCACCTAGATTTGCCTCCAGTCTTAGGGGGTTTACCGGGACCCCTTGAATACCACCCTAAACCCTCAGTGTGCTTTTGTTACTGTCCTTGCTCTCGGTCACCCAACATAGTCCTTTCTACCCTCAAGGTTGTCTCTACTAACCGCATATACTCTCGGTGCTCTACGGCTACTACATATGCCTTGATCTTTGGATTTATGCCTTGTTCGAACTTACAACACCTATTCGATTCATCATCTACTATAAATGGTGCCACTTGTAATAGCTCGGTGAACTTCTTCTCGTATTCTTTAACTGTCATATCACCTTGCATCAAGCTATAGAATTCTTCAATTTTGGCATCCCTGTGCGCTCTTGGATAAAATTTCTTAATAAAGTCTTCCTTGAATTTCTCCCATGTGATCGAAACAGTTGCTCTCCTCTTTATGGAGTCCCACCAATCCCTAGTAAAAGCCTTCAGTAAAAATGAAGCGATAGATATTTTCTGGGGATCAATACACTCCATCTGCTCCAACACCCTCTCGACCCGTCATAAGCATCGACACCTAATTTTTATGCCCTCTCTGCACTAGCGCCTAGTGTGCATGTTCTCAAACCCTGCATAACTTGGGCCAATCTCTCTATCAGATCCAATCCAGGCTCTACCGCAGGTGGTTTCGATTGAGCCTCTGCTTGTGGATCATTCACCGACTCATTCACCTGTTCCTCGACCTTTGATAGAATAGGTGAAGCCTCAACTACAGCTCTCCGCGTGCAGGGACGGCTAGCACGATGCATGACTTACTGCAATCAAAACATGCTAAATGTCATGTGATGTATGATGTCAAATAAATATACAAAAATTATCCTCTAATACCACCATTGTCAAGACCCACATTGAATCCCCCTATTGGACCTGATGGAAGGCTCGAAGCACCTCAACAAAACTCACTCGAACCCTCACTGTGGCTCGAAAGAGTCATGTGGAGGTACAGCTCTCACTTAAGATTTTGTTTCTTGTGAAAATGGGTGTAAATTATTTTTTCCTTTTTAGTATACATTACAAAACCGGGTTATAAAAATTTTGACAGTACAATGATTGTTTTTCTATAAATTCCATCCTGCAAAAGTTTAGAAAATATATATACTTCTATAGCAATCAAATTCTCAACTTCAGGGCCTCAGACCCTCTTTTCATTTTTCCATGAATCAACCACAAACATGCTCCCAATTTAAAATAAAACTTGAAAATCATTTCATTTACACAGAAGTATACTATACTTGAAATGAATCTACTCCATTTCATTCATTTTTCATGCTTTTTAAATTATAAATTCTCACTACAAGTCATCAAACAGTTTAACTACAACTTAGATTAATCCAATTCAACTTTAGGGCATAATCTAATATAAACCCTAACTTACTTACCTTGAGTGTTTGTGCTCCAACAATCCTTTCCTTGATATTTCCTTGAGGTTCTACACTTGAGTGCACAAAAAATCTACATAAACCCAAAACAAAACCAACTAGATTAATCAAAATCTAAATGAACCCTAACTATCACCAAATTAGTGTAACATCATTCTACTCACCTTTTTTTTTCTTCAATCTTCGCTTAATCTTGTTCCTTTGGCCTTGGTTAGCAAGTATTCTTCAAGCTAATCCCCAAAATCCTTCAAAAATTTCTTAGTCTTCTTCCTTCAAGCTTGGCCATGACACCCCTCTTTGTCTCTCTCAATTTTTTGTTTCAAAAATCTTCTAAGTTTCATGACAAGTCTTCTTTATATAATGCTCTAATTTTGCTAAATTGACCTTCATGCCCTTTGCAATTAAGTCCTTGAACTTTTTCATAATTATAATTTAACCCTAATTAGTATGTGTCAATTTCTAATTGGTCCACTTGTCTCACTTTATTTACACATATTTCTCCACCTATCACAAAGTCACAATTTGACCCCTTGACCACCACACATAACATACATTTGTTTCACCTCCATTGGTGGAATTTCATTTCACTGGGACCATGAACTTGGGGTTTCTTATCATATAGTTACTCACACCAAATCCGTAGGTGTTCACATGGAAATGACTATTTTGCCCCTCTTTGATTGAATTCCATATTCTAAACCAATTAGATTCTAAAATATTCTACACTATTCCAACACATGGATTGGTCATGAAATGTTTCAATTTAGTCTCTACTAGTCCTTAATTCGACAATTTAGAATAATATTCATAGAAATGACATTCCAAATCACAACTTAGTTATTAGCACTATAGAATTCATAAAATAGAAATGAAGGCTCACAATTTCATCCCTCCTAAAAAAAACATTTCATCATCGAAATTTTAAACTCACATACCTGGCTCAAATAAGTGTGGGTATTGCACACGCATCTGCTCTTCATGTTCCCATGTAGCTTCCTTGGATCCATGGTTCCTCCACAACACTTTCACTAATGGAATCATTTTGTAGCGCAACACTTGTTCTCTATGATCTAGTATCTCCATCGGTTCCTCCTCATAGGTTAAGTTCTCTTTTAATTTCTAATTGGTGTACTGATCTTAATAAATAAATTAAACCCTTTAATTAAATAAGATTAGTAATAATGTGAATTACCCAATTTTAACTCTTAAAATCTAGTCACATTATAAATAACAATTATTGAAATATATTTATTTTAATCATATTAAAACTAATCATATATTTCAAATTTGTGAACCTAGGATTTTCAACTAAAATCCTAACAAATTATGAAATTGGTATTCTATGAATTATTATCTCTGTTTTAAATAATAAACTATTTAATAGGAAAAATAAATCTTAGAGAACACTTTGGCTCCTTGGAGCTGATCGAATAAGTCATCTATGCTTTGAAGTGGATATTGATTCCTTATGGATACTCTATTAAGCTTTTTGTAGTCTATACATAATTTGAGGCTTTCATCATTCTTCTTTACAAATAGTACTGGAGCTCTCCTCCAAGGTGTTGTACTCAATCTAATAAAACTCTTATCCGTCAATTCCTCCATTTGGACCTTCAATTCTACTGGGGTCATCCTGTATGGGGCTATAGAAATGGGCTCTGTACCAAGAGCTAGCTCTATTTCAAACTCTATATCTCTATCTGTTGATAACCCTGGAAGGTCCTCTGGAAACACATATGAGAATTCTCTAACCACTGAAACCTCTTCTAACTTCAACTCATTATCCTCTAATTCACTACATAAGCCAAGTATCACTGACACGCCTTTCTAAGCATTTTGCTAGCTTTTGCTACACTAATCATACTAGTAGGAAGCATCTTCCTCTCACCACAGAAGACCACACCTGGTTCCCTAAGTCTGATGAATCTAACTTCCTTCCTATAGCAATCTACTGTGGCACGGTGTTTTGACAGCCAATCCATCCCTAATATGATATCAAAATCATGTATATCAAGCAGGATTAGATTCGCTTGAAACTCTTGACTCGCTATAATTACTTTACTACCCATATAGACTTTTCCTGAGACGAGTGTATCCCTAGTAAGAAGGGATACTACAACACTACAATCTGATAGCTCATTTGCACCTCTAACTCTAGTAGCAAAATTAGCATAAATAAAGGAGTGTGTAGGCCTTGAGTCAATCAATACATGAGCATCAGTATCAAACAAAGATATAGTACCTATGATGACTTCAAGAGTAGCATCTACTTCTTGTTGGGTGACTGCATAAACTCTGGCCTGACTACGGGGTCTACCAGGCTGTCCTTTGGGTGGTAAACCCTTACTGGTTGCTCCACTAAGCTGATCTACACTAACGGATCCTCTACCCAAGGGGTCTCTCCTCTCTAGTCCACAACCCTTACTAGACTATCCTGGTGCATTAGTCCTAGCCTCTGGTTTATTGGAGGAAGCTATTTTGGGACAGTCCTTCATAAAGTGGCCCTCTTGACCACATCTGTAACATCCAACGCTACCCTTGAAACACTCGCCTGGATATGTCCTTACACATTTGTTGCACATCGGCCAATTTTTCCACCCTTCTTTAGTACTTTTAAACCCTATTAATTGCCTCATCGAACTCTGACTAGATTGAGCCCCATGGCTTTGCTTACGGCTATCTGACCATGTTGATTTCTCTCCCGTTTTCGTGGTCTTGCTAGGTCTACCCTGATAGTCACCTGACCAACTGCATTTCGGATAAGACTTTTTAGGCCTAGGGATGGCCTTCATACTTCTTTCAACTCTAATAGCTGCTTCTACCAATCCCTCCATATTGAGTGTGAGCAACTGATGCTACATAGGCCTTGATTCTAGGAATGAGGCTTGCCATGAACCTGTTGGCCTTCTGCTCTTCATTATCAATGATAAATGGAACTAGTTTGGCCAACTCCAAAAATCGCTTCTCATACTTAGCTACCGAAAGATTCTCTTGCTCTAACCTAAAAAATTCTTTAATCTTGGCATCTTTGTAACTTTTTGGATAGAACTTCTCTAGAAATTATCTCTTGAATATGGCCTAAGTTACTCCCTCCGTGTGCTTTCTCTGAAGTGTCTTCCACCAATCTTTTGCTCGATCCTTTAATAGAAAGGCTGAATACGTAACCATCTGTTCTTCGGTATAACCCATCACTTGGAAGATCTTTTCATTTGTTTCTAACTAAGAGAATCCATGCTTCAGCTCATCGGTTCCATCATAGGGCTTAGCACCCAATTTATGAGCACGTTCGATTGATCCCCCAGCCTCACGGGGCTGATGGAGCGTTGCCACTAAAACTTGGGCCATTTGCTCTATATTAACCTAGGTGCCAACTGGTTCTGCTGGTTGAGAGGGTTCTGCATGGGTTTGGCTAATTTGCACGTTAACGGACTCATTAACGTGCTCCTTCTCGGGCATAGGTGCCTCCGTAGCTGCCCTCCTCGTCCTGGGGCGACCTCGATATTGCATGATTTTGTAATATTCAACCATGAGTGAGTATGAAATGCATGAGTTCAAAAGCTAATAATGCATAAAAATAGCTTTAGAAATCATGAAATGTGCAAACTAGAACTTTATAGACTTATGCAATTATAAAAACTTCATGCTAAAACAAAAGTCAAAATGTTTACTAAACTTTTTCTCAATATTCTACATAACCGGACTCTAATACCACTCTGACAAAACCCAATCCAAATCGCTCTATGCTAGTATCTAGAGGCCTTACCTGACACTCCGACGAAATCCTCTTAGACCATACTGATTGGGCTAAAAGTAATCCATAGAGCAAACCCTTAAAATCTTTCGATCTTTCCTCACTTTTAAAGCTAGAACGGTTATTTATTCCTTTTAAAACTAGTTGGGTCACTTCATTGAATTAAACTTTATCAAAATTCTATCTCAACTTTGAAACACTAAGATAACCATTTTCTTTTAAGGATCTAAACTATTTTTTTTTTTTTAAATGAAAATCTGACAACATAACGGTTGTATTTTTAACATTCCTAAAATACTTGTAAGGGTAAAATGCACTCCCAAATATTTTCATTTCATAACCCAACTTCTTCCACGACCATGCTTTAAAATTTCCTTTCCATTCTCATGTAAAATAAGTCACATAAAATCACAAGCCATAGGCCACAATATATAACCAATTCTTACAAGCAAATAACCGAGAAGAATAAACACTTTCCATAACTTTAATAAAGTTTATAGAACTTTATACAACTCAAACAAAATAAGAGTACAAACATTTCATTTAGGTGCCACAAAACATGTCATGATATGCAAGCTAAATAATTAGCCTTTAACTTTTACATGACATGCAAAATGATTATTCAAAAGAAGCAATTGTCGAATCCGCGCCCACCTATTCCGATGGAGGAGATCTTGGGCCTTGGTCACCCGCACTAGCACCTGAGGAGGTTTTGAAAATAAAACAAGAAAAGAATGAGCTTATTGAAGCTCAATGAGTGCTTGTAAGTTTTAAAACAACAACATTTTCCTTTCTAAAATACCTCCATAGAAAACATTTGAAATAAGATTCTATTTCTTAAATGCTCAATCTAAATCTCATACATTGCATAGCAAAACAAGTAAATTTACTACATAAAACTTTTGTTATAAACTAGTAAGCATGAACATTGTATCAAGCTACAAACGGTTGCAAAATTCATTTCAAAATGTAATTGTAATATTCATTAAAAAGAGCTCATTTTCAAGGCTAACTTTTTGCATTCTAAAATGTACCAATTGTACCCTATGGTGCTACAACCACGCGACGACTAAGCTAACGCCGATCGACGTGGAGTCACGTGGCAATTTTGCTACTAACGCCATCCATGATGCTACAAAGACATATGAACGACTATGTATGGAATTTTTCTACATCGCAATGCGTAGAGCGAGAAAAAATCCTACACACGTAGAGACGATACGATGAACTCTATTCCCCCAAAGTTAGTGCCGCAACCCTTTCCATGACTTTGCCATACATGTGTAGGATATACCAATCGGGTTTGTAAATCGAAAAGTGTGGGTATACGCTTGGCCTTTGAAAGCTTATTTGTATGAATTATTTTTGCATAAAACATTTAAAACTAATAATCTCATTTCTCTTTGCATAATCATGAAATAACCTCATTTGCTAATAAGGCTTAAAACTAAAACTTTGAATTTCATTTCTAGACAAAGCTTATACTTGTATAATCATAAATGTTACAATTCTCATACAAAACACCATATCTATCAAAATGCTTATTTCAAGTTCTAAAATGACATGCACAACTACAAAATATTTAAACATTTCAAACAAGCACAAACTTTTATAAAATTATTTTAGCACTCACTTGATTCAAAGCTTGCTAGGGTAGGCTTTAATTGTCTTCTCTTGCCTTTCTTGCCCTTTTTGCTTCTTCTTCACCTACACACCACATTCTAGCTTAGAATATACTAATTTTAACTACACAAAATTCATCACATTGTTTCTAACTCAGCTAACTTATTATAGTGGTATTTTGACTACAATCTTCTCTTCTTGATTTCAACTTAATCAAGGATTTAAAATTCCGTTTTCTTTCCATCATTTTTACTTATTCTCACCTAAGAACACATCCATCGACACGAAATAATTTTCGGAAGCTTGAAACGAAATTTGATCTTTTTGGACCCCCTTTGGTCGAATGCACCCTAGCCAGTTCCCCATTGATTTTCTTTCATTCATTTTTGGTCCTAGCATGTCCTTAACTCTTCCCTAGGTCATTCCAAGTGTTACTTTGATAAAATATGGCCATCGAGTGAAGGTTCCTGGTCAATACCCTTAAATTTCCATTACTAAACCATGCACAAATTTCACAATTTCACAATTTCACATTTCAAGCTTGTATCTTTTATCCTTAGGGTTCTTCTACATCTTCATGCCTAAACGTAATCATTTTATCATGAGGATGCATCAAGGGAATGAAATTACATTATCCCCTTCACCTAACCGAATACTACATCAAGCTTCCAACTCATTTAGTTTTTTTTTTTTTTTTTTTTTCTAATTTTAACATTTGCACCTACCATTTTGACACTTCTTACACATGAAATCAAGCTCATATTCATGGAACTCAAGTTGAACTACACACCCCTCACTATGGCCGAATACACCCTATCATGGATCTACTCAATTTCATTCATTTTTCATGCTTTTGAAATCATAAATTCTCACTACAAGTCATCAAACACTTTAACTACAACTTAGATTAATCCAATTCAACTTTAGGGCATAATCTAATATAAACCCTAACTTACTTACATTGAGTGTTTGTGCTCCAATAATCCTTTCCTTGATGTTTCCTTGAGGTTCTACATTTGATTGCACCAAAAATCTACATAAACCTATAACAAAACCAACTAGATTAATCAAAATCTAAATGAACCCTAACTATCACCAAATTAGTGTAACATCATTCTACTCACCTTTTTTTTTTCTTCAATCTTCCCTTAATCTTGTTCCTTTGGCCTTGGATAACAAGTATTCTTCAAGCTAAACCCCAAAATCCTTCAAAAATTTCTAGTCTTCTTACTTCAAGCTTGGCCATAACACCCCTCTTTGTCTCTCTCAATTTTTTGTTTCAAAAATCTTCTAAGTGTCATGACAAGTCTTCTTTATATAGTGCTCTAATTTTGCTAAATTGACCATCATGCCCTTTGCAATTAAGTCCTTGAACTTTGCATAATTATAATTTAACCCTAATTAGTATGTGTCAATTTCTAATTGGTCCACTTGTCTCACTTTATTTACACATATTTCTCCACCTATCATAAAGTCACAATTTGACCCCTTAACTACCACACATAACATACATTTGTTTCATCTCCATTGGTGGAATTTCATTTCACTTGGACCATGCACTTGTGGTTTCTTATCATATAGTTACTCATACCAAATCCGTAGGAGTTCACATGGAAAGGACTATTTTGCCCCTCTTTGATTGAATTCCATATTCTAAACCAATTAGATTCTAAAATATTCTACACTATTCCAACACATGGATTGGTCATGAAATGTTTCAATTTAGTCTCTACTAGTCCTTAATTCGACAATTTAGAATAATATTCATAGAAATGACATTCCAAATCACAACTTAGTTACTAGCACTATAGAATTCATAAAATAGAAATGAGGGCTCACAATTTCACCCCTCATAAAAAAAAAATTCATCCTTGAAATTTTAAACTCACAGACCTAGCTCAAATAAGTGTGGGTATTACGCATACATCTGCTCTTCAAGTTCCCATGTAGCTTCCTTGGATCCATAGTTCCTCCACAACACTTTCACTAATGGAATCACTTTGTGGCGTAACACTTATTCTCTACGATCTAGTATCTCCACTAGTTCCTCCTTGTAGTTTAAGTTCTCCTTTAATTTCTAATTGGTATACTGATCTTAATAAATTAATTAAACCCTTTAATTAAATAAGATTAGTAATAATGTGAATTACCCAATTTTAACTCTTAAAATCTAGTCACATTATAAATAACAATTATTGAAATATATTTATTTTAATCATATTAAAACTAATCATATATTTCAAATTTGTGAGCCTAGGATTTTCAACTAAAATCCTAACAAATTATGAAATTGGTATTCTATGAATTATTATCTCTATTTTAACTAATAAACTATTTAATAAGAAAAATAAATAATAATACATATATGTATGTCATGTTATAATGCAATGAGTAGACACTCTCTATTCTATATTACATATTTTAATGAATGATCATGTTATCAATAAATCATTTAATCATTGCATGATAAATAATTTAAGTAAATAATATGTGATTGACCGGGATTTTTGGCTTTAATGATCTAAAATTATTTTCAAGATTACAAAATTAACTAAGTCATTTCTTGGCCTTTACTTGTAGTCTTCAAGGTCCTGATTGGCTCTCTTGGCTCAAAATTAAATCCAATTTAACAATCAAGAATATCCATCTAATGGATTAGGTTATAAAGATTGTTTCTTGACTTTTGGACCCAAGAATTATTATCCAATCTTATGGATAATTTAGAAAAAAATACGAACCAAAACGGGAACTCAGAATCCTCAAAAATACAATAAAACGGAAACACCAAGCACTAGGTTTGTATTGCAAACAATTGCACCAAATTGGTGCAATAAACAATTGCAACAAATTGTTGCAACCAGGCAACCCATGCGCCACTTGGGTGCATTCCAAGAACAAACAAAAACACACCAAAATTGGGTGTTTTTGTGTGCACCAAGTTTGGTGCCACCTGTGCGCAACTTTTGCGCACAGGTTTGCATCACACTGCCGTGTGTAATATGTGCACCCAGTGCACATGTGTCGCACCCGACTGGGTGCAAATCTGGGTGCACCTTTACGTTAACCGAACAGCGGAAACTGGATGCAACTTTTGCACCATTCGCACACCGTTTAATCGCAGTAGTCTAGCCATTTGAGGGCACCAGTCCAGCCATTCAAGACAGCCACACCAGTCATGCACGAACGCACACCAGACCATGCGCACCAAGCTGGTTCAAAAACCAACACAGACAGCGCACGATGTGGAGCAACCAGTCCTTCGAAAACCGGTTCAAAACCAGCCACCAAAGTGCGTAGAAAACAGGTTCAAAGCCAGTTACCACATCTGCACAACCACACAGCCCGTTTCGAATCATAATTCTTGAACAGAAAATAAGCCCTATTGACATCCATCTTCGCCTATAATTTTTCAGAAAAGTTAAACCCTAAAACTATTGAATTACACCGAAAAAAAAAACACCACAAATGTCTTACAAATTTAATCAAATTATAATAGACAAAGGAACCATACAATTAACTATCAATCCATGCAAATTTCATTCATCAATCATGAATAAATAAAAATATGTGCATAATCAAATAATTAGTGTTTACTCTATGACATACAATGAATCATAATCAAAGGGAAATTCACTAATTATTGAATTAATTATTAAACTAGTGAAACCAAACTTTAATACCAATTAAAAGTAAAAATCAATTTTAGGTTAATGCAGAAACATAAATTTTGAAAACAAAATCAAATAAAAACAAGTCAAATCAATGTTAGTAATAACAATTTAATAATTAAGTTAATAAGATCGAATCTTATATTGTATAAAAATTGAATTGATCTCTTTTGATTTACAGAAATTTCATCACTCAATCTTTCTTATTATGACTCTTTATAAAAGAAATAGTATGTGGACATAATTTCAAAGAATCAAACCATGAAATCTTTTCATAAAAGAAAATTTTGTAGAAATCAAAAACAATTTTTTTATTATTATTATTATTTCTTATGAGGTGGGCGGTAATATGGTGTTTGTAGTCAATAAAAGTTTTTGGTTTTTTGTTACCAACATAAAACACCCTTTTATAATGGCAAGCCAGGGTTTTTCAATTAAATTAGCATTCCAATTTCCTTTTTAAATTGAAAGACTGAAGCTCCTATCCAATATGGAATCAAATCCCTTATTGACTTATAACTTTTTACTTTTAATTTAATAAGAAATCCAATTCCTATTAAATTAAAATTCATTTAATTTAATTTAATATGAAATCTAATTCCAATTAAATTAAATTACTATTTCCATTAATTAATTAAATGATTTTCAATTTAATTAAATGATTCTAAATTATAAATAATTTAATGACACCATTTAAAAATGAACTCATAACCTCTACAGATACTTAAATAATTAACAATTCATTAAATAATTAAATATATATAAATAATCAAATTATTTAAATAATTCATGAACATGTTCATAAAATTTGTATGTGACGCTAAAAATTGGACAACCCAATGATATTCTTTCATTTGTTTCTTTATGTGGTTATGAGCTGGCAAGGGGACCAAATGGACCTATAATTTGAGCTCAAATAATATTGGAATTATTAATTAAACTCTTTAATTAATAAGTCATTATTATTAACCTCAAAGTTACTCTACTAAAAACTTAATGTTGCACTCTTAAAATTGTAGTTGTTTTGCACAATCTGAATTTTTAGTGTCAATCGATTTAATCATTTCATATGGTTCGATCATTTGCGGGTAGTGACAAGACCCAATTCGAATCTTGCCATAATTACATACGGAGGGCCCTACCTAGCACCCCAACGGATCCCTCCTAACCCTACTTAATGGGCTAAGGGGAACTCGCGTAGCGAACCCTTAAATCTTTTCTTACTTATAAAATTAGAATGAGTTGGGTTTTTTTTTTTTATTCAAATAAAAAATTTGACAGCATAACGACTATATTTATAATTTAACCCAAAATAACCTAGCAAGGAAAATACACTTCCAAATGGTTTCATTTTTCAACCCAACTTCTTCCACAAACATACTTATAACGGCATAAATCAAATTTTTATTTCATTAATAATCAAAAACATAAAATCATAAATCAAATACTTTGAAATTTCATATCATAGTTCGAAACTTAAAATTTTCATATCTTAATTAAATCTAGACCACTTATTTAATGTTAAACATATAAATTTATATATGATTTTCTTTACATGCAAAATATGATAAATGTATTTATGCAGGAACACTGTCGCGTCAATGCCCAACTTACTCTTCTGGAGGAGCCCTTTCGTCTCGGTCACCCACATCCGTACCTGAGGAGGTTTTTAACATAAAAACAGAAAATAATGAGCTATAGGAGCTCAGTGAGTGCAGATATTTCTTTTTAGTTTAAAATATTTTATTTATTAAAAATACCTCCTTAAAACTGTTTTAAAATTTCATTTCGTATTCTTAAAATTTCTCATAAATTTCAAAACTTATTTCATGGTAAAGTGTGAGTATTAAATCCATAAAATACATATGTACATAAAATCTCATACATAACTTATAAAATTAGAAAATTTATAAGGACATCAAAATGTATATAAAACTAATCTATGTACATAAAATCTCATATAACATAAAATTCTTAAACATAAATTTTTTCATTTAAATGTCAAAGCATATATATATATATATGAAAATTATAATCGCATAAATACCTACAAATTCATATGGGACTTATAAATTACGTATCAACTTAAACTCATTCGTACATAAAACTTCATATATACATAAAATTCAATTTATCTTAGAACTTATGAAATTCAAATCTTAATTAAGATATAAATCATACATATGAAAATTTCAACTCATATATGCATAAAATTCATGTAAGCTTATAAAATTATATATCCTTTAAACTTACACATACATAAAGATTCATATAGGACTTGTAGGTTATAGATGCATAAAATTTAAATTAATTTCAATGCATAGCTCAAAAAGAAAAATCCGTAAAACTTAAATATTCATAAAACTTCACAAAAAAACTCATAATTTATAAAACGTATGAAATAAATTCTCATTTCTTAAACCTTTTTAAAAACTTAAATTTTATTTAGTCGTAAAAACATACTTTAAACATCTAAAATACATTTCTTTGTGTTTAACACTTTAAATACTTATTTAATTTTCAAAAAGCATCATTCGTACCTCATAATGTTTACAACCACACGGAAGCTGTAATAACGCTAACCAACGTAGAGTCACGTGGCGCTTTTATCAGACACCAACCGTGACACTTACTTACAAAGACATCTCGTAGTTATATGCGGTATATTATAGCGCTAACAATATCACGAGATAATATCCCATAAAAGTAGAGGCGACACGACAAACTTAAATCCCCCCTGAGTTAGTGACGCATCCCCTCACGACTTGCTATAATATTGTAGGATATACCGATCGAGTCTAAAACTTACTTATAAGAGTGGGTATACTTATGACCTTTGAAAATTTATTTTACTTTCTTACTTGGTGCAAAAACACAAAATATCATTTTATACTTAATCGTACTTAAAACCTCATATATATATGTAAAACTTCATTGGAACTTAGATTTTAATAAACATATAAAATGGCTTAAAAACTTAAAACAAAATCTTTAAATTTCACTTCCTAAATAAAACTTATACTTAGGAAATCGTAAATATCCTTACAAAATCATAAAACATACTCATTCGGTAGTTAAACGTAAAACTTAAATTTTTCTTCAAAATAAAATTCATACTTACGAAATCATAGGAATTAAACTTTTTCGTACAAAACGCGATATTCATAATAATACTCATTTAAATACTTAAAATGATAAACACATCATAGAATACTCAAACACTTAAAACAAGCATAAAATATACATATATTTGCTTTAGCCTTCACCACAAAATTTATTCTTGTAGTATTTCAAAATCACTTGCAATCACTTAAAAATAAAACATAATATACACCATAAATTTTTCTTATACCCTTCAAAATAATGGCAAATACTTCAAAACACCATGGAGCACTCATATGTCATTCACACTTAAACCTTGATATCAAATATATTCAAATACTTCAATTAAACATAAACTTTGATAAAACTAATTTAGCACTCACCTTAAATTCAAATTCCCTTAAGTGAGCTCCAATAGTCTTCATTGGTTCCGTTTCCCTCCTTTTCACCTACACATCACATATTCGCTTAGAATTCACTAATTTTAGCTTCACCAAGCTTATCACACAACTTATAACTCAATTCATTCATTAGAGTACTATTTTACCAACTTACTTCCCTACTCGTTTTCAACTTAATCAAGGCTTTAAAATTCCATTTTCTTTGCATGGACCTTACTTATATACACCTAGGAGCATCCCTATATGCCCAAAATAATTTTTTGGAGCAATAGTTCCATCCTTGACTAGTAAAAACTTCATTGGACGGCGTTGCATGGGTACAGCTTGGCCAATAGCTGCAAAGTATCCAACGTGATACATCAAATAAGGTAGCATGTACCGAAGGCAGGAAAACTCAGCTTTTCGTCTGTTCTTCGTAACCTTCTTCCACAATGACTCGTACACTTTAGTGGTGTACTCAAGAAGGGGACCTTAACCACAACCTAGTGGTTTTGGTCCAGATTACACGTTATCAACAATTGAAAAGTAAAGGGACATGTAGCATAACATAATGCGAAAACAATCAACAAACAACATAATAAAATTTAACGATTCACTTATCTTATTGACCTCGTTCAAATGTTTTAATCCTTGTGGATGGATGACTCCAACATTCTGCAGGAGAAACTCGACCTGAGTCCATGGATGCTTAAGCCATGGGAAACCGGCCGACGCTGATAAGGCAAATCCTTTGGGTTGATACTTCATACATTGCTGAAGTATAAGTGTCTACTTCATAGTTGTTTCAGGTAACACTAACATTAAACACATCACAATAAAACATACAATTAACAGTATTGACTTACAAAGAACTTTGACAGTATTACATTTACATCCTACTCATATAGCATCTGTTGCTGCTTCTGTCGAATCCAGAGCGCCCTAATGTACACCTCCAAATGTTGTACCATTACGAACATTAATATAACATGAAATACAAGTTCATTTTCAAAGCATTGTCAGATAGGATGTCTTACCTAGTTCTCTAACCAATAGTTGTTCATCTTGATGTCCATGAACCATGCCACATTTAAACCGTGAAGTAAACCCATACCAACCCTAAAACATAAAACATATGGCAAATTATGGAGTGTCAAAACATACACATAACAAATGTACGTTAAAAGTGGTTAAACATGACATATGTACTTACTCATAAGAAATGGCTAATTTGAAAACCAAGTACTTCACCTAAAAAATATCTAAAAAACTCGAGGCCTTCATTTATCTAGGCAATTGGAGGTCCTACCGACAACGTTACCTCAATAGATGTTCCAGCCTCAACTACACCATGGATATCCTTTGTATGGTTCTTTGCCTCAGGTCTTGCATCACTGTCCTTCTTATGCTTCTTTGTCAGTAATTATGTAAACGATGACTTCAACTATTGGTCATGCTTCCACTCACGCTTCTCATAAATAATTGTCATTGTACTTGCTTCCTTAATTGGACCTCATCTTGTCTCCTCTATCTCCTGTCCGTTTGAAGGGTCCGGCACAATAATAT
Source organism: Nephelium lappaceum (assembly GCA_021234005.1). Taxonomy (NCBI): domain Eukaryota; kingdom Viridiplantae; phylum Streptophyta; class Magnoliopsida; order Sapindales; family Sapindaceae; genus Nephelium; species Nephelium lappaceum. The sequence continues at coordinate 14,798,165 of CM038006.1, read as the reverse complement.
CTGAAGCAATCATACCAGTCGTTACATCCTCGTTCGTTTTCACCTCATTTTGCACCGTAGGGCCATACATCTCATTTATCTGAATTGTGCCTACTTCTGAAGGATCAACGGCCACCACAAGCATCGTCTCGCTAGGCATCAATAATTCTTCCGTCGGGTCCCCCATCTACACGTGATGTCATCCATTATTTTTCAAACCAATTCATTTGAATGTTAAAAAACCTAACTTAATTTTAGTTTTATTATTACATACGTTTACAACACTAGTTGTGCCAACAATGTCGATTTCTGTCTCACCAACGCCCCTATCTAAAGGGAAGGGGGGCACAATCAACATCGGCGTCGCCTTGATCTGCACCTCTTGTTGCTCTATTGCGTCATGCACCTAGATATAGTGTCATCCATTAGTTTCCATACCAATTCCATAACATTTCAAAAATAATGAAACAATTATTATTTTGACGTACCTCTGGGGCAAGAGATGTATGATAAATGGTTTGATCATTAGATGAACGTGAAACAAAAGGAATGGCCCTTCTAATCTCAGTGATGGTTGCAATGATTTCAGTGATTTATGCATGTCTGCACTTCTCTACCTCTCGCACCTCATCAACAAATGTCTTCAGAGTGGCATCTCTTTGATGCTCTACCTACCGTGCGTCAACCATAAAAGCCTTCAGAGAGGTATCTCTTTGCTACTTTGCCTACCACACCTCATTCGTAAATGCCTTCATAATGGCATATTTTGCTGCTTTAAAACTTGTACCTAATCCATAAAAGCTTTTAATCTATAAGTGACTCATCCCTTGAAAGCATAAAAGAACTCCAATAACTCATTGAAATGATGACCATAGACCCTGGTACCATAACACCTTCTGATACGTCAACCACACCGGTATCTGCATCTTCAATAGAGCCAAGTATATTCGTCCCACTGCTCGATGAACCTATTAGCACGTCAATAGGGGGTTCTTACACGATATGATGGTAATAATGTTTACCCTTCTTAACTCCATTGAGGAGTAACTACTGAAGTATATTAGCCTATAACATGAAAAAATGACCAACGTTAGGAATACAAAGAAACCATACCAAACAATGTAATTGACAAGATGCAAGTCTTATCCCATCACTCAAGCACAGTTCAATTTCTTTCAAGACTAGTCTTCAAGTACACAACCACCATTGTAGAATATGAGGATACGGACCCTCAGCAATATCAATCTGCCTACTAACACACTCAATTGCTAATCGGGACATAATCTCAAAAGCGTAAGTCTACCAACACATGAACATAAACAAATCAAAATGAATACTGACACCCCATTTAACATAAACACAAAGTTGTACCAAACAAAACAGACAAATAATAAACATTATTAACTTATAATGCCAGTACAAACCCATGTAAATTGTACTTCTCCGTCTTATGCTCAAGGTTACCCTTCATCCTCTACTTATAGCCTTTATATCGTCCGAATAGGGCATTCTTCCAATTTACCATGGAGTTGTCGTAAACTAGTGTGCCCTAAGGAAAATTATCGAACGCATCCAAGTTCTCCACAAGTCGAAGCTGCCACACTGGTACCGACCCCTAGGGATCGCTACCATCCACGGATTAGTATAGCATAAACAAGAAACATAACTTTAACACATCATATGGGCTCTGAAACTCTCTACGACTAATGAAATGTCGTAGGTTAGGATCGATAACATTCGCTCTACCATTGAAGTATCTGTCATGAATACCGTCTTCCACATGTTGTAAGCCACTAATATCTAGGAGTTCCCCAAACTTTAACCCCGTTATCAAACAAAACTCACACCTCGTGAACATATATTCCTTGCCCTCCACAGTAAAACGTATCTCGTTTGCTGGTCCATCGTGAACCACCTCTTTAAGGAGCAACTCATGCACAAACAACCTCGACCAATTCATATTATGTTGCATGTGCAAGAAGTGACTAAGTAGGAGTCCCTAAACAGTTGCATGTTATTCCCCCCGTCCTATAGTGAGTTTAATGCACTCTCAATTTCAAAGAAACTGTCGAAGTGGTTCTGCCTCACCACAGTTCCCTCGTAGTGATGCTTTTTACTTGTTTTCAACTTCAGCTTCTTCCTACTATTACTCATCTGCCAACAACATCACAACACACATAAATTAGAATCATTAAACACAATCACTTTATAAAAATATACAATTACATCTCCAACGCATGCATTCCTTATAACGGGCCCAAATATCATAAAAATGAAGCACAAACATTGTATTGTAAATAACAAACAGTTACGGACCATCAAACAATTTTTTCACTAATGTGCAGACTAGACAATATTAAGGCACAGACAAAATGCTATAACAGTATAGAAAACAAGCACATAAAGGCCCGGACAACAGAAGCATAAAGATGCTAAAAAATATCACAAACATGGGCACAAACATGAAGGAGCGGACAACACTTACATTGCCTATAACACAAAAAAAATATCACAAACATAGGGCACAAACATGAAACTGAAACAAAAAACAAAAAGTATTTCTCTATTAATATGCAGACAACACAACAATGGAGCACAAACCGGACGTTATAAGTGTGTGGACCATATGTACAAAAGGCATGGACAACAAGCACATGAAAGCACGAACAACACCCATGAAGGCGCCGAAAATGCTTATGAAGGTGCAGACGACACACACATAGGCATGAACAACAAGCAAATGAAGGAGCGAACAACATACAAATAAAGGCACGAACAACCAAATAAATGTGTGGACCATAAGTTTAATAGTACAGACCATTGCCATGCTCAACAAAATCAATCAAAATGAGTTCCCTCTCTCAATCCAAGTTCACAAATAATTCAAATCAATCACATTTCAAAAAACCCAACTTAATTTAACATCATAATATACAAACAAAATCAATCTACCATATCAATAGCCATACAACTTCAAACATCAACCTAATCCAACTAAAAAAGAATCCAAATCAACAACCATACTCAAAACCCAAACCTAATCCAACTAATCCAACTTTAAACATTGACAAATCAATCAAAATAGGCAAAAACAAAACATTAAAAACATCAAACTCACCTTTAAAACCTCACCCATGCCGTTCACCATCATTTCTTCTCTTCTCTCACCTCTCTTTTCCAATTGTCTTCTCCAACGGTTCATGTCTCCGCACCATTCATCTTATCCCTAGCCATCGTTGACCGATTGTCACTCTTCCCATGTCGTTCTTGTCATCTCTCGTGTCGTTTTCTTCTTCTTGGTGCCGTTCTTCCTTTTTCTCCCTAGTCATCGCCATTTTGCTATTGTGTGCCTCATTTGGTTTTCAAAATCACTTTTAATGATGATGTGTGATGACTCTTCATGTTCTGCCTTATTGATAAGTTGCTAAACTAAAGCGACTACCCCATCAGATTTCAATTTCTTAGTTTCAAATTCAAACCAGAAACTTTTATGTCAAAAGCAAAATAATATTTAAATGTTTTGCACGAAGAGTAGTTTCAAAATTAAAAATATTGAATAGTAAAATGGTGTTATAAGCATATAATTAGTTATTTGGTGCTAGGAAAACATGGAATTAGTTTTTAAGTGTTGAACCAAAAAGAAAGAAAGAAAGAAAAAAGCCCTAAAAAAGATTGATAAATGCTTATTAGAGTCTTTAATAAGAGGGTGAACCTAAGTTTTTTCCTTGGAATGGTAAAATTATTGATTGTGTAAACTGTAGACGGGTTAGGAAAAAAGTTCTAAAGAAAAGTCAATATGTGGATATGAAAATAATTTTACTTCCAATTTTTTAAATGCAATTTGTTGACCTAGGGCCTAGGGAAGTGATGGCAACCTAATTCTGGTAAGAATAGTCAAGAGTTTATTAGATCAATATATAAAACTGAAATTAAATATTACATAGTTCAATAATTTATTTTTATGTACTCTTATAATAGAGAGAAAAAAACTACTACACATGATATATTGATAAGTGTATAGTGATACTTAAACTCGTATCACAAATGGGGACGACAACGGGTCATATCGATCCTACCCAAATCGACTTGTGTCTCGAACAAGTCACTACTTTCCACCACAAACCGACTCCGATTGGGGCGGCTTGCTCTAAACCAAACCCATTTGATCCAATTTAGTTTTTAATAATTCACATAATTAATATTATAAAAACAAATATGTAAATAAAAAATAATAATTTAAATTTACAATAATTTAATCTTAACCCCAATATAACATTACATCTATATAATTATCAATTTAAAATTCATAGACAACAAAAAATTCTTTAAATACAAATACTAAAGCATTTAGTACATAAAAAGGTTTCATTACAAATATCAAAATACTTACCACATACATGAAAAAATTTCATTACACACACCAAAATATTATTACTACATAGTAAAATTCTCTACAAATACCAAAATAATAGCTATAATATAACAATATAGGTATCTATATGATAACGGATCAGATCGGACTGGATCAGCCAGCTTCTAACCTAACTTGTGCCCTAAATAGGTCCTTACTTTTCACCCTAAACTCGCCCCAAAAGGTTCAAAGCCTACCAGTTTAGGTCGGATTGAGTATTTTTGTCTTCCCAAATCACGGATAAAATATATATATATATATATATACTAATCATTTGAGTTATAGATATATGTGCAATATTATTGAGTTTCTAGATATTAATATAATTTTCTTAAAACATATTAATGTAATAACTAGGGCACAACCATACAATCAAGTATTTAATTTTAGAATAGGTCAATTCATATATCTCATTTTGAATTAATATACTTTTTGGTAGTTAATATTGTATATAATATTATAATTATAACGAAACACGTATCAAATATTCTCTCACAGTAGAATACAAATAAAAGATTGTCATATTTGAACTTCGATTATGCTCGTTCAATCGTTTTCCAAAGTAATAGTTAATTAGGTTGCTAATCAAATATCACATTATGTATCCACTAAATTGATATAGAACTCGAGTTTTACCGTAGGGATGTTAAAGAAGTGAATTTGGCATGTCTTTTTTTATTTATAGTCAAGGAAAAAACAAAACGAAGTGTTAGAGATAGTTGAAGAGAAATTTTAAAGCACTAGGTACGTTGGTAGAAATCACTACGTACGAATCATATCTTTCTCTTAAAAGCAAAACGTAAAATATAAAATATATATAAAAAAAATACCATTTATCAGCTGGCATCTGTTCCTCTTAAGTAAATTTTTCCATTCGCATGATTCCGTGGTAAAAATAAATAAATAATAAAAATAAAAATAAAAATGAATAAAAAAGCTCGCTATGTGAGAATGTGTTATGGATTCGGTCCAAAAAAGGCTAAACCGTCAAGACCTCAAAATAGAAATCGTGAAGAAGTGACGTTACATAATCAATCATGGGCTGAGCCCACCGACAGCCAATTACTCTTCAGATAAAAAAATTATAAAAAAGAAGATAATAAAAACAGTGAAAATCACATGCACACATATGAAGTAGTGAATAGCCACCTAGGAAGTTGCTGTTTCACCGGGCTTCCACCATATATAGGCGACAAATTCATCCATTTCATTGACATTTTCTCTGAATACAGGTGGTTCCCTAGAAAGTTGCTGTTTCACATGGCTTCTTGTATTAGTAATATATACGGAAGTTGCTGTTTAACATGGCTTCTTCTACTATTAGTTTAACATATACACGGCTTCTACCATTAGTTTAATACATATATACGGAGAAAAAAAGTACCATTCTTATTTGGTGGCTATTCACTACTCCATATGTGTGCATGTGATTTTCGCTGTTTTTATTCTCATCTTTTTTATAATATTTTATCTGAAGAGAAATTGGCAGTTGGTGGGAATCACACGCACAAATGTGGAGTAGTGAATGGCCACCTACTAAGAATGGTACTTTTAGGGAAGTTGCTGTTTCACACGGCTTCTACTATTAGTTTAATATATATACGGAGAACACAAGTACCTAGGTGGCTATTCACTACGTGTGCATGTGATTTTCGCTGTTTTTATTCTCTTCTTTCTTATAATATTTTATCTGAAGAGAAATCGGCAGTTGGTGGGCTCAGACCATGATTGATTATGTAACATTACTTCTTCCCGATTTCTATTTTGAGGTCTTGATGGTTTGGCCTTTTTTGGACCGAATCCATAACATATTCCCAAGTAGATTTTTGCGTTTTATATATATATATATATATATATATATATATTTGATATATTTTGTACCACGGAATCATGTAAAAGGAAATATTTACCAAAGAGGAATAGATGCTATCTGATAAATGATATATATATTATATTATTTTTTTTGCTTTTAAAAGAAAATATGATTGGTAGTGACTTCGACCTGCCGTACCCAGTGCTTTAAAATTTCTCTTCAACTATCTCTAACACTTCTTTTTGTTTTTTAAATAAAGATATGCCAAATTCACTTCTTTAACATCCCTACTAATTTTGGTAAAACTCGAGTTTTATATCAATTTAGTGGATACATAAGGCCATATTTGATTAGCAACCTAATTAACTATTAGGTTGGAAAACGAGTGAACGAGCATAATCGAAGTTCAAATATGATAATCTTTTAAATGTATTCCACTGTTGAAAGAATATTTGATACTTGGTTCCTCATAATTATAATATTATATACAATATTAACTACCAAAAAGTATATTAATTCAAAATGGGATGTATGAGTTGGTCTATTCTAAAATTAAATACCTAATTGTATGGTTGTGCCCTATTTATTACATTATATATTTCAAGAAAATTTTATTAATATCTAGAAACTCAATAACATTGGACATCTATCTATAATTCAAATTATCAATATACTTTTTTATTTTTTATTCATGATTGGGGATAACAAAAATGTCCAATTTGATCCAAAGCGGTGTACATCGATCCTTTTGGGACGGGATTAGAGATGAAAAGTAGGGACCCGTTTGGGGCACGGGTCAAGTTTGGAGTAGGCTGATCTAACCTGTTGCCATACTAATATTTATATTGTTATGCTATAGTTATTATTTTGATATTTGTGAAGGAATTTTATTATGTAGTAGTAATATTTTTGTGTGTGTAATGAAACTTTGTCATGTATGTAATAAGTATTTTTATATTTGTAATGAAACCTTTTAATGTACTAATTGTTTTGTATTTGTATTTAAATAATTTATGTTATCTATAAATTTTATCTTGATAATTATGTAGATGTAATGTTATATTGAAGTTAAGATTGAATTATTGTAAATTTAAATTATTATTTTTTATTTACATATATTTTTTATATTATTAATTGTGTGACTTATTAAAAACTAAATCAAATCAAATCGGAGCAAGCCACCTTAATCGGATTCAAATTTGGGGCACAAAGTAGCAACCCATTCTAGGCACGGGTCGGATTTGGGGCAGACTAATCCAACCCGTTGTCATCCCCATTCGTGATACAAGTTTGAGTATCACTATATATCTATCAATATATTATGTGTAGTACTTTTTTCTCTCTATTGTAGGAGTATGTGAAAATAAATTATTGAACTCTATATATAATATTTCATTTCAGTTTCACAGATGGATCTAATAAACTCTTGACAATTTGTAACATAGATTATTATCATAATTAGGTTGCCATCACTTAAATAATTTATAATTGCTTTTAAATAATTGGATGTAAAATTATTTTCATATCCGCATATTGACTTTTCTTTACAACCCTTTTTCTAACGCCCCTACAATTTACACAGTCAATAATTTTACCATTCCAAGGACAAAACTTAGGTTCACCCTTTTATTACAGACTCTACTAGTATTTATCAAATTTTTATTAATTTTTTATACTTAAAAATATCTAAATCATTGGATTTCAATTTATACATAATAATACGAACCGAAACAAGTAATCAAATAATGGACAAATAACTTATAAGAGAATCAATAGTGAGAACAAATTGAAGACAAATGTAAGAATAAATTTAAAGACAAAAGAGTGAGAGCCAAAATTGGGTCATTGTTGGTTTTTACAATGCAATGTACGTAAGAGAGAAAATTTCGTGCTCAGCGGTAGAAACCAAAATATATAATCCCACCGACTGTTGACAAGAAGACGACCAAAGCAATCACTCCACGAAACACCACGTGGCGGTCGGCCCGACGGCCCCATATATAATATATGCTGCCATGCATGCATAGATGTACCGATGCCGGTGTATAGAATTGCCATGTCATTTTGACTGTTGAGGTTATAAAATTATGGCTACACTTAGCAGAACGACATTGACTAATTCGGTGCATTCACCTACATGTCTCTTCCTCTATTTAATACTCAAGTGTTTGTACGTTACGTGAAGAGTGACAGGAGCTAGATGAGAATTTGAATGCGACAATCTCATTTATGGACTCGATATTCAAAAAATGATAAGTAGGGAGATTTAAGAAGGGGAATTCTGTCAATCATATATCATGATTATGTGTAATGTGTTGATACACTTAAAAGTTAATGGTTCACACAAGTCTTTTGTCAACAAATTGATCACTAATGACTAATTAGCTCAATAATTGTTGTTTCTTTTAAATGTTGGTTAAGTCTTACGATAAGCATAATGGATTGAGATCATTTTTAATAATGCAACTCTCATATATATATATATATATATATATATATTATGTAAAGAGAGGTGGAATAAAAAACAAATTCAATGGAACAGTTTCATTTATGGGTTTATTATTCATAAGATGATAAGTAGACGAATTAAATTATACTTATGCTATTGAACATAAATTATTTTTGTGCACGGTCTTATAAGTGATAGACTCAAAGTTAATGTCTCACAAAAATTTTTCTCGATCGAATAGGGAATTGTTTAGTGACTAATTCAATAATTATTGTTTCTTATGTACATGCTACTTAAAATTTAAGAGAAACATTTCGTCTTCAGCTAACTTTAGTAGAATAACGTAACGATATAGTAAATATTAGAGACTATTAAATAATTTTTTAATATGATATGGTAACTTTACTTTGCTAATAATATAATATAATGTTAATTACTATAATACTTATAATTAGAAAACAATCTTAATTATGTATTCGTGCAGGATAGAGATTGCATGCCATAATATTCTTTAAAACTTAAAAGCACTCATAGAATCAGTTGCATAAATATCTACCTTAGCTAGCACTTGGTAATTTTGACTAAGCAATTTATTACTTCACAAATAAGGTCATAAAATGGGGCTTCGACTGCTGGCGCTAACTTTTCCTCTTTATTAGGTTTTTTGATTAGTAACCATCATACTAAATATCACAACATTATTTAAATTACTTACAGACTAAATTATAAATTATAGTAAAAAGTCAATTACGACATTTTTTTTTCCTTATAATTACAAGGTAATAAAAATTTACTAACATGAATGATTATGCATCTACTAAAACTTACTAAAAATATTTCCATAACGGGAAGTATATCCATACTGGGAGATTTATTTTCACAATTAAAGATATAGAACTCCTCATAGATACCGGTAAATGCCCATAATAGGACTTGAAATTGAACCCCTATATATCATGAATATAAGAAGAAAATACACTAATAATTTGAGATATGAGTAAAAATGCGCTAACAACATTATTATTATTATTTAAAAAAAAAAAGTCAGATCTACATAATTATTTCGATTACATATTTATCTAGAAATAATTTGGTTTAATTCCTTAAACCATTCCAGAGCATTCTGTTGATTAAAAATCAACAATTTTCAAAAGTAGACTCAGCAGCTGGTTGTTCACCAAACGTGCAGTCACAGTTCTTTAAAATGTTATGTGTTGTTCTCAAGTGACTTTTCTGTGGCAGAAGAAGTTTCTGCTGTGAAAATCAGTTATATTTTAAATCAAGTCTGTTTAGATTATATATGTTGTTGTCCGAAATTGACAAATTTTCTATGTAATTTTATCTGCCCATTATTTAATTCGAAACCAGCTTTTCAAATTCAATTTTGAGCGGTTAACAATTAGACCCACTTTCTAGAATATAAATAAAAATGTTTTGTGAAATAAAAAATAGTTTCTAATAAATTTTACAAATATGAGAAAACATCCTTAAACATGGTTTGAAAAAGGTTTTCGATAACTTTTAGAATCAAAAGGGTACTTCCATATTTAAACCAAATTTCAAGAAAGGTTCACGAAACTTTCCCATAATGTATTCATTTAATTTTCGAACTTGCTACATTAAAGTAAATGGTTTTAGAAGCAAACTTGCGTAGAGAAATTGATGAATTATTGAAGAAGAAACGTATTCATGAGTTTTCCATATAAGCTTTCATGTCATATCAATAACCCTGCTTTTGTTGAGGGAACCAGTACATACATACATATATATATATATATATATATATATATATATAAGGATCCGCTTGGTATGGCATGGTCCACCATCTCTTCGGTGCATGTGTTCTCTTTCTTGATTAAAAGTATTCAGCCAACATGATCCACATATTTCATTATCTTTGTGGGCCATGATGCTACATTGTTATGGACATATATAAAACTTTAGGCTTAAGATTTAAAGAAAAGACGTACAAGTAGTCCGTTTATATTTTTGATCGAAGATATTCTATTAAGGTCTTTTAGAATTGTGTTTTTCGATAAATTCTATTAAAGAGCATCGGAATGCTGTGAACAGAATTCTAAGATACATTAGAGGACTCTCAAATTTAGCATTATGTTATGGAAGATTAGAGTTTATTATCAAAGACTATGTGGATTTAGATTTCGTAGGGGATCTCGATGAAAAAAAATCTACTAGAGGCTATATATTTAAGATTGTAGTAGGAGTTGTATGCTAGATATCCAAGTTACAAATTGTTGTAGCTTCATCTACAACAAAAGCAAAATACATGGCAGCTATACAAGCTTCCAAGGAAGTAATTTGGATTAAAAGGCTATTGGAAGAGTTTGGGCACAAATAACAGAAAGTCTCTTTGTTTTGTGATGGTTAAAGAGTGCCTTATATATCATAAAAAAACCAACCTTTCATTCCCAAACAAAGCAGATAGGAGTTCGATATCATTTTGTTCGTGAAGTAGTGGAAGTTGATAGTGTGGACATGCAAAAGATGCACACCAAGGAGAACTTAGTAGATGCAATGACCAAGCTTGTCAATACTGATAAATTCATGGTCTCGTGGAAACGAAAGCAACAAGAGTTTGATCAAAGATTAGAAAGATAAACCAGATCATTAAAAATGACTTTCAATGGGAGAATGTTAAAGATGTGTGAAGCCATTTAATTGGCTAGAATGGAAGCAACATTTTATTGGTTTCAATGGAGGTGGGTTATTAATTAAAATAAAAGCCAAGTTTTGATTGGCTTAAACTAAGGTGAGTTATCGGCTTTGGTCTACAACATAACGGTGAAGAGATTTTATGGATTAAAAAATTAATCATCATAGTGAAGGAAGCTTGTTCACTGCCATTGCTGAAGCATTTCACCACCATTGCTTGCCTATATAAAGGCATGTGTCTTAGTCATTTAGGCATTCCAATTTCAATTAAATTGAGAGGTTTCTATTGTCCATCTTGTAGTTCTCTCTTAAAATTTTAGAGAAAAATTATAATTTTATTGGTTTAATAAAATCCTTTCAGTTTTGATCCGTGAATAGTTCCCTTACATTAAAGATTTTATCACGTAAAGTTTGTGTTTACTATTTTTATATATTACTAGTTCCTTTTTTCTTTTCAATTATTTTCGATTTCAAATTTACGTTGAGATTAGAATAAGAAAGTCAAAAATGGAGAGTTTGAGAGAGGTATGGAAACACCCAGATGAACTTTACTACTTGGTGAAGCTAAAAATGGCTTTGAGGGGTGCAAAGAAACATAATCCACGAGAGCCTCATTGGGCATTTTGTTATAGTATGGTTTACAAATTCCTTCGCAACGCTCTCATTTTTCAGCAATTTGAGACCAACATTAAAGACGCTGTAAGTTTTGAACGAATTAATATGTGACAAAAACAATTGTAGTGACATATATATATTGTAGTACTGACTCAATATTGTGTGTCTAATTATGTAGGTATGCATATTTTATTTGGTTCTTCGAGTCCTTGACACTATTGGTTAGTTCCGCTATCCCTTATATTATTTGTTTCCTTCCATGCTAACTATATATATATATATATATATATATTTGATTTCATATATGAATAGGGTATTTTTTTTGGGTGTAGAAACAATGTTGTGGTTGAAATATTGCTGGTAATATCATCATTTTTTTTTTGGTGTGTAGAGGATGATACAGGCATTCCTACGGAGGTCAGAGTGCCTATGCTCATAGATTTTTATCGTCATTTGTATGATTCTGACTGGCATTTTTCATGTAAGTTGCTCAAACTATATGTACATAAATGATTCATTTTTCCACCCGTTGATGTGACAAATATGTATCGTCACATGTTTATCATTTTTTTACCTGTTGATGTGATCAATATGTATTGTCACATGTTATGCATATGGAGACTGTAAGTTATAATTTTATGGTCAATTTCTACATCTTGTATGATGGGGAATCAATAATCTTTATATAAATATATATGTGTGTATATATATATATAGTGTGAAAAACCCTTTCAGTTTTTGGAAAGCCATTATATCATATTAGATGTTTTAGTACTTCCTTTTTTTAAAAAAATGTCTTAATATTTTGAATAAATCTTTTGCTCGCTTTTTTTTTTTTTTTTATCGTAATTTGTCATTTTATAATTAAGGTGGTACAAGGAAACTTGACAAAATTCTTATGGACGAATTTCATCATGTTTCAACTGCTTTTATGGAGCTGGAAAAAGGGTTAGTTTAATGTCCTTAATTTACTCCCTTAATATATATGGTTTTCTCCTTGCTGGTCTCACATGTAATTTTGTTGTAGTTTTCGCTATTCTCTTCATAAACCGATATTTCGCTCTTCATCCATTATGGTGCAGTCACCAAGAGACAATTGTGGATATTACCAAACGAATGGGTGCTGGGATGGCAAAATATATTTGCAAGGAGGTTTGTGAATCCAGTATTATGTACGGCCATTAAATATTTTCCAGTTTATTCTTGATATGTACAAACTTTTCTCTTGCTACCTTAATTTTTACTTTGAATGCATGTACATGTGTTAGTGTGCATAGATCATGAGACAGGAAACTTTCTTTTCATGTTGTAGATAGCAACAACCGAGGACTATGATGATTATTGCCACTGTTCGGCAGGACTTGTTGAAATAGGTTTGTTCAAGCTTTTCAATGCCTCTTCGAAGCAAGATCCGATTCTGGAGAATCTCTGTGGTTCAACATTTATATTTTATCAGGTATTGTTATGATATATGGAGCAACATACCAATATATTCTATACCCCACCTCAACCTTTGGTTTTAATATTTATGTTTAAGCATTTAAATTTGTTAATTTAATTTAGAAAAGAGACATGATTGAAGATTATTTGGAGGATATTACTGCGATACCAAAGCCGCGCATTTTTTGGCCACGTGAGATCTGGAGTAAATATGTTGACAAAATTCAGGTGTATTATCTTTTATATCTTTCTCAGATTTGGTTTGATCATCCTATTCTACACAAAATATATCATGTTTACTAATTGGCTAATCTAAGTGATATTTACATCCTCAGGACCTAAAAAATGAGGAGAACTCGGTTAAAGCAGTACAATGCTTGAATGAAATGGTCACGGATGCTTTAAAACATGCTGGAGATTGCCTGAAATACCTGTCAACAGTGAATGATGATGCTGCCCTTCAATTGTTTGGAGTTCTTGCGGTAAAAAAATCTTACATGTACAGATAAAGGCTCTTGAGCATGATGATTAATGTAGAATTACGCAGAGATGGTTAATTACACGAATGATTATTGGAACCAATGGAAGTGAGTTTCTGTTTGACATGCATGGGCAGGTAAAAGGAATTGGAACTTTAGTTTTGTGCTACAACAATGTTGAAGTCTTCAAAGATAAAGTGAGACTAAGGCGTGGTAAGACAACCTTTTTCAAGATATTAATTACTTTATAATCTAGAGTGGTCAGTTTTTATCTAGGCTGAATGGTAAGGAGGCATGGACTCGCTTAAACAAAAAATATCGCTTATAAATTCAATTTTAACCCAAACAAATGAAAATATTTTTAACCCAAAACAAAAATTATTAATTTTTTGTCTTAAATGAAATTTCAGTCGTTTTCAACTAGTTTTCAAACAACAAAACATTTCACATACGTAAAATATTGCATGTGAAATTATTTTATTTATATATATATTTATATTTATATATATTGCACTCAAAATATTTCACTAACGTGAAATGTTTTTAGTTGAAAATATTTCTTGTAGACAAAAAAATTCACATAAAATTTTGTATGTGAAATGAGTTGCATGTTGAAAATGTTCTAAAACTGAATAAGTGTTTTCTGACACTAAAAATGAATAATTTTTTTGAAAAAAAAAATGAATTTTTACATTTATGGGACATGCACTTTTTATTATTTCCACTTACTGAAGATACGTTAGTCATAAATTGTTCTTTTAATTAAAATATTAAATTAGTATTTTTTATTTTCTAATGTGAGATTAAATGAAAGTATTTATTGTCACAACTAACATATCCACACATAGGAAATGATTACCTTGATGTCTTATCATAATGTTAATGGGGGCAAAATTATAATTTTTATTAAAATTCTGTTAATAATTGACTATTGAAATTGCATAACTATGCCACGCTAATTTTTATTTTTATATATTTATTTTTTATTGTTGTATCTTCACAGGTCTTGCTGCTAGACTTTATGATCAGACAAAAACAATGTCTGACATATATAATGTCTTTTTTGAATTTGCTTCTCTAATGAAATCAAAGGTACCTTTTTGTTGGAAATAAAAGTCTTATGACACCCTTTAGACGTTTAACTTAATGTATGTCCCATTGATTTACCTTAGGTTCAGATGCACGATCCTAATGCCATGAAAACATTAAGCAGACTAAACAAAATACAGGAAATCTGCAGAGAGTCTGGACTCCTGAAGACAAGGTAAATTTGTATGAATTTTGAATTCTCTTCAGTGAACCATCGTCTAATTATGTCTGAATTTTTCTTCTAATGTGCTTCTGTTTTCTACCAGGAAATTTTACATTATCAGGAGTGAGCAAGGATACAAGCCTTACCTAGTAAGCCTTTATCCTAATTTTGTCTACATAGTGTAAGTAAATTACATCTTATTGATCAATGACCATGTATGTCTTAATTTTATGGCAGATGATGGCACTCTCCATCTTACTAGTCATAATGTTCACATATCTAGATATCTGCAGTGGCGCATCCAGAAAATTTGTAAAGGGGAGCACATGAAGAATGTAAGAAAAACATCAAAAATTAAGATCATATTAAATATATAATATTTTATATAAAACAAAGTTTAATAACATAATATAGTTTATATAAAATGAAACACACATCATATTTAAACAAAGCAAGTAATCTTGCACTTAAAAATTCTAACAAAATCATTAAAATAACTAAAAATTTAAAAAAATAAAAATAAAGTACGTAAAGTTATAATTTTAATAAATTATGTAAAATAAAATTATAAAGTAAAATAAAAAAATAAATATAATAAAAAGTTCGAATCATGACAATATATGACCAATTTTAATGCAATAACTTAAAGTTTGAGATTTTAAGATTTATTGAAGGGATAAATGTTAAATTAAAATTGTTAAAATAAACAACTTAATAAAATAAATAATAAATTTAATAGACTAATCTAGTAAGTGATAAGATGGCAAGTGAAGATGAAGAGATGTCAAATGGAGATTGAGAGAAAAAAAGAAACAAAAAAAACAAAAAAAAAAATTGTTGAGTAAAGTTGTAAAATTGTTAGCAGAGTTTGTGATCTTATCTGGTCCAACAAAGTAGAAGTAATGAGAACATGTGCCTCACAAAAGGAAAAAATTGTATAATAAAAGCTTAAATAAATTAAGAATAAGAAAAATATCAGGAGTAAGAAAAGTAGGTATAAGAAAAATAATTTAAAAAAAAAGGAAGTTAATTATATTAGAAATAAAAATAATAAATAATAATGTTAAAAAGAAAAAAGAAATAATCAATAATAAAACAAAAATCATTTGAGAATTACACCTTAAAAAACAGTAGAGGCCTGTTGTGAACAAAATAAAAAAATAATAAACAACAACAAAATTCGAAAAATAAAATAAAAAACAAAAAAATAAAAAAGTTCCAAAACAATGACAACAAAAACTAATAAAAAGTCAAGAACGGGCCGGGACATCTCAAAACAAGCACAAATCCAAAACCTATATAACTTTCTTCCAATTTTTCAACGGGAGCATGGGATCCATTTGATCCTATGATGAGTCCGCCCCAGCCCCTCCACTATTCAATATACTAAATGTTATTGTAAGTTTCATTAGTAGAGCTGGTTGTAATTGCTCTACCATGATAGTTACATGTGAAAGTTAAAGATGGACATATCTGATTTGTTGTGATCAAGCAACAGTTTATAGAAAGATACAATTTGAGTATTTATAAATGATTTGAACACAATTCAAACTGAAAAAATGAAAATAAAAATAAAAAAACTTGTCTATATTTGATTTTGGAATTTTAGTTAAATTTTGTAATTGTAACTAGAACTGCTTTAGAATCCAATAGAAGAAAACAACTTCAAATTTTCTAGATTTTTGTATTTGAATCTTGAATCAAAGTCCTTTCCTACCTTAACAATTATGTCCTCTGTCTTGTTAATTATATATATCTGCAGGAAACTTCCTTAGAAATAAAAGGGCTGCTACCAAAGTACTAAGTATGCGGCTGATCCTCGAGACTTTGTTCTGTCTTTCCATTCTGTGGCTTTCCATTTGTAACACGCCTTTGCCCATGTTTATTCTCAACTACTCAAGAGTGATACATCTTATTTACGAAAAGGGGGATAACTATACGTGGTTTGGGGAAGAGATGAAAGCTTATATTGAATCATTGATTGTAGATCCTGTTCCTATGTAAGCAAAAATCAGATGGATCTGCATTGCTCACTGCTCATTATATGGTTATCATGTGTGTTCTGTGAGAGGAATATCTTTCAATAATAATAATGTGTAACAATAACTGATACCCTTGCAAGCTTGGCGTTTGGGGTCTGCCTTCTAACAACTTTAGCTCTCTTTTTATTAGATTCTTGGTTTTGATTTCCTTGTATTTGTTCCACATGCATCTTTTGCATTGTTTCTCAATTAAAGTAGTGCATTTTCTATTTTCCTTTTTATCTTAATAATAAAGGGTTAAGCCTTTACTTCATTAAACTAGATATACATAGCTACTTCTTTTTAAAAAAAATAAGAAGTTGACAACAAACAAATAGAAAGTGATGTGCATTTTTTCTAACTATATAATATAATTACTTCAAAATTTGAAAGAGGAGGATAACTCAAAATATAACTTAATATAACTAAATTAAATAGAAATGTTTTATGACTTCCCATAGATGGGTGTTAGATGTAGAAAATGTAAAATCCATTGATATAAAAAGTCAAAAAAAAAAAAAAAAAAGAAGAAGGGGGAAGAGAGGGGGGTGGGGGCGGTGGGGTTTGCTTTGTGAGAAGAGTGTTCATCACCTAGCTTTTCTTTTAATTTCACATTTGATTTTTTTTTACAATGTTAATTTTTAATACCAAAAATGGATGGATATCATATTGAAAATGTCCCAAAAGATGTGCATGAGATCCACAAATGTTTAAGGTATTTGAAAAAGATTCTATAATCTGTACATTAATCATATCAAATCTTTAGGTACAAGTGGATTAGTGTGATGGTTCCAATCCCCTTTATCCACTTTTTTCTAAAGCATTGATAAGGTTTGAGTACCCTAGTCCACAAAAGTAGACAATTAAAGTCTAACCCATATATGTGCGGGAAAATTTCTAAACTCTAGGAGATGAAATCTGTCCTAGATCTTTATGAATTAATGTATCTCAATTGGTTCTTAAACAATTGAATATTACAAACAAAGAATATGCTTGTTTGATGTGCAGTTTATATTCTTCCAACTTAATCCTATAAACATGTTTATAAGGTGATTAGTAAAAAAATATATAATTAATAAAATATAATTAACATGGAGACACTAATTTCAACATATAAAACACTAAACTTAATTAAAAGATAAATA
Organism: Nephelium lappaceum; assembly: GCA_021234005.1. Classification (NCBI taxonomy): domain Eukaryota; kingdom Viridiplantae; phylum Streptophyta; class Magnoliopsida; order Sapindales; family Sapindaceae; genus Nephelium; species Nephelium lappaceum. The sequence goes on along the minus strand of CM038006.1, from coordinate 14,779,888 downwards.
AATGAATTCATGTTTAAGGCTTCAATTCAACCCTAACTAATTAAATAACTACATAAATATAAAAATAAACAAAAGCAAAAGAAAAGATAGAACTAAATTGGTTTTCTTGCTCCTTGCTGCAACTCCACACCCTCTGAATGTCTCCCAATTGTTGCATAAACTTGGGTATTTATAGTGCTCATATGTCTCACATCTAAGTTGGATCAAAACACTAATCTTCTCTTTTGATTTGGATGAAACTTTATTATCTTTATCTTTTGTTGTTCAAATCTCATTCAAATATGCTTGACTATTTAGTTTAGAACGTGACAATGCTTAAGAAGTCTATTGGGCTTGCAAAACGAAGAGTTTAATTTAGTCGAATTAGGATTGTCTCAAGATGTTAGGTCTCGTGATAGTTTGACCTTCATATACTAAATTAGTCATAACTTTTAATAAAAAATTCCAATTTACATACTGTTAATAGCTACGGAAACTAAACATCTGGTGCATTAATTTGATAGGTTATGACTCACATAACTCGAACTATACACTTTGTACGAGTTCACGCAAATCACGTCACTTTCTATCCAAAAATTCTGTTATTTGCTTCCAGAACTTTTCCAAATCTGAATTTTTTTCTAATATCTTCTTGATTTGTTTCCAAATCGAATTCTTGCACTAGAATAAGTCCAAATTAAATTACATTTATCTCATTTTTCAATTCGGATTTGATTGGCAATTTGTAGAATCAGCCCCTTTAATTTCTCTAATTTCTTGAGTTGTATTTATTCTTCATATATCATTCGATTCTATCCTCTTTCTTCTCAAAAGCTAAATCTAAACATTGAAACACTAAACACATTGAAAGTATCAATTCTACTAAAAAATATAGCATAAATAATAGATAAAATTGACATAAAATAATAATTATAAATGCTCCAACAAATGTATATAATTACTTTTTTTAAATAAAATAAAATAAAAATTTGATAACAAACAAATAAAAAGTATGTGCAGTTTTTTTAACTATATAATGTACTTTCTTTAAAATTTGAAAGAGACGAATAACTCAAAACATAAATTATTATATCTAAATTAAATAGCAACGTATACTAATCATTTAAGTTATAGATAAATATGCAACATTATTGAGTTTCTAGATATTTACAAAATTTTCTTAAAACATATTACTGCAACAACTAGAGCACGACCATACAATTAAGCATTTAATTTTAGAATAGACCAACTCATGCATCTCTTTTTGAATTAATATACTTTTTGGTAGTTAATATTGTATATAATATTATAATAACAAGGAAATACGTATCAAATATTCTTGCAACAGTAAAATACAAACAAAATATTATCATATTTGAACTTCGATTATGTTTGCTCACTCGTTCTCCAATGTAATAGTTAATTAGGTTGCTAATTAAATATCACATTAAATTCTATATTACATTATGTATCCACTAAATTAATATCGAACTCGAGTTTTACCAAAATAAGTAGGGATGTTAGAGCAGTGAATTTGGCATATCTTTATTTAATTATGGTCAAGGAAAAAACAAAAAAAAAAAAGTGTTAGAGATAGTTGAAGAGAAATTTTTAAGCACTGGGTACGGCAGGTAGAAGTCACTACCAATCATATTTTCTTTTAAAAGCAAAAAATATATATATATAATATATATACATCATTTATCAGATAGCATCTATTCCTCTTTGGTAAATATTTCCTTTTACAAGATTCCGTGGTACAAAATATATCAAATATATATATATATATATATAAAACACAAAAATCTACGTGGGAATATGTTATGGATTCGGTCCAAAAAAGGCCAAACCATCAAGACCTCAAAATAGAAATCGGGAAGAAGTGATGTTACATAATCAATCATGGTCTGAGCCCACCAACTGCCAATTTCTCTTCAAATAAAATATTATAAAAAAGAAGAGAATAAAAACAGCGAAAATCACATGCACACATGTGGAGTAGTGAATGGTACAAAATATATATTTAAAAAAAAAAGATGTGTGGGAATATGTTATGGATTCTCCAAAGAAGGCAAAACAATCAAGACCTCAAAATAGAAGAACGGCAATGTTTCCACCCATTAAAAATGGTATATAAATCCATTCTATTCGCACGTTAAATAAAAAATTTAAAAATTTTTAATTTATTTTTAAACTTCACTTAATATCAAGATTATCATTTTTTTTTTAAAAATTTATTTTATATATTTTTATCAATCACAAATAAACTATAATATATATTAAAAGTAAATGTAATATAAATTATTTTATTGTTGCTTATTAGGAAATTTTTATCTTTCCATTTATGTTTTTTTTTTTTTTAATTCCCTCATTTTTTTATTTATTTTTAATTTTTTTATCGTCAATTTTCGACAAACCCGACCCCAGACTAACTTAAGTCGGTTTTCTGTTACATAGATCAACTGGATCCGAATTGATAGTATAGCCCGACATGGACTGACTTAGGTTGAGTAAGGCTGAGCCAGGTCGATTCATGTCGGTTTGGGTCTCCAACTAACCTAATGGGCTTTTTCTAATCTTTCATATTTATTCAATTTGACTGATTTTAAGTTCCATGTTAATGCTATTGGACCATTTTAAACTGCAATTGGGCTGAAACCTTTAAATGTACTCCAATTAGACTTTTTTTTTTTTAATTACATTTTTGCACATAAAAAATTCATCATAAATTAACAAGTAGAAAGAGAGATATCACATTCACAAAAAATAAAAAGAGTCCAAATGTCACTTGTGTAACCGTCCAAAATATTGTTGTAACTATAAACAATTTGAAACCTTCAAATTTAACACCCCTTAATAAACCAAAATTACAAAGTAAAAAAAGTTCACATCACAGTAAATAGAACAACAGTCCAAACTCCAAAATATCACATATAAAGTTGTTATTAGTCCAAAATATCACCTGTAACAAAAACAACCTAAAAACAAAATATCACCTGTCTGTAACAGTCCAAAATATCACACACAATGACACAATTGTAATTAAAAATCCCTAAAAACAACGTATATGTTTTTTTTTTCTCAACACATGTGGTTGTCAATCATGACGATCCACAATTGACAGTAAATAGAATTCCCCACAAACATTCTTTAAACTTGTTTTTGTAAACAATTTGAAACTGTCAATCATCTGTATTAACCACAGATTTAACAAGCCAAATCACCTGCACTAACAAGCCAAACTTAGCTAGTAGAAACGGTCCAAAATTTTGCAAATATAGGCCTACAAAACAACCCAATATCACCTATTCATTCATCTGTCAATTATCACACATAATGACACATATCACAATAAATAAAAGTCCTTAAAAACAGTCTATATGGTTTTTTTTTAACCATAAACAGTCATAATATAAACAAAAATAGCACATAAACAAAAACAACCGAAAAATAAACAGCCCAAGTTTAACAGCTATAATATAATTTATAAACAGCCCTAAAAGGTTCATAATACAGCCTAAAAAGTCTCAAACCTGAAAGTTGCATATTAACAACAAGAACAACAGTACCAACTACCAAGCATAGAAAAAAATTCTTGGAAATTGGAGTTTTTTCAAAGACAAGAAGCTTAACAATTGATTACACAAAAACAGCGCTTTCAATCATTCTTGCCTTTGAATAGTTGTCATATTTTCCCATGAATTCAACTTCAAGTTAAAACAAAAGAAAACAAAAAAACAAAAAAAAAAAACAAAAAACTATAAGTCTATAACCAACAAATATACATGCTTTTTAAATTTTTATTTTTTTAAAATATAACAATTCACAAATCACAATTAAAAAAAAAAAAAAAACCAAATTCACATTATTTACCCAATAAATGACTTAAAGTTTTTTCAAAGATAACAAGTTTTACATTTGATGCCACAAAAGCAGCCCCTTCGATCCCTCTTTGCCTTCAAAAAGTTATCAATCCTTTCCATTCAAGTTTTTTTTTTTTTTTTTTTTTTTAAACCTATAAGTTTATAATCAACAAATAAAAATTCACAAATCATAATAAATAACAAGTAAATACACATAACTTACCCAAAAAATAATAAGCAGCCCTTTCAATCCTTCTTTGACTTTAAAAAGTTAATCCTTCTCATTCAAGTTACAAAAAACAAAAACTATAGAGCTGATGGCACAAAAGCAGCCCTTTCAATCGTTTGTTGACTTTAAAAAATTGTCAATCTTTCTCATTCAAGTTAAAAAAAAAAATGAAAAACAAAAAACAAAAATTATAAAGCTGATGATACAAAAGCAGCCTTTTCAAACACTCTTTGACTTTAAAAAGTTGTCAATCATTCCCATTCAAGTTAAAAAAACAATAACAAAAATAAAAACCATAGAGCTTATTACACAAAAATTGCCCTTTTCAATCATTCTTTGACTTCAAAAAGTTGTCAATCCTTCCCATTCAAGTTATAAAAAAAAAAAAAAAAAAAAAAAAAAAATCAACAACAACAACAACAAAAATAAAACCTATAGAGCTAATGACACAAAAACATCCTTTTCAATCCTTCTTTAGCTTCAAAAAGTTGTCAATCATTCTCATTCAAGTTAAAAAACAAAAAAAACAAAAACAAAAAAACTATAGAGTTGATGACACAAAAGCAACCCTTTCAATCATTCTTTAACTTCAAAAAGTTGTCAAGCCTTCCCATTAAAGTTAAAAAAAAAAAAAAAACTATAGAGCTGATGACACAAAAGCAACCATTTCAATCCTTCTTTGACTTTAAAATATTGTCAATCCCTCCTATTCAAGTATTTTTAAAAAAAAAAAAAAACTATAGAGTTGATGACACAAACGCAGCCCTTTCAATCATTCTTTATCTTCAAAAAGTTGTCAATTATTCTCATTCAAGTTCAGATAAAAAATATATATATTAAATCCATAATCAACAAATTAAAAATATATATATAACAATTCACAAATTACAATAAATAAAAAATAAATACACATTACTTACCCAATAACATTCATGGCAAAGTCATTGGATACCCGTTGTCATTGATGGTCTATTTGTTAACATACCCTCGATATCTTAAACATAATAATTAAATATAAGTCTATAATCATAAAATGTAAATAAACATTTAACATAAACATTGAAATGAAATTTCAAAGATTAAAAATTAAATTACCATCTGTTACTTTGTTGTAAAGCTCTTCATTGGCAACACAAAAATCTTCACATTCAGTAGCATGCTCTTCTGTGATAGTGGGAGTATGATCAATATGGTCTCTAGCTTTCAACCAATTTTCAGAACATACCAATCCCTCCACCATTTTAGGAGTTAATGAACTCCTAAATGGATCGAGAATACGATCAATCGTGCTGAAAGCTGACTTAAAAGATACTATGGAAACTTGCATTGCATATATATTCTTTGCAATGCATGACAAAATAGGGTATTTTGTAAAAGAATTCTTCCACCACCTTAAGAGGTCAAATTTTTCATGCATTGGCTCACATTTCTTCAGCAAGTATGCTTCCACCTCATTCTTCTTAGCACTCACATTTGCCTCATTTTGTTTGTTAATCCACAACAAAGCTTCTTTAGTTAGTGATTTTCTTGGTTGATTTTTATTTTGATCATCCAAAGACAAACCACCAATGACACTAGTGGACGATTAGCCATCACCAAAACAATCCAAAGTTGGGTTCAAAAATCTATAAGATTCATAAAGTTGTTCCAACAAAGATCAAACCTTTAAACACATTGAATTTGCAATCTCTCCTCCAAAAAAGCTCTCGAATCGAAATTGCATATAACCAAACTTGTACCTTGGATCAAGCATGGAAGCTACCATCAACAAATTATTGGTTTTCTCCAAATCCCCCTAATACTTGTCAAATTTTACTTTCATCCTAGTAGCCATCATGCTAACGAGTGGATCATCTTCAACACTCAATGACATCAATTCATCATAAATTGAGGCCTAATACATAACGTACACATTTGATGTCACGCTCAATGAAGCACTTTCAAGGTAACATCATAAAAAATTACCAAGAATTTGCTAAGAACACTAGCATTTTGCCAATCTTCAAAGGTTGGTTGCCCCATTCGTTTTCTACCATCTCATTCTCACTAAAATAATTCATATAATGTCCATCTTCCTCTTCCATTCTTTCAAAAGCTTTTCTCATTTTGACTGCACTTTCCAATATCAAGTATATGGAATTCCATAGTCCCTATCTTCTTATGCTCCACACATTTTTTAAATCATGCAAACCTACTTTGAGAAGATTTCACATACTTGACCACATTCTGAATACTCACCACCGAATCATGGACCTCCCTTAAACCGTCATTCACAATCAAGTTCAAAATATGAGCATGACACCTCAAATTCACACACTTACTCCTCAAAATGGTGTCATCCTTATGCTAACTATTCAACTTTCTAATGACATAGGAAATGGCATTAGTGTTGGCGCCGACATTGTCCATAGTTATGGTGAATACTCTATCAATACCCCACTCCAACAAAACATTTTCTATACATTTCCTAATGGACTTCCTTTATGATCATCTATAAAAGAAAAAGTAATCATTCTCTTTTGCAACACCCAATCTTCATCAATAAAGTGCGCAGTCATAACCATGTAATTCACATTTTAAGTAGAAATCTACGTGTCGGTGTTAGAGACATCCTTAACTTGGATTTTTCAATACACTCCTTCAAAAGGGATTTCTTATCAACATACAATTGGTACAAGTCCCTCACAATTGTTCTCCTAGATAGACTTCAAACTTAGGGGACATTGCAGAACAAAATTTTTGAAACATCGAATACTCAACAAACCTAAAAGGCAATTCATGTTTAATGATCATCTCTCCCAATGCCCTTCTACATTTTTCTAACTAAAAGAGTAAGTAGGCAAATTATTAGCATAGCCCTCAATAGTCTTTTGTCTAGCATGCATTAATGTTTTTTTAGTTGGATCCATCTCGGTTGTCTTTGCAAGCAACACCTCACATTTATGATCACTATAATTGTTCAAATTTCTAGTCCCATTGGAGAAAGAGTTACAAGCATATGAGTCCCCACAATGTTTGCATCTAGCTCGCTTTCTCCCTTTGAGTGTATCATATGACTCAAAATGCACCCAACACCTTGATAATTTTTTTTCCCACAGCCCCTCTACTTACACAAATACCCCCTTTGGGACCTCTTGGAGGTCTTGCACTTTTTCCCCCTCTATTTGATGAAATTTTTCTACTTTTAGACACCGCTCGGTCCACCTTATCATGACCATAAAGTTCATCACCATCACCAAAATCAAAATCGAAATCATAATTCTCAACACCTCCATGATCATCCGCAGGCATCTTTGCTACAAATTAAAAAGTAAAGTCCCAAACATAATCAAAATCACATTTTAACAACATTAATAATATACTAACATTAATAAAATTGTAGTATATATCTTTCATATCACCAAACATGTAATATATCTTCCGTCTAGACAAAAATAATCTTAAAAAAATTCAATAGACAAACCAAAACACACATAAACAACCAACATATTCCATATCATCAAGTAATGAACCAAATATAAACAAGTAAGCAACAAACACATAAATAATAAACAAACAAACTAGCAGAAATATATATATAAATACAAACAAACATGAACCAAATATTAAAACCATCATGCATTGACACATATGTAAACACAAAACATATATCTTCCATATGAACAAAATTAGTCTTAAAACAATTCAATTGACAAATCAAAACACTTATAAACGACCGACATATTACATATCATAGGGAAATGAACCAAATATAATAAACAAACACACAATTAATCAACAAACAAACCAGCAGAAACATATATATAAACACAAACAAACATGAACCAAATATTAAAACAAACATGCATTGACACATATATAAACAAAAAACATATCTGCCATATGACAAAAGTAGTCTTAAAAAATTTCAATGGACAAATCAAAACACATATAAACAACCAACATATTACATATCATAGGGTAATGAACTAAATATAAACAACAAACACACAATTAATCAACAAACAAACTAGTAGAAACATATGTATAAACACAAACAAACATGAACCAAATATTAAAACAAACATGCATTGACACATATCTAAACACAAAAAATATATAAACCATATTGATGACAAATTTTTAGTGTATAGAATTTAATAAGCAAATTTTATTAATAAAAGACACACTAGAAACTCGTGCAAGTATACATAGTCCACAAATAATATATGATGAGTAGGGTATCATACCAATTGAGATTATCAAAGTCAAGTTAATTACTAAAATTGATCTCGACTACCCTTATCAAAACTATCAAAAGATGAAATTCAAGAAAATAAATATTAAACTAAATTAAAGGAAACTAAAACAATTGATATGCTAATTCACAACCAAGGAGATAATGGTCTAGAGCTACAATTTCACCTAACCAATTCAGTCAACCTATAGTTCTACCATTAATTATTTCATTCTTATCACGAGCTTAATTAGGTAACACTATAGCATTTGCGGGCTTCTTTCAAATCCATCACAAGTATGCTAGCATTAAACACCTGACTACATTTCTATGTTGGATAGTTAATACAAACTCATTATGAATAAGTACCCACACATGATCATACAAAACACATGGGTATATTTCTATCTTACATGTTATATGTCATTCTATTCAGGTCTAAACATAAGAGTTCCTCTTTCAAGGTCACTCAAGGTTACCAAATCTCTTAAATTTGTAATCAAGTAATCTAAGAGCATTGAGATTTAAATAGAGTAGAACTCAAATAACGAAAATTCAATTAATCGAGAATATCCAAAATGTGAGTTTCATGGATTAGGGGTCATTACAACCCTAAACAAATATTCTAGTTCATCATCAGTGCAATACAAATAAACAAACAAGCAAACAACCACCATCATCATTAAACAATTTAAATCAAAGCATAGGAATGGAAAATCTCATAATAGTAGCGTGATCCTTTTGTCACCAAGAATTGGCTTCCATTCCAATGACGAAATCATCACTTCTCCCATATCATTTATGCACCAAATCCATGGTTGATGATGGCTTGCTGTTGATCTCCAAAAAGATTAACGATGGACTGATTTTCAGCTCTGAAATCTCCTTTCTACGGGCTCTTTTGAGGCATCTACGAGGGCTGCCTTTGACCTGCTATTGAGGGCTGTATTGATGCTGATTTATGGCCTAAAATCCAGCATCTGATCTCCTCTTCAAAGCCTACAAAAGTCGTGCAAAGGCTTCTCCAAAATCAGTTTCGAATAGGCTTGAAACAAAGCTGAAATAATGTGAATGATAAAGTTGCTACAAATTTCTAGTTATTTCTAGAACTACTTGGGAAACAAGAAAATTGTTACAAAACAATCTAGAGAAATATGCAAGTTTTAAAAAAGAAATAAGAATTTTTGAAGTTGTTAGAAGCTTTAAGAAATGACCATTGAAGTCGCCAAGAAGCTTCATGAAACAACCAAGTCGGTTGTAACAACTATATAAACACTTGAGTGCCTTGTACTTGTAGTGGTACTAGAGAAACACTTGTCAATAAACTTAGCTTCCCACTTTCCAACTCTTTTGCAACCTTTTACTTTCACATATAAAAAGAAATTTTTTTAACCATCATTACCTATCAACTATAACCCTACCACCCTATCACCTATCTCTTACACAATAGCTTCAACTCTACTAACCATTTACTTCTCCAACATCCCCACTCACGTCAGACAACACACACTCCATTACTCTACAAAAGCCTATTAGCCTACACTCATTTCTATCACACGCCAACACACACACACACACTTCACTATATCACTCTCTATTTCATTTACATTTATATTTCTTTCAATCAACTATCTAACAATGCTATCAGATCTATGTTCGGTCATCTACTGGACGTACACCAATGAACGATTTTAACCATTCTTTTGTTTCCCTTCCACTCTTTAATGGGGAAAATTATGATTTTTGGTCCATTAAAATAAGGACCAATTTTCGCTCTCAAAATTTCTAGAAGACTATTAAAGAGGGATTTAGCATCCCAGAAGATACTTTCATCCTTTTAGTTGTCCAAAAGAAAGCATTGGAGGAAAATGTACAAAAAGATTCTCAAGCATTATTTGCTCTTTAGCAAGCATTGGCAGACGATATTTTTTCATGTATCATGGGAGCTACGACAGCAAAAAAAAAGTGTGGGATATGTTGTAGGAGGAGTTTCAAGGAAGCAAAAAGGTATGCACCATCAAACTACAATCTTTGAGAAAAGATTTCGAAAATATTAAAATGAAGGATAATGAGACCGTTAAAGATTATTTTTTAATAATAAAAGAATTAGTTAATCAAATGAGAGTCTATTGTGAAAATATCACTGATAAATCATTAGTTCAAAAAATATTAATTAGCTACATAGAAAAATATAATCCAATAATATCTGCTATTAGGCAGTTCAAGGACATAGAAGCCTTGTCTCCAACAAAATTAATGGGCTTTCTTGAAGTACATGAGAAAGATTGGAAAGGCGAAATGAAAACTCTACGGAGAATGTCTTTCAATCTAAAATTAATGTGCGGTCTCATAAATTGAAAGATGGTGCTAAAAATTCAAAAGATAAGTCTAAATATAAAGAAAACCAACAATTTGAAAATAAAAACAATATTCCTTCGAGTGGAATTTGTAAAAAAAGAGATAATTAGGAGAAAGATTGTTGGTTTAAAGGAAAGCCACAATGTCAAAATTATAAAAAGTTTGGGCATTTGGTAAAAAATTATAGATTAAAAAGAAATCATCGAGCTTATTTTATTGAAGAAGTGGAAGAAAAAGAAAATTATCTTTTTCATGTTTGCCAAAATGTTGCTGAAAAGAAAAATAAAACATGGTATTTAGATAGTAGTTGTAGTAATCACATGATAAAACATGAAAATATTTTCTACAGTCTAGATAAAATAAAAACAAAAGTAAGAATTGAAAATTGTGAATTTGTAAAGGCTATTGGTAAAGGTACTATTGCCATAAATATGAAAAAAGGCAAGAAATACATATATGATGTGTTTCTCGTCCCCAACATAGCTCAAAATCTATTGAGTATGGGACAAATGATAGAGAAAAGATACTTTTTATATTTTGAGGAAAATTCATGTTCAATATATGATAAGAAAAATAAAGCTCTTAAAATTGCAGGAGTTAAAATAAAAGAAAATTGATGTTTCCCTATCGAATGGAAACACACTATTGATATAGCTATGAAGGCACAAGTAGATGATTCACGACTTTAGCATAAGAGGTTTAAACACTTCAACTTCCACGGCCTAAGGATCCTACATTAGAAAATTATGATGCAAGACCTTCTAATGATAACAGAGATTAGGAATGTTTGTGAAGCATGCATGCTGGAGAAATAACATCAACAATCATTTCCATCCGGAAAAACATGAAGTGCCAAGAAGCCTTTGGAGTTAGTCTACACAAATGTCTATAGATTGATGCGAACTCCAACACATGATCAAAACAGGTACTTTATTCTTTTCATTGACTACCATGCCAGAATGACATGTGTGTATTTTCTAAGAAAAAGATTGCAAGTTTTCGAGATCTTCAAGAATTTTAAAAGTTTTGTTGAGAAGCAAAGTGGTTAGCAATTGAAGACAATCAAACGTGATTGAGGAAAGGAATACACCTTCAAATAATTCAACAAGTTCTATGAAAAAGAAGGCATGGAGTACTAGCTTACCATTAGATATGCCCCAAAACAGAAAGGAGTATCTAAAAGAAAAAATAGAACAGTGATGGAGATGACAAGATCAATGCTGATGGAGAAAGGCTTACCTAAAACTTTCTAAACAGAAACAATGTACACAACTGTCTATCTACTCAACAAATGTCTGACAAAAGTAGTTCAAGACAACACGCCGATAGAATCTTGGAATAAGAAAAAGCACTTCGCAAAACATCTCAAAGTGTTTGGGTGCATATGCTACGTGTATGTCCTAGAGCAAAAAAGGAGCAAGTTAAATGAAAAGACCGAGAAAGGTATCTTCTTAGGCTATAGTATTCAATGAAAAGGATACCAAGTTTATAGTTTAAGAACGAAATCTCTAATCATCAGTAGATACATTCAATTTAATGAAGATATAGCATACAACTAGAAGACAAAAAAAGTCGAAAGAAAGAGCATTAACTTGCCAGCATCAGCTCACCAACAAGATAAAGAAGAGCACAATTAACCATTGTTAAGGGATGAACCTGTACAACTTGAAAACTCTTTACCAGAATCACCACCAAGAAGAACAAAGCCATTATTAGAAATATATGATGGAGGCTTTTTAGTTCTCATTTAGTAATAAAACCATGTAAGTATATGAATCGTATAGATGTCGTATAGTGGTTGCAGGATCGTCTCCACAGGTATATGGGAATCGATTACCAAATTAGTCGTAGATGAAAATAAACAAATAAAAATAAATAAAAGTGTCTTAGGATTCTGGATTCCATTTAGATTTAGAAATTAATTATCAAAGTATCGAAAATTTATTGGTTATGTTTGTCGCTAGTTTATTATTAATTCTCTTAATGCATCTTTTTCGATGATGCATCAAACATACTCTCGTCGACTGACACCTATTTTTTTATAACTATCGAATGAACGAGCGCTCATTAGATTCAAGATAATCTACTATCTAAGTTGGATTGGTATTTTTATGAGATGCTCCGCTGTCACTCGAGCACTCATGGCGACCCGCTATCACATGAGTGGCCTATTTTTCTTTCCTAACCTAAGGTAGACATTTTATTAAGCACCTTGTGTGGTATTCCTTTTGGTCTCAACACACAACCTCAAATCATATATATGGTGGCCAATCATATACAAACATTAAATTCTAAAATTCTTACTCAACATACATAATATCCTCAAGCAATTGATAATAAACTCTATTAATATTAAAAATATATATATCTATCGTCATCCTAACACAATATGAAAATAAATGGTTGCATACAATGGAAATAATTATAAATACATGAGAAAAGTTGAAAATACAACCCATGAGTCTCCCTCTCCCGAGTTTGAGTTCATAAAGCTCCTCTCTTCCAAGTTCAAGCCTTTGCATCCTCTTCTCCACTCTTTCAAAGCTTTCTCTCCAAAGTATGGGTAAATAATGTTGGTGGGTAAAGGATTGAAGGTGAAATAGAGGTGTTTTGGGTTGAGAATCAAGGGTGAGAGAAGGGACATGAGAGCCCCATTCTCAACCCCTCAAAATTGCCCTAAATGATGAAGATAGGTGTATTTATAGGTTGGAGAGTTAGGACACGAAAATTGGTTGGAAGGTTGCAAAATTACCTTTTTTTAGGTTTGGCGCTCATCGGGGCGCTTAGAGGGGCGTAGGCGTGCTAGGGGCATGCTTGTGGCAGTCTGTAGCACTCCCTTGAGCGCCTAGAGGCTGGTAAGCACACAGGTGGTGGTGCTGGTGGAGTGTGGGCGTGTTGCCACACACGCTGGATGGTGCAGAGGTGCATAGGTTCACGCTAGCTTTGACCATTGGTCATTAAAATGATCATAACTTTCTCTACGGACCTTCGATTCAAGAACCTTCAGTTGCTATGAAAACTAGACATCTGTAGTTTTTATTTGATAGGTTAAAGCTCACACAACTCAAACAAATGACTCTGCATGAGCTCTCACAAGTTAACCCATCTTTTAAGCCCAAAAATCCACGAAGACACTCTCACAAACATACACAATTTAGAGGTTATGCATAAGAAAATTTCGATATATTAATTGCTTATGAATATGAATATATAGAAAGATGCTCATAAGCATGCAAAGGATGTCATGGATGGACATTGGAGCTCAAGAACATATCATGCATTGTTCATCATCACAAGTGAGTCTAACTCCTAAAGAGATCAATTAGAGCTTTTCTCTAGGTTGTAACATGACTAAGGGTGAATGAGTTAAAGAAAGAAAGGATAAGTAGTTCAAAAATGAATCTAGGATCACATTAACAGATTGAATGATATATTTGTTCAAGTATGAGTCTCTTTTTATTTCTTTTTCACACTTCTAGTTTTCTTTTCTTCTTTTCTTCATAACTACTTTTCTTTGTATTTCTCATTTCATTTTGCTTTTCTTTCTTTAATTTGCAATTTCTTTTTCTATTATTGCTTACTTACTTTTGATTTTTCTTTTTTTTTTTTTTTTTTAATTTAGCAAGCACATATCACATTCACCATCTTACTTCCTTCTCATACTTCCTTCCACTTTATTGCTTAACTTTGTCTCTAATGGATCCCAAGCTCTAAAGGGTAAGTCAATGTTAGTTTCGGGCTTGAAATGAGAAATTGTAGGTTATGAACAAAAATTTGACTTATTATGTTTTTTGTTATAGATTTGGCTATTGAAGTACACACATAAGGGTAGGGAAGTGTTTGGGCCATTTACTAGCTTTAAGCGCATAATGCCTAGTATCACATCTCAAAATTTGTCTGACTCATAAGCAAAGCAAACAATTTATTTTATACAAGACATATTATCAAAATCCAATGCAAAGCCTAAATAAGTTCAAACTACTCAATTTGAAGCATAAAAAGAGTGCTTAAGATTTGAATGAAAACAACCCTCAAAATGAAATGTTATAGCTCAATGACTCATTTAGGAAGTCCCCATTACTAATCATGGCACCTCTTAGTAAGTCATCATCACCATCACATCTCAAGCCTAATTTAGCAAACAAACATAAACATGCAAATGACTCCCTAAAGCAACATTTTGCTCACTATCATCGATAAAATTTTAAGTGTTTCATAGGAGCTACAACACATCAATATGTACAACCCGCACGAAAGACTCTTAACGAAGTAAATAAACAAAAATCATATTTACATCATGCATAACACATACTTACAATTTCATATAAGAACCAAAACATTCGAAATCCACACCCCCAAACCTAAATCAAGCATCATCGACAATACATGACTTTATAGCACAGGAATATGAACTTTAAAAGAACAATAAATAATCCACTCAAAAATAAAACCAACGACATAATGCACACATGAGCTAAGCACTTTTAAGCTCACACCTTCAAACCTAAATAAGCATCATAAACAATGTGAAATTTGTATGGCACCAAGAGTATGAGTTCCAAAAGTCAAAACAAAACAAAAAGGAAAACAAATACACAAAAAAAACATACTAAAACTTACTTTTGAATTCCACACCCTTATGATTTTATGGTAAAAGTGTATGAAATTCAAAAGAAAATACCTAGACAGGTTGCCTCCCAAAAAGCATACAATTTACCATCTAGGCAAGACAGACGAATTTGGAGTTGAAAAGAAGTCCCATTTTAGAGACCGTGTCCTTTTTTGTATAAAAATAAAAGTAAAACATGTAAAAAAACAAAAACAAGAAAATGAAATTTAAATAAACCAAGACTAGAGTTGGAAACCAATTCGAACACATGCCCAGCAATGGCACCAAAAACTTGTCGGGGGCTTTTCAGTTTCCATTTAGTAATAAAACCTCGTAAGTATACGAATCGTATAGATGTCATATAGCGGTTGCGGGATTGTCTCCACAGGGACGTGGAAATTGATTACCAAACTAATCCTAGATGAAAATAAAAAAATAAAAATAAATAAAAGTGTACTAGGATTCCGAATTTCACTTAGATTTATAAATTAATTATCAAAGCATTGAAGATTTATCGGTTGTGTTTGTCGCTAGTTTATCACTAATTCTCTCAATACATCTCTTCCGATGATGCATCGAACATACTCTCATCCACCAACACCTATCTTTTGATGGCTATTGAATGAATGAGCGCTTATTAAATTTAAGATAATCTACTACCTAAGTTGAATTGGTATTTTTATGAGATGCTTGACTGTCACTTGAGCACTCATGGCGACCCAACTGTCACACGAGTGGCCTATTTCTCTTTCCTAACCTAGAGTAGGCATTTTATCAAGTACTTTGTGTGCTATTCCTTCTGATCTCAACACACAACCTTAAATCATGTATATGGTGGCCAATCACATACCAGCATTAAATTCTAAAATTCCCACTTAACATACACAACATCTTCAAACAATTGATAATAAACTCTATTAATATTAAATATATATATATTCATCGTCATCCTAAAATAATATGAAAATAAATGGTTACATACAATGGAAATAATTACAAATATAAGAGAAAAGTTGAAAATACAACCCATGAATCTCCCTTTCTCGAGTTTGAATCCATAGAGCTCCTATCTTCGAGTTCAAGTCTTTGCATCCTCTTCTCCACTTTTGCAAAGCTTTCTTTCTAAAGTACGGGTGAATGATGTTGGTGGGTGAATGATTGAAGGTGAAATGGAAGTGTTTTGGGTTGAGAATCAAGGGTGAGAGAAGGGGCATGAGAGCCCTATTCTCAACCCCTCAAAACTGCCCTAAATGATGAAGATTGGTTTATTTATAGGTCAGAGAGTTAGGGCATGAAAATTGGGTTGAAAGGTTGCAAAATTACGTGCCCTTTTCATGTTTGGTGCTCATTAGGGTGCTTAGAAGGGCGCAAGTGCACTAGGGGGCACGCTTGTGGTAGTGTGTGGCGCTCCTTTGGGCGCCTAAAGGCTGGTAAGGATGCAGGTAGGCATGTTGGTGGAGTGTGGGCGCACTGCCACGTGCGCTAGATGATATAGAGGTGCATACACTACAACAAATCCTGCATCTTATAACATTACACGATAGCATTCATTTTTTTATGCAATGAAAAGACTACCTATGATAGCTTTTTACAATTAAAAGCTATGTTACTTAATCACTTAGTAACTTATAATGATTATTAACTTTTTCTTTTTAAATAAATAACATATAAGATATACTATTAATGATCATGAAGATTTTTTAAATTTATTAAGCAATTATGGTTATAATAGCACAATAGGTAAGTTATGGAAGTTAAAATTATTAAATGTTATAAAATTATAATTAAATAAATAATGAAAATAAATAATAAAAAAATAAAAATTCACAAAGCCCTCCCATTGTAAAAGTTTGGCGGTAATTCTAAAAATAAATTAATTAATTAATTAAATTTACATTTTTTGTTTTCCCACATAAACTTGGAAATTGGTGGGAGAATTTTCCACAATAAAAAATGTAAAATAAATCTGGCGGTAAACTTGGAAATTGGTGGGAGAATTTTCCAATTTCTCAAAATAAAATTTGTTTTACATATTTGTTTTCCCACGCAAACAGAGAATTATTTTCTCTGCATCAAACTCTCACTTTTGCAATCTTTTCTTTGCGCCATTCTTCACCATCAAAGCCACCGTTCTTCATACCTTTGCACTATCACCAAACACTAACTTTGACCATCATCGAAGTAGTTTCTCATCGCTCCTAGTTCCTCGCCATCTGTAGTCACACTACTGCCTTACTGTCTCTGGTCCAAGTAGTTTCTCATTGAAAAAAATGATTGTTTGATTGGTTTTGCCTTTTTGCTTTGGGTGAGATTCATTCATTGTCTTTTGGTGAGAAATATGGGTGTTTACAACAGTGATTTTGGTGAGAAATACCAGGTTTGACAATGATTCATAGGCTGACTCACCGTCACCAAACACTAACCTGACCATCGCCGCTTGTAGTTCCTCGCCATCTCTGGTCACACTACTGTCTTTCCGTCCCTAGTCCAAGTAGTTTCTCATAAAAGAAAAAAAAAAAGATTTTTTGATTGGTTTTGCCTTTTTGCTTTAGGTGAGACTCATTCATTTTTTTTTGGTGAGAAATATGAGTGTTTACAACAGTGTTTTTGTTGAGAAATACCAAATTTGATAGTGACCATTGTCGCCGACTCACCGTCGCTCCTAGTTCCTCACCGTCTCTGTTCACACTACTACCTTACTGTCCCTGGTCCAGATAGTTTCTCATAAAAAAAAATGATTGTTTGATTGCTTATGCCTTTTTGCTTTGGGTGAGATTCATTCATTGTTTTTTGGTGAAAAACATGAGTGTTTACAACAGTGTTTTTGGTGAGAAAAACCAGGTTTGATACTGATTCACAAGCTCAATAGTCCTTTACTTTGATTCACCCAATGATTTGTATGCTTGTCCTTGATGAGTTTTTGGTATTTACACTTTTTTTTTTTTTTTTGTAAAATTTATTTACTTGTCCTTGATAAACATGTGATTTTTTGTTTGTGAATTGATGGATTTTTAGTCAAAGCTTGAAGGTACTTTTATTGGAAGTGCTTTGAAATTAAATGATTGATTTTTTAAATGAGTTTGTGAAGTTACTGATTTTGAAGTAGTGACTGAGGTTTGGACAACTTATTCATTGTTTTCCTTAAGTATTGACTGAGGTTGTGGTGTTATGTTTTTTTTTTTATTTGTTGTCGTTTTTGACTTATTTACTGATTTTGAAGCATAGTTGTTTACTGATTTGATTTAGTATTCATTTCCTCTCCTTTTCTTTTTACTTGGTCTTCCTTGTTTTCGTGCTTTTGGTTAAATGGTAGTCGTTGAGATCCATTTAATTATTGGTTCTTTGGTTATAACATTGGTGGTTCTTTAGCTGTGGGTTTGAGTTCGCTTTTTGTGTTGGAAAATGCTCATCCTCTAAAAAGAAAATATATTTTATGAATTTGACATGTTAAATATTACAACTTGCTTTTGTGTTATGAATATGTGAGCTTGCTTGGATACTGCGTCTAGGGTGCATACAGGTTTGGACAATTGATTCATTGTTTTCCTAAAGTAGTGACTAAGGTTGTAGTGTTAAGTCTTGTTTACTTGTTGCTGTTTTTGAGTTGTTTATTGATTTTGAAGCATAGTTGTTTACTGATTTGATTTGGTATTCAATGTTTCATTGCCTTTTAATGTGTTTTCTATTTACTTACTTTGTTCTTATCTTTCTTGTTAGGCTATTTGCTATTATTAGTTTGTTTACATTGAGGCTTTCACACGAACAACTATTGTCATGGCTCATACTCGTACATCAAAACAAAGTCAAGAATCTTTAGAAACACCAGTTGATCTCCCATAACAAGATTCTCAAAATGTTCCAACAACCAATATAGAGGAATCACAAGCAACAAAAAGAAAGAGAGGCCATATTAGGATGAAGACCATCGTTGTGGATCCTTCATGTTGGATTGAAGTTCAATTCAATAGCTTGGGTCAAACTTTTGGTGAGGGATCTGTGAGTTTATCTTCCTTTTTAGGAACTCTTGTTCGAGAAATTGTACCTTATATAATTTCAGATTGGAGAAAGATTCCTTTAGATATGAAAGAAATACTATGGCAATGCATTAAGGTATTATGCATGTGAGAAATTATTTAAAATTATTTATGTAAACATAATCAATGATTTTAATTTGGGATAATTCTAATTTCTCTCTTGTAGTTTGATATAATAGCCAAAAAACCTCCTAATTTTAGAAATCACTAAGGACCCCCTTCTAGTTTATAACAATAGTCCAAAAACCCCACTATCGTTTATAAAAATAGCAAAAAAAAACCCCCTACTGTCAACTTGGATGTTAAAAATTAACGTTTTACCGTTAATATAGAGGGGTAAAACTGTCAAACCAAGATAAAATATAAAATAAAACATTAATTAATTAATTAATTAAAACGTATTTTTTTAAAAAAAAATAATATCATCTCCACCGTCCATCGCAATGATGGTCGGTGGAGATAAAAAAAAATTAAAATTAAAAATAATGTTAAAAAAAAAAAAAAATTGAAAAAACAATCATCTCGGTAGAGATGGCAAAATAAAATAAAATGAAAAAATATATATAATTGTTTCCCACACCTACACCAACACCCACACTAATCACCATCTCTTTCTTCTTGCATCTTCTTCTTCTTCTTCTTCCATCTTTTTCTCATTTTTCTTCGTCTACTGTCGTACCCAACACCCCTTCCTCTTCGCCCATTGCCAACACCCAACAACCCTTCCTCTTCATCCATCGTGGACACCCAGTAGCCCTTCCTCTTTGTCCATCGCGGACACCCAACAACCCTTTCTTCTTCGTCCATTGCCATAGCCCAACACCCAATGCCCTTTCTTCACCAACAATGATTTCTGGTCTCTATGGTGACGGAGACCACATCTGGTCTCCATTGCCACGGAGACCAATTCTGGTCTCTTAAGATGAAGACCATTAGGTCTTCTTCGCTGAGACCCTTGGTCTCCGACGAAAGAGACCCAATGTTCTCCATTTTTCCATTTTTTCATTTTTCTTATTTTTCCATTTTTTTTTTTATTTTTTCAAATGGTTGAGAATGATGATTGTGTGTTGATGTTGCTAATGGTGGGTTGAAGAAAGGTTGATGTTGATAATAATGTTGATGAATGAGTTGTTTGTTGTTGATTTGGTATTGGTTGATGAAAAATGAAGTTTTTTGTTGTTGATTTGGTGTCTATTGATAAAAAGTGAAGATAAAGAACATTGTTTATGTTCTACATTGAAGAAGAACAAGAGAGATTGGAGATTGGATCTACATTTTTTTTTTAAAAAAATGTTTCATAAAAAAAAATTAATTAATTTTTCATTTTTTTAATATTTAATTGAGGGACGATTTGGTCTTTTTGTCCATTGTCATTGTCAGGTATCTTTTTTTACTAACAGAGTTAACAGAATGGGTAAAATAAGATTTCTTCAAACAATAGGGGGGTCCTTAGCAATTTGATCAAACAATATGGGAGTCCTTAATATTATCCCTTTTAATTTTATAAAATTATTTGTAGGCAAGATACAAAAATATAGATGAGCAATAACAAAAAGATTACATATTTAAGGAGATGGGTGAACTTTGGAGGGCATTAAAATCAAGGTTTGTTACCAAAATGATCAAAGAACCAAAAGTAGATTAAAGACTAGCAATGCAACCTGATAATATCAAATCACGTAAAGATTGGAACACTTTTGTAAATGAGAAAACAAGTGCAGAACATCAAGTTTTGTTGTATTCATTAACACATGAATATTTTAATTTTATATAGGTTCGCGTCAACTTTGACCCTTGGTCACTAAAATATTCATAACTTTCTCTACAGACTTCCGATTCATGAACTGTCAGCTGCTATGGAAATTAGACATTTGTAGTTTTAATTTGATAGGTTGAAGCTCACATAACTCAAACAAATGGCTCCAAACAAGCTCTAACAATTCAACTCATCTTTTAAACCCAAAAATCCACGATTATGTCATTTTTTCACCAAGCCCAAACTCAATGCTTCTTTGACTTGATTTCTCATCGAATCCTTTCCAATCAAGTTTACACACCTTTTAGAGACTTATTCTCTAAAAAACACTAAAAAATACATAGAAACACTCGAGAATGATGACAAAGATATAAATTTGGAGGTCTAAATCTTCACTTAAAATATCCTTATCAATATATGAGACATACAATCTGACAATGGTTGAACTGGAAAGCTATAAAGCCACCTCAAAGAAGAAGTATGGATAAAGGTTATCAAAGAAGAAATCTAGATAATAGAGAAAAAAAAGACATGGGAATTAATTGATCTTTCCAGAGACAAAAAAGTCATCGGAGTTAAGTGGGTATACAAAACAAAACTTAACTTTGATGATTTAATCCAAAAACATAAGGCACGTTTAGTGTCGAAAGGATACTCATAGCAATTCGGAGTTGACTACAATGAAACTTTTGCTCCAGTTGCTCACTTCGACACGATAAGAGCTCTTGTTGCACTCGCTGTTCAAAAGAAATGGTAGATTTATCAACTAGATGTGAAATTTGCATTTTTAAATGGGTATCTTAAAAAAGAAATATATGTAGAGCAACTACAAGGATTCGCGATCCCAAGAAAAGAAAACAAAGTCCTCAAGTTGAAGAAAGCTTTGTATGGGTTAAAGTAAGCACCAAAAGCCTGATAAAGGAGAATTGATGAGTATTTCACAACTCACAAATTCAGGAGGAAGGTAATAATATTCTTAATGTTTTTTTATACATTGATTATCTCATTTATACATGAAACAATAAGAAAATGATGATGGAATTTAAAGAAGATATGATGAAGACATTCGAAATGACATACTTGGGTTTGATGCACTACTTTCTTGGTATTGAGATAAACTAAGAAAAATATGGGATCTTGATATCATAGAAGAAATGCACTAACAATCTTCTGAAGAAATTCAACATGAGCGGATGCAAGCCTGTAGTAA
Source organism: Nephelium lappaceum (assembly GCA_021234005.1). Lineage (NCBI taxonomy): Eukaryota > Viridiplantae > Streptophyta > Magnoliopsida > Sapindales > Sapindaceae > Nephelium > Nephelium lappaceum. The sequence continues at coordinate 14,757,634 of CM038006.1, read as the reverse complement.
CTCCTCTTGTCACTATAGAAAAATTTAGAAAAAAAGATGGGTCAAATAAGGCAGATGTTTCATTTTACAGAAGTTTTATTGGAAGCCTGCTATATCTAACTTCCACAAGACCAACTATAATGTACACTACAAGTTTACTTTCAAGGTTTATGTAGCATCAATCTCAAGTCCATTACGGAGCAACAAAGAGGATTCTTAGATACCTACAAGGAACAAAAAACTATGGGATATGGTACAGATCTTCAAAAAATTATACATTGATTAGGTAAATAGATAGTGATTAGGCAGGATCACTAAATGACATGAAAAGTACTTCGGGATACGCATTTACACTCGACTCAGGAATCATCTCATGGACATAAAAAAAAAAAAAAAAAAAAAAAAAGCAACTGTTGCTCAATCTTCAGCGGAAGTTGAATATGTGCCTATAGCACTCACAACTAGTCAAGTTGTATGACTTAAGCGCATATTCAAGGACACGGGAGAGACACAAAAGGAAGCTACAAAAATCTACTACAATAATAAATCGGCAATAGCAATGGCGAAGAATCTCGTGTTCCATAGTAGAACTAAACATACAAGTATTAAATATCACTTCATCAGTAAAGTTGAAGTAAACAAGGAAATAAAGCTTGAGTTCTGCAGAACTGTAGATCAAATGGCAGATATATTCATAAAAGCACTACCAAGAGGCAAGTTCGAGCTACTACGTAACATGATTGGAGTTGTTGAAATGTGCAACAAGGAGAAGTGATAAAGTTGCTACACATTTCTAGTTATTTTTAGAACTACTTGGGAAACAAGAAAATTGTTATGGAACAATCCAAAGATATATGTAAATTGTAAAAAAGAAATAACAGTTTTTGAAGTTGTTAGAAGCTTCAAGAAATGACTATTGAACTCAATCAAGAAACTTCATAAAACAACCAAGTCGGTTGTAACAACTATATAAACACTTGAGTGTCTTGTACTTGTAGTAGTACTAGAGAAACATTAGTCAATAAATTTAGGTTCTCACTTTACAACTCTCCTGCAGCCTTTCACTGTTACACATAAATTTTTTTTTTTTTTAACCATCATTACCTATCAACTGTCACCCATCATCCTATCACCTATTTCTTACACAATAACTTCAACTCATGCTAACCATTTACTTCTCCAATATCCCCACTCACGTCAGAGAACACACACTCCATTACTCCATAAAAGCCTACTAGCCTACACCCATTTCTATCACACACCAACACACACGCTTCATTTTATCACTCTCCATTTCATTTACATATATATATATATATATATATTTTTAATCAACTATCCAACAGCGAAATATGAGCTGTTATGGACTGGTTTTGAGGGCTGTTAATATGCAGACTTTACACCCAATTCCAGCCCATATTCTCCACGTCCAAAACCTACAAAAGATGTGATTATAGCCCTCCAAAAGCTGTGTGGAAGGCTGATATGAACTGGATAAAAGGGGATGAATAGATCGGCAAAATAAGCACACTAACTCCCCTCAAACCTCACGTGATATTCTCCCACTTCTCTTGGTTTTGTTGTGCAGCTCTTAAAGGCTCTCCAAGCTCCTCCAAAGGTTGTGTTGAACGGTGGTTGAGGGCTGCTAAAAATAAATCTGCAGTGATGCTCAAATGCCACTCAAACATCCGTCCAAACTCTCCCCCAAAGCTCTATTTTCTGTGTGTTTTTGTGGCTGTTGAGAGCTGTCAAAAACTCTCCCTTAAATCACCTTCTTATAATGTCAAATTAGGGCATCAAAGGATGTGTTTCAGACCTACACGGAACAAGCTACCGCAGGCTGGCTTCTGTCGTGTACCGCGAATGGCGATCGCTAGCTGTCCTTCGCGTTTGCGAATCACCAAACTGACCTGGAACTGCATGTTCTTCACGCTGCATGGCTTGAACGTTGATGTTTTGTAATTGTTATGGGCTGGAAACTTGGGCTTGGGCTGATCATTTGATATTTCACTTGAGCTTCAATATGAGCTGAACACAGTTGCTTAGTTTCCAACTTGGGCTTTTAGTTCTTGGACTTACTTTTTGGGCTGAACTTTGCATGGTCTCTTGTAATTTGTAACATGAGCTGCTTGTAAAACCTACATGAACTACATGAATTGCTTCGTATAATCACAATTTGGCTGAAATTTGATTGATAACAAGAATATATTATTTCAACCCTAAATAATTATTTCTTGTAATTATTTTAACCCATGCCTGTTATTTGCCTTGAAAACCTCTCTAATTTTCTAATTTATCTTTCCATGACTCACCTTCAAATAATAAATAAAAACAAATAAAAATAACTGAAATTATTCAAGTATTCATTACAAAAGTGAGATAATAAAAATATAAAATTATGATATATTTAGTATAACCATATATATCAACAATATATAAACAATATATCAACACAAACAAAAAAAAAAAAAATTAAGGAACTAGATACAAATGCTTGTTCGCTTCTTCCTTTACCTAAACCAAGAATAAGTACAAAAAAACTTCCATGAAACCAAAAAATAAAAGAAAAGCCTTTTGTGGATCCAAAAAACCAGAAAACTAAACATAAAATCAAAGCAAAAATAAAAATAAAAGACTTTTTACTCATCCAGCAACTCCACCAGAGCTCCTACAATGGTTCTTCCTCTATTTGAACATTAACAACGATGGCAACTACTAGCTAGTTTTGGATCTTCCTCTACCTGAAACCAAAAAAGAAAATAACAAAAAGAAACAATGAGGAGTGAGGACAAGAAGAAGAATAAAGAAGAAAACAACAAAAATAAAAGAGGAAAAGAAGATAAATTAAACAATACCAGCTGCAAGTTTCGCTTCTTGCTGTTGTAAGCCTGAGACGATGATGCTTACTGCTTGCTACTATTAAGAGGGAGTTTATGATGAGTCTTGATCTAATTAAGGTAGCATATGGTCGTTGAACTAGATCGAATAGGGAGAGAAACTGAGTTGGGTGTCGACTAGGGTTAAGGATTAGAGAGACAATAAGGGTTGTCGATTTTGGGTGGGTTATTTTGAGTTTTATGTTTTTCAATTTTTTTTTTTAAAAAAAAAAATCTTATTAGTCTAGGGTCTGGTGGAATTTTCTCAACCCAAAACTGACCCGCGACTTATTTAAGGTTTCCATCTTTAAAACTTGACCCGATCCGATTTATAATTGACACCCAATAATTTCGAGTCGGGTCGGTTTTAGCTGGGTTAGGTCGGTCCTCTTTTTTTGCCCACTCATGTATATAGTACATCTTTAATTCCTTCTTTCCATTTAAGAATGATTACTAGCATTACATATTTTTTTCCTCCACCCTAGTTGCATATATTGGATATATTAAATGTACTATATGTTATATTAAAATAACTAAGCGGAGCCAATAAGTGCAATGCCGCAGTGGTGGCTGCACAACTCAAGATCATATTTGATTCAAGGTTCGACACCCCTTGGCCACTAAATATGGCTGATTTTCCTCCATCTTTGTGTGAGCCGACCCTCTATCCTTGTGTGGGTCGTTCATCCACCTTAGTATGGTTGTTCATTCCTACATGAGAGTTGTTTCTTGGACCGTGCCACTAGTCTTCTATCCCTCTTAGTCCCGGTTGTCTTCTAAATCAATCCTAGTAATGAAAAAAGAAAAAAAAAATAGGTAGACAAATTCTAAGATGAAATAATAATTCTTATTAAGATAATATACATATGATGGTGAGCTTCTAGGGTTATTTTATTTTAACTGGATGAAGTCAGATCAAACCCGTCATGCATTACCTGGAGACAATGACTTATAGGCAGATGTCACCGAAAATGAAATCTTAGTTAGTAACCCTTTAGGTCACAGCATAATTGTAAATAAGATTTATAGAGATTGTCTCATTCAGATTCAAGGACATGAGTTTCTAGGAGACCTGATGGAGTTACCTTTCCGTGAGTTTGATGTGATTTTGGGCTTGGATTGGTTATCCACACATCGGGTCATCATTAATTGTCGCCTAAAGAGGATTACGTTAAAGACATGGGATGGAGAAGAAGTAATCATGGTGGGAGAGAGATCTGATTATCTCTCTAATGTCATTTCAGCCGTGACGACCATGAGACTAGTACAGAAAGGATGTGAAGCTTATTTAGCCCATGTGGTTGATTCTCAGTAGGCTGGAATTGATTTTCAGGAGATACCCACCGTATCTAATTTTCTGGATGAGTTTCCAGGAGAGTTACCCAAATTACCACCGGAGAGAGAGATTGAGTTCAGTATTAATGTTATGTTAGGTACGACACCAGTTTCGATTACCCCTTACAGGATGGCACCCGCTGAACTGAAAGAATTGAAGATTCAACTGCAAGAACTGTTAGATAAGGGATTTATACGACCTAGTATGTCTCCGTGGGGAGCACCTGTTTTGTTTGTAAAGAAGAAGGATGGATTGTTAAGACTATGTGTAGATTACAGACGGTTGAATAAGTTAACAGTTAAAAATAAATATCTCTTGCCGCGGATCGATGATTTATTTGATCAACTTGAGGGAGTAGTTGTCTTCTCCAAGATTAACCTCAGATCGGGGTACAATCAGTTGAGGGTAAAAGAAACAGACATCCCTAAGACAGCCTTTGGAACTCATACGAACACTATGAACTTGTGGTGATGCTAGTTGGGCTGACAAATGCACCTGTAGCCTTTGTGGATTTGATGAATCGTATTTTTCATCCGTATCTGTATCAATTTGTGGTAGTCTTTATTGATGATATCTTGGTGTACTCACAGACCCCGGAGGAACATGATAGACATCTTCGAGTAGTGCTACAGATTCTCATAGAGAAACAGTTGTATGCCAAGCTAAATAAATGCGAATTATGGTTAAATGAGATCGCATTTCTAGGACACATTATATCAGCAGATGGAATCCGAGCGGATCCAAAAAAGATAGAAGTCATTATGGAATGAAAACCCCTTAGGAATATTACTGAAGTCAGAAGCTTCTTAGGCTTAGTTGGCTACTAAAGACGGTTTGTTCAAGGGTTTTCTTCCATTGCGACTCTATTGACTCTACTTCTTTACAAAGATGTTAAGTTTGAGTGGACTGAAAAGTGTCAGACAACTTTTGATAGATTGAAGATGATGTTAGTGGAGGCTCCAATCCTTACGCAACTAGTATCCGGTAAACATTTTGTGGTCTACAGTGATGCCTCCCATACTGGACTCAAATGCGTGCTGATGCAAGATGGAAAGGTAGTTGCTTATGCTTACAGAAAGTTAAAGATTCATGAAAAGAATTACCCTACACACGATCTGGAGTTAGCAGCTATCGTTTTCGCCTTAAAGATATGGAGACATTACCTATATGGCGAGAGGTGCTATATTTATACTGACCACAAGAGCCTGAAGTACCTGCCTACTCAGAAAGAATTAAATTTGAGGCAAAGAAGATGGATGAAGTTGATTAAGGATTATCATTGTATCATAGATTATCACCAAGGGAAAGCAAATGTGGTAGCTAATGCGTTGAGTCGCAAAGCTTTGGTTTCTCTGAGAGCTTTGAATGCGGAGTTGAAGGTAACCAAGAATAGTGTGCTAATGGCAGAATTGAAAGTGAAGCCTAGTCTACTTCAGTAGATATAAGAAAAACAGAAATTAGATGAAAAGTTTACACTTATTAGTAGACAGGTTCAAGAAGGTAAAGAGACCAATTTTTCCATTAAAGATGACGGTTACCTATATTTCAAAAATCGTATGTGTTCCAGATGATGAAGAACTCAAGAAGACCATCTTAAATGAAGCTCACAGTAGCCCATATGCAATGCACCCAGGTAGCACCAAAATGTATCAAGATTTAAAGAACCATTACTGGTGGGTTGGAATGAAAAGAGATATAGTAGACCATGTAGGTAAATGTATGACTTGTCAGCAAGTTAAAGCTGAGCATCAAGTTCCGTCCGGTCTACTACAACTAATTTCCATACCAGAATGGAAGTGGGATCGCATTACTATGGATTTCATCACTAGTTTACCACTTACTTGAAATAAACATGATACAGTGTGGGTTATTGTGGACAGGTTGACCAAGTCAGCATATTTCCTATCAACCAGAGCTAATTACTCACTGGATCGACTAGCTGAATTGTACATCAGGGAGATTATACGTCTGCATGGAGTGCCGGTATCCATCATATTAGACAGAGACTCGAGATTCACATCTAGATTTTGGAAGAAGTTACAGGAAGCCTTGGGTACTCGATTGAATTTCAGTACGGCCTTCCATCCGTAGACTGATGGGCAATCAGAGAGAGTAATCCAGGTGCCAGAAGATATGCTTAGAAGCTGTGTGATTGACTTTGAGGGGAGTTGGGATAGACAACTTCCACTGATAGAATTCTCATATAACAACAGTTATCAAGCAAGCATTAATATGGCACCGTATGAAGCCTTGTATGGACGAAAATGTAGAACACCCTTATGTTGGATAGAATTGGGTGAAAGTAAATTTGTAGGACTCAACTTGGTGAGACAAGCAGAAGAAAAAGTGAAAATTATCAAAGAAAAGTTGAAAGCAGCATCTGATCGACAGAAGTTCCATGCAGACTTAAAGAGGAAAGACATTGAATATCAAGTCGGAGACAAGGTCTTTCTGAAAGTATCTCTGTGGAAGAAAGCATTAAGATTCGTAAAAAAAGGAAAGTTGAGTCCTAGGTTTATCGGTCCATGTGAGATTATTGAGCGTATTGGACCGGTAGCTTATAGACTAGCTTTACCACCCGAATTAGAAAAGATACATAATGTATTTCATGTATCGATGCTGAGGAGATACGGATCGGATCCATCTCACCGAGTCTCAATTGAATCTATTGAAGTACAACCTGACTTGACCTATGACGAGGAACCAGTGCAAATACTTGATCGCGAGATCAAAGAATTAAGAACAAGAGGATCCCATTGGTGAAGTTGCTTTGGAGAAACCACAAGGTAGAAGTGGCTACGTGGGAGAGCGAAGAGGTCATGCGACAGTAGTACCCTCACTTATTTGGATAAGGTAAATTTCGAGGACGAAATTTCTTAAGAGGAGAAGAATGTAACACCCCTAATTTCATTCTCGTTAAAATACGATTAGCATGATTTATAATATTATTAAGCATGTAAGATTTAATTAATGGGGCATATGCATTTTATTAGAACAAGAGGTGCAAATTTATTTAGAGAGGAAATTATTTAGGAGGTGCAATTATTATTAGGACTTAAATTTATTTTTATTAACCGAAGAGATTTTAATTTTGAAATGAATGAGGAGATGGAATTGGTGGTTAAACGATTATGGAGTAAAAGAATAACCATCATATGGTTATCTAATTGAATGGAAGTTAAACAATCAAGAATTGCCACCTAAAACAATTAACAATTTATGAAATTGATTGATATTGCATAGAAATTAAATTAATTGATTAGTGTGATGATTAGTTAGTTTATTAGCAAATGAAATGCATTGAAATCGAAATAGGGATATAATTAGTAATTCATCAAAGGTTGAGAGACTAAATTGAAAATGAGCAAAAAAAAAAAAAAATTATTAAAAGTCGGATGAAATGGGTCGCTGACCCATTTCATCAGTTTATTTTCTTCTTCTTCGACAGTGGGAAAACACCCACTTTTCTCTCATTTTCTCTCCATTTTCTTTTCAACCAAACACACTAATCTCAAGTCCAAATGCTAGGCAAGAGTTCTAAGTAGCTTTGGGATTTAAGCAAGCATCAAAAGCAAGACTTTGAAGCAGAAAATTTGGAAAAAAATCAACTTTGCACTGTTTTGGCCGAATTTATTCACCCTTTTTCTCTCTTTTTTTTTTTTTAATTTTCTTCTCAATAAATCACACCAATTGCAAGCTTAGATGATGGTCAACAGCCCTAGATATCATTTGGAATGATCAAACATCAAAAATCAAGCGAAAAGAGCAAATGAAATTAAGGTAAAAATGAGTGATTTTTTTTATATGGGCTGTTTTGGTTTTTGATGATTTCCATCATGTTTTTGGCATCCTTTTGAGCTTGATAATGCTTTGATTTGAGTTTAAAAGAGTAAAAAATTATTAGGTGCAAAACAATTAGTACCTATATATTTGGGATTTGTGTAAAATCAAGTTATAAACTTCAATTTATTTATGGAAAGGTGTTAGAACGCTAGATCAATTGTTTTAATGATATTTGGACCAAGAAAATCGAAGAAACGGAGATCGAAAAGTATAAGGGCAGATTTGTCCATGCTAAAAATTTAAGGTTCGAATGATGTTTTAACTCATTCGATGTATTTGGATGGTAATTTAAGTGAATTAGAATAAATTCGGTTAATAGAACTCGAAAATTTAGTAAAGAAACTTTATTAGAGTGATTTAAGATTTCGAACGTATGGTGAAAGGTACGTGAATCAATGAAATTAAATGGATTTAAGTATGATTTCATGTTGATTTCACGTAAGGGAATCATACAAAAATGTTAGAATTGAAATTGGACGAAAATTCATTGTTTTCGCATAGTTGAAGGGCAAGTGAGTTTTCACATAGTTAAAGGGCAAGTGAAAATAACGATGTGTAGACTGTAATTTTAGTAATTATGGCCCTAAACTAGTTACCGAGGTGAACGGTAGAAAAAGAAACTGAAAGGAACCGTTAGAATGCATTTTAAGCATATAGATTAGAAAATATCGCATTAAAAAAATAAATAAATAAACAAACAAATTTAATTGACGATTTATTAATTTTTGGTTATTTTGGTTGTGGTTGTCAATAAATGAAGGGTAATGCGAGAACGTTAGAAAGGGCTCACAAGACAAAGGAAAAGAGCGAGCATAGGGTGCTTGTGACTTTTAAGAAACGCTATAAGGTCGGTGTACATTTTATTCAATTTGTTTTTACAAATGGAATATTATCGATTTCTGAATACATTGATGCTTGGAATATTGTTTGTGAGTGTTTGATGTGTGTATGGTGAAAATATATTATTTTGAATTGTGATAATTGATGAGATTTATATGGTTGTGTCAAAAATGAAATGGTAAATTTGAAAATTGATTTGTGTGATTGTGGAAAAACGAAGTTGGGTTGGATTGACGAGACATTTACAAGTGTTATTTCCTATTTTCAAGTTTTCTGGAAAAATCCGAAATGCAGCTGTTATGCTGCCGGATTTTTGTTTGAAAAATAATTAGAAACCGAAAGTTTAAACGAAACCAACTCAACGAATTTTGAAAATAAATTATTATTTAAGCCCTAGTAAGCTTTGACACAGATAGGTGGGGATTGGAGAGTGGCATGCCATTAGGGTCATTTAACAGTACTGCACCGACTAATTCTAAATTTGAATGTTAATTTAGGGGTTATGAGAGGCACCGAGTGTCCGGCCCCGAATATACATGATTATTTGATAGTCCAATGGGTAGTCACCGAATATCTGATGCCGGAAACCCATATACCAGTCCATGGTATCATGCATGTGTTTACTAGGCGCATTGAGAGTTATTATGAAAATTAATGTGATCAATGTATAGTTTTAATTTCTTTTGGTTGTTTACTTGAATTATTGACAAAGTGTGATATTTTGTTATCTTTTATTTTTGTGGAAGATTAGAGGTTATAAAATAATTTTATAAACCGATTCTATGAAAATGTAAATATTGAGTTTGGTGTACACCCACTAAGCAAATATGCTTAGCGTGTTGATTTACTGCGCGCAGGTAATAGAGTAGACGATTAGGAGGGACTGAAGACGAAGTACCTGCAGTCAATTACAGAGATTACATCATTCATTCTGCCTTTTGGTACATATTTGCATTGCTCTATGCATCTTCGAAACTTATTGGTATTTTCTAAAAAATTCTATTGTATTACAAAAATTGTATTAACATTTTGAATGTGTAATATATTTTTGAGTTTTGTATAAAAGTATTGTAAAGCAAATGTAAATGTTGTACTCTAATTAAAACTTGAAATCGAACTGGTATTTGTTTTATATTTTTTTTAATATAAATAATTTATTGAAAAGAATTAGAAAGAGTATTGAAAGGGTAACGTCCCCTGAATTCCGTAAAAAGGGGTTAGGGGGTGTTACAACAATTAATGGTTTTGGCTTTGGTTTTGGTTGTATTGATGTTTTGGTTTGATTGATGAATGGTGGCGGTGTTCATTTGGAGGCGGTGATGGTGATGAACACCAATTTTTTATTTTTTTATTTTTTATTTTTTTTTGTTATGTTGGAGCTTGAATTTATTTTTTCCTTCTGTTTTGCCCTTTTATATATATATATATGTGTGTGTGTGTAAATTGTTCTATCTTTTGATTAGGGTTTTGTTGGATGAACTTTGATGATTGTTTTGTTTTGTTTTAATGAAGATCTGAAACAACACAAAACTTTTTTTTGCAAAAAAAGGAACCCAGATCTTTCCCTTTTTTTTAAATAAAAAGGTGAGGTTATTTTAGTCTTTTAGTATTTTTGTCACAAAACCACTAAATTTTGGATGGAAACTGCTTTAGCTGACGGCAAGGGTTTTTTTTGCTAATATTTAAAAAAATTAGGACAAACTGAGATTATTTACTATTTCAATGATTTTTATATTTTTCCCTAATTCTTATCAAGATAATATACATATGGTGAGTTTCAAATGTTATTTTACTATAAATGGATGAAGCAGATCAAACCCATCATGCATCAATTGAAATATCAAAATGGGTTTCTAAGAAGAGCTTTAGAGCAGGTTAGATATTTGTTGTGATCTACAATTGAAGGAATCTATCAATGTTATGTCTAATACTATGCACACAATAAAAACAAAATTACCCGTTTCTTTTTGGAGAAACTTTATTTTAGTTTTTAAAGTTTCGAAAAATATCAAGTTTTTAAAACTCTTTTAGAAACAACTTTTTTTTATCCCCAACTTTTCCAAAACTCTTCAAAAAATTCCAAATCGTCAATAAACTAATAGTCAAACTAAACAGAAAAATAAAAAAAGACTCAATTGCCCTTATCACCTAAAATGACTATTTTGCCCTTAATAAAATCAAAATATTACATATTATTTTACCAATAAAAGTTGATAGATGTATTATTAATATGATTATTGCTTTTTTTTAAAAAAAAAATGATTACTGTTTTTATTTGATTAAACAATAATTTAAAGAAAAAAAAATTTCAAAAAAAAAAAAATTCAATCCAGATTTTTTTTCTTTGATCTGGAAGAGTTTGAATCGTCTCCTCTTTCTCCTCCATCTCTTTTCCTTCTCCTCTGTCTCCTTCGTTTTTCTCATTCTTCTTCTTCTCCTCCGTCTACCCGTCAGCCTCCATCTCCTTCTCCTCCGTCTCTTCTCATTCTTCTTTAGTCTTTCTGCCCACCATTTCTTCCATCGGCCTCCATCTCCTTTTTTTCTGCCTCAAAAGAAGCACCTTCGTGCAATAGAGGTGCTTTCCATTGAAAAGTGGAGCCAATTTGCTCTATCTCCCACAGATCTTCATCTCAGATGCAGCCGAGGCTTCGTCTGAGATAAAGGTGGAGCGATCTACTCCATCAGAGATAAACCAGTTCATCAAACAACCTCCCTCTTCTCTCTCTCTCACTTTTTATCACTGCTCTTCTCTTTCTTCTTCATTGCTTTTTTGGCAATTACTGGGTACTTGTTTGGGGTTTGACAGATGTTGGGGGTATGAGTTAGTATTTGAAGTTTGCGGTTGTTGGTTTTGAATTTTCATTTGTACAAATGGGTTGGTTGACAGATTGAGTGTTTTTGGTTGTTGGGTTAGTGTTGGTATTGTTGGCTATTGGGTTGATTATGGGTTAATGTTCATGGGTTGTTAGGTTGGTGTTCATAGGGTTGCTGGGTTGGTATTCATGGGGTTGTTGGGCTGGTATTCATCTGCTGTTACTAGGTGAGATTGGGGTTGCGGGTTGCTGCTATGTGAGATTAGGGTTACTTGTGTTCATCTAGGTTTTCAAGTTTTTAATTTTTATTATTATTTTTTTAAATTGTTGTGATGATCTCGATGGGACCCGATTTTGATCATTTGGTCTCATTCAAATCTTAAAGATTTGGGTTCAACATCTGGGTTTAAACCCATATTTCAATTTATTTTTTTTCCAAAAATTGTTTTGATGATCTTTGTGAGACTTTCAGCTAGATTTTAAATATATAGGTTTGCAATCTAGATCTTCAATAATTGGATAAACCTAGATGTTAAAGATCTAGGTTCAAAACCATATCTTCATCTGGGTTTAAGATTTTAAACACATATTTTATTTTATTTTTTAATTTTTTAAAATTAATTGTCATGATTAATTTTAATCTTCACCATCTATTTTAGAGATGGATTGTGGATATCTTTCATATTTTTTAATTTAATAAATTAATTAATTTCTTATTTTTTCAACTTTATTTTAATGAATATATATTTTTTGAGAAATATCAAAAATACCCTTCTTACCCAAACTTTCCGTCTCCTCTAACTGTCAGTTGACTGACGGTTTAAACTTTTTTGAAAAGTTTTGGAAAAGTTAAGGATGAAAAGAGCTATTTTCAAAAGAGTCTTAAAAATTTGATATTTTCTGAAACTTAAAGGATTAAAATGAAGTTTTTCCTTTCTTTTTTTTATCACTTTTCTCCAAACATTAGTTGAAATGGTACAGTTAAGAACAGTCGATGGATCATGGGATATAAGTTAGAGTAATTTACAAGCTCCAATTTGCTAAAATGATCATATTTTTATATTCATTTTAATTACATGCATAATATAATTTTGTTGAATAAATGCATCAATTTTTTCATACACGCGTCAACTCTCATTATCTGTCAAATCAATGATTTGTGCTAACAAGTAAGATTAAATCATCAGAAAATTATAGTTCATGAACACTAAGCTCTTTGCAAATGAAAAGTTCCAAAACCAAAAAGAAGAGTAGATAAGAAACGAAGAGAAGGGGAAACATGAGAAATCGGGAGGACGTGATGTTACGTAATCAACCATGGTCTGAGCCTACCAACTGCCAAATTCTCTTCAGATAAAATATTATAAAAAAATATTCTCATAAAAAGGAATTATAAAAAAGAAGAGAATAAAAAAAGTGAAAATCACATGCACACGGTCACAGGCCAAAGAAATTTGGTCGGTGGCATATAAATAAAATAATAAAAATATAATTAATTTTAATACAATAATTTAAAGTTTAAGGTTTTAGGATTTATTGTTGATATGTATATTAAATTCAACGAGAAAAGTAAGCAATTTAGTAAGCTAATTTGGTGAATGATAAGATGTCAAAGTGAAGTTAAAGAGATGTCAAATAAAAACAAAGAGAAGAAAAAAAACCTCTCACTAAAATTGTAAATTAACAATCGATTTTGTGTAGCACATAAAAAATAGAAGTCAATAGTACTTATATAGGAGAGAATAAAAGGATAAAATTAAAAAAAAATTAATTAATTAAGAGTAGGATGAAAATTAGAAGTAGGAAAACTAGGAAAACGAAAGAAGTTAATTATATTAGAAATAGAAAAATAAATAATAGAGTTAAAAAATAAATAAATAAATACCAAAAAAACAAAGAAGTATAGATTTGAAATTCTAGTTAAAAGAAGAAAAATAAGCCGTTTTAAACGACATAAGTTGTTTTTAAAAATAAAATAATAATAATTAATAAAATTTGCACTTTTAACAATTATCACTTTGTCATTTGTCAGTACTCCTCTACTTGTACAATTGATTTGTACTACCTGTCTGCACTGCAAATTGTCGTGCATTGTGTTACCCGTGCACAATTTTTTTTTTTTTTTCAAAACAGTAGATTGCTAGCTAGCAAACCGATTGAATTTTGTTTTTTTTTTTTTTAATTTCAAGGAGCACGAGTCCCTCTTGACCCAATAGTGGATCCGTCCCTGTCTGCACGCATGTGGGGTGGTGAATAGCCACCTGCCTAGAATGGTATCTGTGTTCTCTGTATATATATTAAACTAATAGTAGAAGCCATGGGAAACAGCAGCCTCCTAGGGAACCACCTAAGCTACCACTGCATCTTTAATTTCTTCTTTCTATTTAAGAATGATTACCAGCATGACATAGTTTTTTCCACCACCCTAATGGCATATATTGAATATATATTGAATGTACTATATGTTATATCAAAATAACTAGGCAGACAAATTATAATTCTTACTAAGAGAATATACATACCATCGTGAGCTTTCAAAGGTTATTCTATTTTAACTGGATGAAGCCTGATCAGACCCATCATGATCTGGATAAAATATATAAAAGAGAATTTATATGACTCCATGGTACAAAATATATTTTAAAAAAAAAATTACTTTCAAAATATATATCTATATATAATCTATGTGGGAATATGTTATGGATTCGGTCCAAAAAAGGCCAAACCATCAAGACCTCAAAATACAAATCGGGAAGAAGCGATGTTTACACAATCAATCATGGTCTGAGCCCACCAATTGCCAAATTTCTCTTCAGATAAAATATTATAAAAAAGAAGAGAATAAAAACAGTGAAAATCACATGCACACATATGGAGTAGTGAATGTATCTCACCAAAAATAAAAATAAAAAAATGGAGTATTGAATGGTACAAAATAAATAAATAAATCTGTGTGGGAATATTTTATGGATTCGTTCCAAAAGAGGCCAAACCATCAAGACCTCAAAATAGAAAAAGTAGCAATGTTTCCACCCCTCAAAGATGGTATGTACACCCTTCTTATTTGTATGTTCAATAAAAAATTAAAAATTTTTCTAATTTATTTTTAAATCCCATTTAATACCAAAATTACCTTTTTTTTCTTAATTTATTGTATATATTTTTATAAATTCATTCCTTAAGTCAATCACAAATAAACTATTATATGTATTAAAAGTAGATCTAATATAAATTATATTATTATCACTTATTAGGAAATTTCTATCTTACCATTTTTTTTTTCAATTCCTTCATTGTTCATGAAATAAAACCTATATGAAGCAAATAATGTAATACAAATTTATTCCTCCCAATAACTTTTTTTTTTAAGAAAAAAAATTAATTAGAGATTTGAATATAAAATAATATCTATTTTATTATTTTACTCTCTTAAACCTTAATTTTTCATTTATATCATAAGATTTGCATGAATGATTATCAACTAATTTTTAATCAAAATAGGATTGCATAAATGATTGAATATGATTAAAGTTAGGGTTTAATGATGAACCATTTTTAGTTTTTATGATTAAAATCATAAACTCTTTATTCTCTCTCAAACCCTAATTTTTTATTTATATAATAAGATTTACATGAATGATTATCAACTAATTTTATAGAACTCTACCTAACATTTTTTTATGATAAATTATGAATATCAATTTAGATATGTAGTTTTTGAATAATTTGAAGAATACCGTTTTGCTTGTTTGTTGATATGATAAAGAAATTGGAAGAAATGATTACCAGCATGACATAAGTGGTCCGAGCCCACCGACTGCCAATTTCTCTTCAGATAAAATATTATAAAAAGGAAAAGAATTAAAACAGTGAAAATCACATGCACACATACGGAGTAGTGAATGGCCACTTACTAAGAACCGCCCAACCTACCGCTGCATCTTTGTTTTCTTCTTCCCATTTAATATTGTAAGTAAATAAATAATATGGTGATTAAATGGGCATTTTGGGAGGTTCATGGAGGAGAAGCTCACGTGCGTCCACATGGTTTTGTTATTTGTGCGAAGCGCCACCCAAAATCAGCCTTTCACGATCGTAAAAAGGTTATGTGTTTATAGACACACACATAGAATTTCTATGATTAGTGTCTTCTAATATTAAAAGTTAGGATGAACTAATTAAATCCATTCATTGTATTTTCTCTCATATTCAATTCAAATGAAATAAATGAATTTGATTGATTCGTCTTAACTTTTTAAAAGTTATAAGGTATTGACTATAAAAGTTCTACATATATATATATATATATTATGCACGTTTTTACTAAAATGTCCTTTCCAAGTTCACTCTATTATAGTGTTACCCAATATTTGAATCGGATGCTATTTTGATTGACTTAGAGCATCTTCAACCAATTAATCCAATCTACTTTTTGATTATCCAATCTAATTTTAAAGGAAGTCTTTCATATATTCAGTGCATTGCACATGGTACATTGAAAATTTTCTTTCAATTTTAATGTTTACAAATTCAAATTTATGCAATCAAACAGGCTTGCTAATTCAATTAAAATTAAATTGCTTTAGATTAAATCAATCATTTTAGAAGGGTTTTGTTAGAACATTTCTTTTAACGTGATACACTAAAATAATTTTTACTTTTTTTTTAATAAATTTGACCAAGTTTGACCATCGATCAACAAGTTATCGATTTGATCGACAGTCAAACCTAGTACTCATCAAGTAATCATATACTCGCTACTCGCTAGGTCATCGGACCGACTAATGACTAGCGAGTAGCAAGTTCTGAAACATTGAGTCTAATAATTGATTTGAATGATGAATTGAAAATGACAACTTAGCTCTATAAATAATTGAATTAAACATTTTCTAGAAAAAGAAAAGAATTGAACTGGGGATTTTGTTATTTATTAGGGAAACCCCCTGAATGGTAAATAATTTTAGTTTACCCTAACTTTTCAATATTAGCAAAAAAAATCTCAGCTGTCAGTCAAAAGTAGTTTCCATCCAAAATTTTAATGGTTTTGTGACAATAGAATATTAAAATACCCTTACTATATTGAAAAATTAAAAAAAAAAATAGTTAATTACCAAACTACCCTTTCATAACCAATATAAAAAAATAAATAAAAAATAAAAATTTTTAGAATTTTGAATTAAATTTATATAAAAATCAGTAAATAAATTGTAATTTTAAATAACTAAAATAATAATTATTATTAAATAAAAAATTAAAGAAATAAAAAAATTTTCTATCAGATCTCACCATCCATCTTGGAGATTAATTTGAAAAAAAAAATTAAATAAAAATTAAATAAATTAAATAAAAAAATTCTAGTACATCTCCACTATCCATGTTAAAATAGACGATTGAGATTAATTTGAAAAAAATCTAAATAAAAATTAAATAAAAAAATTCCCATCAAATCTCCACCGTCCATCTTAAGATGGATGGTGGAGATTAATTTCAAAAAAAAAATAATAAATAAAAATAATCCAATAAAATCATCATCAAGGGTTTGCATATTTAACCAAAATTATCATCCAAAATCAAAATCCAAAAAATTAGAAGTAAATTCTTTTTTCAACAAATTACAAAAAAAAATATAAATAAAAAATAAAAAACAAACCTAAGCACCTAGGTTTGTTGAAGGATGAACCTAGACACCTGGGCTATGTCATGTTCTCTGTAACCAAATATAAACAACACAAAAAATAACTAAGATCTTTTTCAATCACCCACATCGTCATTGTCGTCGCTATGCCCACATCAACACCTAACACAACACAAAAAATCAACGACTAACATTGAAAAATCAAACACCCAACATGACAAATCAATACCCTCGCCGTCGCCATGCCCACATTGACACCTAACACAACACAACACAAAAAATTAAAACCCAACATTGAAAAATCAAACACTCAACACAATAAATCAACACCCTCGCCATCTCTATGCCCACATCGACACCCAACACAACAAATCAAACAAAAAATTGGAAAAAAAAAAAAAAGAACTCCATATCTGCTGATATCAACCGCCACATAGAAGTGGAGACCTTGGTGGTTTCATCATTGAATGAACCCTCTTGGGTTCGACGATTTGGACGTGATCGGCAAGCTATCATAATCGGCGGCAGTTCGTGACAAAGAGATTGTGAGAGAGAATCAGTTTGTTGTGAGAGAGAGAGAGAAAGAGAATGAATGAATGAGTTTCAGTTTTAAGAGAGAGAGAGAGAGTGAGTGAATGGGTTTTGTGAGAACCCAATTGTCCCTAATTACCCTTTTACTCTCAAAATTAACGGATTGTTAATTTATTGAAAAAAATACTATGCCATGTAACGGTTAGGTCGTTTTAGTTATTGTTTTCAATATCAGGAATGATTTGATATTACTTTCAAATTTAGGGGTTAAAAAGATAATAACTCTATTTATTATATTTGTATATCCATTTTTTAATTAAAAAATGTGTGATTGCCCCGTCACCAGCCCTATACATCTCTCTATAAATACTGATTTTCACAACTATTTAAGTCACATAATAGTCTCTTCTATATTCTTATAACTGAGTTTCTCTTAAAAATAAAAAATATATATGTGTTGAAAAAAAAAAGGAAAAAAGAAAAAATTAAGAAAGCTGCCATCAACATGTCTACCGGTCAAGTCTTACTTGTTTCCGAGAAAGCCGGGGAAATGCGTCGGAAAGCAAATTTTCCTCCAAGTATTTGGGGTGACCACTTCATCAATTACGATTATGAACAAGACAAGGTACGTAGTAGTTAAATGCATAGCATATGTAAACATGAAGCTATATATGTGTACTGAAAATTCTAAGGTTACATTTTTTTTTTTTTTTTTTTGTTATTAATTAGTTTAAAAATTGATACTTTTTATAGTGTTATTTTATGAGATTTTCACATGATTAAATTATGGAATCATGTAGATACATCATGCTCCTCAATTGCAAGAGATTCAAGAACTCAAGGAAGAAGTGAGAAAGGAGTTGTTGGCTATTGTTAACCATTCTTTACCAAAGCAGCAGCTTGACTTCATTGATACAATCGAGCGTCTAGGGCTGGGATACCATTTTGAAACTGAGATTCAAGAAGTATTACAACACCTATATGATATTTACAAAGTTGATTCTCATCAATATGATCTCTACACTGTTGCTCTTTGTTTTCGACTTTTAAGACAACATGGACATTATGCTTCATGTGGTAAGTCTCGTTTTGTCAACTCATTTTACTTGCATCCTCAGATTTCTTTTTCTTACATAACAATTTTGATGATACATGTGTTAGATATGTTCGAGAAGTTCAAAAGTGACAAAGGCAATTTCAAAGAGTCCTCGGCAAGTGACGTATCAGGATTGTTGAGCTTGTATGAAGCAGCACATGTTGGAGTGCGGGGAGAAGATATACTCGATGAAGCCATTGCTTTCACTACTTCTCATCTTCAATCCACGGCTGTCCATTTAGCCAATCCTCTAGCAGCACAAGTACTCCATGCTCTGCACAATCCCTTACACAAACGTGTTCCGAGAATTGAGGCTAGGCGTTACATCTCTATCTATCAAGATGAGCCTTCACATAATCAAGCTTTGTTAAAGCTTGCAAAAATGGATTTCAATCTACTTCAATCATTGCACAAGAAAGAAATTAAAGAACTTTGTAGGTGAGTTTTGTTTCAAATTGTACAATTCCATTTTTTTTTTTCTTTAGAAGGATATATATGTATGTATATATATACATATATATATATATCGCTAATCAATTAATGTATTTCAGATGGAAGAAGGATTCGTATTCCTTTGGAAAAATACCTTTTGCAAGGGATAGAATGGTTGAGGCTTATTTTTGGGTACTTGGAATGGTTCATGAGCCCCAGCACTCTCTTGCTAGAATATTTAACTCCAAAGGAATATATATTTTAACCATTGTGGATGATCTCTACGATGCATATGGTACACTTGAAGAGCTAACAGTCTTTGCCGAAGCAACCGAGAGGTTTTATTTTTATCTCAAAAAGGGTCTCAATTATTTGAAAAATTAAAGGAGATCATTAACGTATTGGGTACATACTTTTCGATTTTCAGGTGGGATGCGAGTTGTATTGACCAACTTCCAGAGTACACGCAAATCATTTATCAGTTATTTTTGGATTTTTCCAAAGAAGTTGAGGAAGAAATGGCTAGGAACGGATGGTCACCATATCGAGTTTATTATGCAAATGAAGTGGTAAATAATTGATGTTTAGAAACTATTAATCACCTCTTGATTTGCTATTTCTCGTAGATTAATGTTTGAAATAATTAATTTGTTAATACTTTTACTTTAATGCATGACAGATAAAAAATGCGGTTCGTGCCAGTTTTGACGAGGCTAAATGGATTAATGATAAACGAATTCCAACAATGGAAGAGTACTTGCGGGCATCGCTGGTAATAGCTGGTGTAGGCGCCATGACAATACTGTTGTTAATTACCATGGACTTTGCAAAAAAAGAAATCCTCGATTGGGTGTTGAGTAGACCCACGTTTATCACAACATCAGAATTGCATTTTAGACTCATGGATGACATCAGATCACATAAGGTATGAATTAATTATGGTTTTAATTTCTTATAACTTGTGTTTAATATTATATTCTCCTGAGTGCGGGCTATTCACACCATTTTCTTTAAAAAATTAGGAAATAACTTGAATGTGCTGTTATATGAACAGTTTAGACTAAAACTAGTGTAAATTGTCCATATTTGAGACCTAGCTATTATTCCTGTGTAATTTAACCAGAATTTATTGTTTGGGATTATATATATATATATATATATATATACACATGCATGCAGTTTGAGCGAGAAAGGGGACACATAGCCTCGAGTGTTGAGATTTACATGAAACAATATGGTATATCAGAAGAAGAGGCATACGAAAAATTGTATAAGCTACTTGATGATGCATGGAAGGATATAAATGAAGAATTTCTCAAACATTCACATCTGCCCAAGCCTGTGCCCATGTTTATTCTCAACTTCGCAAGAGTGGTACAACTTTTTTACGAAAAGGGGGATAACTATACATGTGTTGGGGAAGAGATGAAAGCTTATATTGAATCACTGCTTGTAGATCCTGTTCCGATGTAAGCAAAATCAGATGGATCTGCATTGTTCACTGCTCATTATATAGTTATCATGTGCGTTCTGTGAGAGGAATATCTTTCAATAATAATAATGTGTAACAATAACTGGTACCCTTGCAAGCTTGGTGTTAGGGGTCTGCCTTCTTACAAGTTTAGTTAGCTTTGTATTACTTTCTGTGTTTTGATTTCCTTGTATTTGTTCCACATGCATCTTTTGCAATATTGTCTCTCAATAAAATTGTATTTTCTATTTCCCTTTTTGTCTTAAATAATAAAGGGTTAAGCCTTTTTTTCATTAGAATAGATATACATAGCTATATATATATATATATATATTAAAGTTGACAACAAACAAATAAAAAGTAATGTGCATTTTTTCTGAACATATAATATAATTACTTCAAAATTTGGAAGAGATGAATAACTCAAAATATAAATTATTATATCTAAATTAATTAGAAATGTTTATGATTTCCCATAGATGGGTGTTAGATGTAGAAAATTGAAAATCCATTGATATAAAAAGTAAAAAAAGGCTGGTGAGATGGGTGTTCATCACCTATCTTTTCTCTTAATTTCACTTTTGATTTTTTTACAATGTTAATTTTTAGGAAAAAATCTAAAAACCCCTTTGAAATGGAAAATAACCTCAGTTTACCCTAACTTTCGAGAGTATTAGTTAAAATACCCTACCATTAGCCAAAAGTGGTTTCCATGATTTTTAGTGATTCTGTGACAAAAACACAAAATCAAAATATCCTTACTATATTGAAAAAATTTAAAAATAAAAAATAAAAAATTAGTCAATTACCAAACTACCCTTTCATGACCAAAATTAAAAAAAAAAATTCTATCAGATCTCCACCGTCCATATTAAGATGGACAGTGGAGATTAATTTGAAAAAAATAAATAAATAAACTAAATAAAAAAAATTCCATCAGATCTTAACCGTCCATCTTAAGATGTATGGTGGAGATTAATTTTGAAAATATTAAAATATTAAACCCAGTTTTGTTGAAGATCTGGTTTCATTGAATCAAAACAAAAATTAAAAAAAAAAAAAAACTGTTCAATAAATTTTTTTTAAAAGAAAAAGAGAAAAAAAATTGAAGGAATCCAGATATTTAACAATGTTTGAAGATCTGAGTTTCATTAAATCAAAACAAAATTTTAAAAAAAAAAATTCTTCAATAAATTACAAAAAAAAAAAAGGAAAATAATTGAAGAAACCCAGATCTTCGACAACGTTTGAAGATCTGGGTTTCAATAAATGAAGAAAAAAAAAAGAATTGAAAAAAGGCTCATCAATAAATTTAAAAAGAAATTCAAAAGAAAAAATTGAAGAAACCCAAATCTTCAAGTGAAGATTTGGGTTTCATTAAATAAAATTAAAAAAAAAAAAAAACACAAAATCCCCTGCCACATCAAACACAAATAACCAACCAAAAAAAAAAAAAAAAAAACAAATCATTTGCCACATCCAGCCAACCAAAAATTGAGAAAAAAAAAAACCCAAATCCCTAACCACATCCAACCAACCAAAGTACATTGTCGAAAAAACCCTTTTGAGTTCGACGATCTAGACAAAACCACTTGGGTTCGTTAGTGAACCTCGTTGAGAGACAGTGAGAGATTGCGATGGTCATCGATCCATGAGGAGAGACTGTGGGAGATAGTGAGGTCGACGTGACTGTCGAGTTGTCATTGTAAAACCCATAATTTTCTTTTTCTATGAGAAATAAAATTTTCTTATAAATAATGGTTCAAGATGAATAGTGATTTTTAGGGGACAGGCCACGGAAATCGAAAATTTCTAGAATAGGTATTAGAGTCTAAGGAAACTGAAACGGATAAAAAAATGAGTTTGTTCAAGTAGATTTTAAGAGCTCTGAAGATTTTTGGACTAAATTACCCTTTTTGCATAATAATGAGTGTTGATAATTTTACATTCATTTGAATTTTTTTAAAAGCATGAAATTGAGAGATAAAAGGCCCAATTAGAGTATTACATTGTCAATTTGATGATTGAATGATCATGAAATATTTTTTAAATTTATTTAGGTATGAATGAGAATTCAATTCATAGGAAAAAAGGGGGGCAAAGTAGATATTCACTAAGAAATTGTCACATAGAAGCACAATTCATGTCATGAGGAATTAGCCAATGAGAGAGTGACAAATCAAAGTCAAAATTGGTGACTAAATTGGTTGCTATTGAACTATTAATTGCATGATTTAGTTAGTGGAATGATTAGTTAGCCTATGGACCAATCACATGCCATATTATGTAACTAAGGACTTGTTTGATATTATGGGAATAGTTCAAGGGCAATTTGGTTAATTGAAGGGAAACCTATATAAAGTTAAAGTGTGCATGAGATGGTAAGAAAATTGAAAAGAGAATTGAGAGAGAGGGAAGAGAAATTTTGTCCAAGGATAGGGAGGTGTGGATGAAGGAAGTTTTTTTCATGTTTTTATGCCAAACTAAGTGGATTCATACTAGTGGATGCTAGAGCAAGGAAAAGTGAAGAGAAAGTGGTAAGTAAGTTGATTTTTCTATGGTATTTTGATGGTTTTTGGAGGTATGGTAACTTAATGAGTTTAGGCAATTGTTGATATGTTTATAAGTAGATTATCTTATATTCAGGTGTGGAATTGAAAGGAAAACTCAAAGGAAGTAGTTAAGTAAGGAAGTGATCAAGGTAAGTAAACTAGTTTCTAAGAGAAATTGCATTAACTTCAATTAAGTTGATGTTAGGACGCTAGATGAATCATGGTATGATTTGAATGCCATTGGAGCCATGAAAATGAAAGAAACTTATTTGAATGTGTGATGTGGTAAATTCAGGTAAGCTGGATTGGTGGCGTTCAAGATGAAATTCAACCACTTTGATGTGTTTTTATGGTGTTAAGCATGTGTTCAAGCAAGATTGTGCAAAGAACATAGGAAGAAAAGAATGTTATAATGTTAGTCTAAATTATGCCAAGAATGTGAAGTTTAGTGTTCATAGTATTCTAAATTTAAATTGAATGAATTAGGGTTATTAGAATGGATTTTATATAATTAGGATGATGGATTCTAAATTAGAATGTGCTTTGTAGGTGAGAAGGAAGCAAAGGAATCAAAGAAGAATTTTTGAAGGTTATTCTAGTAAATTGAAAGCAAGTGAGTGTAAACCTATTTTATGAATACTAGATGCATTATTGGCATGTTTTAAAGCATCCTTATTATTGCTAAAGTATCTTTATAATTGGGGATGTTGAAACAATAAACTTTTATGTTTTAGTAAGATTTTAAAGGTAATATTGTTTTTATGCTTTCATGCTTCTAGAATAAACAATTAATTGTATAATATATGTAAAATAAGTTTTCAAAGGCCGATGGTTTATCCAAATTTCTAGTTTCAGACCTGGCTGGTGTACCTTATATGTGTATGGCAAGTGTTGAGAGGGGCACGTCACTAACATCGATGGGATTGAGTCGGTCGTGTCGCCCTCTACACGTGTGGGGTATTATCTTGCTCTACGTATGCAATGTAGAATTCCGCTGCATAGTTGTTAAGATATCTTCTAGAGTCATGGTATGCGGTTCTCGAAGAGTCGCCACATGACCTCACATTGTGTGGCATTAGACTAGTCGCCATTTGATTGTAACTCCTTTGGGTTTTCGATTGGTACAATGTTAGAAAGGAAAACACATCACTAGGTGTGAGATTTAAAAAATAGCATTTAAAATGTTTCTTAAAAGTTTATGAGATCTTCTAGTGTTTTATTAATTTTATGTTAAATATGTAATATTATCATATTTTCATGCATGAATGTGAGTTCTTAAGATTTATTATGATGCTTATAAAAGGTTATAATTTCAAATCAGATATTTAAGAAATAGAGATTCCTTTTTAAATGTCTTTTTGGAGGTATACTTTTGAAAGAAATAGCTTAAGTAAAAAAGTTTTAAACACTCACGGAGATCCTTTAGCTCATTCTTCTTTGATTTTATGTGAAAAAAAAAATAGCCTCCTCAGGTACAAGAACAAGTGATCAGAGTGTCAAATCTCCTACTTCAGACTAGGTGGGCTGGATACGATTGATGCTTCTGTGAAGTCATGTTATGCTTATTTTGATTAAACCGAAATTAAGTATATGTATATGTTTCCATTGTAAATAAATTTGTACAACACACCACGCATGTAGTGGAGTGTCATGTCAATTTAAACTCAATATTTTGGTGTAAATAGCTTAAAATTGTCATTTGGGAAATGTATGCAAATTTTTATATACATAATGTAAATACTTATGATTATAGGTGAAAACTTTTGGCTTTATGATTTTTTGTTGAAATATTTTAATTGGGGTGAAACTTGATTTGTAAATGGATTTAAGGTCCAAAATTGGAAGTGGAGAAGAATGTATAGATTTTTGAAGTGTTTATGAACTGATTTTAAGTGATTTGAAAAAAAGATTGAAAACGTCAAAAAACAGTTGTTGGGCAGTCAATTTTTTTTTTTTTTTTTGAGTAAATAATTTATAGTTAATACGTTTAGCAATTGTTAAGCATAAGTTTCACTTCACGGAGTCCTTTTGGTCTTGCTAGTTATAGTCTAGAAGGGTTCCGTAGGGTGCCGTAGGGTGCCAGGTGGGCTTACTTGAGTTCCAAAAGAAAGAATTCGAGGCAGGTCCTGTCAGTCATGCTCGACAACGGTTGGTCATAAAAACTGTGAGAGAGAATCAGTTTTTTGTGTTTGTGACACAGAGAGAGAGAGAATGAATGGGTATCCATTAAACAAACCCATCAAAACCAAAAACACCAAAAAAAAAGAATTTTTTTTTTTCATAAATAAATTGGTGGAGGGAGTGATGGAGCCAGAAAGACAAATCAATAAAAAAAAAAATGATGGAAAGATGGAGAACCTTGGTTCTCCATCGTTAGAGACCTTCGATTTCGGGTGAAGGAGATCCAAGGGCCTCCATCTTGTGAAGACCCAACCAGCACAGTATCCTAACTGATCATGTAAACCCTTGAGTCCTTATTTATGGTTTTCCCCGTGATAGTCCCTAGGCAATGAATTGAGACTCTAAAAGGTTAATGAAAGTACCTAAGGTTATAGAGAAACTTTAGAGATTTATTAAAATCCAATCGGAAAATAAATGGAAGGGTAAAATGGTAAATAAAATCGAGTAATTATTAAGTGTGACTAGGGACTAAATTAAAAAAATAAATTAATAATTGAGGTCAAGTAGAATTTAAACTAAAGCTAAGGGCGAAAATGGAATTTTCTCAAGACGTGACCGTCATTTTTAAAGTTGATTGGGGAGGAAATCATGACGCAAAAATTGACTCACAAAATAAAATCATACCAAAGACTGTCGTTGACCGAGAGAGAAAGAAGAAGAAGGAGAAGAAGAAGAAAAAGGAGCTGACGCCGGCCAACCAGATCTTGTGGCAGAGCCAGATCGTCGACTGAGCAAAGCGACGACAGAAATGACTCGAAGCATGACTCGAGCTCGTCTTGAATCAGAGTAGAAATCGCGTAGAAAAGATGATGCCGAGCTGCCGTCCCGATCGAGCTGCTCCGGCCAACTGAACCCAACGCCAAGCTCGCCGATCCAGCTTGTCTAGCAGAAAAGCTCGCCGACCGACCAGCTGAGCTAGACCAGAACTACAGCAGATCACGCGAGGTAGCGAGCGGGAGAGGAAGAGGAGAAGGAGGAGAGGACGATCAGTCCTCCACGCTCGTTGGACCAGCCACTATCGCCGCCAAAATCGTCGCCATTTTTAGCTTTAAACCCGACCCGAAACAGTAACGCGAAAGGAGATTTGGTAGAGGAAAAAGGCGGCCACGCGAAGAAGAAAAAAAAAGATGAAGAAAATTAGTCTAAAATCAGCCGCAAAACGAAATCAACGTGAAGAGAAAAAAATGTGAGTTGTCTAAGCTTGAGCTTGAAGTTGATGATTTTGTTAGTGATTAAATTGATGTGAAATGAATTTTATTTCAATTTGTTTATTGGTTGGTTTTTGAGTAAAAATGAGTTGAAAATTTAGTGAATTAATGTTTATTCTAACTTAGGAAACCAAGAAAACCACCCGATTGGGTTAGGGAATAGATTCGGCCAAAAGGGGTCGAAATCAGATAATTTTCATTTTGGATCTCCAAACGCGATTTCGTTAGTGCTAGAACAACCTTAAGTGATAGTACATACCAGATGAAAAAAACTGAGTTCGGAACCTTAGAATCGATAAAGGAACGAAAAACGGAGGTTTACGAGTAAAATGGGTCACTTAGGGGCGATTATATAATTTAGTTATTTCGAGTTTCCAGAAGTTGACACGAACGTAAATTTATATATATATATGATGTCTAGGTGAAGAGGAAGTGAGCAGGGCACGACACGACCCCTAAGTTTCCATATACGATGCTTTAAGACCAAGTGAGTGTCTTTATAAAAATGTTTTTACTATGATTGATTTTAAATGCATGCCAAATTTATCATGTTGTTAAGGATATCAAATGAATTTTAAAATGAAATTATTGCATGGATTATGGAAATGATTTATATGAAATGTGATTTGATGAGAAAGGAAAATTAAAATTGAAATGAAATTGAAAACCTATGGTACACCTAATTGTATGTTATATATCTCCCGTTTGGGCCGAGTACCTTAAGCGTGCATTGGCTGTGTTGGGAGAGTCTGTCATTAACAGCGGGTGGAACCGTGTCTGTTTAGTCCTGTGAGTAACCCAATGCACGTAAGAGGTATATTATTAGCTAGCTTCCACCCGAGCGGTGTAGAATTTCGCTTCGTAGCAACATGGAATTTCGCTACGTAAAAACTGGATATATGGTCTGAACGATGTGGAATTCCGTGATGGCCTGAGCGACACAAAATTTCGCTCTACTCTTAGGGTACCATGCGATGCAAGCTACTAATGGTTGGCCTATTTGTATTTATAAATTCTTTGAAAGTTATTATTGCCACCATTATTAAAATGTTTTGATAGAAATGGAAACCATGCAACCTATGGATTTAAATTTTATTTATTGGGTATGAATTTTATTAAATTTTGATTGATATCTGTTGTTTTTAAATGGATGATGAATTTAACCTATATCAATTGTTTAATCATGGTATTTGACCATGCATAAATGTTTTAAAAAGATTTTTGGGAGGATATTTGATAAGCTAGATTTAAATGAGAATTATATGACATTTACTGGGCTATCAAGCTCACTATATTTTATATTTTTGTAAATAAAAATCTCCCCAGGCATAGGTACAGGTACATGTACAGGCACTTCAATAGCAGGAACTCCGGATCATGATTAAAGGAGTCGAGCAGACTGTGCTATTATTTTTGAAATGTGATACCATTTGTATAAATTTTTGGGATATGCAAATAAAAATATGCATATGAACTTTTAAAGCTATTGGAAATGAGTTTTAAAATTTAGTTTGGTTGTTTTGTTGGAATAGATTGAAATTAATCATGCATGACTTATGAATTCAATTTAATATATCTTTATAAACCGAATGCATGTTTGTGGTTTCTTGTGGATTGATAAAAATGAGAGATTGAGGCTCTGTAGTTTGGGGAAATTGATTTGTGATATTTTAGAAGTGTTAAATTTTATAAGTTGCAGGGTAGCAAAGTCCGAATAACAGACGGGATGATGCCCAAATTTTTATAAAATATTTTACAAAGGTTTTGAAATAAAAATGAAAAATTTCCCCATGTTTCCGTTGTTTTCAAAAATATTTCAAAAAAAACACGGCTTAGCTCTGCGGGGATCTTTTAGTTGAGCGCAAGGGCTAGCTGAAGGGTCACGGTAGGGTGCCGACAGATCGCCTAGGGAAAGGGGTCTGTCAGATCATCCTCCATCTTCTCCCTCCTAGTCGATGCCACCAAGGAGGTGGTGAGTTAAGAGAAGGTGAAAGAGGGAGAGATGGTGAGAGAATTAGCCATGTTTTCAATTGAGAGAAGGTGAGAAGTGAGAGAAACAATGAGACAGTGATGAATAAGAAGAGAAAAAATTAAAAATTTATAAGTTTTATTTTATTTATTAATTTAAAATATGAATAATTTCAATCCAGCTGATAATTGTTCTCAAATAAACTTATCAGACTCATTGACCTTTTTACCCTTACACCCTAACAGATCCATCAACTTATGGACGAAAATCACCAACCTACTAGCATTTGGGTTTTTTTGGATAATATTTTCAAAATCAGGGATGGTTTGATATTATTTTTAATTCCAATGGGTAAAATAATAATAACCCTAATTTTTAATACCAAAAATGGATGGATATCTTATTGAAAATCTCCTAAAAGATCTGAGTGAGATGCACAAATGTATAAGGTATTTCACAAAAATTTTATAATCTATTTATTAATCATACCAAATCTTCATGTACAAGTGGATTAGGATGATGGTTCCAATCCCTCTACCCCCTTCTTCCCAAAGCATTGAGAAGGTTCGAGTACCCTTGTCCACAACAATGGATAATTACACTCTAGTCTACATATGTGTGGGCAAATTTTTAATATGTTCCTTCAGTTGAAGGATAGTTTTCCCACTTAGCGTGGGTCACTTTCTTCTGTCTATTAGGGAGTTGAGCAAAATAAGTATTGGAATCTAGGTCGTACCATAGATTTCATATCTAAGTGGTTCTGGAAGTTGTAAATGTACTAATAAAGTTCAAAAAATAAAAAATAAAAAAAAAAAACTTCACATGATATATAGGCAATAGTTGGCATCCCATTAATAAAGTAGATTTTTGGTTGTGTTGTTAAAAAAAAATTTTATTTGAAAAAATCCTAAAAAAACCCTTGACGTTTGACAATCTATCTTTTTTTTCACGTTGGTTTCATTTTTATCCAAAATTCTCCCATCGTTATTAAATTCATATTAAATGATAAAATGATAATTTTAGCCCAAAGATTTTTATTTAAAAAAGTAATATTTTAAAATAAAAAATTATAAACTAATAAAAACTTATCTCCACCATCCATCCCATAGATGGATGATTGATAACGAAATAATATACCGTTATTTAGTATTCCTAAATTAAGCTTTTGTGATGGGAACTTAGATAATTTTTGGGATTTTTGACGAATTTTGAGGATTTAGTATAGATTGAGAAAAAATATGGGCAAGTTGGTAATTTGGATTTATTTAAGATTTTTGGGAGTTTCAGAACGAGTTTGATTCATTCAAGTGAAGAAGAGTTTGATTAAAATTGGAAGATTATCCAGAAGCATTTTATCAAAGTTACAAGTTTATCTAAAAGAGTTGAAAATGAGATCAAATTTTTTAATAGATAAGGATAAAACTTAGAAAGAAATAAGGATCGAATTTGGATGAAGATAATAATAGAATTTTCAAAGTGGATAAGGATAAAATTTAGAAGAAGATAAGGATAGAATTTGGGATTGGATAAGGATTGAATTTAGAAATGGATAAAGATGGAACTGAGAAATTAAAGAAAAAATCGAATTGGGAAAGGTCCTAAAAGCAAATTGCAGAATTATTGGGTTGAAAATTATGTGATTTTTGGGAGCTCGTAGGAAGTGCATAGTTTTAGTTGTGTAAGCCATAATCTATCAAACTAAAGCCTCAAATGTCTAGTTTTCATAACCGCTGACAGTTCATCAATAGAAATTTTCTAGAGAAAATTATGACCGATTTAGTACTTGAAAGTCAGACTGTCACGAGACCTAACAATACAAGAAAACCTAAGCAATTTGGGTTTCCTCTTTTACCACTCCAAAGCAACTTCCTAAACATTAGTTGAGTAAGATTAGGAAAAATTATAGCCATTAATGTGAGAGAGAAAATTTCCAAATCAAGTTCTCTCCAAATCAAAATCTTTCCTAATCAAAATCGGAAGTTTAGGAATGCTATTTGAACCCAATTTAGGAATCTTTCAACTCAAACTTGGTGCCTATAAATAGAGTGAGATTTCAAATGAAAATTCATTAGTGTTTCATCAATTATTATCAGTTGCTTAGAGTAAAGTCTGAAGACAATGGAGAGGCAGATCAGTTTTGGACCAATTTCCAGTGGAGAATCAAGTGGAGAAAAAAATTAGCTTATTTCTTTTTCCCTATTATTTTATGGAAATTGTTTTTGTTAGATTTGTTTCTTTTGTGTTTATTATCATGAACTAATTAATTTGGATCCGAACTACAATGTAGCTT
This sequence comes from Nephelium lappaceum, assembly GCA_021234005.1. Lineage (NCBI taxonomy): Eukaryota > Viridiplantae > Streptophyta > Magnoliopsida > Sapindales > Sapindaceae > Nephelium > Nephelium lappaceum. The sequence continues at coordinate 14,726,582 of CM038006.1, read as the reverse complement.
AACTATTATTTTAATTTATTCAATGATTCAAGGATTATTTTTATAATTATTTGTTATTTTCGTATTCTACTTTATTGGTGTTTAATGCTGCCAATTAATTAAAGCTCATTAATTTATTAGATGTTATGGCCATAATGCATTCAAAAGAGGTATTATGTGTTTAGAAATCAATAGAGTGGCATAATTCATGTTAGATAGAGATATAATTGTATGGGTTATGTAATCGTTTGAGGATGATTTGTTCTTAATGAATTCGAGTTAATTAATCAATATAGAAATATAGTCAGGTTAGTTGACTTGGGTATTCAAGTTAATTAATCAATAGAGATAATTTGCAAATAATTTAGAATTGTTCGAGTAAATACAAAATAAAAATTATCTTTAGGTTAAGAAGAATAAATTAAATAAAATAGTTAAGTGAAATTATATGTCTCAATATTTATCAATTGCTGAATTATCATTAATTTAATTGTTTTAGATTAATTGTTTCAGTTTTCTTGCAATCAAACCAATTTTGATAGTTTGGATACATTTGGTACAGAGGTAGAGATGGAGTTGCAGCGATAAAGAGCTGAAGGTGGTTCCGTTAAGTGGTATCTCCAACACACTGCTACCATCGCCAAGATCTCTGCCACCATCATCTCCAGCCAAAGATAGAGAAAGAGAAAGAAGGGGTTGGCCGGACATAGAGAAAAAGAGAGAGGGGGAAAAGAAGAGAGAGAAAGCAAACAAGAGAGAGATGGTTAAGAATTAAAAAAAAAAAATCTTATATATTTTATTTTTAAATAAAAATATCTTATTTTTATTTTTATGATTTTATATTTAATATTATTTTTTATTTTTTATTTTAATTAAGATTATTTTTACTAATTTTTCATTACATTTTCGTTTTTACCCCTAAAGTCAAACAGTCAACTATGTCAACCTAACGAAATCTATGACCGTAAAGAGTATTGTTATATTTTCATATGCTTTCAGGGGGTATTTTGAATATTATTTTAAGGTCAAATAGTATTTTAGATACAAATGAAATCATGTGTTGGAAAAACAACATATTGTCAAACATCATGGGAGTTTTTTGGGATTTTCCCTTTTTTATTATAGTTTCTTTTATAAAAAAAGAAAAAAAGACATAATAAAGAGCTAAACTATTCATTTTGTTGATTTCTGGATTTAAACTTAGGACCTCGATTTTACTGTAGTTACAATTAGGTTACATTTGCAACATAACATAAAATGTGATTTTATTGAATAAAAAAAGAAAAGTAGGACAACTTATAGAAAACTTCATTTTTTTTATACAAATAAGGGTTAATCTCATTTTTCCATTTATAATTTGAATTAATACTCTAAATCTCTCTTTTTACAAGTAAAAACAGGGGATTAGTGAAAAAAGAAGGGTGAGTATTAATTAGAATTACAGGGAAGAAAACACTATTTTTCTTACAAATAAATATAACCACCACATGACCATAGTTTATGAACTTTTTATTTTTTTTTAATTTTTTTATTAAACAAGTTTTAATCAAAACTAACCCTTTTAGAACTTCGAGTTGAAAACTATCTCAAATATGAAACTTTACAAAAGTAACTCATTTGACACTCGAAAGAACAATAGTGCCCTTAATGACATCAAAAAACCACCTCACTTTGTGGAAATTACTAAAAATGCCCATTCTAAAAGAGTGATTTTTGTTTTTACCCACTATTTTTTTTTTTAAAAAAAAAAAAAAATGTTTTTAACCCCTAAAACAAATTAATTCCATCATATACCCAAATTACCCATACTACCCCTATACAATTTTACCCTTAAACCCTTAACTTTTAAAATTTTATAAAAAACCGGAGTGTATAATTATGAAACAACCCTTGTATATCTAAGGGGTTAAGAAATCAATCAACCTTCATTCCCACTGATTTCAAAACTCGATCCTTAACCCGTGTTTGCACTCGGTACCTGATCAAGACCTGACGAGGCATTTCAACCATCTCTGACCATTCTCGAGCTATTGTCGACCTTGCTAGACCTTCTCCGACTGCTACCGAGTCCAAGTGCCAAGGTACGCGATGGTTGGATTTTCTTTGAAAATCTGTGATTTTTTTATGTTGTTTTGCAATTTTGAGATGATTTTTGCATTATGGATGTTGGATTATGATGATTAGGTTAGAATAGGTAGATTTGGTTAGATTTGGATTGAAAAATGGCAAATTTTGGTGAAAGCAGGGTCAGCGTCTTTGTTTTGCAAATCGATTTTTCATATTGGTTACATCGGTTTTTCAAATCTATTTTTTTACTGGATGCAAAAAACCGATATTAACATTTAGACCCATTTCACTTTTGATAAAAAGCCGATTGGTAGAATTAGTGAACATTGGTTTTTTACTGTATGTGAAAAACCGGTGAAGTTAATGTCAGTTATTCACATCCAGTAAAAAACTAATTTGAAAAATCGATGTGAAAAACTTATCAATATAGTATTTTTCAATGGAGTAACCATTTTTAGTAAAGTCATACTAATCATTTGTTGTTTTTCTTTCGTGCACATGGAATTCAAATATTTACACAGTTTGCAAACAGTTGACAAAAACATGAGCGGGAATATAGTCATTGATCACAATTGGCTTAGTAAATAATTAGAGTTGTTATTAGACGAGGTCTGTACCAACTATTCATAGGAAAGTGTATGTTCGGACATATTTTGTCGATGTCCATCAACAATATGATGGTTGCTCCCTTCGTGATATTAAGAGTTCTTGCTAGAAAGGTGGTGGTTGATGGTGGATGCTATTATGAAATGTGATTTGAAATTGGGGAAAGCACATATAAGTTTGGAAAATAAGAGTTCTTATTTTTGACAGGACTCGCTTTTGGGGGTGTTAACCAAAAAATCTTTAATAAAGTACAAAATGACAAGAACAGTCTTCTATAGTGATTTTTCAATGGAGTGTCGTCGAGTTTGCCCTACATAGCTACTTTTCTCGAGCTAAGGAGCGATACAATATACATGGGCCGTGTAGTTGAGGACACAATAAATGATAAGGATCTGTTGAAGTTAACTAACACAACAATTGCGTACCATCTATTCTTGGGACATGATGACAAGTCCGATGTTAAGCACTTTATGTGGATCATTATAGAGGATGCAAAAGAGTGGAGGTTGTTCCTTTAGGGTACATTAAGCTATAGTATGTTGGTCCACAACCTCCATACAGTAATTAATGAGGAGCGGATTATAAACCCGCCGAAAACCTTTAACATTTATGGTTATATACCGTCGTTTCAGGTACACCTAATACAATTATTATAGCTTTCTCGTAATACGGTTAATATTTAGTGTTATATATATATATATATATATACTAACTATATGTTTGCTTTTCGTTTAATCATTTTTGTGTTATAATGGTGGCCACTTGAAATGTTCTCGGTGTTGAGAGAGAAGATAGGGCAAAATAACAAGTACTTGCACAATGAGCTACCAAGATGCAAAGATGGACACTTAAGAGGACGCTGAAAGGCATAAAAATGCTTAATGATTTTCCTCCTGTAAGTGTCGAACCTAACCTAAATTGGTTTTTTTTTTTTTTTTTTTTTTTTTTTGTAATTATCCTTATTTATATTACGTATATAATATTATAGTTATATATATACATATATATGTAGATAATTTCCATGAGTAGAACCTTTGAGCCCATTGATGCCGAAAAACACACGGATTATTGGAAATCATTGAATTCGAAGCATTTGGCTGGCCAAGAGGTATATAAAGTTGGCAATGGAGGGAGTGAGGATGATGATGAAGTGGAGGGTGCACAAGGTGATGATGACGAAGAGTGGAAGGGGTGATTGTGTGGAGGAGGGTGATCATGGTGTTGATGAGGTGGAAGGTAATGATGATCATATGGTTGAGAAGTCTACAAGGAAGGAGGATGAGTGGCATAAAGACATCCTAAACGTACAATCCGAATCAGAGGATACATTTTCAAAGTTAAGGACAGAAGGTTGCACAAGCTATAAAACATACATCCTGAGGTATGAATCTTCTATTTATTTTATTGTTAACTAAACATCCATTTTAGTAAATGGAAAAGTTGTGAACATGTTGTATAATAGTGTAAAGTTGGACATAGAGATGGAGTCTCTAAATATCATAGATGAAGTGAAATTCTTTAAATATGTAGGTTATATTTCCCCGGATACTCCAAAAACGTGGGAAACACTGTCATTTTTTTTTTAAAAAATTATGTACAACGTGTAATTTTATATATATATATGTATATATATATATATTTTTTTTGTAGATGAAGCAGTTGCTTGCTTAAGTATCTTATGGATTTGTAGAAGGCAACCTACAGGATCGTAAGTAGGATGGATAAGAGGCTGAGAAAGGTGGAAGAGCATTAAAAATTCCTATGTCTTCAGTTGGTGGACATGATTCGAATGACGATGATGATAATGATGATGAGCACATCTATAGCCTACCACCACCACATCAGGATGAACGGATCCATGATGATGAGCACATCCATAGCCCACCACCACCACCACATCAGGACGAGAGGGTTCATCAGTTACCCATTTAGCAGGAGGACCAAGAGGTTCATCAGTCTTAAGATGTCATGCAATCACTCGTCCATTAAGAGGATAAAGAGGTCCTCAATCTCAGGCTGTCTACTAATCACCCCTCTAGTAGGAGGACCAAGAGAGCCACCACTCCTAAAAGGTCTCAAGAGGTATGTAAGTCTTAAAGGCTATCTAAGTTGGATTAGTAATTTTATGAGATACTCAACTATCACTCGAGTGCTCACAACGACCTGGCTGTCACACGAATGACCTATTTTCTTTTTCTAACCTAAGGCAGACATTTTATTGAATGCTTTGTGTGCTATTCCTTTCGATCTCAACACACAACCTCAAATCATGCATATGGTGGCCAATCACATATAAGTATTAAGTTCTAAAATCCTACTCAACATATACAACATCTTCAAGCAAATGATAATCAACTCTATTTATATAAAATATCAAAATTCATTATCATCCCAACACAATGTAAAATATGACTACATATAATGGAAAAATTACAAATACAAAAGAAAAGTTGAGAAAAATAACACATGAATTTCTGCTCCCAAGTTTAAATCCATAGAGCTCCTCTCTTCCAATTTTGAGCCTTTGCATTCTCTTCTCCACTCTTACAAAACTTTCTCTCCAAAGTATGGCGAATGATGTTGGTGAGTGAAGGATTGAAGGTGAAATGGAGGTGTTTAGAACTGAGAATCAAGGGTGATAGAAGAGGCATAGGAGCCCCATTCTCAGCCCCTCAAAAGTGTCCTAAATGGTGAAGATTTGTGTATTTATAGGTTGGAAAGTTATGGCATGAAATTTGGGTTGGAAGGTTGCAAATTTGCCATTTTTCAAGTTTGGAGCTCATCAAGGCGCTTAGAGGGGAGTAGGCATGCTAGGAGGCATGCTTATGGCAGTGTGTGGTGCTCTCTTAGGTGCTTGAAGGCTAGTAAGTGTGTAGGTAGGCTCACTGGTAGAGTGTGGGCGTGCTTAGTGGCACGCAGACATTGGCTAGATGTGCAAGAAGGCTCGCCAAATCTTTCTGTATGGACCTCTGATTGATGAACCGTCAGTTACAATGGAAATTAGACATCCATAGCTTTAATTTGATAGGTTGTAGCTCATACAACTCAAATAAATGGCTCCACACGAGCTTTCACAATTCAACCCATCTTTTATGCCCGACAATCCACAATCATGTCATTTCTCTTACAAAATCCAAACCCAATACTTCTTAGACCTGATTTCACATCGAATCCCTTCCAATTAAGCGTACACACCATTTAGAGACTTATTCCCTAAAAAACACTAAAAAAAAAACACATAAAAACACTCGATAACAACAACAAATATATAAATTTGGAGGCCTAAATCTTCACTTAAAATGTTCTTATCACCTGGTTACTAATGTAATAAAATTTACAATAAATTTATTTATTAATATATATTTTTTTTTATTTTAGACATGCGGTTGATTGTTGTGGGTGATGCGTGATATCGGACATGCTAAGAACCCTTGAGGAAGAAAATCGACGGTTGAGTTCAGAGCATATTGATTCTTGTTTGATGTGCCTACGAAAAAAATGGTAGAATGAGATTGAGGACACTAGATACGTGGTCCATAGGAGTTCCTTGTTTGTAAGTGTTTATAGTCAGTTATGCATTTTGATTTCTTGTCATGTGCCCTTAAAGTTAAATAACATGTTTAATTTTTATTTTGCAGGCATTTATGATATTATACTATAAAGAACATTACGTCCGCTCGGGAATAGAACTTGATCCGATTATGGCTGATGTACTCCTAGAGTGGCTTGCATTCGGTAGTGGTCAAATAGACGCATTAGTCCCATGGTGGTGTGTTGAAAATGTAAGTGTTGTTCGAAGATTAAGAGTTATTATTTGATCATCTGAATTAGTACTATACCAATGACGTCTTCAAACTGTAGGTATTGCTATTGTGTAGTCTGAATCAAAATCACTAGGTTCTCTATCAAGTGTGCCTTAGAGAGAAGAAAATATTAATATAAGATTCCCTTAGATATATTGACTTTGCTGAACGGAGCGAGCCACTTGAGCCACTGGTGTTTTTGATACCCATCTTGTTACGGTTCATTGGATTTTATGAGAAGACCCATATAGATATGTCACCCATGGATGAGCAATGAAAACTTGAGCGTCTTGATATATTGTATGTGCCCAAGCAACCCGATGGATGAGTAAATTTATAACTTAATATATATATATATATATGTATATATTATAAATGTTAATATCATTTAATTAATTTATTATTGATACAAGGTGAGTTGTGGAACGTACGTGGCAATGTACATATGTGGCCTTTTACAATCGAAATAGAGTACATGGAAATCAAGACGACCCCATCAAGTTGCAGACGCCATTGCATTGAGGGCAAAGATTGCTAGAGATCTATATATGTTTTCAACACCAATGTATAAGGTAAATAAATTTGGGAAATGGACATTAGACTCTGATGGAGAGGTTGTATATAAGTAGATTTATTAATTTATATATTAATTATTTATTTTGTTAATTACTAACTTATGAAAATAATATACTAATTATATTGTTCAAGTTAATATTGTTAAGTATATAATTAGTTAATATTTTAAAATTATTTTAAGATATTATATCAATTCAAGTCAAGTAAAGTAAATAATTGTCAACATTAAAACATAAAGTCAAAGTACAACTACAAGGCAACATGCATCTAATTCACTTCCAGAAGCAACTTTCGGTTTTTATGGGGCTTGGAAAATCGCAATCGGTTTTGTAAGGGGAGAAAATTAAAAAAAAAAAAAAAGTAAGATCGGTTTTTAAAGGGGTTGAAAAACCGATTTGGTTTTTAAAGTATAGTTTTTCAACCCCCCTCGAAAAATCGATCTAACATTTCTCCCTTTTTTACCCTTTTTTCCATCAAATTTGAAAATTCTTAGCATATCCCACAAAGGGTCAACATTACAAATAAATATGGTTGGATGAATCAAAATTGAGATTTACATAAGGTGAAACATAGTCACCTAATGTCATGTCTCACTTGAGTGTCACCATATGGAAGCATTATGTTAGTTATTTATACAATTCCACATTAATTAATTAAATTCAAGCAATTAGAGGTCATTTATTGCCCATTGAAAGCCATTTGAATGGAAGAAGATCAAGAAAAATCATAAATTGATTATTTTTTAAATTAATTTATTTTTTAATAAGGGTTAAGTCTAATTTCCCCCTTATAGTTTGGCATAATAACATCTCCTATCGTTTATAAAAATAGTCAAAAAACTCAATGATTTCTGAAATCAGAAGGTTTCTTTTTGCTATTTTTATAAATGATAAGGGTTTTTTTTTTTTTTTTTACTATTTTTATAAGCTACAAGGGGGTTTTTAATGATTTCTAAAATCAGAGGGATTTTTGGCTATTATGCCAAACTACAAGGTGGAAATTAAACTTATCCCTTTTAATAATTTGAATTTAATATACATCCCATCAATAAACCCTAAAATCTGAAATTTAAATTATTGCATTAAAATTATCCATGTTTTACTACTTCATTTATGTGCCACCTTGAACAAATTTTTAGGTCCGCCATTGCCTTCAAGTTCAACTAAGGATGCAGGTCTTCCAGGGGATTTAAGTCATCAATTAGCAGGAATTATGTGAGCCGCTAAAGTCTGCACTTGTGCCGGTGGCTAAAATTTTTCTGCATTCTTTAGTTGACAGTGGAAATTTGTAAAGGATTTACTGATAGTTAAAGTCGTTGCCAGGACCAAATTTGGCATATCGCATGTTATTTTTTTCCTCAGATTTTACATAGTCAGCTTTCATATGTCCTGGTAGAACACAAAGATAGAGAATTAAAGCATAAAGAATCCTTTTGTATAGAAACGTCTTGCAACATTTGCAGTTGCTTAGACATTTACCCAGTAACTTGTGCTTAGAAAATGAAAATGGTGGTTAAAACGGGCAAATTGTGTTAAATTGGATTGTACTTTCCTTTGTTCAGTATAAACCGTTGTTTCACTTTATTGGTGATGCCGACTTTAGAATCAACATTACCAAAGTTCTTCTTTTAACCTGTACATAGCTCATTTTAGTTCTTTCATTTTGGCCTACTCGCTTGTTTCTCTGTACATGACCATTAAGGAACCACTATGACGAGATTAAAATAAACTTGCAATCTGAGTATTATATGTATGAAGTCATACATGTAGACCATATTATTCCAGATAAATCATTACACATACATAAATTTGCATCCTAGACTGCAGAAAGACATTAAAAACAATTCAACATGACAAAATAACTAAGATGAAAACAGAACATAAAAATTGATTTTTTTGGGATCAGATAAAACGTCTATACGTATCACCAGTTTTTAATTCATTTAGCTCCAACAACACTATCCGTTCCTCACGTGGTTCCAATGTGATAGGTTTCTCCAACACATTAATCAACCACACTGTCCATTCCTCACGTAGCGTAAATGTGATAGCTCCAACGTGGTCGAGAATTCGCAATACATTAATCAACATTGATAAGTACTTGTTGGTTGAGAATCTCAATGCAACGTCAAGTTTCCATGCACAAACAAACATCGTGACTTTTCGCTAGTCTTACGAACCAAAACATCCCAATTCACTTGAAGAACAATAATCATACAAAGGGTTTTTAACCAGTTGTTTTGGACCGTGCAAACCTTCAAGTAAATAAATATCTCATTTACTACCAAATGCTGCACTTTCCAGTAATTACCCAAGCTATCTACATGTTATCAAAACATTGATACAGAGGGAAGACACTGCAGCCCTAGCAAACATTTGGAAAAGAACAAAAGAATGACACAATCATGGTTACAACAAAAAGAAAAGATAACCAGCTTCTCTGCAAACAGATGCAATCTCCCAACAAGCACAAGTAAATTCTATTCATATAGGCAGTACTAAGTAAGAACAAAAAACTTCCCTTCAAAATTGCAAGCAGTAGAAATTATGCAAATGACAGATCCTCATGACTCACCATACATTTGACAAGTTAAAATTACAATAAACTTACAACAGAAATCACATGAACATCCAGTTAAGATTCCAATAAGCACCGCATAGTTCATATGACAAAAAACCAACTCAATAAAAACATAAAGCTAATTCGTACTCGAGGATTTGGGAAATCATCCATAGCGCCAGCTAGAGCTGGCAGAACCCATGGATGGAATTGATTTTGCAAATCCGGACCCAAATCAGTTGACAGTTGCCCAGTTGTGTTAATAGCTGCCCGCTTCACTCGGGGATGAGGATGATGAAATGATTTCAGAACCATAGAAAACACTTGCTCCAAAGTTTTTACCATTACCTGCAACAACCAAAACAAATTAGAAGCAGAAAGAAGAACATAATCTTTTCCTTCCCACCCAACAGAATCACAAACAGCATCAACACGTAATACTGCATGATATTTTCGAGACTTCCCAAGCCTTTCTGCAACAAGCCCAACATGAAAACATGCTTTGTAATACAACAATTGTGCCACCAACTAGATTATAACACAAAATGTTCCAAGATCAAGCAATGGAGTGACGCTAAGATTACTGGACAATTTTCTCTTCAGATGTTATCTAACTTTAGCTTCTTATTCTACTTTCTTTCCCTACTTTGTAGCAGACAAACGAATTTGTTAAAGTTTCATTTGAGATGAGTACATAAAAGAAAAGGTCAAACTCATATGTACATCAAGCAGGGATTAAGCAATTGATGACAACCAAAGCAAGTACAATCAGCAGGAAACCATAGAAGAAATAAGATAAATTTGAATGAGAATCACTTACGTCTAGACTAACCATAATCAGAAAGAAGAATTATAGTTACATTATGTGGATTAATTGATGAAAACACTCAAGAATTGGAATCAAATCTAAAATCACATAATGGCATTTTACGGATTAATAATAACATGACACCATCTGAATTGGACATAACTATGTTGTCATTATAAGAAGCTAGTGAAATGTAAAAAAATAATGTAGACTCATGGAAGATTTTTCAATCACAAATGAATCAAAAACAAAATAATGCTTGGTTTGCTCAAATCCGAACAGAAACAGAAACGTAACAGAGACTTACTAGTTGAGATGGAGAGAGAGAGAGAGGCTGTAAAGCTGCAAGTTGCAAAGAAACCTGAGAGTCGAGAGTTGATGTTAAAGAGAAGTCCGAGTTAAAAGAAAACAAGTAAAGATAGTCAGATTGAACTCACCGGCAGAATGTTCTGGTGGTCGTCGGAGATCAAGCAGTCGATCGATAAAGCGGCTAGGTCTGATCGAAATGGAGAGAGACGAGGAGATGATCGATGAGGCTTGAAGAGATAGAGGCTTGTTAATTTTCAGTGACTTATAATATAAGTTAATAAGAATATATTTATCATGTCCATAAGTCCATAACGATGAAAAAGCATGCATGGCATAAGTAAAGTTATCTGAATTACATAAATTAATAATTAAAACATAAATTGAGATTAATTTTTTTCTTTTTTATTTAAAATAGAGATTTTTTCTTTTTTTTTTAAGTATAAAAAATAAAGATTTCATTTATTAATTTTATCAATTTTAAAATAATGAGATTTTCATCATATATTTATAAGTTATATTTTCATTATTTGTACTAAAGAAATGGTAAATGGTTAGTTTACAACACAATTGTTAATAATAGTTTTACTATTTATCATATAAATGATGAGATGATTTAGATCAATATTCATCTAGTCATTTTTTTTTTATTGTATATACGTAAATATAAAATTATAAGATGTTTCCCTTCTTAAATTTATTTTGTCGAGATCTAATTCATCAATTTTGATTCAAACTTAAAATTATTTATATTATATATCTTTGTGAGTGTGTTTTTTTCAAAATGAATGAAATATTTTTATTTATGACTATTATTGAGTTTGGGGAGATTCGAATCTAAAATAGATTGTGAGGCTTGCTTTTTATAATCAATAACAAAAGTTTACAAAAGTTTTTGAGGGGAGTAGGAGAGAATTTGTGGAATTCGATTATTATAAATTTAACATAAAAGTCTATAAAAGTCTACCAAAAGTAATTAAAATTTTAAATTCCATAAAAGTCATTAACATTTTAAATACTTCGTAACTTTTATAAACTCTTAAAAAATCTTGATGAAAAATAGTGTATTCAATCATAACTTTGAAAGATTTCTATAGATTTTTTTCAGTGAATGACTTTTATAGAATTTTATAAACATAGATTTTTTCCAGTGAATGACTTTTATAAAATTTTATAGACTTCAAATGACTTTATAGATTCATGAAAGACTCTTATAAACTTTTAAAAAGACTTTCATTAACTTTGGTAGACTATTAAAAGAATTTATGAAAGATTTTCATAGATTTCCACAGACTTTTATAGACTTCCACATATATTTATAAACTAAACTTTCACTACCTTATAATATAATATACATTTAATAAGTTAATAAAACTATATTTATCATGTCAATAATTATGAAAAAAGATTGGTACATAAAATAAAAGTAAAGTCATCTCAAGAACATAAATTGATAACCAAAACACTAAGTATTTTAAGTATTTTATTATTCATTTTATGTCTTCTATGAAAAATAAAATCTCTAATATCTTATTAATAATCTCAACGTCGCTCCACATATCAACAGCTATAGCAGTCCTTCATTCATTAACATGCTTTCTTTGTTGTTCTTGAATCTCAAGAAATGAGTGAAACTTGTTCCCTTCATTAACTAGTAATGATGACGATGATGAAGATTTGTAAATATTCATAGACTTTTATAGATTTTCATCTATTTCTAAAATAAAAATATATTTATTTGATAAACTTGTGTAAATTATACATTTTGTAAGTTATATTTCTCATCTCAATGAAAATATTTTCTTTTGATATAGTGTAAATAAAGTGGTGAAAAACAACTACCAAAACTAATGTTTTACAAAATTCAAGCCGATCAATTTTATGATATTTTGCAAATATCAAAATTGATTACTATACTAATCAAATTAATTAATCAAAAGTAAAAGTTCAAGAAATTTCCCAATGAGTATGTGTGTGGTATTTTTTAATTCACAATAAAAAATAAGCGATATATATATATATTTGTGTGTGTGTATTTTTTTAAAAATAAATGAAATATTTTTATTTAGAACTATAATTGAGTTTGGGAAGATTCAAACGTAAAAGAGATTGTGAAGTTTGCTTTTTATAATCAACAATAAAAATCTATAAAAGTTTTTGAGGGGAGTGAGAGAGAATTTATAGGGTTTGATTATTATAAATTTAACATAAAAATCTATACAAGTCTACCAATTTATTTCAATTTAAAATTTCATAAAATTCATTGATATTTTAAATATCTCATAAGTTTTATAAACTCTTAAAAAGTCTTAATTGAATACCTCATAACTTTTATGAACTTTTTGAAAGTCATTAAAAATTTATATTGAATACTACATAACTTTTATAAAATCTTTAAAAATCTATATTTAATACACCTAAACTTTTAAAATATGTAAAAATTATTAAAAGTTTAGATTGAATACACCAATCTAAATATCTCATAACTTTTATAGATTTTTTAAAAGTCTTTAAAAGTCTATATTGAATGCCACATGACTTTAATTTATAGATTCTTTAAAAATCTATATTAAATACACCCAAACTTTTAAATTCTATATACGTCATTAAAAATTATTTAATTTGTAAATTGATGATGAACTAGATCTTTGATCTAGAGTTACGATGTAGCCCTAAACCATAAAATTCTTCTTTATAATATTATTTTTAATTTAATTTTCATTATTATTATGTACTATTTTATTTTATTCTTAATGCTTTGAATTAATTAATCACTAGTTCAACTAATTTGCTAACTGTGAATGCATTTAAGAGAGGTAGTCATTTGTTAAGACTAAAATAGGATAGTATAAATTGCATAGGATAGAGATATACCTACGTGATTTGTGTGGTAATTATTGAATGATTAATGTTTAATGTGTCTATGTTAGTTAATTATCATAGCGATATAGTCAATTAATTAATTTATGCAAGTTCACTTGACCATCGAGAGAGGCTTATGAATAAATTAGAATTATTCAATCAAGCGTACGATGAGAATAAATTATTAACAGTAGAAATATAGGTTAAGTAGATTGGTGGGGTTTCATTAAGTATTTTTCTTATTTTTCTTATTTAAATATTTATTTTTAAGCTCATTGATAGTTTGAATAAGGATAGTTAAGATCAATTTTAGTACTTAACATTATAATTTGGACAATCTTCATGGGAACAATCTCTACTCACCACTATATTACTTTTGGACTGTGTATGCTTGCACAGTTTCTAGTGTAAATATGGTATCATGTTTTAATTAGAAAAATCTTGTCATTGAAATTAATTTATAAAACACACTAAAACTTTGCCATCAAGTTTTTGGCACCATTACTAGGGATTGTGCCAAGTTATAGGTTAATATTAATATCAGTCAACACTTTCTTACTTCAAACCTTTAATTTAATTTAATTTAATTTTGTTTTTGTTTTTTTTTTTCAAGGGAATGGAGTACACGTCGTCAGATGCTATCACAGCACTATCTAAGCTGGTGTGAAAATGGATGTTTCCGTCTTCTTAATATCAGAAGGATCTGGTGAGTTTCCTTTATCCACTTATCTTCTTCATCTCCTTTAAGGTCTACTCTATAGTAATCTTTTTCAATCTTGGGTACCTTGATAGGCTTAAGAACTTTAAAGATCACCTTCTCATTCTGAGCTCTCATTATAAGTTCTCTTTTTTTCGCATCGATCATAATTCTCCCAGTTGCTAAAAATGGTCAACCCAAAATAATTAGAATCTCCTCATCCTTCATCATATCAAGAACTATGAAGTTTGTAGGGAAAATAAACTTATCCGCTTTAACCAACACATTCTCCACAATTCCCCTCGGATGCTTAAGAGACCTATCCTCCAATTGAAGAGTGACAGACATAGGTTTAGCTTCCCCTAAACCTAGCTTCTTAAATATGGAAATAGACATCAAGTTAACACTTGCACTTAGATCACACAATACTTTCCCTAAGAAGTGCTCCCCAATCACACAAAGAATTGTAAAACTCCTAGGATTTTTCAACTTGGGAGGTATTTTCTTATGAAATATTGCACTAAACTTCTCAGTAAAGGCTACAATTCCATAATCTCCCAACTTCCTTTTTCTCAAGATGATTTCCTCCATAAACTTCATATAATTAGGCATCCGCTCCAATGCCTTTGCAAATGATATATTGATAGAAAGTTTCTTAAATACCTCTAAAAATTTAGAGAATTATTTGTCCAATCTCTACTTTTGAAATCTCTGAGAGAATGGCAGACGTGATACTAGAGGTGTACCCTTAGGTTGGCCCGGCTTAACTACATCATCTTTCTTTGTTTCCAGCTTATTCTTTTTAAGCCTTTGGGAGAATGGGAGAAGTGGCACAACCGATAGTTCCATCACTTATTTTGCCTTTCTTAAATCTTCTTCTTTACTTATCTTCTTCTCAACCTCAACTGGTTCTTCATCTTCACTCTCATCCTCTTTATCTACTTCAACTCTCTCTTCATTCGAATTCGGCTTAGACATGAACTTAATATTACTCAACTCCCTTCCGCTTCTCAAATTTACAACCTTGCATTGCTCTTGTCTTCTTCTCTAATTCATATTATTTTTTGTGTCACTAGGAAGGATTCTTTGAGTTCTATTATTCATAGCATTCGCTAAATATCCAATTTGTGCCTCTGTATTCCTAAGAGTCACCTCATAGTTCTATATTCAAGCATCATGTGTCTTGAAGTAAAATCTATTACTCCTGCATCTGAGCCTCTTAGTTCTGCACCTAAACATTATTCTCAGTTATAAACTGTTCCAAAAGTGCTTCTATCCTCTATTTTATCTCTTGAGGTGGATGAAATTGTTGTTGATGTTGACTTTGAAAACCTGGTGAAAACATAGGCTTTAATTGTGGTATTTGCTCTTGTTGCTACTTTCATGAAAAATTAGGGTGATCCATCCACCCTGGATTGTATGAATTCAAGTATAGATTTATATATTGTCTATTGTAGTTGGCAACATATTGCACTGTTTCAATATTACTCGAACAGCTATCTATCGCAGGATTTCCCTCACACTTTTCATAACTAACAGACGAGCTATGGACTATATTACCGTGAGCATCAAATCTCTTAGTCAAAGCAAAAACCTAAGCTGTCAATACTATAATAGCATCAAGGTCGTGAACACTTGACATTACTTTTATGAGCTTTGTTCTCTTCTATGATCATTGATGAAAGTGGAAGAAATCTCTTTGATCAATTCAAATGCATCCTCTACATTCTTTTCAATAATGCTCCTCTAGCTGCAGCATCAATATTAGCTCTTGAAATCTCTGATAATCCTTAATAAAAAAATCTGCACTTGCATCTATTCTAGAACCCCATGATGAGGACATTTTTGAAGTAACTCCTTAAACCTTATCCAAACCTCATGCAATGATTCCCCTTTTTTATGCATGAATGCGGCAATATCATTCCTTAGTTTCTATGTTTTCACTAATGGAAAATACTTAGTAAAGAACTTCTGCGTCATTATATCCCATGTTGTGATAGATGACCGAGGTAATTAATTCAGCCAACTTTTTGCCCTATCTTTTAATAAGAAAGGGAACAATCTCAGCTGAATAGCATCATCTGTCACTCTGTTGTACTTGAAAGCGTCATAAATCTCCAAAAAATTTACAATGTACTCATTTGGATCTTCACTAAGCAATCCATAAAACTACACTACGAATTGAATCATTTAAATAGTCTCCCGTTTGATCTCAAAGTCATCATAAATGGCCGGTCGATGAATGCTTTGGTGGATCCCTTCCATCGTGGGTATCGAATAATCTCTGGTATTTTTTAAAGCATCACCACCAACTCCATTGCCTCTATTCTGATCACCTTGATTATCATCCATATCATTTCATTGCTTAGCCAACCTTCTTAGCCTTTTGAGATTTCGAACTTTACCTTAAATAGAAAAGAAAAAGTCTAAATTAAAGATGTTTCAACTAGTATCAATATTAGTTCAATAGTTTGACACAACGTCCACGACAACAACATCAAAAACTTGATGTGAGTTTTAGTAATACACTTTACTGCACAAAAACTTGTGCAAGTATACATAGTCTCTATGCAATATAGTGGTAAATCAATTAATAAAAATATAATTAAAAACTAAATTGTTAAAACCCAGTTAACAAAAAAACTTAATTTAATAACAACAAAAACTTAAATAAAAGATCTAGAGAAATTCAACTTCATTTAATACTTCACTATTTTTGTGTCATTTCTTTTTCAACATGTCATAATTTCATATTGTATTTGATTAAGTAAACAATTATATCGATGAACGTCTTTTAAGTTCATCACTAATATGTTCGTATTAAACATTTAGCTATATTTCTATGCTAAATGGTTAATACAAACTCATTACATGCAAAGATCACACATGGAAACTAGATATATGTCTATTTCAATTCTAAAATGCTATTTTATCAAGTTCTAATTATCTATATCTTTTTCAAGTATGTTAATAATACAAAATCATTCAATTGACTAAGCCTAAAATCAATCAAAAGCATTAAAATATGATAAAACAGAATACTAACATATGAAATTATTCTAAATAAACTTCATAAATGATCCATAAGAATAGATCCATATCAAACTACATTAAATCCCCTAGAAACAAAATTAGTTATTCATAGATCTATATAACATCAAGCCAAAATAAAAGAATAATTGAACAACATGATAAATGAGACAAGAATAGAAATAAACATCATGAATTCACCACTGCTCTTGCTCTTGAATCACCCCAAATCACTTCTATGTTGCTCTTGAATGGCTCCAATAACTTGTTGCATGAATCTCCAATGGAACCTTTATTTGAATCTATGAAAAACTCTATAAAAATGAAAGAAAACTACTCTAAAGATGTTCTGGTGTATGCTACCCGACTTCTAAAATGAGAAAATCATTAATTTATAAGTGAAATGGCTTAGGGTTAGAGATTTCTTGCATGCACGTACAAAGCCAATTCACGAACTATGATTGCGAGTAGCGTTTCGCGATCATGATTAGTGACAATCCATGAAAAATTATGGCAATTGACGTTTGGTGAACTGCTTTCATCGAGATCATCTAAATAGTATTTCGCGACCTAAGATAGCAAGTAGTGTGCTTGGCGAATGTTTTTTGCAAAAAGCTCCAACTCCCTTTTAAAACTTGCTTTCTTTCACCATTTTCTTCCATCTTCTCAAAACTAATCCTAAAAGCAAAAATACTAGAAAAACATATTAGAATAACATAATATACTCAAGTATTACTTACAAAAGTCAGGATTAAAGACATAAAATTATGTCTAAAATCGACATGATCATTCTAACACATAGTCAACATGGTGAAATGCTGATAGCTTGTAGATGTTGGTTAGTTAAATGTTGATAGCTTGTAGATGTTGTTAGTTAAGTACATGTCACTTTTTATTACTTTTGGTTGGCACGATTAACTTTTGGTTAGCACCAGTTATATTGGTTAGTTATGTTGGCAGGCCGTTGCATTGCAACACATATTAGATATTGGCATCAATGTTTATAGCTATCTATTTTGGTCTAGTGGTCATGCATTTGCTATTGTTATTGGTGTTACTTGGTGGTTTTGTTATATCTATCACATATTGGATGTTGGCATCAATGGTGCTACCTATTTATTTTGCTTAAAAATTGTTTTAATTTGGTACTGTTATTGGTTTATATTCAAGCTGCAGTCTTCTTACCTTCAAATCATTTACTTTGCAATAGACTTTGCAATACGTACATACATACATAAATCATTTACTTGCAATATATACATACATAAATACATACAAACAAACATTAGAAAACATTAGCAAAACATCTACTTATCCAACTCATTTAATTCCACTACATGCATACATAGAAACATCAGAAAAAATATTCAGTTTCTTAGGTTTGTTAATATAATAACAAACATAGCCATTCCACTTCATATTACATTTATAATGCTTAGTAGTTTCAATGTCTCCAGTGCAACAACTTCCAGATTTCTAAATTTGGTATCTAAATCTTGCATCATAGCTTTGAATCCATCATGCATTGAACTTGTTCCTTCACTACGCACACCCACAATTTGTTGAAATTTATCTTCATCAAGATTCCAAAATGAATAGTATTTGTCTATTTGATTCTTGCATGCAAAGAATTGCTTGTGAGGATTTTTTTTTTCCTGATTCAGAAATCTTTATCCCTGTCTTTTTTTCTGCATTAACATTTCTGATTTTTGAACTTTATAATTCTCCCATTAATCTAACTGCTTGAAGTTGAAGAATGACAAGAACCTTCCATGGACTTTTTTTTTTCTTTTCTTGTAATATGATCACTAAATAAAAATACTTGGTAAAAATGAGAATATGAGCAATTTGGATCAACAAAATGAGTGTATAACATGGAACAATGGGTGAAAGAAATGGGTGCATAACATGGAAAAATGTTGGGGTATTTATAGCCATGGATTTGGCCATTGCAAAAGTGACCGTTGCCATTCAACGATCACTTTTGCAATGGCCACATCGGTTTTTTCTCATTGCTTTTTGTTTTTTTTTTTTTTTAATTTAATGAGGGCAATTTTGGCATTATGAAAAAACCAACTATTCCCACTATTCTCTACAATTCCAGGTGCCAAAACCCTTCTTTTTTTATTTTTTTTTTTGTTTCATTTTTTCATTTTTAATGAGCTCAACTGTGTCAACACAAATACACAAGGGCATTTAGTTCTTTTTGACACAATTACACTGTTCACGGTTAAGTCTAATAGAGATTCCCTAATGGTGGGGGTAAATCTTAATAAACATCAAAAGTTGACTTCGCCTGTAATTATTTTCAAATCGGATAATTAAATTGTAATTTACTCTAATTTTCACAATTATGTTTTGGAGATTTATCGCAATTTATCAAAATAATTACTATTCATATCAGACTTGTAAAATACTTTTAATGGAATTTGAACCCACACTATTAAATTGAATATTGAAATATATAATCATCTATATTAGAAGATGATATGTTAATATATGCAATTCAAACATTAAAACTAAATAACAATAAATATATTCAAGACTCTAGTAGTTTGAAAACTAGAAACTGTATCCTTAAATAAACTGATCAAAACATATGTTTTAAGTGTATATCAAGAGAACTGAAGTATTATAAAATTAGGGTTGCGTCATCATATAATTTGTTGATAACTACTAGAATGATTAATTGTGCATTTACTTCAATTTGAAGAATCATAATGGAATTTTGAATGATTTAGAATTGAAATGACTTGGAATCGGAATAATGTATCGGAATCCAAATAAATTATTTGCTTTAACTGTAGGAATCGAAATCGGAACCAATAGTATTCTCATTGAGTTGTTTACTTTACTTTGAAATCGGAATAAATTAATTAAAAGTTACAAAAATGCCCTTGATTAACATTATGGATTAATTACAATATGCAAAATATTATTTAAGATGTTGTGTCATAATTTTGTCATGTAACTCACCATAATAAGCTAAAAAAATGAACTTTCTTAATAGTATTATTGTAAGCATATTATGTATCTTTTTTCTTTTTTTGAAAAAACATATTGTGTATCCATATTGTTTATCTAGTCATGATTTTTTTTTTTTAATATAAAATGTTACTTAAATTTGCTTTACTTTTGTAAATGTAGTAGCTTATCAACCATGGCAGTGGTTGTAACAACTATTGTCAATATGTAACATTCTCCATTTGATCACAAAATTTGAGTACTAACTATAGATTATTAGAATAAAATATAGGGATAATCCTAATTTCCCCCCTGTAGTTTGATGAAATAGTCAAAATCCCCCCTTGCTTTAAAAAATCGCTAATATCTTCCCTTTTGATTTACAAAATGGATAAAAAACTCCCTCTTGTTTATTAAAATATCCAAAAAACCTCTTACCGTCAATTTGGACGTTAAAAGTCAACAGTTGACCGTTAAAATGAAAGGGCAAAACTGTCCAAGTGAAATAAAATATAAAAAATATAAATATTTAATAAAATAATAATTTAATATCTAAAAAATTGAAAAACATCTCCATCGTCCATCTTAAAGATGGACGGTGGAGATCAAAACTATTTAAAAAAGTTCACTCTCTCTTCACTTCTCACACTCTCTCTTCCTCTCTTTCTTCTTTTTCTTCTTCTTCCTTTCTCTTTCTCTCTCTCTGCTCCTTCTTCTTCTTCTTCTCTCTCGGTAGTACCCTCGAAAACCCATTCCAACGAAAACCCGATTGGTTTTCGACGGAAACCCAGATGGGTTATCGACGGAAACCTAACGTCGGAAACCCGATGGGTTATCGACGAAAACCCAACTCTTTGGGTTTTCAACGCTGAAACCTAGATCGGATCTGGGTTGCCGCGTCGAAAACCCAGATTCGATCTGAGTTTCCGACGCGGAAACCCAAATCCGATCTGGGTTTCTGACACCGAAACCCAGATCCGATCTGGGTTTTCGACGAAACCCAGATCTGATCTGGGTTTCTGCAGAAACCCAGCTTCGATCTGGGTTTTTATCGAGATCTGATTTGGGTTTGGAAACCCAGATCAGTTTCCGGTGCCGGAAATGGTTGATGATGTTGTTTGTGTTGTTGCTGTTGCATTTGATGATGGATTGGTTGAGTAGAGATGAGGGAATGTGTCTGGGTTGGTGTATTCGTTGAGTAGAGACGAGGGAATGTGTCTGGATTGGATGATGATGGACGGTGATAGTGTTCTGGACAGTCACAGTGTTGAGGGGCGGTTTGGTCTTTTCACTCATTATTATCGTTAGAAATCAACTTTCACTAACAGAGTTAACAGAAGCGGTAAAATAGGATTTTCAGAAACTACAGGGGGATAATTAGCGATTATGTTAAACTATAGGGGGGGAAACCAGGATTATCCCTAAAATATAACACTTTGCACTAACACATTTTTAAAAAAAAAAGCTTTTAGCATATGTAAATATTCATATTTATAATATAAAAAGAACTAAATACAATAAATTAATTCAACAGCAAAGACAAAATTATCAAAAAATATATTTTTTTAAAGAATGGTATAAGAGTCTTTTTACATTGAATTTGGGAATGAGAATAAAATTTCTAAGTGGGGTGGGGGGAATGAGATTCCCATTCGACAACCTGAAATTGATGTGAGACTCACACTTTCATTTCCATTACAGAATGAATTTTAAGCAAGTAAACACCATCAATCAATCTCATTCTTCATTTTCATTCTCTAATTCATAGAGTAAACACATCATAATATTCATTGAACTCTAATTTAAGGGTATACAAAAATTAAAAGTGTGAAAATTAAGAAAAAATAAAAATAAATAAAAATAATTCATTTGCATAATGGTCTCTATAACTATAAAGATTTGCATAGTAGCTAAATCATATAACAATAGTCATCATGTTTTATTTTACTTCATCCCTAACTCAGTAGTTTATAGTTTCAAATTTTATTAATCAATGTCATGATATAATTCTTCTATAACAAATTATGAAGAATTAGCTTCAGGTTGTTTTTGAAAGACAGATCATTGAAAAAATTAACCTTTAATCTTTGAAACGTTCATGGTACTCTTACTATATTAATAGAAAGACAATAATACCCTTATTCTTAATAATAATATCTTAAAACTAAAAAAACTCAAATTCACCATTAAAAAAATTAAAAAATTAAAATTAAATTATTATTTATTTTTGTCCGTCTAAATTTTCTACTTCTTCCTTGTACGAAGAGTAATAAAAGCTTGTTATCAGTTCAAAATAAAATATAATAAAAAAGATAAAAATTTATTATGAGTTGGAATGTATTAGTTTTGCTACTAAATTAGTAATCCATCGCCATATCTGTAAAAGCTTTCTGTCTTCTAACATTGACATTTTTGAAGCATGACAACTGTCCTCTATTTTGTAAGGGCAAAACAGTCATTTCACTTGACAGAAGAGTACCATTTGAGACTTCAAAAATTTTTGAGTGTCCAGGTCAGCCTTTCCACATGAAAGAGTCCGTAGCGCCTTTGCAGAGACTACCACAGAAGAGAATCGATCGAGGCCATTGAAGATGGTTTTGAGTCTTTTGACCATTAAGTTTATAGTAAGTGACAGATATGTGTGGAAAGTTTGGAATATCATGCCCTCCGTTATTGTCGAAAAGAGCAGTGTTGAGACGGAGGTGATCTCATAGGAATCCTCAGTGTTAGATGTTGCTCAACATGATAACTACTGGAACAAGATAATAAGAAAGCTGAGGTTTGTGCTATGATACCATGTTATTTTGTGAAATTGAGAGAATTATTATTAACCCCTTAAACATTTCAAATACACACATTATGGACAGCAGCACTCAACTACGACCTTCACAATTAATGATTTGTTTCTTTTCTTGAAAAGGAAATAATCATTCTAGGGTGCTAGATATATTCAATTACAATCCTTCAAAATTACCATCATATCTTCAACATTATTTATTTTTGTCAGTCAAATTTTTCTACTTCTTCCTGATATGAACAGTGATAAAAACTTGTTATATGTTCAAAATAAAATATAATAAAAATAAAAACTTGTTATGAGTTGGAATGCATTAGCTGTAAAAATTTCCCATCTTTTGACATTGACATTTTTGAACTAGGACAACTGTCCCTACATGAAAGGGTAAAATAGTCCTTTCACTTGACAGAGTGGGAGTGTTTGAGACTTCAAGCCTTTTTGAGTGTCCAGATCAGTCTTTTCACAGGGAAGAGTCTTGGCGCCTTTTCAGAGACCAGCACACTCACACTTTTTGTATTGCTTCTGCTTCTATGTATAACTTGTTTCTTTCTCATTCGCCCACAATTTGCATAGTTTTGAGCTTTCAAGATCGTAGAACTTTATTGGTAATCGTCTTATTTTATTTTAATTTATTTTATTATTATTTTTTTTCAGTTTAATGAAGCCTAAAAACAGTAAATTTCACTGTTTAATTAACTTGTCTAGGGCTCTTTTTTTTTTTTTTTTTTCCTTAAAAAAAAATTATGCTATGTAAAATTCACGATTCTGAGGCTATTGTGGTGTGGCCTTTGTGATATTTGATCAGATATTTTAAATGTTGACTAAGGATGGGTGTGATGAATAGATATGAGTCTTGGACTTAGTTTGGCTGCCAAGAAATCGGTGCAAAAGGCCAAAAAAAGGGAATTTTAGATTTTTTTTTCTTTTGTGTTTCGTTTTTTGTTATTATTGTTTTTGTTTTCGTTTATATGAAAATTAAGATTTATAGTTCTCGTGTAAAGTCCTAGCTTGTCGATGTTGTTAGATAATTTCACGTTGGTTGAAAAAATATGTATGATTTGTAAGATGAGAGGAAGCCTCCAGTCATAAGTTAGTTTTTTTGATGAAATTAGGTTTAATACTTTTTCTGAATGATATCAAAATTGGGTCTTTTCAACGATGGGTCGAGCTCTGTCTACGTAGGCTCAGTTGGCATGCGTGCAGGTGCTCCTGAGTAGGCACATAAGGGAAAGAGAAGGTGAATTTGTATGGTTTATAAAGTGAGAGTAAACCTTCACTGATGAGCTAGCTTTTATGGTGGAGTTAGGTTCAAGATCTTTTTCGAATAGTATCAAAGTTGGATTTTTCAATGATGGGTCAAGCTCTGTCTATCCATGCTTAGTTGGCATAGGTGCAGGCGCTCTTGAGTGGGCGCGTGAGGGAGAGAGAAGGTGAATTTGTATGGTTTATAAAGTGAGGGTAAATCTCCATTTATAAAGTAGTTTTTGTGGCGGAGTTAGGTTGAAGACCTTTTTTGACAAATATGATAAGAATTGATGTTTCCAGTTTGGTGAAGTAGGAGTTACATGGTCATGATGTGAATTTACATGTTGGTGTGTTAGTCATTCTCTTTGGATCCTTGCATATGTGCGTGTTGACCTTCTTTGACAAACTCATTGAGTATAAGCCTGAATATTGTGTTTTTTCTGCTCATGTAGTTATAATATTTGGTGGAGAAGTTATAGCCATGGCTTCTTCAGATGTATGTCCTACTGAAGATGCTATCCTTGCATTTCTAGAACATGTGGTTGATCCAATGCTACCGGCTAAGTCTCTTGTGCGGGCTGCTCCTTCGCTATCTGAACAACAGTTAGTTGCAAAACAGGTCTTCTTTCCTTACTTTGTTTGAATTTTTATGACGCATACACTTTGACTCACATCTTAAGTCTTTGTGTCTTTTATGGCTGGTTAAATGTTGTATTTATCTATTAGTTTCTGCTTCGTTTTATGCCTGGAATTATGTTTTTGATTAGGTTGCCTTTATCAATTTTAAGAACAACTTGTTTAGCTTTTATGTGTGTAAAGGATATCATAGTTGTACTTGAGAAGCTTAATTTACATTGTAGTATTTAAAGGAGTTACTTGAATGTATCGTGTTGTTCTTGTTTCAGGGTGTGTGGAAAATTTTTGTTGTTTTAAAAAGATTTATTCTTAGATATCTTCCCTTGTGTGTGTGGAAGATATTATCTGTTGTTTTAGCTCCTTTGTTGTTGACAATATTGGTGCATGTTCTGTGTTAGGATTCTTTCCTGTAGGAAAATATAAGTTGTTTTACTTTAAATTAATTTCCTCATCAAGAAAAAGTTTAATGATGCAGTGAATGTTAACAGGTCAATAGATTTATATATGGAAACTAAATGTATGGTACAACAAGTACAATATTGCGTAGTCTAGTTCATACGAAGCACAAATGACGACAAAAATTTAATGCATCACCTAATAAAATTACGTAAATAACATTAACAAGTAAAATACTTCTTCTATGTCCTAATTGTTACCATATGTCTGCTATATGTGATAATTGTTAGCCCGCATTACTTGTATTAATTTTTGTTTGGTGCAACCCCTCTGATTCAGGTGCATGCTGTGGTGTTACTTTACAACTACTTTCTGCGGAAACAATATCACCAGCTTAAATTTGAAGGTTTTGAGCCCTTTTGCAAGTTAGCTGTGGTTCAGAAACCACCATTGTTAGCACATATGATCCTTATGCAAAGATCCAACAATGCTCAGTTGGATGATGTGGAAAAACAACTTTCATTGACAGAGAAGGCAATCATCGATGCATGTAATATATCCAAGAGTTTAGATGCATCAAAAGATGTTCCAAGCATAGAGGGTTGGCCAATTTCAAAAGTTGCTGTTTTTTTAATTGATTCAAGGAAAGAGAATTGCTTTTTGCACTTTGGTTCTATTACTATGGGGGTTTGGTCAGTCATTGAGAAAGACTTGGATTCCTCTGTTTGCATTTCAGAAGGTGTGGAGGGAAAATGTATAAACAAAAGGATGAGAGTCACAAGGAAACCTTTGAGAGATGAATTGAGTAATGATGAAGTTTGCTTTCGACAACTTGCATTTTCAGCTGTGAAGGAGGCAACAGGTATGCAATCTTCTTGAAACAATCTTGGATGGTTGAAATATATTAATGCATGCAGGAGGCAAAAATTTAAGTTCTGCTAACATTTTTTGCAGTTTGGTGACTGGTAAGAACTTTCACAGTTAACAGAGTTTCAACTCTAGAAACTATAAAGGAAATTGATTGTCAAGCAGTTGCTTCAAGTAAACTTTATTAAAAATTTGCCATTTGGCCTTGTCGGTCTTTGATTTTGAATTATCTGATGGATAATATAGATTGCAGCGCAGAACTTAACGTCCCAATATAAATTATTTCTAATAGCGAACCTTTAGTTTTCATTCTGCAAAATTTTTTGAGGAATGATTTTGGTCTGACATGACTTATCTAAATTGGCTTTAGATAAATGTTTGAAGCAGCTATTACTCGCTGACAATGATTATCTTTTCCTAGAATAATTTGATGGTTTATGATATTTCTTGAACTTTCTTGAACCTTCGCTAAAAATCAGTGCAAAATCTTATAGTAACAGTAGTTTTTTGTTTCCTATAAGAAAATTTTATTATAGTTGTATAACTTTGAAATGATCCTTTGAGGAGATCGTCTTTTTTGAGGTTAAATACTATTGTTAGACTCTTTATCTTTTAGGTTTAGTGGTTACTTAAGGTGCAATTGAAGCCATTTGTCCAAGGAATCTCATGTCTAAATCTTCTACATGATTGCATTTGTAATTTTAATTCTGTTTGTTACTTGCAATTTGTTTGTGCTTGGTCCTCAATGACAAGTCCCTTTGTTAAATTTTATCTTGCAAGTTATAGAGTGTTTTAGAGTTTAAATACTATTATTGGACTTTGTGACCTAAAAGCTTAGTCATAACTTGACATAAACTTTTTCCTTTATTATAAAGTTTGAGTGGATAAATTGAAAGTTCTTAATTCTTTGAGAGCAATTAGGTAGATGCATCTCTCTCTCTCTCTCTTGTTATCGTGACAACTGTGCCCATCCTTGGCCCACTTTTCCAAGCAAATGACTTGTCATGGATTGTGTAACTTTATTTTGAAAAATGTCATTGTGTAACACCTAAAAATTTATGAGGTTTATATTGGGCTTGAGTTTTAAGGTACAATCTCTGGTTGATATTTATCATTTGAAATTTTTATACATGGCATTACTTAATAGGAAAGAATTTAGAGTCTTATTAAGTCTATGACTAGTATTATTGGCCCTGTAAATATGAATGATTGCCAACATCATTTGCTAGGTTCTTTCCGAATAAATACAATAAAAAAGAAAGAGGAAGAGAGAGTTTTAAGAAAGTCAAAGATAATGATGCAAGTCTTTTTGACTCCTTATTCATGAATCTAGTATAAATGCTTGGCTTTTGTAAGAATAAAATCAAGCTTTTTGTAAAAGAATGAAATTGGTGACCTAGTTATTTGAAGTAACGATTTTGTGTTAATAAGAAAATGAAAATTTGATTAAAGGAAAAAGTGAACCAGTATTTTCCTATATGGGCTTTAAGATCCAAAAAGAAGAAACCTGTCTATAAAAAAGCAGTATCGGACAATTTACCACCCCAAAAGTACTAACAGCCAAAAACCTACAGTCTCATATACACCCTCGATAGAGTATTAGATGAACCCTGCCCGAAATACAAAATTAAACCAAGGCACCTTCCTATTGAATCTAAAGGAATTATCCTTGAACTCCTTGGTCACCAAAGCCCACAAGGAACCTAATAGAGAATTTGTCCCACATAATTGCACTATTTTCTTCCTCTCTATTTTGAAAATGCAACTCTTTCTTTCTTTCTCTCTCTCTCTTCTCTTTTTTTTTTTTTTTTTAGAAAAAAAAAATTAACTGTTTATTTTTTTTTTTATAAATGACTCGAACAAGAGCTAAAGTTGTGTACCTCCACAAAACTTTGCCTTCGTTTTCTTTTTAAAACACAAGGATCCTCCAACATAACACTGCAAGATTTTGGGACAGCCCAAGTAACTTTATCCTTTTTGCAAAATCTAATAAAGTAGTGTGAATTAATGATTAAGGATTGTAATTCTTGATTTTAGTAGTTTGATTATAATTTTATATGAAAGTGATATGATTGAACTTTGAAGTGCAAAAAAGGAAAAAAAAAAAAAAAGAATTTTGTAACTGTAAGAGAGCAGACAACTTAAAATTTTGAAATAGTTGGACTTTGTTTTGAATTTGATCCATTTATGTATTAAATTAGTTATCTTAAGGTTTAATTTTCTGATAAATTACTTGTCAAAAGTAATTCCTAATATATTTGTTATGTTGAAGTACAAAAGTTCCCACTACTCAAAACCAACTTTGAAGTATTTTCATAAATAACATGCTATATATTTTTAAATGAAACAAAATTTAAATTGATTCTTAAGATGTTTAGTTTAACATATAAAACGATCATATTAAAAAAACTAGGTCTAAGCATTTTGAAATTTCAAATTGGCCCATTGTTCTGAAAAAATCTAAGTAAATTTGCTTATCCTCGCACTTCAATCATATCATTCTCAAATAAAATCATAATTTCCTTTAAGATCATGAATTCACACAACTAAAATTGTCAGTTTTGTTCTATAAGAATATTAGTTTTACTCTAACAAAATCCTTGGGTTTAGACTTGAAGAATAAGGAAAAAGACTTTCCTCTAGAACTTGGGCTAACTTTAAACTCCTTCTTTTGTTTTTTAAAAGAAACGGAGATAATGTAGGGGCAATTATACTACTCACTGACTTATTGAGGACTCTAATTTCTTTCTTACGAAGTAATGTCATAACTAAAATTTTCACATGTTAAAATATCTACCATAGAATGGGCCTTAAAACTCAAGCCGCATATAATAACAAACCTCATAGAATTTACACATTAAGTGAGGTGCCTCTTCTTAGTTTTATAGTTTAACGCTTTCATAATATGTTCAATGTTTCCAGGATTTTGTTGTGTGCCAGTTATTGGTCTCTCTGGCTTAATTTAGTATTTCCTGTGTTAAATGTTCAGGTTTTTAGGTACTATGATAATACTTGAAAAACTTGTTTTCTGTTTTGTTCTCATGAATAATATGGGCGTTTTTTATTTCATTCTGCCTTTGTTTGCAAGTTATTTTCATCCCCAAATTGCTCATTTTGATCATGGAACATCACTCGTCTTCAGGTTGTCATGAAAAGCCAATTGATGCTGTGTTTTTGGGGTCTCTCTCTTCCCCACCTCCCGCACCTCTCTCACTCCATACCTCTTGCTTTTTTCCAAATAATAATTATAACTTGTTTGGTGGGAAAGGTTTGACAAAAGGATTAGCGGCATTTACGACCATGGTGAAGATGCCAATTTTTTCCTTGGTCTTATGGAGGTGCCTTTCTATTAATGATTGGGGTTTGTGTCCTCTTGGGTGTTAGAAGTGCTAAAATTAGAGAGTTCCTGACTCTGTGGCTAGGAGATACTTAAGTGTTCTTTCTTGGATATATGAGGGAAAAGCTATTGGGACAAAAGCATAATGGCACATTGTACAAACTGATATCTGGCATGATGGATAACTATTTAGTTCATACAGGTTCATCTGTATGCTATAATGAAGCAGATGATTTGTCTGGTTCTTGTCCTTTATAGACTAGACTCTAGAGTTATGTTCCTACCGATCTTTATCTGGCTTATGTTATTGTATTTGTTGATTGTACATTTTTGTTATTTGAAGGAGTTCTTGGTTGTCCCCATTTCTGATGTAATAGAAAAAGACTCTAGCTTATAATTGCTAGGGTGCCATGCTGGTTAAAGAGATAGCAAAAAGTGTTCTCTGATGCAAGTTCGACTCTATGTATTGTTTATTTTACATGTGAAAAATTTATGATTGATGATCTTAAAATCTGGATTCTCCATTTGTTTACCAATGAGCTGTTGTGAAATGAGCAATTGTTTAGGTTATTGTGGGTATTCTTAGAAAAATTAACCTCTTGAGGCTGCCGATTTTTGTAATTTAAATATGTTTTTTAAGCTTTGAATACTATTGAATTTAGTGGGTGTTTTGGGCTTTTAAGTAATGCTCACATTTCTGCCTCTCACATTTCTGCCTCTGCTTATCAAATGTTGTGTGTTTGTCAAACTGGAGAGTTGTTCTTAAATAATTTATGCCCTTGCTTTCTTTTTTTGAACATTTACACGACTTGATAATGTTTGAATATGGTTCTTTAATGTGGAACAGGGTTTGATCAAAATGATCTTATCATTGTGGGGAGTGATGTTGTATATTCTCTGACTAAAGAAAAGACAGCTGCTCGTTTTTATATGATACAATGCACCCAACCAAATATTGGTGATATTATTAATATTCCTATTAAAGATGTTATCGACAGGTTTTGTTCTGGTTCAACCTTTTTCAACTAAGCATTTGACAACTGCTTTTATTTTATTTTATTTTTTTCATTGTCTGATCTTGAATTCTGTGTTATTAAGGTTCTTAATCCAAAAATATTTATTTATTTTTAATTTTTCTTGTTTTACTTTGTACAATTTTAAATGTATGCATTAGATTTTTTATTAATCTTCAAAAAACAAAAAGAAGAGAGATTAAATTATATAGTAATTTTGTTAGAATGAGAAGGTCTATATGTGCTACTCCTAGTCAATTTAAAATTCTTGACTCGTGAATTTGCCAGAGAACTTAGGGTGGTGGTGTTAAGAATATTTATTTGGTGGTAATATATAACCATAAGTTCATTGTTGGCTATCCTTAACATCACCACCCAAAATTCATTGTTGGCTATTCTTAACATCACCACCCGAGGTTCATTGTTGACTATCCTTATTGCCTGCACTTCAAATACTATTGGACTCCAAAATGATTGTCAGTTAGCACTTCAAATACATAGAAGTGCAAACTTACGACTGCTGCACCTTCTTCTCCTGCTTTTTAAGAAATAAAGAAAGTTTTTATTTAAAAAGTGAGACAAGTACAGAGACGTAAGCAAGCTTTATTAAAATATCTATGGAACAAAGAAGAGGAAACAGCTATACCGAATGACGGGTGCCAATCGTCAAACAACACTTTGAAGCTGCTAACTATTAAATTTGTACTTGCCATGAAGAAGTGGATGAATAGCTTAAAGGATAGAACTAATTGAAGTGTGAGCATAGGGATTTTTTTTTTTATGTTGCTTCTGACATTTAAACCATATAGCTATTGTCACATCACATCTAATAATATTAAGATTTAAATTACACTTTCCTTTACCTTTTCTTTTGGTAATACCATAAACTCACT
This sequence comes from Nephelium lappaceum, assembly GCA_021234005.1. Taxonomy (NCBI): domain Eukaryota; kingdom Viridiplantae; phylum Streptophyta; class Magnoliopsida; order Sapindales; family Sapindaceae; genus Nephelium; species Nephelium lappaceum. The sequence continues at coordinate 14,695,141 of CM038006.1, read as the reverse complement.
ACGCCTTGCTGTTACTATGTTCTGCTGCATTCAAGTGTACAAATTGTTTTGTGTAGTTGATAGCATAAGAGAATTAGCTAACTTGTTTTGCTTCATCTTTTTTACTGATTTTTTCTATACGCTTTGACTTTCATGTGAATAATTGACCTGACCATTAATATAACTGAAAGAACATAGGTGAGAAGGGTTTTGGATGATACGTCTTGTGGTTTTATCGAATTTGTTCCCATTTCAGAGGTTGCTCCAAGTATGGTGCACCTACTAGGCTACTACATGGATGGAAATGTAATTATTAATGAAATTTTGACAAAGTGAGTTTTGTAAGAATTGTTAGTGTTGGACCTCTAGTAGGTAGCATAGGAAATTACAAATGTTATAGACCTCTTGCAGACTCTAAAAAGACTCCAATACGTAGTAATAACTCTCCCAATCATTCTATGACTGATATTCAATCGAATGACCTCGCACTTCTAAATTTTGTTTTATTTATAGTAAGTAGCTTTATTGTCTTTTAATATGTCAATCATTGTCAAACTATTAGATACATGAATGCTAACAGTGTCAACACCTACCAATAATAATTGGTTACATTTAAGAATTATAGTTTATTTATATTTTTAACAGCTCCGTTTGACTTGTATCCTTAGTGTAGTACTAATGTCGATTTTCAAACATTATGTTTGTTTAGTTATATTTTGAATAAAGTTATTTCTTTTGTTATTTATAAATCATGTATCTTATTGTTCTTATTACTAATATTTTTCTGTTGTTATTGAAGTCTAATCACTAATATGTACATAGTAATTGTAACAGACAACAATGATCTTGTTACATTGAATGAGTGTTAGTGCAAATATACTTTTATTCTAGTTATGTTGTAATCCATAGAAGATCTCATAGGTAGCATATGACCATCTTTTTTATTACTGCAATTTGTGTAAATTGTCAATGACTTTTATTTTTTCCTTTTCAATTTGACTAGCTTGCAGGGGCCTTTAGTCACAAGGAGTTCTGGCCAATGGACTATTACTCCAGTTGTCGAATACTTTCATCTGCTACCTTATGTTAGGATTGTCACAGACTTGCTTTCTAGGTGTGTGAACTTCTTACAGACTAATTCACCCTCATATTTTAAGTATGGAGGTACTGATTTATCTATATCACCATGTCCTAGTAAATTATTGCCACTAAAATGCAAGTGGACTTAAGTATTAACTCTCTTAAAGTTCAATTCTTAAGATTCATTTCCATAAAGTTAAAATATTTTGAATATTATTATTTACTAATCACTATATTGTTATAGTATTTGGCTGGACTAAATTCAAAGTGGTTAAAAAATACCATTCATAATGATTTGCTCTCTGTCTCTCTCTCGTTCTTTTATCAGGAGGATTTTGGTAGCTGGTAGATATTGGTATTGCTAGTTTGTTTGTTTGTTTGCTTGCTTGTTTTATTTTTAAATTTTTTTTTTTGTTGCTTTTCTTGCAATAGATATAGCCTGTCTCACCTACATACCCCAAAGCCTTATTATAATAAAGGTGGACCCTGACCTGGGTTGTACCCAGGTTCTCCTTGTTTATATTATGCAGCTGCCTTTGAGAATGAACATACTTGCTATGCAGTGAAACACAAGATTCACTTTTATTATGAATGTGTTGTCTCATTAATTTATAGTCAATTGCCTTATGCAATTTTGAGCTCAAAATTAAAACCATGGGAATGTTTGTAGCTGCCTATTTACTTCTAGTGCATAATGTTTTCCATACATTAAGAACTTCAAACATTATTATACAGATTGTGATCATTGTGATTGTGGTGCCAGTTTTGATTTGGGAATTTCTAATGTTTCTTGGCACACTCTCTTTCTCTCTCATATACCATGTTGAAACACCGTCAATTTTCCTTCTCTGTTCAATGTGGGCATTCCTAATTTCGCTCTCTTCCAGACACTCTCTCTTGCTCTATCATATCATGTTAGAATGCCATAATTTTTCTTTCATTCAGTTTCCATGTAGCTGTTCATACTGTCTCTCTTATTGTGTGTGTATGCCATTTATCATTTTAATCTACTGGGTTTCTTTTGTTAAGTTAAAATTTCAATTTAAATTTTCTAATGGAGTGCTGTTGAATGATTTTTGTTGGATGCTTTACTTCTTTTTTATTTATTGATGACTTAATTTTCTTGTGCCCTAAAAAAATTAATAAATTGGCAACTCTTGCTTGTTGGAGTGATGGCAACCACTTACATGAAATGATTGATTCTTGTTAGAAGCTACAAACCAAAAGCACCTGATAATAGTATTTAATCAATCTTTAACACATCCCCTTACATGCAAGGCCATGCGGAAGCTTATTCATTGTGTGTTGTAATTTGTTTTTAATTAATAGAGTGGGCATTTATCAAGGTTCATACTCCAGACAACTAGGTCAAATATACTTTGATTCCGTAACAAAAGCCACTAGACAACACACTTTAAGCTAATAGATAAGCTTCTGCAATGGTATTTTAGCTCTAATAATTATCTTTGAATGCGACATTAGCAAATTTTTATTGATGACAGTAGTTTCTATAATCATATGTGCTTCATTCATGCTTTATATAGAAGTAGATATATTACTTACATCAAACTGGTACAATGGTAATTGGTTCTAGGCTTCAGTTCTGATTTAGTGATTATGTGTGACCATATAAATTAAAATGTTATTTGCTTTACAGGAAAGTGCCGTCCATTGGTTTGCAAGATCAAAAATTGGCTTTGGGAAATATAAGCATAGGCAGTTCTGAGAGGAGAGAAAGGCCTTATAAGCTAGAGGCTAACCAAGATAGCTCTCAAGTAAAGAATTGCATAGTAGAATGCCTTGGAAGAGATGCAGGTACAAGTATTAAACCTCAAAAACTGATAGGCAGAAACAAATGTTCCATGAATGGTTTATCTATTGATTGCAATGGGCCTGATGTTGTAGGTATGGATTCCTGTCCTGTGGTTTGCCCCCAAAGTGAAGACAAAAGCAAAAATATAACTACTACTGTTCAACTGGATGATCACCCTCAGATGATAATTAAGAGTGATTTAAATGGCATGACCAATAATGAGATTAAGGTTAGACTTCATTATCCACTCCAGCTACTATACAAGTCTTTGTTCATGACATGGCAAACTAGAACAACCTTTAAACTTCTTTATAATTTTTGTTTTGTATTTGGAGAGTCTTTAGTTGAATGTCATCTGTGTTTAAACCAAAAATGGCATTGTTTGTTCTAGAAAACTTGTAATATGCTTAGGGATGTTTACTTTTCAAGATAAAGAGATGAGAAAAAAGTTTAGGGAGGGCCAATTTCTTATTGCGGAAAAACAAGGTAAGTTTATTATGAAAACCTTAAAAAATAATGCAAGAAAACTGTGTCTTTATACTGTAGTCCTAGCTAATTGCCTCCTATCTTTAAGGCTAACTCATCTACTAATCTAGGAATTCAAATATCGAATTCATAATTCAAAACAATCATTATCTTTTATTCAACTAAGTTTGAATAAGCAAACATTCTATCCCTACACTTATCACTTAGTATAATTAGCATCTTAGATCTGTTTTCAAACTTCTTTGTTAAAGCTTTTTCTACTGGTTCCTCTATCAAAACCCTTTCATTGGCCTTTGTGTCAAAGCCATTTCATAGGTGTCTCTATCAAAATTATATCATTGGCCTCTCTGTCAAGTCGTTTCAATGGCCTCTCTGTCAAGTTGTTTCAATGGCCTCTCTGTCAAGTTGTTTCATTGACATTTTGTTGAGCCATGTGGTTGGCACCCTATCAAATTGTTAAGTCAACACTTTGTTAAGTTGTTAAGTCGGTATTCTATCAAGTTATTAAGTCCGCTTCTTTGTTAAGTTGTCTTATCAATATCTCTCTTTAATCGTTGGCCAAGCATTTATTTGGAGTTGGTTTCTCAACCTTTTACTGGATGATTATTATGTTATCAGAACTTTGCAAACTCAAATTATTTCTTCTCCTCATGCTCATCATCTAGAGCTTAAGAGGATGCTAAAGAATTTAGGAATTATATGCGTATTATATGCTTCCATTTTTATTTTATTTGAAGTTAAAGATATATTCAATAAAGTTGTGCACAAAGGGATCTTTCTACATCTTAGTTCCAAGTTGGGCCTCGAGAATATCTATGCTCTTAACTTAAGGGGGAGTGTTGAAAACAACCATCAGTTATTAGTTAGCTCTTGATTGATTAAGATTGATTGTAAAATAATTAAAAGTGATTAAGAAGTAATTGAAAATGATTCAGTTACTTTTCTTACTCTAGGTTTAGTACTGTATATACTTGTGCTCTTGGTTGAATAAAATATAACAATTTTTTTCTTTCCCTCGTCTACTATGAAGTTACCTTTCTTACTCTAGGTTTAGTACTATATATACTTGTGCTCTTGGTTGAATAAAATATAACAATTTTTTTCTTTCCCTCGTCTACTATGATTTTTATGTTCTTTTTTATCCTTGCTTGCTACTACTTGAGCTTTTTTATTTCAAAACCATGTTCTTAAATAGTACTAGGGAGAAGCGATTTTAATGGCTATTCGTTTAATTAAGCATTTACCTTCACGCGTACTTGATCACAAAAATAAAAAATCCAGTACAGATTTTTTCAAAATTTTTCCTAAACTTTAAAACTACAAACCATCTCAGCCGTAGAATATTTAGTTTTCTCTTTTATTCACATTCACTCTCTCAAGGGAAATTAGATTCTATGGCTCTCAAGTGTGTCTTTGTGGGTTATTAATCTACTTAGAAGGGGTATAAATGTTTCATCCTCCTACAAAATGTCTTTTTTTTTTTTTTTTTTTAGTCTATTGATTTTACTTGTATTAAGTATGAGTCCTACTTTCCTAAACCTTTTGGTGTAGCGAAAGTTTGTTTCAAAATCGAAATGAATAAACTCACATAGAACAATAGAACTAAAACTCGAAGTTTTAGTACTGAAGAAAATAATGAACAAGATGTTAAAAATAAACAATTCAAGACTATTTATAATGTTTCCACTCCTAATCTTAATAGAAATAGAAAGCTTAACTAGCAAGTAAACTTAACTAATAAGTAATCTTGATTAATAAGTACTCTTAACTAACAAGTAATCTTGATTAACAAGTAATATTAACTAATAAGTAAAACTCCTAGGAAATCCTAAACTTGTTCGACATCAATCCCCTCTTGAAAAAAAACTTGTCCTCAAGTTTTGTTTTTATAAAGATAACTCACCCGAAGGAAAATACTTGAAGATTTCAGCAACATTGGATCCTATCGACCATGCCACCCAAAAACACCTTAGTTACCCCTTTTAAAAACTCGAGATGGGTTGAGTTAACAAATCGAGTTAGGGTTGATGTAAAGGATGTCGGGTCAATGCTGCTAGGTTGTGGGTTCCCTCAAACCTACCTTTTTCGTTGCCAGTCTGACCTCTTTCACTGTCGATCTAGCCTCTACCGATGCCAATATGGGGTTATTGGCCCTCATCGTTGCCGATCTAGCCTTTGTTGACACCAATTTGGGCTTGGTTGCGTGGATCTGGGGTTGTAAGGTTGCGAATTGAGTCACGAGGGTCAGGGTCCATCTGGTTTTGAAGCGGGTTACGGGGATCTAGATGGTTTCAAGGTGGGCGACCAAATTTTGTGGTCTTAGGCAGTAAATCAAACCTGCTCACAAGTCTAGAGGGGCTGTTAGACTTGCGTACTGGTTGGGAAAGCTTGGTTATAGGTTTCGTAGGTCACTTTACAGGTCAACTAAGCTGTGCGGGTCTAGCAAGTTTCTTCTACTCAGATCCAGGTCGTCTTGTTCGTCCCGATTCCGTCCTTCCTACCGTACACTATCGTCTTTGGTGTTCTCATCGATAGTCGCCATTTGGCCGGTTGCTAAGTTAGGTTGACGCTTGCCTGCAACTTGTCTTCCTTCAAGAGTCAACGCATTAAGGGTCCGTTCAAAACTCCGAAGTGTTTTCCCGATTCCATTGAGTCGTTGAAGCTTTTCATACATCCTATCGAGTCGTTGCTCGATTATCGTGAACCACCATTCGTCGTCGATGGTTCATTGTCCACTTGAACCAATTTCAGCCATCGACCGAGGGCAAACCACTCTCTGACACCAATTTTGTGCAATAGAAGTTTGTTTCAAAATCGAAATAAATAAACTCACATAAAACGATGGAACTAAAACTCGAAGTTTAATTATTGAAGAAAATAATAGACAAGATACTAAGCATAAACAATTCAAGACTATTTATAATGTCTCTAATCATAATCTTAATAGAAATGGGAAATTTAATTAATAAGTAAACTTAATTAAAAAGTAATCTTAACTAACAAAAAAACCTCGTAGGAAATCCTAAACTTGTCCTACATCACCTTTACTTCAGGGGGAGACCTCTATGATTGAAGATAAGGATAGGGATCATTTCTTGCTCGATTTTCCAATGCCATCATCAGTGCCTTCAATGCCTTCTACTGACCCACTAGCTGAATCTTCTATATTGCCTTCTTTGTCTCTTCAGGACATACAAGTTCAAGGAAATACTCGCTCACTACAAGTCTACTCAAGAAGACCAAGGACTATTGCTCAAACTTTGCAAGTCGAAGAGTCTAAACCAACTCTTAGTGCTAAAAATATTGAGGTAACCCTTGATCTTGAAACTTTAACTAATCATAGTTTTGAGGAGCCTATACCTCAGAAAGACCTTCCTATTGCTATTAGAAAGGGCGTGAGAGAGTGTATCAAACATCCTAATATCCATTGTCCAAGTTTATGTTTTATGATAAGTTTTCAACAACCACAAAAGCTTTCTAACCCACCTAAATATCATCACCATTCCTAAAACTGTTTCTGAAGCATTGAGCCCAAAAGAATGGAGGGAGGCCATGAGAGTTGAGATGGATGCTCTTGAAAGAAGAAAAAGCATGGGAATTTGTTGAGTTACCTAGAAGAAAGAAGTCAGTAGGGTGTAGATGGGTTTTTATTGTGAAGTATAAGGCGGAAGGGACCTTTGAACGTTATGAGGCTAGGTTAGTAGCTAAAGGGTATACCCAGACCTATGGGATAGATTATCTTGAAACCTTTGCCCCAATAGCCAAAATGAACATTGCGAGGATTTTATTGTCATTGGCTGCTAACCATGGATGGAGTTTGCTACAGTATGATGTCAAGAACACTTTCTTACATGGTGATCTTGATAAGGAAATTTATATGGGCATTCCTCCTGGGCTTGGGACAATAGGTAATAAGGTGGGTAGGCTTAAAAAGGCATTATATGGGCTGAAACAGTCTCCTAGATCATGGTTCCACAGATTTGCAAGGGTGATAAAGGTAATGGCTTATAAGTAGGGTCAAAGGGATCACACCCTGTCTGTTAAGCATTCAAATTCAGGGGAGTTACTGCTTTATTGGTGTATGCTGACAACGTAATCATCATAGGAGATGACTTGGATGGGAGAGAAGTCCTGAAGAAGTGTTTAGTGTGTGAATTTGAAATAAAAGATTGAGGCCGGTTGAAGCGCTTTCTTGGGATTGAAGTTGCTCATTCTAAACATGGGATCTTTAGTTCCTAATAGAAGTATGTGGTGGACTTGTGAACTGAGAATGGGAAGCTTGGGTGCAAATCGGTGGAGACTCCTATTGAACAAAATCACAAGCTATGTGAAGTAGCTGAAGATGTTTGTAGTGGATAAGGAGTCTTATCAGAAGTTGGTTGGTAAGTTAATCTATCTTTCCCATGCTAGGCCGGACATTGCCTATGCAATGGGAGTGGTTAGTCAATTTATTTACAATCCAAAAGAAGTCCATCTTCAAGCAGCACATTGGATTCTGCATTATCTTAAAGGGACCTTGGGCAGAGGCCTGCTGTTCAAAAGGGGAGGAAACTTAGACACTAGAAGCTTGTACTGATGCAGATTATGCAGGGTCAGTTGATGATAGAAGATCACCATCAGGATATTGTACTTTCCTTGGTGGTAATCTAGTAACATGGAGGAGCAAAAAGCATAATGTAGCGCCAAGATCGAGTATTGTGGCTAAATTTAGAGCTATGGCGTTGGAGATTTGTGAACTTTTATGGCTAAAAATAATCCTAGAAGATTTGAAGGTCAGATGCGAAGGACCTATGAGATTTTTTGTGACAAGTCTGCAATTAGCATTGCACACAATCTTGTACAACATGATAGAACCAGGCACATTGAAGTTGATAGATATTTTATCTAGGAGAAACTGGATAGTGGTTTGATCCTATTGTTCCTATGGGCAGCCAAGTAGCGGATGTGTTGACTAAAAGGCTGAATAGTTTAACTTTTCAGATGATTATTAGCAAGCTGGGAATGAAAAATCTTCATTCACCAGCTGAAGGGGGAGTGTGAAAGTTGTGATTGTGATTGATTGTGACTAATAAGGAAAATGTACTTATGTTGTATTATTGTAATTAATATTAGTCCAAAACTTGGAGAGTAAGTTAAGTTAGAAGTCATCTGTATATATAATTCTTTTCACTGTACAATTTTAAAATCAATTCAATATATTCCAATAGTTCACAAGTTCATTCGAAGATGGTGGTTCTTCCTTTCCCAACAGCTGCACCTGAATTGGATCAAAATCTGGATTCAGACCTGTCAGAAAATCATAAATCCTACTTGTATCGATATATCGCTTCAACCTTGAAGCATCTTCTGCTCATCACATGTTAATACAGCGATAATAATCCAACTCCTGCTACAAATTCTTTAGAAGACTTGTATACACAGTTACTGTCTTTGTTCCCTGTTTTGTTGCAGCTGTCTTCACCTTTATTTCATACACTTGAGCCACATCATTCATGCGAGAGTAAGTTTGTTTAACTGACTCCTACATCTCCATTGTTGAACCTCAAAACATACATGTGTCACTAATCTCAGGTGTCATAGAATTCCATAGCTAGGACATCACCATAGAATCCTTCTCATCCCAAGCTGCAAATGTAGGGTCTCCCTCTTTCAGTCCAGTCCCTAACAAGTGACTCAACCTACCCTTACCTTTGAGAAAGATTCTAACCATGTGGGACCATTTTAAATAATTCGGACCATTCAACCTTTAGGCTACAGCCTACAGGAATATTTTGAAATTCACGTGCAGCAGTAACCTAATCAGACAAGGTTGAACCGGCCTCACTAGAACCAACTTTGATTTCCTCAGACATATTAAAGTCTGGAATTAATCTAGACACCAAAGAAAAATAGCAACCTAGGCTGATATGATTTCGAGAACGTTGTAAAGCTTTGATACCATGTGGAAAAACAAGGTAATTTTATTATGAAAACATTAAAAAACAGTGCAAGAACACTGGGTGTCATTGTATGTACTCCCAGCTAATTGTCTCCTATCGTTAAAGCTAACTTATCTACTAATCTAGGAATTCAAATATCAAATTCATAATTCAAAACAATCATTTTCTTTTATTCAACTGAGTTTGAATAAGCAAACACTTTATCCAACACTTCTTAGAAATTCATTTAGCAAATATTGTTATAAAAGCTCATAGTGTCACCTTTTATGACCTCCGTAAGCAGTAATAATGCTAGAGTTAATTATTATCAATCACATGAGCCTGTCTTTGGTGTGCAGGTTGAGATGGCTGATGCAATGAAGATGGTATGTGTGGCTGAATGCAGAAGTGACAATGCTGGCAATTTGAAAGCTACCTGTGATACTCTCTCTGTGGATCAAGATGACATTCAAGTTGATCACGCCCTGGATACTTATGGGTCAAAAGCTCAAGATCTAGATGAACTCCATAACACCATAGCCTCAAAGGAAAGTTTGTTATCACAAACTGCACTGCGAGTTTTACTTAGTAAAAGGGATAAATTGGTATGGCTTTTATGTTTTACTTGTTCAAACAATGATCAAGATGCATTACTCTTTGTAAAATAATTGCATGAACACAAATGGTTTCAATTTATAGAGTTTGACTGCATGTGCTCTGTAGTTGATGTAAAAGGCAGCACCCCTTGTATAGGCAATGAGCTTGAAACCTAACAATTAGGTCATCACACCATGGATATCTACCATTTGTAGATTGTCCATTTTCTAATCCACATCATTTGAAGTATTTTTATGGATGTTATCAATCAGTGTATGTTGCATTTTCTGACTATACTGAGTTGCTAAATCTGATCTGTTAGATGATTTTGCATAATATAATTTTGTCATGCTTCTTGATATTGACAATTTTTCTTAATCTATAGACAATAGTTCTTCTCAGGTTTAGAACTTTGGAAGTGTCACTATTCTTTGCTTGTTTGTGCAGACCCTTCAGCAAAGGAAGATAGAGGATGAGATCGCCATGTGTGATAAAAAAATCCAGACAATTTTAAGTGGTATGTTTTTCTTTTAGTGTAATATTTTCTTAGTAATTATAGATGCTGGAATTCATACGTTTTAACTGTTAGACAACCCATCTTTCACATGTTTAAAAGTTACAGCTCTTATTCTTGTTTGGTAGAGTAATTTTCTTAAGTCAATGAACTCGCTGAAATCCAGGGGGTGGCCTTTGAGGAGGAGAAAAACTGGGGAAGAGGGGGTGTTGTATTTGATGGGTGGGTTGGGTGGTGGTGGTTTATGCATTTTTGGGTTTGGGTGCCACTAATACTCTTGCAGCATTAGGACTTGAGGCACTACCCTTTTTAGAGTCGGGCATGGTCTATTTTTTCTCTGATTTCTACAGGTTTTTTGTTCCTACATAAGTGTCAGTCATTAACTTCATTATATATTTTATTTCCGCCATAATTCAGTAAATTTTGTAACTTTTCTTCTAGGAATCCACCTAATATTGTGGCAAAATAACCAAAAGACACTATTTTATTCTGCAAATAAATTACAGATGTCTTTTAAGTAAAATGAAAAGAGAAAATCTAGTACTCACTGACAGTCTGCATGATGGGCTTCTGAGTTGGTTATGCAAGACCAATATAGAAGAAAAACACTTGTTGCTTACATGTTATTTATTGCCTGCAATAAGTTCCGATACCTTACCTTCTAGATTGTTATTTATATTGATGAGAAGTAGATGCTATGACAGCTTTGTATGATCTATGCCCTTGGAAGCCATCATTTATCCAAATTGTTTCTCTTTAGTGAGAGATATATACTCCACCTACCTAGGTGAATCAATTTGATCTAAAAAGAATTTGTAGATAATGGCTAGTCTATTTGGTGGCAGTCTTTTGGTGTTTTTACCATATACATAGATATGCCTAAACACTGAGAAAACATTAGAAAGAGTTGAATAACATTTCATTCAGCCATACTGCATATATCAAGGTTTGTAGTAAATTTTCAAGTCTGCTTAGAGGAATAATCTGCTTTGGACAAATGAGGATGATTTTTGTTTTTTTGAGGATATGGTAGTTATTCTAGTAATGGAGCTGTGGAATTCACGGACTGTTGCAAGTCAGCAATCACTGTCTCCAAAAAAAAAAACACTGCTTAATGTCTAATCTCCAATGGCCCAATCCGTTGGATTTACATGCATGTTGGTGATTATAACACTTTTCTGATATAGTCGTGTATCTCATCAGTATTTCTTTTTGAAATGGAATGTGCAAGGACTCAGTGTTACAAATCCAAAACAATTTAGCAAACTGTTTAATATCAGGCAAATCTCAACAGAAAGAGCCCTCTCAAAATATTACTACTTTTATTTGCAAAGTTGGGCCATGAACCTGTGCTTGTTGCTTTAGTATCCTTATTTTGCATTCTGGATTATTTTGATTGTTGACCGGTCATTTACTTCATGGAGAGTAAATTTGTTGTAGCAGGAAATAAGGCAAGTACAGGCTGTGTTACAGCATTGGTTTGGATAGATAAATAATCTTAGTCTTTAATTGTAACGTTTTTTGAGCTTATTTTAGGCGGCAAAGATGATCTGGCTATAAAGATAGAATCTATTGTAGAAGGTTGTAACGATGCATGCCTAAGACGTGTTACCCAGGAAAGGATTTCTCAACATCCTGAAAGCCAACGCTCACCTGATGCCATCAAGATGAAACAATTGTCGGAGGCTGTTCTGAATGCGCAAAATTCGTGTCAGGCAAGTAGTATTTGTGAGGTTTTCATTTCTGTTTTGTTTTATATATCTTAGTGAAAATTTTATAGTCATCGTTTTGAATTGATTTTTTTTATTTCTATTCATATCAAATTTGAACTTGTGCATGATAATGCATGATTGCCTGAGAGTGTAATGCAATGACAAACTGTCTTTTTCAGCTTCAACTACCATGGAAGAAGTCAAGGAGTGTTGGCTGGCCTTTATGTATTTTAAGTCTAATATCAACAATTAATTCTTTTCATATTTGATGTAGTATTTTGCCCAAAACTATCTAGGAGCCGTTAATTTTCTTGAAATTTGATAAGGGAGGATAATATGGAAACCAAAGAAAAAAATTATTTAGTGTGGGAATAATTATGTTGAAGACAGGACTTGGATGTGAGAATTTTGTGATTGGTGATTTCAGACTCATATCTGTGTTGACTAGGTTCCGTGTAGTATCTGACTTGAGAGTTAGTAGGTCTTCCATGCATTGTTGTACTGCTCTAATCCCATGTTTAGGTCATCCTTCTTTCTTCATAGGATCTCGTAATGGAAGTTGGTAATTTCATGAATAGATCATACTTTAACGTATATTAACTTCATTTGTTTCATTTGGCAGGAACTGGATGGAATATGTTATGAGAACAATTGGATATTACCAACTTATCATGTATCACCATCAGATGGTAAGATCCTTTGAATTAAATTCCTAATATGAAAGGTGAGGCATGATGCATACATTTTGTGGATTGTGTAATTTGTAACTGATTAGTTAGCTACTCCACTGTTCATTTCAAATATCTGACAAGAAGTAATTTCAAAACCAATCCTATGCCTCTTGTGATTTTATTTATTACCTTCTTTATCCACCCTGTTTCTTGTTTCTCCCTTGCGAAATGTACAAACTTTATCAAAGTCAAATAATTTGGAAAGTCGAGACTGCATGTATATGCATATAATCATAAATTATCATTCAACAACTTAGTGGTGACCATTTCTCACTTTTTGCCATCTTGTTTTGATATCATTTTGTTAATATGCACTACTGTTAAACTGATGAGTACTATGCCGGAATTAAACTAATTTCAATCTATTTTCCCTTTAAAAGGCGGATTCCAAGCTTCTGTGGCGGTTAAAGGGATGGACTTTGAGTGTTCAAGTACCGGTGACCAGTGTTCCAATCCTCGCAAAGCAAGACAATTGGCTGCAACTCAGATGTTAGCTAAATTGCGTAGTATGACAAGTCATTCCCTGTAGCTCTTGGTTATACTAAGTTTTCAAGGCCATCAAATAGAAATGTCATGCCCTGTGGCTCCTGATTGTACTTAGTTTTCAAGGCCATCAAACAGAAATGGCATGCTTATAGGTTTTGTGCCATCTGTACAGGTTTATTTTCCCCGCATTAACCTGGGATAACTCGTTTTGAATTAGCCAAGCAAATTTACTAAATTTACTTTATACTGTAGGCAGAATTTTTGGTTTTGTTGTTTGTTCTCTTGAATTTTTGTTGGTACTTGCAGACCAACTGAGTCCGAATATTGGTGCTCAATGGTGTAGGGTTGGATAGAACAATGTCTAGATGCCCTTAGACTATGGTGGTGTTTGTGTTTATGTCTTAAATATTATGAGATTTCGTTTTAATTACTTCTTAGGACTTAAAAGATATGGCATTTTAATTTCTGTGTTTTCCTTTTTGGGGTTTTATAACTTAAAATGACCTCACTCACCACAAAAGATCTTATAAGATTTGTGACATAAAAATAAACACCACTGCAATGCTATTGCTATTACCATTATAGCTTTAATTGTCAATGTATATTTCCATTTATTTTGTGAATATATTATTATTATTATTATTATTATTATTATTATATCCAAAAATATCACATGGGTCACTAGTCCAAATGGGGCTCAAAAGACTAGCAAGCCCGAAGTCCCAAACAAAGAAATGAAGCATTATGAAGCCCCTTAGTCTCAGACATGTCATCACATGCAATGTCAGTAGAAGCAGGGAAGGATCTGCTTTCGTTAGGGCATCAAAGCAATTCAAGTTGATTGGTAGGGAAATGAAGTGTTATGAAGCCCTGAAGTCTAAGACATGTCATCACATGCTACGTCAGCGGAAGCAAGCAAGAATCTGATTTCGCTAAGGCAACAAAGCAGCTTGAGTTGATTAGCTCGTGTATGGAGCAGCTCGAGGTCGCAATTATATGGTAGCTTGAAACACAGTTGCTTGTATTTTCCTTAACAGTGTAGAATTTCAGAAATAGGAAAATTCTTATGTTAAGAAGAAGATCAGTTCAAATAGTAAGCTACCAAAATTGTATTTTAATTTGAATAGGGATAATATTAAATATAGATTCATGTAAAATAGAAAAGAGAATTTAGCTTTTTCTATATTTTGATGATTAAATTAGATGTAAACAAGGAACTTTAACATTATATAAAGGATTTTTCGTGTGTACAAAAGAGAAAACGATGCAACATAAAGACGATACAACGACAACTCTAAGCAATCTCAAAAACCCTAGCAGAAATTTTACTAAATTGCAGTCTTTTTCTTTAAAAATAAAATAATCGTAGACATATACATCATGTAAAGGGTCGAATCACGTTAAAAATTATTGTCTTTTTATTTATTTTATTGTATTATTATTGCCTCATTATTTTATCATAATTATACTAGTTCATTCACCTTAAGCATTCAATTCATGTCAATTTGGGTGCTCACCGATTTTTGACGTCAATATATGCATATATAAAATATTTAATTTTCTATTTATATAAATAATAATAATAATATTTTATTTAAAAAATTAAAAAAATAATATATAATTGGTTCTTCCTATTTGGTTTGTCATTTGGTTTGTCAGAGGAGGTCGATGACCTTTTCTAACAATGACCATAGAGGTTGGTGACCTCCATCATGGAGACCGTTGACCTTTATTGTTGATAGTGGAAAAGGTTAGCAACTTCCTCAAGTTTGACAAATGAATGGAAGGAGGCTAGCCTCTTCTTATCAAACTCAAGGTTGAGGTCGACCAGCCTCCCTCAATTGTAATCTAAGGAGGCGGTGTTGATATTGGCATTGCCTTCTGCTGGTGCTAGCATTGCTTCCTCCTTCTCTTAAATAATAACTTTTGAAAATTTTATAAAATACCTTTTTTTATGACAAAAATATTAAGTAATCAGATTTTAACTTTTCAAACGTAATATCAAAAGGCCCTTAAGCTATAAGCTTATTGATTTTCCTTTTTTTGGCTTATTGATTTTTTTTTTTTTTTTTTTTGCTAAATATTTGATGACACTTCAGTGTCGTATTAAGTTATTGTGTTTGATTTTTTTAAGTGATAAAATCACTTCACCTAAAATTACTAAATTATAAAAGTGAAGATTTTTTAATTTTCACTTCTTAACTCTAAAGCTTTAATGCTTGATTTTAATAATAATAAACAATCAATGAAGTTCTAATATGTTTAATTTAGTTTTTGTTAAGCAAATATATCATGCAAAGTTTTAAAACTTGAAGATATCAATTCTACATGTTTAAATGAGCAAATCAAACTTCTAGAAATTCAAGGATATACACTTGAAGCTTGAAGGAAACAAAGATTAGTTCTATCGTTTAATCAATCCCTAAACTCTTTAATTTGTGTAATTTATATTTATTGACTACATTTGTTTAAATTTGCGAAGCATATTAGTATTGTATTTTGTGGCTAGGAATTTGCTATAAAACCTTTTTCTTTTTCATTTTTTTTTTCAAAAGCCAATTCATCCCCTTCTTGGATTGCCTTTCGAGCAAACATCACTCAACAAAAAGGTTCTAGATTTAACATTAGTTTTATCACTTTCTAAACTTTCCATACAATTTAATCTATGTTACCAACTTTGTATTCTTTCATAACCGTTAGCCATATATATATATATTTAAAATTTTTTTGCTTATCCTATTGAAGATAATTTAGAGGGATAACCCTATTTTCCCCTTATAATTTGATGTAATAACCAAAATTCATCACTAACTTGAAAAATTGTTAAGAACCTCTTTATTGTTTGATTAAATAAACAAAATACATCTTCTACTTTAAGAAAATATCCAGATGACCCTTGCAATTTAAAAAAAAATCGAGAAAACCCCTTAGTCTTTTTCATCAGAATCACAAAAGAGGTAAAATAGGATTTTAACAAATTATAAGGGATAATTAATGATTATATAAAATTACAAGGGGAATCAGAATTATCCCTAATTTAGAAACTATAAACTTGTTGAACTGTTTTCGAGTTCATGGTTTTGAACATGATGACTTTAATTTGGTTAAATTAAAAAGTGTATAAAAACATTTTAAATTAAACTCTTATAATTTTAAACTATTTATAACAAAATTAAAAATAATATTAAATATAAATTGTTTTTATTTTAAATTTATCGAGTCATTTGTTTTTAGTTGCCTTTAATATGTTAAAGTGTAAATGTATAATAAATAACAGTTAAAAGGACAAAAAAACACAAAGATATTTGTTTTCAAATATATGTGACTTAAAAAAATAAATAACTTATCATTTATGTTAACTTTTCAATATATATATATATATATATATGTATGTGTCATTTAAGTTGTAGTTTTCAATCACTTCACTATTCACTAAACCACTCCACTTTTATGTTTGATTTTTTTTTTATCATTTTATTTTATTTTATTTCTAGAACATCTAATACTAAAATTTTATCCGAATTTATCATGATAAACTATTATTTACTCAATTGAGATATTTATTTACACTATTAAGATTTTTTTAATATAAGATTTTTAGTCAAATCCAATATATTATTAAAAAAAAGAAAAAAAAGCATGCAAAGAAGGATTGGGCCAAAAATCAAAACAAAACAAAGAATAAACTCTAAAAGACTACAATCAAAACATGAGAAGGAAAAGATAACAGAAGATTCATCCAAAACCAAACTTTAAAAATCGAACCCTATAACAAATCTCATTAAAAACTTTATCGAAAAAATCTAATGGGATAACCCGACAAAAGAAAAAGAGCATTCATCCCCCAAAGTCAAATTAACTAAACCGATAACAGTTTTTGTCAAGAAAATCATCCAAGAGAAAGGGAGCCCAAAAAACTAGGGTCGTTTATCACCAAGTGGAGAAAACAAAAGAAGGAGAACGAGAAGTTAAAACATCTGCTACCGAATTTCAGTTATGATAAATATGAATCTCCATGAACTCCATATTTTGCAAATAAAAAAGTCACATCTCCCACGTCAGACCTCTACGCCGAAGAAGCTTAATAGAGTAGACAAGTATATGCATAATTAAGATAATATAATGTAAAATAATAAGTGTTTGTAAATTTACGAGAAAAACAAAAGCGAGAGTGGATTTAACTCTGAGGTCCCTCCAAAACCCAAATGTCTCTTCCTCCACTAAGAATGCCAAAAACCAGATTGTTTTCCAAATCTCTTCAAAAATCTAAAACTGATGCCCCGAACCCAGGTCAGATTCTGTTTTTCCCATCTAAAAACTTTGTTTAATTTTATTTGCTCTGAAACTGAAAGTGTTTTTCTGCTCCAGAGGTTCGTGTTTTCGTGAGAAGAAAGAGAGCCAAGAAAACAGTGGAGATATCACCAGAGGAGCTTCAAAATGAACCCAATGAGCAGAAAGTAAGATACCCTTTTCTTGTTTTTTCACTTTAATGTGATATTGGTTTGTTTCAGTTTTTAGTGTTTGTCATGTGTTGCAGTTTGTTGGCACATTTGTCTGTAACTGTTTAAATTTGGTTGAATGGGAAGATAGTGTTTTGCCTTTGTATTTCTTTTAAAAATTTTAATATAGTTTTTATTTTTTTTAGATGAAGAGCTTTTATTAGAGGATCACTTTTAGGATTAACATGAAAAGTTGTTGTTTTAAGTGCTTGAATTTTGTTAAATGAACTATAATGCTTTTGTTTTAAATGCATGCTTTGAGCAATTCTGCTGGGTTTCTGGTTCCATGTTATTGACCAGTTAAAATATTGTTTAGATTTATCTTTTTAATGAGATTTGCTCTTTTGCTTCTAGTTCCAAATTTATGGTCAGTTTGGTAGTGCCAGAAACGATAATGTTAATACCATAACATTGTAACTTAGTCTGCTTTACACGATTTGGAATCATGTTCCTTCATTATTGGCTTGTGTAACGTTGCAAAGCATTATGCTTACAATTATTTATTTTTTTTCTAAATGCAGCCATGTGTTCTACCTGACATTGAAGAATTTGCATTTAAAAAGGCTAATGGATCTGCCCTGTCAATTAATAGCTATGGTGAGAATATTTTCTTGTGCATGTATGACGTTTTAAGACATTTATGGCAAAAGATCACAAGTTTTATTATGTTTTGCATGGTGTACCATGATGCCTGTTTAGCACTTCTAGTTTATGATAACCAGATTCTATATTTTCTACTGCTTGAAGAAATATATAAGAGTTTGAAAGGAAAATGGTATCATGTTGGCTAACATCTCTGTCTATTATTAAGCAATAGAGATGCCAATTCTTTTTTATTTTGTTTTCGTGGGTGTCTCTGCAAGTGGATCACATAGAAGTTTAATTAAAGTACTTAATGTTTTATAGGCAAACCACCTCCCAATTGGGAAATAGTTCTGGAGGGGATCCGCAAGATGAGGGCCTCAGAAGAAGCACCGGTTGACTCTAAGCGATGTGAAAAAGCTGGCATTTCTCTTCCTCCTAAGGTGATAGTTAGTAAGAAGAGCATATAACTTTGCCTCAAATTATTATCAGTATCACTTAGTCCATTGAGACGCTAATCAATATTGTTGACACATCTTAGCAAACATTTAACTTATTAGGTCTTTCTTCAGTGTTGTTACGGATAACAAAACCATCGAAAGGGGGATGGAAACAAGTCCTAAACTCATGAAAAATGCTGCCTATTTTTTCTTCCATTACTACCTCAACATGATTTACTTTTGTTTTTGACTTAACCATTGCATTATGTGTCACTCAGGGCCTGAAACCTCCATATTCCATTTTTTAATATCGTGTTGATTTTTAGTTTCTTAAATGTTAATCACTCTTTTATATATTGTGGAAGGTTCTTTTATAAAGAAAGCATGCTTTATTAAACATTGAGGTCATACCTAACTCCTTTCTGATATTGTATTATTTTATCTTTCCTAAAATATTATGTAAACATTGTATCACTTATCTAACATTACTCAACATATAGTCTCAATAATGAATTCATGCAATCAAACACAAGTCAATGTTAGATTTCCTTTCTGATGTCCAAATGCAGCTTGAGTTGGATAAATCTAAGAGGTTTTCTTAACAGTTTACCTAGTGGTCCAAGTTTTGAAGGTTGTTTATTTGTAAAGACATGTTGTGAATATGGAGTGGAGCAATAAATATTTCTACTTTATTAAGGTATAAGGTAAAGAGGAAAGGCAGAGACTTGTATTGCCATTATTTTGAGTGACTAGGGTTGAGCTTTTTACAATGGACTTTTAAAAGTCACTTGTCTCGTAATATTGTTGATAAGTTTGAGCTACAAGGAATTGCCAAGCTTTCTAATACACACCAGAAAGCTCTCTAGAGTTAATTTTTTAGCCTTTCTTAGAATTTTTTATGGGTTGGAGATGGTAGAAATTAACTATGGAGAACATTTCTCTTGTAAGTATCAAGAAGTTTGGCTACAGCCTAACATTCTTGTTGGAAACTATGTTGACCAAATCACATTATTCTAGGAAAGAGATAGTTTAGGAATTCACTTCCTAATTTAGTATTTCCATAAATAAAAATAGATTAGCTTAATTTGTGTAATTAACCTATTATATTCCTAGAAGTTAGGTGTATTTTTCTATTTAAACAAGGATGTAAAACCTAGCATATACACAATACAATTTGATCATTCTTCCTTTAACAATATACACAATACACAAGACCTAGGTATAAAGTCTTTAATCCTAAAACAAAAAAGATACATGTTAGTATGGATACTGTGTTTCTTGAACAACATCCATTTTTTGAAACTTATATTCGGGGGAGAAATATAGTGTATTTGGAGATGAGGGTAAGGATTAGAGTACTGATATTGGTAGAGTTTTTCAGGGAAAAGAAACTAGTGTTAGTTTTGCAACGCCCTATCTTCCTAGTCTTCCTAGTAGGCTAGTACTCAAAGTGAACCCTTAGGATCCGGACCTGTCCATCACAAAACTAGTTCAAGTCAAAATTTGCCTATTTCAAGGGGAGATACAACAGCGTAGGACCAAAACTTGGTGGTGGAACGTCAACCTACCACTAAAATACTGGTATATACCAAGAAGAGGTCTCAAAATAATAGAGATCATCAATCTACTCAAGGCCAAAGTCAATAGGCCGACCCCTTAGAACCTGTTTTGGAACAATCACAGTCAGGTAATTCCTCTATGATTATTGAACCTACTTTACCTTCTCAATCTGATCCTCCACCTACTGTAACTGAATCAAACACAAAGCACAACACCAGAATTTTTGACCTTGACATTCCAATTGCCATTAGAAAAGGTATTAGGTCATGTACTAATTACCTTATAAACAAATATCTATCATACCACATGTTGTCTAGTGATCATCAAGACTTCACTTCAAACATCTCTCACCTTTCCATCCCTAGAAACATACAAGAAGCTTTAGAGTGTCCTAATTGGAAAAAGACAGTTATGGAGGAAATGAATGCATTGGTTAAAAATAATACGTGGAAGGGTGCTGAGTTGCCTAGAGGAAAAAAAGTAGTAGGGTGTAAGTGGGTGTTTACTACTAAGTGTAAAACGGATGGGTCCATAGAAAGGTATAAACCTCATTTGGTAGCTAAGGGGTTCACTCAAACACATGGTCTTGATTATCAAGAAACCTTTGCACTGTAGCTAAGGTGAACTCGATTCGAATCCTATTCTCTCTAGCTACTAACCTTGGATGGTCCTTGCATCAATTAGATGTAAAGAATGTCTTCTTAAATGACTTCTTAAATGACTATCTAAATGAGGAGGTTTTCATGGAGCCTCCACCTGGTTTTGAAAATCTGGTTGGTAAAGGAAATGTGTGTCGATTATGTTGATTGTGTATATTGATGATATCATCTTAACAGGGGATGATAACAGTGAAATAAATAAACTTAAGAGTTTGTTGGCCCATGAGTTTGAAGTTAAAGATTTAGGGGAGGCAAAATATTTCCTTAGCATGGAAATTGCAAGGTCAGAACAGGGGATTTCAGTTTGTCAAAAAAAGTATGCGCTAGACCTTTAGGAGAAATAGGTATGCTTGGATGTAGAACTGTTGAGGCTCCTATGGAACCTAATCTAAAATTAGAAACAACTACACCTGAAGAAATGGTGGATAAGGAGCAGTATCTGAAGCTGGTAGGTAAACTAATTTACCTAGCTTACACATGACCTGACATCACTTTTGCTGTTGATGTTGTGAGTCAATTCATGCACTCGCTAGGATAGAAACACTATGAAGTGGTGATGAGGATTCTGAGGTACCTAAAGGGGACACCTGGTAAAGGTTTGGTTTTTGCTAACAATAGCCATTTTCAGGTTGAAATATATACAGATGTAGATTGGGCAGAGGATATAACAGGCCAGAGACCAACATCTGGATATTGTTCTTTTGTATGTGGGAACCTAGTCACATGGCGCAACAAGAAACAAAACGTAGTGGCAAGAAGCTACGCTGAAGCAGAATATAAAGCAGCAGCTCTAGGCATTTGTGAAGGACTTTGGATAAGAAGAATCTTGGAAGACTTTAATATCAAGTCAATCTCTCCAATAAAGCTATACTGCGACAACAAATCTGCGATCGCAATAGCTTACAATCCAGTCCTACATGATAGGACTAAACATGTGGAAATTGACAAGCATTTTATTAAAGAAAAAATTGACCAAGGTCAGGTATGCATGCCCTATCTATCCACTACAGAACAGATAGCTAACATCCTCACAAAGAGCCTTCCTAGAAGACAGTTTGATGACCTAATGTCCAAGCTGGCAATGAAAGAAATCTTCAAACCAGCTTGAAGGGAAGTGTTGGAAACTATGTTGACCAAATCACATGATTCTAGGAAAGAGACATTTTAGGAATTCACTTCCTAATTTAGTATTTCCATGAATAAAAATAGATTAGCTTAATTTGTGTAATTAGCCTATTATATTCCTAGAAGTTAGGTGTATATTTTTCTATTTAAACAAGGATGTAAAACCTAGAATACACACAATACAATTTGATCATTCTTCCTTTAACGTTTTCAATTCTTCTGCCCACCTTACTGCATGAACAGTGTAATCAAACTCTTTTGTGATTTGGAATGGCTGTTAACAGCATTAGGGTTATAACTGGGATGCTTGAAGTTCTCTTAAAAGGAGACATTAAAGTAATAAAACCTTTTTTAGCCATAGGATTAGCTTCAAACTGCCCTCCATTGGATGTGGATCTCAGACTTTAACATGTCAAATTTATACTAATGTGTATCCTTCACATATGTATGTACTGTTTGGTAGATTTTAAATAGACAACTTGTTATTTTATTTTTATTATGTTGTGAGGAGCGCGCTGTAGTTGGATTTATTTTTTAGTTTAATCATGTCAGGAAAGAAGGTTTGCAGTCCTAGTATCTTCACTTCTATCAAGCCAAACCAAGGACAACGTTACTCATGGTATGTTTATATACATTTTATTTATCATTATTTCTTTCTTTGCTGAAACTTATTTTTTTACAGCAAGTTTTTTCTTTTTTTGGCCCAGAATTTGTATTTTTATGGTATAAAAGCAGTAACAATAAACTGTGTTGGCTCCTTCAAAAACAAAATAATAATAATCTGTGATGGCAGCATCTGGTGTTTCATGCAAATGGAGGATGTCAATACTTCTTTTAGTCTGAAATAATACCTTTTTCTTTGATAAAAATAAGAAAACAGAAGAGAAAAAGTACATAGATTTGGAAATGGGTGTTCTTACATACCACTTAAACTGGATTTAACAGGAAGTTGCATCTTTAAATTGGGAAACATTTAATGCTTGTGTGTACACAAGTTAGCTTTTAAGAGAGGTCAGTGTGTAAATGAGCCTAGGCAATCAAGCTTTGAATTTATCAATTTTATTGAACTAGAAGGTGCCTTGTGTCGTGTGCATAATCTTGGAAATAAATGATGTTATCCATGCTCAATCTCGGTCCAGTGTTAAGAAAGACTTGACATTTACTTGAACAGGCACTCTAAGAATAACCCTCAAAATAATGAATAAGCATACACCTGAATCTCCTGTGTCTATGGTTTGGGAAACATCTGGTTGCAAGATGTAGAGTTTCAGAGTTGTAGACAAACATTGCAAGTGCATCCTAAATTATATATCTAAGTTTTAATTCACGTTGTCATACTCGTGTTCCTCATAACAGTCCTCTTGAAATCGCAGGAGCAATAGAGCGACTCCAACAAAATGATCTGCTTACTGCAGATGCCATTGACAAAGCTGATGAAGCAACTATCAAGGATTTGATTTACCCGGTATGTTTTCTCAGGAGCCAATTTAAAGGAGGCTGTAAAAGCTTTCCCTGTCTAATTCATGTCAGACGTGGTGGTCATTTGGTAGGGATTATCTACAGGCTCAAAGTGTGGTTTTTACTGCCCAAACCAAAGTTCTTCTAAATTTTTCTTGTGTTGTTTGGCTGCAAGTTCAATAGAGCTTTAGGGATTATACAGAGAGACGCTAAAATATTTGGCTTCTCCAAGTAACTCCTTTTTAACTTTTTTAATCTCACTACCCCTTCCATTACAAGACCCTTATTAATCCTTTTTAGTAAATTAATGATATAAAAGTATTTCAAAATTAGGCAACCAAATACCCTATTGTTTCAAAAGAGCTTTTCTAATTGACAACTAAATCACAAATAGATTTCACCAAAAGCTGTCCTTATAATGCTCTATTTCTATCTATTTTCAAAAGCCCTTATTTAGTGATATCAAATAGACCCTCGGTGAGAAAGCTGGAGGATCAATATTGTGTAGTAAGCAATTGATATTTCATTAACTTTAATGTTGTTATGCCAATTTTAAAATTTTGAAGTTCGTGAAATTATGTTGCTTATCCCTTTGAACAGGTTGGATTTTATACAAGGAAGGCTAGTAATCTGAAGAAAATTGCCAAAATTTGTCTCATGAAGTGTGATGGTGACATACCTAGCTCATTGGAGGAGTTGCTCTTACTGCCAGGGATAGGTCCTAAGATGGCTCATTTGGTAGGATTATTTGTATTACTTAAATCATAAGAATATCAACTAAGTTTCTCTAAGTCCTTCTGTTTTGGTGCTTTAGGTCATGAATGTTGGATGGAACAATGTTCAAGGAATATGTGTAGATACCCATGTGCACCGAATATGCAATCGGCTTGAATGGGTCTCTAAGCGAGGTGGAAAACAGGTAACTCACATCATCATGCTACATATTGCCTAAGCCAGGTTTTTCTACTAAATTTTTTCGTTGAAAATATTGATCACCACTTTGAAAACTCGCCAACACACTTCCGTATTAAGCTGTATCAAATTGAAATTAACATGTAGTCCAACAGATGTGCCCTCTAATTGTAGACT
The DNA here is from genome assembly GCA_021234005.1 of Nephelium lappaceum. Classification (NCBI taxonomy): domain Eukaryota; kingdom Viridiplantae; phylum Streptophyta; class Magnoliopsida; order Sapindales; family Sapindaceae; genus Nephelium; species Nephelium lappaceum. The sequence goes on along the minus strand of CM038006.1, from coordinate 14,670,413 downwards.
ATATTTTATCAGATTCTTCCAGAGTTAGCATTACTCTGTTGGTTGTGGTTTCTAGTGATCAACATAATTGAGTTTTTAACTTTCAGAAGGGATAGATCTTGATGTTTTAATTACTTATTAATTATTATTATAAAGTATTTTTCCTTTTATTTTATTTGTAGTTATCTGCCTTGCCTTACATCACTCACTGGTTTATGTATTTCATTGATATATTCTGCAAGTGGCACTGCTCAACCTCAAGTTTTACTTTTTTCCAGAAAACCTCGACTCCAGAGGAAACAAGAGAGGCATTGCAACTTTGGCTTCCAAAGGAAGAATGGGTTCCCATTAACCCTCTTTTGGTAATTGGAGTTAATTGATCTACATAGTGGATATACTTGTCCTATCAGATATATGATTTAATATACAACGATTAAAACTCACATACCAATGCATGCACTCTTGTGCACACACATGCAACACAAATATAATTATTAATTTATTATAGATGATGCATTTGACTGTTGATGCCTTTGTTTGCACATTATATTGCACAATAAAGTCAGATTTTCATCTTTTTGAGTAAGTGTGAAACAATCTTTAACTGATAATAAAATGTTGTAACCCATGAGTAGGGATGGCAAAAAATCCGATCCGATCTAAATCCACCCAAACCCGATCTATTCGAAATGGGTTTAGGGTAGAAAGTAGCGACCCATTTGGGGCATGTGTTAGGTTTGGGGTAATCTTCAAAAATTTTGAATCGGGTTTGGGGCAAAACAATCCGACCCAGTAACTCAATCTATATATAAACATAAAAAATCCTAAATCTATAACTGTATATTAAAAGAACTTATTACATGTCCAAATCTTTCACTCTTAATTGTCAGAATTTTTATATGAATTTAGAATTTTTTTAGAAAGATCATAGGTATCATAATCAATTTGTCTCTTTTTTTTTTTATTTGTATATTAGTTTTTTAATATTAATTATATTATTAATTAAAAACTAAATCGGGTCAACCGATTGGATTCGGGGCAAGTCCTTCAGATCAGGTTTGGGTTTAGGGCGAAAAGTAGCGATCCGTTTAGGGCACCTTTCAAAAATTTTGGATTGGGTTTGATAAAAGTCAAACCCAAATTGATCCATTGCGACCCCTACCTATGAGTGGATAGTAAGAATGATTGGATCTTGGGATTACTCCCTCAAAGTCTAAGGTTCAAACCCTCATGAGCATCTACATGGCCAAAGACTATAGTTTATTGCTTCTCAAAGATTGTAGAGTTTAACGAGAGCTCCAGTTTCAAACTCAAATTCACTGAGCAATTTCGAGGGATTTCTGGATTATCAAAATAAAAAATAAAAAAATAAAAAATGAAAAAGATAATACAATATTGTAGCTATTCTTGAAAGTAAAGCTGTCCAGTAATCTTTACAACAGTCCATAATGTAGAAAATTAGCTATGAGCTCTTTTTCATCATCTCATAAGTTTTTGTTTCATTGAGTGTTTAATCACTGCATATCCATAACACAAACCAAAGGACGTCTCACAATAAATTCAACTGATCGATTAGGATTTGCACATGTATAGGTGGGATTCGGACAGACAATTTGTACTCCTCTCAGGCCTCGCTGTGGAATGTGCAGCGTTAGTGAGCTCTGCCCTTCTGCATTCAAGGAGACTTCCAGCCCCTCATCTAAATCAAAGAAATCTGCTCCCAGGTAGCATTTTGGCTTGAATTACTTTCTTTTTTAAAAAAAAAAGGAGCTTGAATTACTTATTATAGGTAGAATTAGCTTGTCATCTTGTGCCCTCCCATTTTGCCTTTCATGTGTTTTAGTTGGATAACACAATTTGTTTATTGTGGTCCCTTTTAAGTTGCATCATGGGTAGGGTTTATGTGCTTCGTTTTTGTAAAGATGGCTTGTGCAAAAGTAGTTTTAAGTTACTTAAACTAAACCAGCGTTGTATTATATAATTAGAAGATCAAATTTGATATTATGAAATTCTTGATTAATATTTGTAATGATGTGGGTGTTAGCTTGACAAACAGCTTCGCTTCTGTTCGTTGAAAAGTTAATTTTGTTGAATCTCCTACAGTCCTACTTGTCTACTTGTGCATTGTGTAAAAAACTAGCACTGATCATAGCAAAATAGACAAACTCTTTCAATGATTGAAAACACTTTCAAAATTGAAAAAGCTCTATAGACTATACATCCATTTTCAGTGCATGAAGTCTGAAAATATAAAACACAAAAGGAGTTGCTTCCCCTCACTCATCAGTCAACTGCAACTTAAATTAAGTGAATGGATTGGTCAGAAGGAGACTAAAGCTCTTTTACAATTAAAACAACATATGTAGCGGGGGCATAGAAGGAACCTCATCAGTGTCGATCTCCCCTGGCTGGAACCAACCACCCCTTATCTACCATTTCATTCAAATAGCCATCGGAAGTTTGCTCTTGCGCCACGTCCAATAATTGGCTCTCATTAAGTCAACTTGCTGCAAAACTTGACAGATTGCCTTTCCCAAGTCAGAATCTAACGGTGCTGAGCAGTCCTCAATCCTCAGAGCACCTATGGCTTCTCTTAACTCTTCACTTGGCCTCAAACCATTGCATAGAAGATCCAAAAGCATGCTCAGAGAAAATACATAGTTGCTTTTGGTACTCAAGACCTTCACACATACTGAAGAGACTCTGGGATCATTAATCCATGACTGAATGTCGTCTTTGTAAAGACCTCGTAGGTATCTCCACGGGCTCTCATTCTCAGGCTTTGCCATAATAGCTTCAACAGTGTAACTAACTTCAGAGTCTCTCATGGCTTTTAGGCCTCCATGGAAGGGAGATCTAGTTACAACAAAGTATCTCTGTTCCAGAAAAATATAAAAATATTTGTGAAAAGAAAATAATCAAGATGAGATAGAACACTCCAGTGACGTAATCTTAAAGGTGGCAACTGAGTTCCAACCACATAGATTTATTCAGAAAACAAAGGAAACCAATGAAGGATTTTAGAAAAAACCGAACATTAAAATGCCCAAGAAAGCCAAGAACCAATGATGGTGATAGAAAATTAGTGTACGTTTAATACAGCTTATCTACTAGTCAAAAGTACTTTTCTAATCACCAAAACTCTTTCTGATTTTCTTTTTATGTTGATTGATTGTCATCCTAGTAGAGCTTTTGGACAACTTAAAAAGCTCAAATACATCTACTCGAAGAAGCCGATACCAACTCTACATGCATGTCATGTAGAACATTTAATTCATACCTGATTCCACGCAGAATTATTAAATATATCCTCTTCAAGGAGCTTTCGGCAGTAGTCAAGTTCATCTTCCCAACCTCCTAATTCCTGAAGCACCCACTGCAAAAAAAAATCTACTTTCTAACCACAATTTCCACTCAAAATTCAAGACATGTTAAATCCCATGGTGTTCAAAGTATTATTTAATCAGCAAAAGAAAATAAACAAATCGAGAGCAGTGCTCAAAGTATTTATACAAGAGGATTTTATCATATATTTTATGTAGCATGAATGACAGGATGGTGCCAAACCTGCCTATGAGACCAGGCATGGTAGTTCTTTGCATCAAGGGAGAATATCTTCTTGGTGAACTCAAGTTCCTTGACTGCAGCATCAGTTCCCAATTTCCCAGCAACCCACCGTCTGTGATGCCTGAGAAGCATTTGTTGTTAATAATAAAGTGCTTCCAGGTGTAATAAAGACAAATTGATAACTCAAAGAACTTGGCAGCTAGAAAGTTGGCCAAAAAGAATTGATTTGACAACTTGACTTAAAACTATAACAAGACTGCACAACAACACAATTACACAAAACTGCTATCATCCAAAAAAAAGTCCAATGCTTCTAGGAAGATAAGACATGCTAGCAAATGAATCTAGAGTTTGGAAGATGACAGATGCAAGCTTAAAAGCTTGATTATGCAAAGTTCAATGCCATTTTTATCAACAAATTTTCTGATTGTTCAACTTCTTAGGCCAACAAGTATCATTATTGTAAATATACAGCCTATACAGTATATTAAAAAAGCAATTATAAAGTTAGATCATATATATGAGCTGGAAATTAAATCAGTTGATCAGAACAAGTCCAGCCTTCCTTTACAGTACCTCGTGGATAGATGCAGAGTTAAGGATTAATAAAATACATTATCTGAACTCGGTTTCTCTTAATAATTGCGACTGAAATCTTAGAACGATTTATTTTCATCTTATTAGAGCAGTATTTCCTACATCAAGTAGTAGACAAGCATCTACTTCAACCCATCCATGTTCTAATTTGATTTTTCATTTTTATAATTTTTTAAACAAAATAAACTGCTAGTAAACTAACCTACCCAACCCCCAACCACTGAGGACAACAGGTCAAGAATAGCTTCAACGAGAGTTAGATTTATAACGAGCTCTAGTGATTTCATTAACATGCAGCACCATCAGATTCAAAACTCCTAATTCATCATGAAAAGAATTTCTTTCTTTGATCATTATTCTTCACTCTTAATAATCAACTTGAAATTAGGGAGACAAAGTGTTAACACTCAAGTCCGCCAGATTGATATCGTCCATTTCAAGCTTCATGTGAGCATTTTTACCCAAAAGCTGTAGATACATTTATTTAGTTAAATGAACCCAATACTAAAAACAATAGTTCATGACCTCATTCACTTTCTTCAAAGCTTTGCTAATACCGTCAGAAGTTGTATACTTGAAATATATTTTGGCTTGAGTATTGGTTTGTAGGAAGCCCTCAAAATTATATCAAGACACTCTCACTATACACAAGCCATAAATATGTTTACATCTGCAAGTAAGAAATCAAAGCCCTAATCAAACAATCATAAATGGCTTTTGCTAACTTACTGATTAGATAAAATTATCCATCAATAACAACCCTTGGATTGGTTATAAAAATGTAAAGAATATCAAAGAGTTATTATTGATGGGTAACCTTACCTGATTAGTAAGGTAGCCCTCTAACCTACGTTTCCATGTCTTCTCTAATGATTACAAAATTCGTCTCGATTTCAAATTAATTACTTTGGCTTATGATGGAGTGGATGTAAAGAGTAACATTGCTCTTTTAACAAGACAATAAAGCCCTTTTACGTAAGAGTACATCACCATTTAAGGAAATAAAAAATTACATTAGAAAATGGACGTGGTTAGAATTTATTGGGTGGCTCTATTATTAAGCATTGTTTTTATAACTAGAAGTGGAAAGCAAATGCAATAATAGTAAGGCTGACCATATCTGATAATTTTTGGAGTTGGGCGTGGCAATCTGTTCGACGAAATCCAGTTCTTGATACAAGTCAGAGTGAAGCGCGTCGAGTATTTGTCGCCTGAAATGCCACACCTGGAAAAGACCAAAAAGCCCTCGGGTGCATTTCGTGAGACAAAGAGAAAGAGAAACCCTAACGAATGAAAAAGAGAAATTGAGAGAGAGAATGGATGAATCACAGTGTAGTTGCCGGGGTTGCAGAGGATGGCTTGGTGAGTGAGACGGAGGGCGCGAGGAGAGCGCTCGTCGGCTCGATAGACGGCTCGGAAGTAGTCCATTGTTTCTCTGAAGTCTTGCCTGTAGGCGATGGGGACGACGGGGTCCGGCCCGTCGTCTTGCGGGAGAGGAATCACGTCCGACCACTCCGGTCTCCGGCTAAGAGGCAGCGTTTCTTCTTCATTTGAATCCATTTCTCCTCCTCCTCTGTTTCTCTCCACTCTATGATCTCTTTCTCATCAAACAAAACAAAGGATAATTCTATCACTCGCCGTTGTCAATGGGCCGGATCCGAGCGGTTCAGGAATTGCAGACCCGACCCGAAATACTGCCAGCACACCCGCCCCATTTCTGTATCAGGTTTTAGAAATCAAAACAAACCGGTTTCTTCGATTGAACCCGCCCCATTTAGGGTAGGATGCGGAGTAGGGGTGAGCAAAAAAACCGGACCGAACCAAACCGGTCCGGATCGAATCGAACCGAACCGAACCGAAAAATCGATTTTTTTTTCGATTTTTCTGTTCGATTCGGTTGTAATTTTAAAAAACCGAAAATTTTCTGTTCGGTTCGGTTTTGACTCAAAAAAACCGAACCGAATCAAAAACAAAAAAAAAAAATTCAATAATACATTTTTTTATTATGAATTAATAGTTTTTGTTTTATTTTTGTTTTAACTTGAAGTTGAAAGAATGTTTTAGGTGTTGTTTTGAAAATGTTTTAGGCTCATTTTTTACCTATTTTATCCTATGTTTCAATTAGGTGTTGTTTTGAAAATGTTATAGGTGTTGTTTTGAATTGTTTTTAGTTTTGTCAATTGTTTTTTATGTTCAAGACTGTTACTTTTGAACTAAGAGTTGTTACTTTTGAATTATTTGAATTGCAATTTATATAACATACCAGGCCTAAAACCAAACGGAGGCTCAAAATTACAAGCTCAAAACCGAATGAATCGAACCGAACCGAATGAAATCGATTCGGTTCAGTTCGGTCATGTGATTTATTCGGTTCGGTTCGATTCAAAAAAATAAAAAACCAAAAAAAAAATCGAACCGAACCGAACCGTACCCACCCCTAATGGGGGGTGGGTGTCCCTATGGGTTTCGATTTTCTTTTTTTTCTTTTTTTTTCTTGTTTTTTTTAAGAAAAAAGGAAAGGTTTCAATAGTGTTTTTTTTTTTACTGCCCCTATCAATCCCCACTGTATTTTAGATGACAAATTGCACTAACTCGACTTACTATTACTTATGATTGCACGTAGGTTACATCTTTTATGTTAATTACACAAAATATTCTCTCTTTTTTTTTTAAAACATTTACACTTTACGGGTTAGAGAACTATCATAATACTTAAACCTTACAGGTTGAAGGATTGTCGGAGATTGTATTGGGTGAAAACTACAACAAAATGAAAAAAGACCTAACATTTAACCCAATAGGAAGGAAGATATAAATTATAGCCCGACCTAACAGGCCTCATTGACCAGCTGCACAAAGCTTGACTCAACAAGCCTGTCAACCAGATGGAAACTACAAACCGTCGTATCCCATGTTTGCACAAAAGAATGGGAAGAAGTGGAATTCAACTAAAGCATGCACTCCTATTTCGTGTGCATAAAGGCACACACTAAAGGTAGTGGGCGACGGGCAGACTTGAGGAGGAAGGTTGGAAGCTTATAAATAGCAAGCTTCATTCTTGTTTAAAGATACATAGAAAAACCATACAAAAACTTGACAAAATCATTCCAGCCTAGAGTGTAAGCCTTCGAATTGGATTTTACGGATTTCCTAGATATAGTCCCCTAAATAATTATTGGAGACCCTAAATGATTTATGGATACGCTTAAAGTCATAGAGGACTTATAGAGATTGAATTAAACTCGATTGGAGACTAAACGGAAGGATAAAATAGTGAATGAAATTGAATAATTTTTCAAGAGAAAAAGGGATTAAATTGAAGATAGAATTTAATAATCGTGGCCATAGTAAGATTAAGCTAAAATCTAAGGGAGGAGAATGGAATTGTCTTTGGGCGTAAGTGGAATTAATGAGAATTGTGGGGAGGAAAATAGAAGCCAAGAAGTATAGTTGACTTTTTAAAATAAAAACAGAACCAGCACCTCTCTCGAAGAAGAAGAAAGAAAGAAGAAGAAGGAAGAAAGAAGAAGAAAGAAAGAAGAGAAGAAAGAAGAAGAAGAAGAGAAGAAGAAGAAGGACCCGCTGCCGTCGCCGACGCCGACCGAGCTCGCCGACCAGTCAACTCGACGCCGTGAAGCTCGCCGAACCAGCTGCACCTTGCTGCACGCAGAACCGAGCAGATTGAAGACGAAACTCGACGCTGCGCACGAAATCAGACCAGATCCGGGCAGAGCTGACAGCGACGACGTGGAGGAGCTGCTGAAGCACACGATATGCAATGAACCCAGCTCGAAACCCGCGTGAATAGGCAGCAGATCGGCGACGGAGACAGTGCAGAACGGCAGCGAAAAAACAGCTGCAAATCGCGGCGAACTGAGAGGGAAAGAGAGAGAGGAAGAGAGGAGGAAGAAGAGAGGAAAAATCCAGCCCAGATCTGCTATAAAACTAGTCCAAAATCAGCTCGAAAATCATTCTCAAAGCGTAGTCAACGCGAAAGAAAAGAGGTGAGTTATTTAAGTTTGAAATTGATGATTTCGTTGGTGATTTAAGTTGATTCGAAATGGATCTCGTTATGATTTGTTTGTTGGTTGTTTTTTGAGTGAAAACGAGTTGAAAATAAGTGGATTTAAGCCTATTGGGAGTTTAGAAACCAAAGATTCAAAGAGAATCCAAATCGCGCAATAAACTAGTTTAAAGGGCAATTCGTAAATTGACCCTTATGGCATCCGTTGAGTATTCGGACGACCCTAATGAGTTTAATTAAGAGTATTGAAACTATTAAAAGCAAAAGATTAAGATTAGAAACTAAAATGGAGAGTTGCGCGTAAAAAAGGGTCATATAGGGACGATTGTGTAATTTCAAGTTTCCAGAGATTTACGCGAATGTAATATGTTATGTAGGTGACGAGGACGCTCGTGGATCGAGACGAGAAGATTAGGGGCTCCGCACACGCTATTTTCAGTCAACAGTTTTGTGAGTGAGTTTTATTTAAAGATTTTAAAAGTATTTCAAATTATCAATTTGATTGATAGTAATTGCTTGAGTTTATTTTAACGCATTGATATATGCATGAGCATGAAATGAGAATGTGATTTTATATGCATAAATATACATAAGTTGTTGCAATGAGATTTCAGAAACTAAGTTTTCAAGTTTGAATTGAGAAAATCAGTTTTAGTGCTTAATGCACTCAGAAATGAGTTTTAGTGCTTATGGCACTCAGAAATCAGATTTTAGTGCTTTACGCACTCAGAAAAGAGAATTGTGCTTTTGCACCAGAAAGTTAAAGTAGAAAAGAGGAAAGTGTTTTCAAAACCAGAAAGTATCCCCTCAGGGATTTTCAGAGATTACAGAGCAGTTTAGACCCGATCGGTCTATCCCACTTCAGTTGGCACAGTCCTGGGGAGGGATAAGTCACTAACCAGGGGGAAAAGTGTCAGAGTCTGTCAGTTGAGTCGCCATTACTGATGTGGGGTAGTGTTTCGTGAGCTATGGTTAGCGCTGAGAAATTCGCACATGGCCACGAGATGTCTCAGAGTAGGGAGCTATGGTTAGCGCTGAGAAATTCCGCACATAGCCGCGAGATGTCTCAAGAGTTGACGAGCTATGGTTAGCGCTGAGAAATTCCGCACATAGCCGTTAGATTCGAGAGACCCCAGATTTAGGATACTATGGTAATTTTGAAAGATATCGAGAAACAACTTTTAAAAGAAAAGCTTATTTGAGATAAAAGATATTTTACAATTGCTATTAAAGTATTATGATGTACAGTTGCAAGTTTTGTATTTGAATACGTGCATGTGCTCATATATGAATTCTCTTATTTAAGTTGATATTTCAGAGATTTAAGTTTGAAATGCTTTAGAAACAAAGAGTAGTTTTTAAATGTTTTTAGAAGAGGAAGTTTTGAAAACCAGACTTTCAAAGAAGATAAATTATCACTCACTGAGCTTCTAGCTCATTATTTTCTGTTTTATATAAAAACCTCCTCAGGTACTCTCAGCAGGTAGCCGATCAGTAGCATTACCTCCAGCGGGTGAGCCAGCGCGACACGACATCATTTGAGTAGTTCATTTTGTTTCATCAGTTAGATTTTCATGTAAATATCTTTTGAAATGTATAAGTAATTTGAAAGTTGTAATTATTTGTTTATAACTGTTTTTAAACTGCTTTTGATTAAATGCGGTTTATTAAATGTCATTTGAATTTTCATAAGTTGATTTAGAAATCAAATGCATGATTGAGGCCTACGGGCAACCAGAAGTTGGGTTGGTGATAAATTTTAGTCGAAGTGTTGTTTTTCTATAAACAGGTTTTCTGGAACGTTAAAAATACAGCTGTTATGCTGCCGAAATTTTTAATGAAAAATGAGTTTCGAAAAATGAATTTAAAATTAAAATTTAAAATTTTCCTGCGCGTTTTCTATTTTCAAAGAAAACCCAACCCAACAATGTTTCAGAAAGTATGAAAGAGTTTAGGGTTCGCTCCACGGGTTTCGCTTAGCCCGACGAGTCGGGTCTGGGAGGGATCCAGTTGGGGTGCCCGGCGTGACCGACCGGATCAAGGTTATAAGGTATCCGGGTTGGGTCGCGTCATAGAGGATCAATTATTTTCATCATTTCACTGATTTGCCTTTGTTAATCTTCCATTTGATTATTTTCTCATTGTCCTCTGGCTCTTTTGCAAGCTGTTAGTGCCTTCCAAAACCTAATTGCTGAATTAGGGACTATAATTCTACCTGTTACAGAGCTCTACTAAGATAGATCATTGATAATGCCCTCGGATGACTACTCCCACAATCAGGAGATATAACAACTCTTATCACTATGAGAACACTCTCCACACATTGTATTTAATTAAACAAGGCTGTGACTAGAAACCTTGGCCTCTTAGGTAAAATGAGTTACTCATCCAATCATATTAAAGAGTAGTGTGTATGTTAGGTTGTATGGTCTTGGATCGGGTCCACCTAAGATGACCTAAACCCAAACCCAGAACCAAGATCCAATAAAGAATGGATCATGATCATTAACTGTCATTGACAATTTAGTAAGTTTTTTAAATAACTGCATGATGTAGTTACTCTCCCAATAAGAGCTTCAGTTAATTGCTGGAATCAAAACGAAATGAAAACCTGTAGAAAATAAAACAAAATCCCAAAAATATAGAAAAACAGAACAGAGAAAGAATAGAGAAGAGAGATAAGGCATTTACCATTTATGAAGTGTGGTTTCCTTCCCATTTGGTGATCGAGATCCGACTACTGGTTGAACAACGCGAATTTGAGCATCTTCCACTGCATTCTAGGTTTCATTTACTGGTTTATACATTCTGTTATTTTTGTTTTGGTTACTGTTATGTCAAGAAATAATTTACATTGGTATCATAGCATAATTGTGTTGTTTTGCTGGTAGGATGTATATAAATGACCATGAAACTTACTTTATATGTTAAGTTTAAGGCATTAGAATGTGTTTTTTGTAAACAATGGTACATGTCTTGAAATGCACGAAATCTGTTCACAGAATTTTATATCATTTTAAAATCATTTTTCTGAGCAAAAAAATTGGATCACTGGATAGGGCTTGAAAAAACTTTCTAACTACATATCATATGAGTGATTTGGATGAGAAACGAGTAAATAAAACGATTTTAAAGTTTCAGAACTAAAACTAAATTTCTGGAAACGTATTCAAAATGTTGAATATAATGAATAGTGTCAGAGACACATGTCGACCAGGGGAAAGGACGCGTCATAAAGGTACGTGTCATTTTCTGATAGAGCCACATTGAGCACATATTAACCAATCAAAATCTGCCACGTGTAAGATGTGGCGCCATATGATCCGGTCATGGGTTGAAAAATGTGGCTGAATCTCCCTGGTAATGACATGTGTATCAATGTGGCACCATCACGTGAAGCCACGTGTCACCATAATTGACGAACCAGATTATGCCACAAAAATGATATGTGGCAACATCTAGATGGGACACGTGTCCTAAACGTGTGGCTACACCAAAGCCAGCCGCGTGTTGCGCCGAGGAAGATGTAGCGCCCCCATGTGTTGCACACGCGATCGGCGTGCTACGACTACTGGCGCGTGACCACGACGGTCGCCAACGCGTGAAGTCCACCCGCTGCCGCCGGCAATCAGAAAAAAAAATTTGGAAAAAAGATTTTTTTTTTTCTTTCTTTCTTTTCTTTTCTCTTTTTCTCTCATTAACAATTAATTTAATAACATTTAAACATTGTATTTGGTTTAAATACTAAATTGTTTAATATGTTAAATATAATAAATTGTTTTGTAGATAGTCTATCGTGTTATTCTTATTTTACTGATTATGATGAAAAAATCGAGGAAGTCATTGAGATAGTTGAGAGTCCTGACATCATCGATATTCCTGATGATCCGACTGATGTGATAGTCATTTCAGATGATGATGAGGGCGTTGAGCCTTCAAATTATGTGTCTTTTGACTATCCAACTGATGTTATAGTCATTTCAGATGACGAGGAGGGAGTCGAGCCTCCGGATTATATGCCTTTTGATTATTCAGCTGATATTATAGTCATTTCAGATAACGAGGATGATATCGAGGTCATTGATATATCAGATGATGATATGGACATTGATGTCATGGATATCTGAGGATGAGATGGTTGAGGTTATAGACATCTCATCAGAAGAGAAGGATCCTGAGATGACGATTGATTTCGATCAGTACATGAGAGAGTATCATAAGGAGATTACTTCTCACCCCTTATATGCATGATTGATATGATTTTTTTAATTATCATGTTGTAAATAGTATTTACATTTACGTTGGTTATTTCATTTTATGTTTAGTATATGGATGATGCAATTTTATTTCTTTATTAGTTATGATACGTCGTTTTATCAATATTGGTTTTATTTAAATTGTTTTATATTATTATACATATGTGGGTGTCCTGTCTCTATTAAAAAATGAAATTAGGACTGCTTTGCATAAAACACTTATAAATATGGTTTAGCGAATAATTGAAATTGGATGATGACGAGTGGCTTGACTACTTTTTCGATTTTTCTCCAAAGATTCCTTTTTCATATTTATGAGTGTATAGTTGCTGCAATATTATAGTAAAATGAATAGTGGATGTGCTAGAATAGATATAGAAGGATATAGATTGCAAGTCTCTAAATAAAAATGAACATCATTTCAGGAAATGGCTTCAACTTCAAAGAATATCATTGTTGAACTGAACAAGGGTGAAAAACTGAATGGTAAAAATTATGATATTTAGCACCAAAAAATTCAGTACATTCTTGAGGAGCAGAATGCTCTTGAGACCCTAACAAACACTATGGTACCGCCTCAGTCAGATACATTTGCTTAATGCAGAAGAGACATAGAGGTCTATCACGCTTGGAAGAAGAAGAATAGCATAGCTCAGATTACGATCTTGAGCAACATGGATGATGACCTCATGTGCATATATGAAAAGTATGAGACTGCCTAGGACATATGGATAGCCCTAAAAGGCAAGTATGGTGGTACTTCAACCACTAAGCTAAGGAGGTTTACCATCAAGTTTGACACCTATAGAAAGTGCAAGAATCATACAATGTGGCAGCACCTTAGGGAAATGTCAAACATGATCCGTGAACTTAAAAATGTTGGGCATAATCTCATTGATGAGCAGTAGGTACAAGCCGTAATCCGATCTCTTCCCTCTAGCTGGGAGAATATGAAGATCAACATGACTCACAATAATAACATCAAAACATTTAATGATATTTCGCGTCATGTTGAGTTGGAATACGAGCGCTTAGAAGCGATTAAGGCTTCCGGTCAACTTTACATGACTGAATCCAGCAAGCGCAAATGCATAAGCTTTAAGCGCAAGGAGGCAAGAAGAAGTACTTCAAGAAAGGGAATGGTAATCCTAGTTTTAAGAAGAATGAGATCGGGAAGCGCAAGAAGGGAAAACGCGCTGGGGCTCGGAATGACAAAGCCAAAATGACCTGTTTCAACTATGACCAGTTGGGCCATTTTGCTCGTGAATGTTCTAAGTAAAAGAAGGAAAAGGTACAGTGTTACTCCAAAATATTTTATTATTACACTTACGTTTCTAGCTCAGTATTACTCACTGAATCTCGTCATCTATGGACTGTAGACTTAGGAGTAACCGATCATGTAGCTAGAAATTGATTAGCGTTTTTTGAGTATCATCGAATAAGTCAAGGATCAAGATATATATATATATATGTGGGGAACAACTCACGTGTTGAGGTAAAGGGTATTGGCACTTGCAAGCTTGTTTTGCATGGAGGTCAAGTACTCTTATCTCCATGATGTATTATTTGCTCCTGATATTTGAAGAAATTTGGTTTTTGTACCAGTACTTCTTAAATTAGGATTGTTTTAAATTTTCATTGTGATTGTATGGATATTGTTTGGATTCTGTTAAGATTGACACTGGATATTTATTAGATGGTTTTATTGTACTAAATACTGAGATGAACGATTATCATGATGATAATGGTTGTTTTTCGTTAATACTTCTTCTGACATTGCAAATGTCGATGTTAATACTTGGCATACTAGACTAGGGCATATTGAATGAATAGATTGGTCAAAGATGGATTTTTAGGTTCCCTTAATAAAATAGAAATGTCTATATGTGAAAATTGTCTAGTAGGAAAAACAACTAGAAAACCATTTGGAAAAAGAATTAGGGCTGAGAATCCATTATAATTAATTCATTCTGATATTTGTGGACCTATGAATATTAGAGCTAGAAATGGTGCTTCATACTTTATAACTTTTATAGATGATTACACTCGTTATGATCATGTTTATCTAATCTCTCATAAATCTGAAGTATTAGATTGTTTTAGATTATATCTAAACTTGGTGGAAAACCAGTTAGATAAAACTATTAAAGTCTTACGAACTAATCAAGAATGGGAATACCTCTCTGAACAATTTGAGACATTGTGTCAAGAGAAAGGTATTGATAGACAATTGACCATTCCTAGGACTCCGCAACAAAATGGTGTAATGGAAAGAATGAATAGAACTTTATTAGATATGGTAAGATCTATGATGGCACAAGCTAACCTTCCAATATCTTACTAGGGAGATGCATTTTTAACAGCTGTTTACATTCTAAATATGGTCCTTACTAAGTCAGTATCTTTCACACCCTATGAATTATGGACAGGTAGGAAACCTGATCTCATTCATATGCGACCTTAAAGGTGCGCAAGATATGTACATGACTTGTTCGGTAAATATGGAAAATTAGATGCAAGAGGAAAGAAATGTATCTTCATTAGATACTCTGAGTAATCGAAAGGATATGTATTCATAGGAGAAAACTCAGATGGAAGTATAACTGAATTTGAGTCACGTGATGTGAACTTCTTAGAGAATGAATTTCCTAGCAAGAGTGAAGTTGAAAAAGATTATCAATTCTACGAGTTGAATAAATTAGATGATGTTATATTTGAACACTCAACTAGGAAAAATAAAGAGTTACCTGAATACTCTATTCCTAGTGGGAGTGATAGAGCTATTGAGAGAGCTCCTTCATCAGTTCCCAGTGGGAGCATAGGGACTAATAAAATAGTACCCTTCAAATCTTTAATTCGTAGAAGCGACCATAAAGTTGTTCCTCGTCGTCGATTTGAGATTGAAGGGAAAACTTTTATGCTTGCTTCACATGATAGTGATGAGCCAAAGAATGTGAATGATGCTCTGAACTCATCTGCTAAAAAATTTTGGATTAAAGTCATGCAAGAAGAAATGGAGTTAAAAATATAACCACGTTTGGGACTTGGTTGATTTACCACCTAATCAAAAAGCCATTAGAAATAAGTAGGTTCTCTATATCAAGCATAAGGCAGATGACATAATAGAAAGGTATAAGACGAGATTAGTAGCAAAAGGATATACTCAACAAGAGGGTATAGATTATGAAGAAACCTTCTCTTCCATAGTAAGGTTTGCTTCCATCCGCTTTATATGAGCTATCGTCGCACACATGGATCTAGAATTATATTAAATGAATGCAAATACAACATTTCTCAATGGAGAACTGGAGGAAGAAATTTACTGGAACAGCCAACGAATTTCGTTTTAAAAGGTCAAGAGCGAAAGATTTGTAAGCTCAAAATATCTATTTATGGTCTAAAATAATCCTTTAGACAATGGTACCTTCGTTTCCATGAGACAGTAATGACCTATGGGTTCCAGATGACTGAAGATGACCATTGTGTGTATGTCAAATGGGTAAAAAACAAGTTCATAATTTTATCTTTATATGTGGATGATATTTTATTAACTAGAAATGATAAAGAGTTTATGATAAACATAAAGGAATAATTATGTTCAACTTTCGAGATGAAAGACATGAGAGAAGCTGCCTATATTTTAGGAGTTAAGATTAACAGAGATCATTCAAGGAGAATTCCGGCTTTATCACAAGAGTCTTACATTAAAAAGATTCTCGAACGATTTCATATGGCTGATTGTAAGCCTATAGATACTCCCATCTCGAAATGATAAACTCTTGGTCTTGAAATGTGCCCTAAAACTCCATAAAAGCGTGATAGAATGCAAAGAGTTCCTTACTCCAGTGCTATCGGTAGTCTCATGTACACTATGATGTGTACAAGATGATATCTACTATGTAGTTGGACTAGTTAATAGATATCAATCCAATCTTGGTCAAAAACATTGGATCGTTGTAAAAAGAATATTAGCATATCTAAAGGGCATTGCAGACTACTCTATGTTACCAAGGTAGTAACATGTGTTTGGTTGGATATATAGATATTGACTAGGGAGGTGACTTGGATGAACGAAAATCCACTTCAAGTTATGCATTTTTACTCAGTCAAGGGGCTATCTCTTGGAGTAGCAAGAAATAGTCATGTATTGCGATTTCACACATGGAAGTGAATTATAGCATGTTCAATAGCAATCCAAGAAGCAGTGTGGCTTAAGAGATATTTTTAGTGATCTGATTTTGGAAGCTGATGCAGAAAAGCCAATTACTATTTACTGTAATAGTAAGGCAGCTATGCGTTATACCAAAACTGCTAAATATCATAGTAAATCGAAGCATATAAAAACAAAATATAATTTTATTAGAGATATAGTGACAAAGAAAATGTAATCATCAAATGTAATCTACGCATGAAATGGTTGCAGACCCATTTACAAAAGCTGTGAAAGATATGTATTTATATCACATGCAAATCTTTAGGTCTGGTAGATTGTGATGTTGTAATTGTTACTTTGAATCTATATCCATTTAAGAACTAAATATGTTGAATTCATTAAATAATGCTAGAACATATTCATTTCACTTGAATTTATAAAGTATGTTGTTAGGTTGGAGACTGTATTCTTACACGTACAGTCCCCTTAATGGCTAGGATGGCAAGTCAAGAGTGAGACCCTATATATTTTAGAGAATAAACTGAAAGTTGTTCTCTCAAGACTTAGAATATATGAAATGTCACATTAGCCATTAGCCAAGATGAGGTTCAATACTAAATATCATAATTATGATAATCTGATTAAGCTAGATGTGAGTTCTGATAGTAGGCACCCTAAAAAGCGAGCTTTTAGAAACTCAAGTTAGGCGCTAGAAAAGCGTCTAGACTAAGATCTGTACAGTGAATCATCTAAATATAATAGGCATATCGCGTCCTTATTAAAGGACAAGATTCACTGTAACATTGTTTAATATCGCGTGTGCTTTATCGTGACCGACTTAGAAAATAAGTGAATTTATCCCCGATTCCTTATTGTCTAAGTTCCATTGAAGTTTGTAAAAACTTCTACCTATGTCCTTAATGACTGTTTACTTTGTCTCAAAGTAACAGTTCTGATATTTGTACCATTAGTTTGTTTTCTATAGTCATGATAATTCGACTTATGGGACACTTCTATGATGTCAGTCATTTTATTGACCGAGGGACGAAGTGAGACAGGAAGATTTAATAAATTTTAATTTTTCATATATTTACATGTCGACAAATTGTGATTTGAAATCATAATTGTAATTATATAAAGTATTAGATAATCAAGCATATTGTGTTAAAGGGATCGAATGTGCTTAAGCAAATAAAATTCTATTAAATCTAGGACATAATAATGAACAAATTTACGATCTCTTATATAGAAGTACAATTGAGATTTAAAAATTAAGTCTTATCACATATAACGTTGTTCATAGGTCACATAATGTATTTGCTTGTATGAATGTCTATAGTTCTTATTTAAAAGGGGTCACTAATGTTTTCTCTATTAGTTCTATTTGACTCATCTTGTGTGAATGGGAGATGTTGGGTTGTATAGTCTTGGGTGGGTCCACCAAGATGACCCAAATCCAAACCCAGAACCAAGATCCAATAAGAATGGATCATGATCATTAACTGCCATTGGCAGTTTTAGTAAGTTTTTATTAACTGCATGATGTAGTTACTCTCCCTATAAGAGCTTCAGTAATTGTTGGAATCAAAACGAAATGAAAACCTGTAGAAAAGAAAACAAAATCACAAAAATATAGAAAATAGAACAGAGAAAGAATAGAGAAGAGAGACAAGACATTTACCATTATGAAGTGTGGTTTCCTTCCCATTTGATGATCGAGATCCGACCACTGGTTGAACAACGCGAATTTGAGCATCTTCCACTACATTCCAAGTTTCATTTATTGGTTTATACATTATGCT
Source organism: Nephelium lappaceum (assembly GCA_021234005.1). Classification (NCBI taxonomy): domain Eukaryota; kingdom Viridiplantae; phylum Streptophyta; class Magnoliopsida; order Sapindales; family Sapindaceae; genus Nephelium; species Nephelium lappaceum. The sequence continues at coordinate 14,652,035 of CM038006.1, read as the reverse complement.
ATTTTTATTTTGTTACTGTTACTGTCAAGAAATAATTTACAATGTAACTACCCATTCTTTTCGTTGACCATTAGTATAAAGGGTAAATTTTTTTTTGTCCCTCTCTCAATCTAATGCATATTCTCACCTAACATGTACTTGGATAGAATTTGGGGATTAGATTCTCTGTCATCCTTTTATCTGTAAATCTTTAATCAAGATTGTGATATGTAACAAACATAAAAGTGAATGGCTCAGATCAAATTAATTTTCTTATCATAAACGACAATATTGACTTGTAATTGACAATATTTTTTCTGCAACCAAACTTGAAGTAGTTGCCCGCTATCCTATTCTATTGACTTGTAATTGACAATATTTCATTTTTGTCATTTTGAACTCCTTTCCCTATAATTCAAGCATGGAACCAAAAACTTGAAGTAATTGCCTGCCACCTGTTCAAACTATCTTCCCTATCATGCAAGCGCAAATCCCAACTCTGAAATAGTTTTCACAGTTTTCATTGCTCTATCCTAGCCTATTGACTTTAATATACAATATGTTTTACAACGTTTGAACCAACCGCTGATTCATAAAATATGTGTCCACCACTTGTTCAATCCAAGTCCAGAAACTAATAAAAAGCAATCTTACTCAAATATCATGGCATTGCTCATTCACAATTTCAATTCATTCAAGCACAAATTCTTGCTTGTGAACTCAAACTTGCTTGATTGCGAGCTCACTTCTTATCGTCTTGAAGTTGAAATAAATTGTTGAGTTTACATGAAAAGCTTGCACTAGGATGTTTATTATGAAGGAATTACCTTTCTCTTTTGTCGAGAAAGAAGGGTTAGGTTTCATTTGGTAAAGTTTCTTTAAGTAGATTTTTAAATGAGTGCCAAAAAGGGCATTTAAAAGATAGTAAAATAATCAAATCCATATATAATGTTTTATTTTTTTAATACAAAAATCACAGGATGTTAATGTTATATAATTTATACCACATTCTTACATTTGCATCGAATACATCACATTCTACCTAACCCGACTATTATTCGGTGAAGAATTTATTGATTGGATTGAGTTAAAAACTTTTCAACCCAAACTATGTTATGTTGGCAAATCTCCAACCCAATCCAAACCTAAAAACACTCACCCCTACCTTACACTATATAAAGGGGTCATTCGTCCAACAACCATTAAACTCTAGCAATAATTTTGCTAAAACACAAACTTTCCCCCTCCAAAATATCATAATCGTGGATGTAGATATCATTAAAAGGGTCGAGCTATGTTAAAAATTATCTCGTCTCCTATTTATTTTTCTTGCATCATTATCATTGTTTTCACTCTCACACTTGCATTCATTTATTCCTAATTCATATTCAATTCATATCGATTTGGCAGTTAACCGATTGTTTTTCGTCGATTAAGTATGAGATATAGTTACTTAATATAATAAAACAATATATGAAAATTGGACATAGTTATATCCACAGGTTGATAAATATTATTACATTTATATTATAACTAGATATTAATGATTAATAGATTTGTAGGACATATAAGAATACAAATGATTAAGCAACTACAATAGGCCTTAATCATTGATTTTGCAGTCAAAAGTGACCAAAAATAGATACTCACTTGTTCATTGATATATACATGTATGTTGTGTACATGTTTCTTTCTGTTATGTTCAGCATAACATCCAATTTTATCCAAAAAGGACTTTAAATATTAAGTACCATGTTAATTGTAAACAACTAACAGTTGTGAATATAAGTTTTAAAGGAATTATTTATAGATTCCAGTAGCATTACTATAGCGTACTAGAATGGAAAACTATCCTTTATAGATATCAAAACAAGTCATGAACATTTTTAATATTCCAAACTTTCAAAAACTTTTTGAAAGTATATATTTAATACTCATGATTTTTATAGAATCTTCAAAAATCTGTATTAAATATATTTAAATTTTTTAAATCTATAAAAACCTATGAAAATCTTTCAAAGACAAGATTAAATACACCCGTTATAAAGTTCATAAATTCTATAAAAACTATTAACTAAAAAGATTATCAAAGTCTTTTAAAATCATGATCGAAACACTCCCTTTTAATCAACTCATCTTGGTTGTCTCGACTATTGAGAATGTCAAATTAGTAATTTGAAGAATTTGGAGTGTCAAAAGGACATTTCGTCCTAATTACTAACAAACAAATATTTGAGTGACGTGAGGGCCGTTTGGTTACCGGGAAAAACACAAAACACAGACGAGAGAAAGTGGAGGAAAAATGACGGTAGCTGCAGGGATCGGATACGCGCTGCTAGCCTTGGGCCCTTCTCTCTCCCTCTTCGTCTCCGTCATTGCCAAGAAGCCCTTCCTCATCCTCACTGTCCTCTCCAGGTACTTGGATCACTTCGATTTCCACGTTTTATCTCCGTTTGTTGACTTTTAGGCAATGGAAAATGATAGTGTACGATACAATTGACACCTACCAATCGAGTTTATACGTGTGTTGTGTTGTGTTTTTCTTTTCTATTTTTTTTTATTATATTAAAAAAAATACCTAAATAATCTCTAGTTGTATCACGATTTGGTTGTGTAATTGTTACTTTATGAGAAGAATTAGAAGCAGAATCAATCGTTTTTCGGTTCTTTTCTTTTTTTTGATCTTGACATTTTAGCTACATTTCTAGGTTTCAATTGTTGATTTTTAGGGTTTTTGCAAGTCTGTTGTTGACTGCTACCAATTGAGCTGATACGTGGCGTGATTTGGTAGTTTCCGAATTGTTTTTCGGCTCTTATGAGTTCTTAATTGATGTGTGTGTATGTAATGTAGTACACTGTTATGGCTTATAAGTCTGATTGCGCTGTCGGGAGCGTGGAGGGCTTTTCTTCCTCTGAAGACTACCGCATGGTGGCCGTACGCTATACTTATCGTCACGTCTGTCGGTTTCCAAGAAGGCCTACGTGTTCTTTTCTGGAAAGCTTACAAGTGAGTGATTATCATCTATTTATTGTAAATTCAGTTTTTGTTATTTTCAAATGTAAAAGTTAGCCATGCTTTGGAAAAGCATGTTCTGTTTGGATCAGTAGTTGTAATTTCCACTGACAATGTGTATAATGCAATCATGATGAGGTGTTTAGACACGTGGATTTTTATGTGATATATTTGAAGTAGGAATTTAGATCTAGAAGTGTTTAGTTCTGCCGATTAAATTCGGAAATGGTAATTGAGAAAAGTTTAGAAGATTACTTGAAAAGGTCAAAAGGATAATCCTTTTTGAAAGAAAGAAAATAAGCGAAAAAAAAAGGTGAAGTAAGTATGTGAGCAAGAAAGCAATGCATATTGGAGATAATGGAAGCATATATAGTCAGGCCTTATTGACAGGGAAAATGCTACAAAATGCTGGCATTATAAGCTGATTTGCAAAACTCAGTAGTAAATTGTCTAATCCGGATGATAACTCCTTGTATAAGTAGGGATGTTAGTTAACTTTAACAGTGAAGTATTGGTATTAGCCAGTTTATTTGGTTAGGTTTGTTGTTATTTTTTAAGAGATTTGCATTTGAATCTCACTCGCATAAGGGTTTGGGGTTATATTGAATGTAATAAAAGAATTTAAAAAATAAGTAATAATCATAATGACTTGTGAAGCCTCTTAGCATCATGTTGAGACTTGGAGCCTGATATTCTGTTTGCTTCATAATTGACGATATTTCTATCATTATATAGACTGACTGGGGTGAATAAGTTTTATCCATATTTAGATTTTTTATAGTTATTGTTTTAAGTCAATTTTGTTGTGACCTGGCTTAATTAATTATCTGGCAATTATTTTTTTGAAGTAGAAAGTCATTTATTTTTTACATATGAGCTAGTCTTACTTCTGCCCTAAAGGTGTTATTTAAAAACTTTGAGGAGAATATTAGCAGTATATGAATATGTTGAATTGAGCAATGTACATAGTACTGTTTGATCCTCTTCAGCAGTTCTAAACACACTATCAAAGCAGTTTCTGTTTGTTTTTATTTACTTAGCCTCCTGACTTTGAAATAATCATACATTAAAGCAGTTTCATATATTGATTATCCTTTGAATCAAATGTTCATCCTTGAACTAAATGGAATTTTTTAAATTCCAGTCACTATGTAAAAACCAGGTTGTGTTAGATTATTAAATATACAACTAATGATATAATTTAGATTTTTAACATTGGCCTCTTTATTTGCTTATGAGTTGCTATATCTTCCACTGATATTCATGACAGAACTGCTATTTAATGTATTGTGTGATATGAGCTCGTTGGCATTGCATATTTGCAGCATTTGCCTAATTTGCATCTCACTATTGTTTTTGCTATATTTTTCAACTCTTTCCATTGCCTGAGTTGTTCAGCAATTTTGTTCTAGTCATGTTCTCTTGCAAGATACTGAACCCCAATTTTATTGAGTCTGTTGTCAGAGGATCCAGTGTCACATCCTCAACCATTTGGGTGGAATATACGTTCATTGGCTTTGCTTTCCTCTTTTAAACGAGTTGGATGCTGCAAAATAAACTCTGGTTTCTTGATTAGTAGTCTAGATTTTTTGCTTAAATTTTCTCCATTGTATTTTTTGCGTATAGACTATAACTATCTGAGATGGAACAGATGTCCTGATAAGAAAAGGTCCTCTTCTGCTAGGACCATTGGTAATTATGGTTATTTAAGTAGTACCTTGTTGTATTTGCAATTTGTGGACCATGAAGTATCTGTATAACTTGACACAGGTATGTTAGTTTTGATAACATCTGTCACTGTTGGATCATTGTAGGAGATTGGAAGACATATTAGATGCCTTTGCTGACAGAGTCTCAAAACCACGCCTATATCTCACTGATAAGATGCAAATTGCTCTAGGTGAGCTTTGAAGAGGCTATGAATTCATTTTTAGATAACCAAATTGTTAATTTTCTATGGCCGTTTTTGTGAATTAACGACATGATGTTTATCATAACTGTTATTATTTGACAGACAAATTTTAATTGTCACCCATATTTAACCATGAGTACCTGAATCAGTGATATTTGCGACTACCCTGCTTCTTGGGGTTTAGTCAAAATGATGGTACTAGCTGCCCTTGTTTATACCCCCTCACCTTGTAGTTGAAGAAGCTATTACTACATTTTAGCAAGCATGTTCATTTAGGGTGTGGTCATTTCCTAAAAATTTAATCTTATTCAACTTCTACATGTTGGGTTTCTCAAGAAGTAAAATTGTTAAATTCCTCAAAACATTTGATAAAAGGATTAATTTCTTCAATTACAAATTGTTATAGAAAACTTGCTAAGTCCTGCCTAGAAGGAAAAGATTTACCTTATGGTGTGATTTATTAAAATGCATCAATGTATTGGTTACGGTCATTCATTTAAGCTTTTGTCTGGCCATGATGTGTTTCTAATTTGAGTTATTGTGGTGTTCAACTACATAATGGAAAGTGGAAACATTTAGTTTATAATTCAGGCAGTTTAGATGAAGTTAAATTAAAGTTAGGAACTTTGCCATTTCTCTGTAATAAACATGTAACTTATCATATTTAATTCTGCTCTTGTTTTTTTTTTTTTTTTTCCCTGTGATTCCTGCAGCTGGTGGATTAGGCCATGGTGTGGCTCATGCAGTGTTTTTTTGTCTCAGTCTCTTAACTCCAGCATTTGGTCCAGCTACTTTTTTCGTTGATAGATGCTCACAGATACCCTTTTTTCTTGTTTCTTGTAAGTCATGCTTTTTTTAATGAATTTCTTGTTTACTTTGGTTTAAATACTGGATTTTTTAAATGTATTATTTATCTATTACATTCACTCAATTAGATTATTGCAGAGTTTTCTGTTATTAGTATTCACTAAAAATTGATGGTAGCTGCCAAATCTTAGAAAAACTTTTGATCTGCTGTCCAGGTTTTTTACTCTTTTTTTTTTTTCCCCTCCATGCCTAACAGCTTTTGTCTTAAATTTTTGCAGCACTGATTGCTCTCGCTTTTGTTACCATTCATACTTTCTCAATGGTCATTGCATTTGATGGGTATGCACAAGGGAATAAAGTGGACCAGTATTTTGTTCCGGTTGTCCATTTTGCTGCAGGAATGGTGGTAAAGTCTGCTCTTGCTTTTCACACTTTTGCTATATCTCTGGTTTCAGTTTTCTTAATTGATAATTCTATTACTAATTTGTCTATTACACATTTGAATTAATCCTGAAAAAGCCATACTTGCGCATGTGTTATAGAATATGCTACTTAGTAATAGTTGTTCCATGGTCTCATCTTTAAAAGAAACTGTTGTATCAACATGGGCTAATGATTGGCTCATTGCAATGCAATTGACCATGGAAAATGACAGAAACACCGATTATAAGATATAAGAAAATATTGACAAGTTACAGGCAGCATACGTATATGCACATTGTCTCCTTAATTTTTATAGAGATCTCTGACTGTAAAATCGCACAAACAAAAGTATCATGTCATTTGATAAGTGATTGGACAAGAACATCCCACTAACGAAAGGTCATTCTCCTCTCAATGAGACCTTTTTCTCACACATGCACATGAACTCCAATTTAAACAACTTTTTTTGGGGCTAGTAGTGTGTTTTTGTTAAATAGTAGTGTTATTGTCTATTTATCACTGGTTGTTGAAAAGCTGTGTGCACTCCATTCAAGATACTGTAAGTCGTTACATAATTCATGAAAAGAGCATTGCATTTTAAGATATTTTAATTCCTTCCAATTGAATAGTATTTACCAACTCTTCTTTCTCTTTTCCCCTCTTACTTTGGTTTCCTCAGACATTGGTAAATTTTGCATCTGGTGGTTGCGTCATTGGGATTCCTATCCTCTATATGATGGCAGTCTTGACCTTGATACACTGTGGAAAGATGGCATTCAGAAGATTGACGGAAAACTATAGCAGGCAGGGTAATTTCCAGTAATTAGTAATTTTCATAAAGTTTACCCCCCAAATTCCATATCAGTTATTGATGACTTCCTTCCGTCTCTATAAAATGTGATGTCATTATGACCTTCAATGCTTTCATGCAAGAAGACATGAAAGCAAGAAGAGACATCCATGTTACAGGTCCCATGTCCATGATTATTTAAATCAAATGGCTATATTTGTTTTTCTGCTGCCCTTCTTACCTAGGCCAAATAATTAGAAATGTATGTATCTTGTAGGTGCCTATAAAGAAATACGACTTAATTACCATTTTTTAAAAATTATATATCTGTGTTGCTTGTATCAAACAGTTGGTACACTTAACACTGGTAGGTCCATAATTCTCAGAGCATTCATATTATCTGCCATATCCCACGAAGGTAAGTTTTTGTTTTTATCTTTATTTTATTTTTTATTTTGGGTCTATCCCACTTGTACTCTGCCAAACAAACTTTGTATGAATTTTGTGTTTCTTTATTTGTGAAACACCTGGTCATATATTTTGAAAGGAAGATGATGATTCTTGTAGAGGTTGCACCCTAATCTGAAATTAATTCTTGTAGAGGTTGCACCCTAATCTGAAATTAACCTTACATTTATACCGCTTTGTCAATTTAGCTGCCATTCTAGCCATACTCATACCACTTCCATATACTATGTAGCGGTTGTTTGGTGAACAATTATATTTGCTCTGCCTTGTGGAATGAAATTGAAAGTGAAATGAAATCAACATAGGAATAGAAACAATTAAGGAGTTCATTTAACTGTTTGGTTGAAGTGCATAACTATCATTGGTATGGAATCAAGTGAAGTGATTGATCTACCCTGTGTGATTTTCTTGGAATTGCTGATAATCCATTGTTGGGAATGCAGACAAGCGAGTAAACTATCTAACAGTTTCTGAATTCATTTTTCGAGTTACATTCTATCCATAGTACTAAGTTTTAGACAGGCAAGTACAAAACAAAGGAGATCATCTGAGTTGGTTTAATAGGCAGGGCTGATGGTTCACCACAAGGACATTACATGGAACTCTATCTCCCCACAAGGTATTCAAGTTGGTATAACAATTCAACCCCAGTTGGAAATTTGCATTGGGATTCATCAGTGCTTCAAGATCTCTCAAGTAGGCCAGAATTCTCAGCTTACAGAAGAATTAGTTATCAACATGACTGATTTGTGCATGGAGGTTGATTGAGTGTTAATAGTGTGAATTGGAATTCAAATTAGATACCATTGATGTTCTTTTGAAGGGCTAAAGATGCCCAATATAGCACAGGCTTGGTTCAGGTTTTCTGACTACTACTTTTGCATGGGTTGGTTGGCTTACAGAACAAGAGTTCCAAAGTATTCTTTCCTTCTGCTCCCATCAGGATTTTCATCTATAATCTGTTGAGTCTCAAGTGTAGGTTTTATGTCATATTGGTAGGATATTATTTCAATTTCAAGCTGATGGTATGGAAAAGTTCCTTCAAAACAGCTTTCGTTGTAAATGCTTTTGAGTAGAAATATTGGCTACACATATCCTGGAAAAACTAAGGGCAAATTGCATATAAGACCTTGACGTTAGGTGAAATTTACACGGATACAAGAGGTATGGAGGTAATTGCACAAAAACTACTTGACGATTGAAAAATGCAACACACATACCCTTGCCATTAGTTGTATTCCATTAAAATCTAACAATTGAGGGTAAAATAGTCTTTTGTAAATTTTTTAAGTATGTTATTTTATTTAAAAATAAAAATTTAATTAAATAAATAAAACAAGCAGTTTTTAATTATGGAAACAAACTATTCATTTCCTCGATCAAAAAGCCAAAAACAAATTTTCTTCTTCAATCAATTCCAACAATAAAATAAAGGGCAAATTGCATAAACATATCTAGTCTCTCATGAAGACCGACAGTCGGCGTCTCTAGTGATGGAGACTCGAGTGTCTTCAGCAATGGTTCTCCATCGTTGGAGATGCCGCCGTCTCCAGTGATGGAGACCAAAATTTTTTTTTAATTATTTTTGTTTAATATTTTTAATTTTCATCATTTAATATATTTTTGTTTGATTTGGGTGTTTGATGATGATAATTGATTTGGTTGATTTGATGATTTTCATAGATGTAGAAGATGGAGATGAGGGGGATGATGATGATGGAGGTAGAAGAAGATGGTGGTAAAAGAAAATGATGGTTTTTTTTTTAATATTAAATATTAGTTTAATAATTAAAAATATTATTTTTAATTAAATATTTATTAGCTGTGAAATGATCATTTTACCCTTCAAAATTTTGATTTAGCTGTGGTTGACAAACAATTGACTAACGACAAGGGAGGTTTGTGTAGAGTTTTTGAAACCTCAGGTAGTGTCCATACAAGTTATTCAAACATCGTAATATTTGTGCAATTTTATCAAACCATAGGGAAGGTTTGTGCAATTTGCCCTAAAATAAAAGAATCAACCTCAACCAAATCATTTCCAAATTAAAAAAAAAAAAAAAAAAAGGGTAATTCTGATGGAACCAGAGATTACCATTGTACAATATTAGAGATCTAATGGAGTTTAATGGCTCCAAGGCAGTCTGCTAGGCTCTAACGTTCCGGCGCTCAAGTCATACAAATTTGCAATCCAATAAAGAATCTCTGCCTCGAATGAATTGTTAGACAAATCAAACTATTGAAGACCTGCATCTCAAGCATACCAACTTCACCAAAATCGATTGCTACAATTCTAAAGATAATTGATTTAAACCCAAAAGGCAATGCTCCCACAGCATCTCATCTAAACCACATAGAAAATCAACTTATAATTTTTTTTTTTTTCCTGAAAGTTTTGAAACTTTTTTCCCTTATCTCGAAAAACCAAATCTCATATGCCTCCATCTCTAAGAAGGAGACCTAGGTCGTGCCACGAGATATGTGTGGGGCGATTGTCAACTCTCATATGCCTCTTTCAACGTCTCCTTCAACAGAACATTTGTGCAGAACAATTTGTTTTCAATAGAGATAATTACGCAACAATCTCTTGTCGATGAAAATTTATGTGCGACTATCTCCTGCCCATAGAGATCGTCAACTCCTTCGAAAATTTTGGTCCTTTTATACCTTTAATCATTGACCGTTAGATTTTAATGGAATATAATGACAGCAGGGGATATAAATGTTGCATATTTGAAACGTCAAGCAATTTTCGTGTGATTACCATCAATCCTCTCATATTCATGTCATTTCACCTACTATGAGATGAGGTTTATGTGATTATCCCTAATTGATTTATCCAATGATTTGCTATTTCAACCAAGTGTTACTATGAATACTCATCATTGTGAAAAATAAGAGAAAAATTACAGGGCTTAGAAGAAATAAATGGTGATATAACTGAAGATGAAGTGTGATATCCAAAAAAAAAAACACACACACACTGAAGATTAAGTGTGTATATCTTAAAGATTTATATGCAGATGTCTTAATTTTTTTTTTTTTTTTCAATAAAGAGGGTGTTTTTATAATTAATTTTGGTTAAAGATTACTAAATATAGTTAAACATAAATTATTATGAATAGACATTTAGTAGATTAATCAATATCATTACTATTGATTTTATCCCATCACATAATTATGTTTTTATGTTTACATGAAATGTGGTGAAGAGGCGTGGTTTGTTTCTTCGTTTCATAGGTCATGCATATGCCCATAAATGAAAGCTTAGGATTTAGTTCAACAATCTGAAATCTGAATTTGTAAACTGTCAAACAGAAACACAGCACCCCTTCAATCTCAAACCGAATTAAATCTAAATTGAAATAAAGCATCATCAACAAACGAAAGAATATCAAGGAAAAAAAAATTGCTTTCTACCTTCAAATGTAATTGATGTTTGCTTTACAAGTTATATATAGGAATAAAAATTGAGTAAAAAGTGGACAAATTAATAAATACATATGACAATGCAGCACAATTTAGATGCATATATGCCAAGCTTTCTGATTATGAATCGTTACTTATTACTAACCCACCAATAAGAAAAAAATAAAAAGACTTGTTATCTGTATTATACAAATAGATGTATTGGAAAAATAAATAAACCATTTTTGAAAATTTATATTAGTTTGGTTGGAGCTTTCTATTCACTTGAGGAAGAACTTCCAAATATCTCTGTCAGCCATTTCTTTAATCAAATGAGCTCCAAATACCCCTTCTTCATCCACCAGACTTCTCAGGTGCTTCGCTGCATTGTTGAAACCCACATAATTCTTCTTTGTTGCCAAGTATACCACCCCATATGGAGGCCTCAAACACTGCTCATCCAAATACATATTATATCATATTAATAAAAGGAAAACCAAATATGAAAGTTGATAATAACACAACAGAAAATTGTTGTGTAAGTTGTAACATGACTGGTCAAGTACTGATGCAGCAAATAAAACAATGTGATCAACTGTGGTACAATGCTTATATCGAGCATATTTTCGTAATTTACTGATGCCTGCTATTAATTGCGAAATTTCCACGTTAGCTTGTGTATTCACAAAGCATAATTTTCTCCGAATTGTTTGTTACATTTTACATTTTCCGCTTTAGCTGGTCTATTCACATGTCATAATTATCTTTAACTTCTTTAAACTACATCCCATGCAAAATATTATTTGCCACCAAGGTTGTAAGGAAGATTGGAAGCATGAATGCTACTTCGCATAACCTCATGAAAAGACAACAAAGAAACTAACCTTTTTAATGAGTGAATATAGTTTCTTCAATGAGGCCACCGAGCACGGGATTTCTGTCATCAAAATAACATCATAACCACCTTCACCCTGATCAGCCTCATTGGCCCTCTCCCATGCTCGGCTTCCAGAAAGCTTCCTAGATCGTCTAGAAGAGAAGTCATGCCCCACAATGCTACCATCTTGGCTACTACATCCATCCATGAAGTCTTCCTCAGAAAAGCTCTGGCTCATCCCTGTTGTCACTTCAGAGACATCATTCCTTACAACTGACAAGACTGTGGGCAGTTCTTCCCAATCACCAGCATAAAAGTGCACTGTTGGAGCCAGAGTTTGCCTTGACGGAGTCAGAGGACTTTCTGGTTGTCGACTCTGCCGGTCCCGGGCTTGCTCCAGATTGGCAAGGACATTTGGTATAGTTGTGCATCTTACAGTTTCTGCACTGAGGTCCTGAAAGTGCACTGTGCAAGCACCCTGTAAAATGATGAATCAGAAAAAGAGCAAGCAATTCTTTACAAGACTACATTAATTCTTTATTTGATCATTATTTTGTACCTATCAAAATTTTTATTGTCAACATGCAATCTCTTTGTTAAGAACTAATAGGTAGTACTTAGTCGAAATAACATCTTTCAGATTTAGTAACACTAAAAATATTTGAAAAGAATATATGTAACTCTATTTAATTTAACACATATTGGCCATGAGTATTCAATTGCAAATACCTTCAGGCAAGCAAAGACCCCAGGAAGTCCATAGCAGCAACCCAACTGTACAAATCATCACAGAAAAAGAAAAAAAAAAAATCAAATTTGGGTTATATCAACAAAAGTTCCATAATAAAATTTACTCTCACATCTTTTTGCTCTAAAAGAAACAGTTGTCACAGAGGCACCAAACGCAAGGAAGCTTATGCCATCCAAAATTCTCAGAACACAATTAAATTTCTAAATATCATAAAACTTAAAAGGGAAGGGACAATTTAAATTGCTTCATGAAACTACTGCAAAGAATCTAATTAAAGCCAACAGACACAGAGTGTAACAGCAGGCTCAAATATATTACTCTTTTGGATGTTTACCTCCTAAAACAATAAGGTCATTTGAAAATTGGTCCAATCTAGAAAGGTACTAGCCAAAAGTTCTATTCATCACCAAAACATTCTCAGCATTAATACTTCAATATTTTCCTATAAGTTAACACATCTAATAGACTTTAACGAAATCATCCACGAGGAAAAGACGGATACCAACATCTGATGTAGAATATCGCTAAGTATTACTTGAAAACAAAAGCAAGAGGTCACAATGTAAGTTTGATTAGATGGTCAGCTGTGCTTACAGCCTCTAGGAATGCAAAGCACCGTATGACTGAATTACCTCGAGTACCCTTTTGCCTCTAAAGCTCAGTTGTCCATCACGAATCTCATGCTTCAAGACATTGACAAGATCAATAGAGCTCTCCCAAGATTTCAAAAATCCTGTAAAATTATATGAACTCAGCTTCAGATTCAAATTTGTCAATTTTACACTTCCTTTTCTTTGCATATTGACAAGGAAATACTTGCATAAACATTAATTTTCACAGTTCCACAGCTTATACCTCTAGACTCTAGCCACTGGCAAAGCAAATGAACTAACTCTATTATAGAGTTGAGGCTGAAATATGGTGTACTTACCATCAGGTTTTGAGGCTATCATTTCGGAACCAGTGAACCCAATTATATCCGCAACACTAATTCTTCCCTGCATAAAGTTGGAAAAGGCTATCAAACCTAGCTTATACTTCACATTGTTGAATTAATAACAAACAGCCATTATCAAAATATAACATTTAGAACCTAAAAACCAAAACCTACATGACACAATAATCCCAAAATATTTCATTGCAATAACAATCCAAATTTACAGTAGTCTTACAATCTTGGGCATAAGCTGCAAGCTACTTTCCGAAATCGACACAGATTTGAATCTGAAATTTCTGTTGACATTCATATGAACAAACTTACCATGCCATTTAATTCAATAAAGAATTAAGTCAATAGGAAGAACTACAAATTTATTCATCATAACTTAGTAACACACACATCACTTTTAATGGTCACCAGAAAAGCTATTGATATGGTCATATTTCAGAAGGAACATACAAGAGACTAGCAGACCTACTATGTTTTCTTCCTCTTAAAAAGAGGAAACTGAAAAAGATCAAGATTCTCTCTAGTGGCCCACCGCCAACAACCATCCAATCAACCTTAACATATATCATATATGTACAAATGTTTAATTTTGAAGTGCAAGTTTCTATAAGCAGAACACCAGTATTATAAAATAGGCTTTTGGCCATAGGTACTTCTAACAAACAACCAAGTCCTTAAATGCCTCTACAACACCAATAAAATTAAAGAACAAACCTTCGACTTGGACATTCCAGCAGTACCATAGATGATGTCAGATGAACCACTAATCACAGATTTTTATCTGGAACGAACTTTGAAATGAAGAAGAGACATGCTGACAACCTAAAACAACTTAAACAAAGATTTTAAATACCTTGAACATGTTGAGCCCTTGTAAGTCCACATTCTCTCCAGCATATTTATATGGATGAGCTATCTGGACATAAGAAAGAAGAATGTATTAGTTTCAAAAGCAATTTACAGCTTCAATTTCTACCAACAAAATTTCAGATGAATAGCTTCATCTTTGAAGATTATTAACTTTCTTTTTTTTTTTTTTTTTTCCCTCACAAATAGTAGATTTGAGGAGAGCAAACATGCCTTCGAAGGGAGAATCTCAACAGCTGGGGATGGGAGATGCGCATCTCTTTCTGAAACGGAGGACATGCTTTGACTTCCTCGATCCTGAGACACAAATCCTGGCAAGCATTGTGCAAGCAATGATGGTGCCCGCATCGTGCCTTAATATTTAGAATGCTATTAACACAAAAGAACAACCTGTAAAGTAAAATACTTCACATTAATATCTGTATCATTCCTCAAGAAATCCAAAGTACAACATCCACCAAATTGACAGCTCATGAGCTTTGTTGATGCATAAAGCAAAAGGAGTTGACAAACTCATTTACATACAATAAAATTTCAATCCCCTATGATCCTCCTGACTTCACATTATAAACAAGACCAAATCATTTTACAATTGCCAAAATACTGAAACAGACTGCTCAAATTTGATTATCAGAAACTCCAAGCAAATGATACTGAATATAACTAAGTGGTTTGCTGCAATCACCAGAGAGAGAAAATAAAATGAGGCAATCCCACTAGAGTCATCTTAAGCTACCAGAAACACTAGTTGACATGCATAAACTTCAGACCAGAAATAAGTTTCAACATTCAACAAAACCTAAAAAGAATTAAAAACAACTGCAAAAAGATCTCTTGGTTTGGGAAAAATCAAAATCAGAGGATTTAACCATTTCATAATCGAACTCCTCTTCAAAGGTTGCTGTAAAACTCTATCTTGACCCATCAAAATTTTAAAAGAAACTGAAGAAACAACCAAAAAAAAAAAAAAAAAAAAAAGAATCCCAACAATTATTAAAAAAAAAAAAAAAAAAACTACAAAGCATATTGAAGTCTCAAAACCACCCCCCCCGAAAAAAAACCCAGAATTTCAAAAATGTAAAATTTCAAAACAAAGTTGCATTGAAGAAAGATAAGATCAACACACAACTCCAATTACATCCAGCAACAGAACTCAAATACAAAAAATAAAAAATAAAAACAAAAATTAGAACTTAAAAGCTTGGCTTTATAACTAGATAATTAAATTGATCACACTAACAGATCCCAGTACAAGCTATCTCCAAATATTAGATACAAAACATACAACAGAGAGAAAAACAAAAAAAAAATAAGAATCGATAAAGCCAACTTTTTTGCCAACGTTAAAAGCAACCCACATGAGCAATTGCATTCAACGACAAAACCAAGAAGCCAAACTAACTAAATGTAATTGAATCGTCGAATGACATATTCAAAATATCAACTTTACACTATTTAAACAAAAATGTATATACATATTTATATCCTACCTTTGAAGAATCTATAGCACAAAATCTGAGAGCTTGTAAAGACCCTTTTTATATTTTTATATATATAATCACAATGAGGAACCCGAAAATAAAAAAAATAAAATATAAAAAGTGAAACTAAACTCTGCAATTTCGTACAAAAGGGTAGAGAAGGTCACATTGAAAGTCAAAAGGAACACCAAAACCCAAGAGAGCAACACAGAAGCTTCCATTCAGACCTTGAACTGGAACTGCTCCCTTCTTCCGATACTGCCCCTCAGTATTTTCCTTATTAACGAAACTAACCACTCTGTGGGTTTCAGGTTGTTGTTGAGTAGTGTCAGTTTCGTAAATATCGGGAACAGACGAGGGTTTTGTTTTTCGCTCTTTAGGCTCGTTTTCCTTGAAAGATTCTCGCTTTGGTGATTTCTGAATTTGCCATTTTCGGAAGCCTTGATTTGTTAATTTTCATCCCGGTGTTACGAGAGTAGATACGAGTGTTTAATTAAGCGATGGATATATGAGAATAAATTTTTTTAAGGGGAAAAATCATTTTAGTCTCTAACTTTTGGGAAAGAATCAAATTTTTAACTATGTTTTTTAAAAGAACAAAATGAACCTTAACTTTTTAGAAAAGTGTCAAATTAGTCCCTTTCATTGGTCAACTAACGGTCAAACATAACAGAAAATGTTAAAATACTAATTTAACCTTACACTCAAGGAAAAAAAATCATTTTAGTCCCTAACTTTTGGGAAAGGATCAAATTTTTAATTATGTTTTTTAAAATGACAAAATGAATCTTAACTTTTCAGAAAAGTGTCAAATTAGTCCCTCTCATCAGTCAACTAACAGTCAAACTTAATAGAAAATGTTAAAAGATTAATTTAACCTTAAACTCAATTAAAACAAATAAAAAGACCATTATATCCCCAACTAAAGTTAAATATTACAATAATATATAATTACCAAAATAACCTTAATAAACTTTTATATAATTTCCATAAAATTACATTTTTACCCTTGGACAATTTTTGTGCACGCTCAACTTGGTCTGAGAGTCTTGATATATATTCAAAATGCATCAGAATTTCTTAGCAAAACCCACAAAAAAATTAAAAGAAAAAAACCCAACAAACCAAAATTTATGATCTAAAAACCGTAATGGACTCACCTGAGTTGAGGAAGACAATCACCGCTACTCAAGAAGTTGACCGAATGGTGTCCGGGGTATGGGTTGATAGTGGGCGAACGGGGTGCGGGTAGACAACGACGGAACGGGTTCGGGTTGACAGTGGATGAACGAAAGGGTGTGGTTTGTTGAACAGGTCGGACGGTTGCAAATGGTTGACCGTCGGACGGTGACGGTAATGGTCGAGGGTTGGTGGTCGGTGAACGGTGACGGTAATGGTCGAGGGTTGGTGGTCGGTGGTCTGTGAACAGGTGTGGGTCTCTAAAATGGGGTGGGGTGTGGGCTTTGAAATGGGGTAGGGTGTTGTTGAGAGTGGTGTGGGTAAACAGTGGCTTTGTTTTTAGGGAAAAAATTATTTTAGTCTTTAACTTTTTGGTAATGATCAAATTTAGGGGTAGAATGGTCTTTTTATTTGTTTTAATTGAGTGTAAGGTTAAATTAGTCTTTTAACATTTTTTTGTTAGGTTTGACTGTTAGTTGACCAATGAGAATGACTAATTTGACACTTTTCTGAAAAGTTAAGGTTCATTTTGTCATTTTAAAAAACATAGTTAAAAATTTGATCATTTCCCAAAAGTTAGAGACTAAAATGATTTTTATTTTAATTGAGTATAGGGTTAAATTAGTCTTTTAACATTTTCTGTTAGGTTTGACCGTTAGTTGACCAATGAAAGGGACTAATTTGACACTTTTTTAAAAAGTTAAGGTTCATTTTGTCCTTTTAAGAAACATAGTTAAAAATTTGATCATTTCTCAAAAATTAGGGACTAAATGATTTTTCCCCTTTTTTTAAAGCCGATTACGGACTCAAAAAATTTTTAAGGGAGGAGCATATGAATTAAATGATAAAAATATTAAAAATTAAGATCATATTAAATATGTAATATTTTTATATAAAATAAAGTTCGATAATATGATATAAATTGAAAGATACGTTATATTTAAATAAAGTAAATAATCTTACATTTATAAATCCTAATAAAGATATTAAAATAAATAAAATTTTTAAAAATAAATAAATTTAATAGACTAATCGGATAAGTGATAAGATAGAAAGTAAAGATAAAAAGGAAAAAAATTATTTAGCAAAATTGTAAATTGTCAATTGTGTTCGTAAGTCCACCGAAAGTAAAAATAAATAGTAATTATATAGAAAAGAACATGTGTCAAGACCAAAAAATTTATATATTAAAAGAAAAGTATTAATTGATTGGAAATAAGAAAAGTAAGCATAAGGAAAGCATTAATTGACTGAGAGTAAGAAAGTAAGTAGAAGAATAGTAGTAAAAAGAAAAAGGAAGGTAATCATATTATAATTAAAAATAATAAAAAAAATAAGAAGAACTATTAAAATTTTTTCCAAAAATTTAAGGAGAGGCAAGTGGCCCACCTAATCTCATGGTAGGTCCGCCTCTGCTTACCGCAACTGTATTATTTAAGGGTATAAATATTATTACCGTCAAATATGATTTTTACATCCAAATTATTAATACACTCATTAATTAAATTTAAAAATTTACATATTAATATAAGCTTTCGTGAATATACCAATATAAACCTATTTAAACAACATTAATTATATTCATTTAAAATAAAATTTCTATCTTTATTCTTTTATTATTTCTTTGAGATATAAATTTTTAATCATAACCCTCATTTTACACTTTATAATAAGAAAAGAAGAAAAAGAAAAAAAAAAAAGTCATGTTTAACGGTTGAAGCCACCAAAGTTTTCATCAAGAATGAAGCTTTATTTTATATTTTAATCAATTTTTACTGATTAGATAAATAAAAAATCAAATTTGAAAATGTATTTAAACAAATCTAAAAAATCATTTAATACATATAAGATTCATAAACCTTTTTTTTTTCAGATTTTAAATTAGAAACATTTATGGATTTTTGTTTGTTTTGTTAGCTTAAAATTTTGGAAAAATTTTAATTTCATTCATATGTTTTGAGAAACCTCACTTTTTTAAATGCAAAATGATTTATAGACCCATCATTCCTTAAGTTTTAGAAAATTCATCAATTTGATCCCTATTGTTAGTCAAAGATTGGTCAAACTTACAAAGTCAAGATCATTTTCATCATTTCAATGAAATCATTTTAATTTAATTAACATAAAATTGAAAAATAGAAATGGTAAAAAAAATTTAAAAAAAAAAGGTAGATCTCCACCATCCATATCTGAGATGGATGATGGAGATTAAAATTTTTTAAATTGAATTATTAAAGAAAAAAAAAAAAAACTAGTTGAACCAATTAGCTGTTGTTTGTGCCAATCTTGTTTAAACTAGTCGGTGGTGTAACCACCAGATTGTTGTTCGACAATCTAGTATATGGAACCAGATCCTCAAACAACAATATGGTTCAACCTAGATCCATGATCAAAATTTTTCAAACCCATCACACGATCTAAGTTCAACCAGATCATGTGACAATGATGATGATCTAGGTTGAACCTAGACGATGATCTGGGTTGAACCCAGATCATATGACAATCTAGGTTGAATCAAGATCAATCTACCCTCTTAGCAGGTGGCAGAAATCGTCAGCCGTGGAGATTTTTAGGTCTCCATCTGGTGGATATCCAATCTTCATCAAAGTTTTTCTTTTAAAAATATTTAATTTTTAAAAAATTCTCCATCGTTGATGGATCTCTATCAATGGTCGAAATGATTCTTCTTTCTTTTTTAAGTAATCTTTTATTCGTTTTTATTTTTTAAATTTTTATAAAAGTTATTATGTAATTTCTTTTTTATAAAATATATATTTTAATGTATATATTGGTGATATGTGTTGGATTATAATTAGTTGTAAATTTTTAATTTTAAATTTGTCAGACATGTCATATTCTATTGATTTATACAAAACAAAAGGTTAAATTGTTAAATTTTGAATGGTTTGAGGGTTAAATAGTAAGTATAAAATCGTCAACATACCATTTTTGTTAAATTTGACCGTTAAAAATTTGGCAAATGAACGAAACTGATGAATTTCCTAAACCTTTAGGAATTACAAGTGCATAAACCAATTCACATTTTAAAAAAGTGAAGATTTTTCAAAACATAGGGACGAAATTGAAAATTAAAAAAGTGAAAGTTTTTCAAAATATAAGGATAAAATCAAAATTTTCTCTAAAATTAAAAAAGGAAAGTTGTTCCAAGTTTTAAAAGTAAACAAATTGTTTTACTAATATGCGTTTATTATTCTTTGTAATTTTATTTAAGAATAATTTTTTCATATAAGTATTTTTAGAAAAACGGGTGTTTAAACCATATTTATGGGTGACAATAACTCTACCCAATATTTAACTACATATACAAGGTTTTAGTATACTGATGTTGGATTTTAGAAATTATTTATAATCTTCCTACTAAAGTTAACATGACACATATTAAGAATGAACAAAATAAATAAGAATTAATTTGATTTCTATATGATAATTATTGATTGCTATGTGTCTCTATTAAACTAGTAAGCATCACTATTAATTATTAAAATCAAAAAGTTTTTAAGTAACATATAGCTGTTAGGGCAATTCACCTATTAGTACATGTGTTTGAGGGTGCAAGTTTCTTCACTGCCTGTTCATCCTCTGCATTGCTTTCCATATCAGCATAAACCATCTTGTGCTTCTTATTCTTGATAGATGAAGAAGAAATGGTAAATGGGTGCTTCTTCTTCATAGATGAAGCATCGGTTGACTAATTTTGAGATTGACTTGATGATTCATCCATGTTGTTGGGGGGTTCAAAGGCAAAAGTGGTCTGGCTAAAGTTGGACATCTCTCGAACGATTATTTTGGTTTTGCAATTGAAATAATAGTATTTGTCTTTTCGATTACCAAAAAAAATTTAAAAAGAAAAAGATCTTTGTTTACTAATGCATTCAAATTTAATAAAAGCATTATGTTTTTCCTTTTCAGAAAGGTATAAAAATTATTTTGGAAAGCATATATTGTTAATCAAAAAGTGATACAATTGACAGTTCTAATGTTGGTAATGAAAAGCCACAGGTCTTTTGTAATTCAATTCAATGCTATTAAATCAATGATATAAAATTCATATTATGGGTGTTATAAAACTTTAAAGAGTTACAAACTTGTTAAAACTTTTTATATGTCTATTGCATATGTTTTTAAATACATTAATATAGTTGTTACAATAATATTAAAAACAATTTAGTAAGATTGTTGTTATTTAATTTTATCACTACAAAAAGAGTTAATATAGATAATAGTGAAGAGAATAATCACTTCGGTTTGTATATGATTACAATGGGAAATGAGTAGTCATATTCTTAAGCGGATGTATTGCTTTGAAGATAAATTTAGAAAAAAATATAATCAACGCTTAGGGACAATAAGAGCTTAATTCCAATTGATTGTATTATTATGTTTTTGTTTTTGTTTCTTATTTTTTTTTAAATAAATAACATATGGCATATAAGACATGCTAAATGTCAAAATCAATTTACGGTGAAAAATTACTAAAAGATGAAAGTTTTACCAAATCTCAAAATAAATCAAAATTTTTATAGTCTCCGAATGAGATATATGGCAAAACTTTACTCCCTGATTTTGCTTTATATGCTGTTTGGAACCGCTTCCATATTTAAAAATAGAAAATGCTTACAATTATGTTTAATGTGTTTTTGAATGAAAAATATATTTTCAAAAATTATAACGTGGGAGTGAAAAACGATTTTTTTTTTCATTTTCTATTATTTTCAAAAACGAAAACAAAAAAAATGAAAACCACTATCTCCAATCAGTATAGATAAAAAAAATGAAGACCATCATAGATAAAGACCACCACCACCAGATCTGGTTCAACCATAAAAAAATAAAAATTAAAAAAAAAATCGAAAAAACACACACACAAACTAGTCGTCATAGATCTAAAAATCTCTCCGATATAAACCAAAAAGCACAATCTCAAAACACACAAACACATACTAGAAATCAATGTCGAAAGTACCAAAACACCTAATCCAATCGTCGAAAGAGAGCAGTGATGAAAACCAAGAGAGAGGGTAGTGGGGTTTGTGTGAAGATGAGAGCGAAAGCGGTAGGGTGAGATCGTGAAAGAGATGATGGTAAGGTGAGAGAATATATACATTTGTTTTCTAAAATAGTATCAAACAATTTTTATCATTTTTCATTTTTAAAATGAATTTTTAAAAATACTATCAAACATATTACCGTTTTTTAAAATATTATTTTAAATTTTTTTTTTTTTAATTTTTAAAAACAGCATTTTAAAAACGCACCCTTATGAAATTTAGTAGAAAGGGTGAAGGGCATCGTTGGAATTAACGAAGAGTTGTGTGTAAACGTGGAAGTTGCGGGGCAAAAGCAAATGGATTGGGGTGGGTGTGATCCAATGTGGCCACTTCCATAGTCCACATTATACGCACAAGTAGAACGGAGTCTCCGTCAACCGAGTCCACGAGTCTTACACGTGTTAAAGTTGTTGTTGAATTTATTCAGTATTGACTTTGACTTTTACTTCACAAATTGGAATATGCGAGAGATTCCGTGTTGACCCTTTGATTTCTGTTTTCTAATTTAGAAAAGAAGAATTACATGGAACCTCCCAATTTTTTATGAAATGTTTCTATCATCAGTTTATTGTTAATTAACTTTAATTAAATATGACGAATTATGTATTAAAAAAAATGAGGAAATATGGTTGCTTAAAGGTTTACTATTTAATTAAAATTTAAAATATTTTATTATTTCAAAAAAAAAATGACAAAAACAGTTGAATATCAAATAATATTTTAATATTACTACATCATGATTGAACATTTACTTTATCTTCTAACATTTCTATATATCATTAACGCTTGAATACCATGGTTAAACATTCATTTTACTTTTTAAATAATATAAAAACATTTCTGCATCTCATACTTTTATTATATCTTAATTATGAAAAAAATATTATTGATATTTAATAAAAACATGGTTTAAGACTTGTTAAATTATTTAATTTAAGTTGTTTATATAATATTAAATAAAAATATATAACAACTAATAATAAAAATGGTATAAATATTATATTAATTACTTTCAAATAATTGTATCTTTAAAATACAAGCAAGTTGTTACACTCAGAGGTTTTTTTTTTTAAAAAAAAGTCCTTCAAATTTAAAGTTTAGTTATTATTCAGATTTTAGTAGAATTCAAAACTATTAAATTTTCAGATTAAAAAATAAAAAAACAGGACTTTTAAGTTATTTAAGCACTTAAAAAAAGGTTAAGAAAAAAAACAGGAGTGATACTCAGCTTTCCAAAATTTTTTCTCAAATATATATACAAATGATGTGATATGTAAGTTGTCAATATTTAAAAAATCATGAGTTAATATGATAATTAATATAATGTTGATAACTCACATATCATATTATTTAGACAAAAAATTTGAGAAATGTAACACTACTTAAAATCATTAATAAGATAAATTCAGATATATCAAAGTGATGAGAGGAAAAAAAACAAATGGTCACTAAGAATATTATTACAAACAGTGAATATTCTTCAAAAAAAAAAAAGAATATTATTAGAAACAGTGGAAATTTTATAAAATAACACTAAAATTAACATGATTTGAAAACTAATACCAAAGTTTTAAAATGATTATTTTTATTATATCATTTTTTTTTTTTTGTGAAAAGATTTCTAGTATATCAATGTTAGTGAATTATTGCTTAGTTTGTGAAATTTTCACTATTTTAAAAAGAGAATTACTTCTAATTTACTTAAAACTTTAATATTCATAGACATATACAATTTTTTTGTCTATTTGCAATGTCTATCCTTATACTGACGGTTGACTGATTTTGACTATTAGTGGATATGTTTAATTGTGTAAAAAATATTGCAAAACGAAATTATTTCTAAATAAATTCACTTTTAATTTTCTTTTAAAATAAAATTTAAAAATACCTTCCATCTTTAGATGGATGGTAGAAATTAATTGAAGAAAATATTTTAAAAACCAAAACTTAAAAAAAATAAATAAATAAATAAAATCTAAAAATAAAATATGAAGATTCATCTTCATCTTCAAACAAACAAAATTAAAAAAGAAAAAAAAAATCTAGATTGAACAAAATGTAAACAAAAAGCAAAATTAAAGTTAAATCAAAGCAAAACAAATATATATATATATATATATATATATATGTATATATATATATATATATATGTGTGTGTGTGTGTGTGTGTGTATTTTAAGAAAAAAGAGATATGAGTTAAGCCTAGATCTTCAAACTTTGATTCAACCCAGATTTTTCTTTTTTCTTTTTTTGAAAAAAAAAATTATTTTGTTTTTATTCAACTTTGATTTTTTCTTTAATTTTGATTTTTTTTTTTAATTATGTTCGACCCAAATTTTTTTTTTTAATTTTTCTTTTTCAATTTTGTTTTGTTTGAAGATGAAGATAAATTTTCATATTTTATTTTTAGATTTTTTTAAACCTTTTTAGTTTTGATTTTTAAATTTTTTCCTCAAATTAATCTCCACCATCCATCTTCAGATGGATGGTGGAGATCTCATTAAAATTGTTTTTTATTTATTTAAAGTTTTAAGAATTTATTTTAAAAGAAAAATAAAAAGTGAATTCATTTAGGGATAATTTCATTTTTCAATATTTTTTACACGGTCTATTTACTAACGGTCAAAATCAGACAATCGTTAGTTCAGAAGAAAACGTTGCAAATAAATCAAAAAGTTACATGCACCTATAAATATTAAAAGTTTCAGGTAAATTGGATGTAATTCTCCCCTATTTTAATCAATACGCTTCCTTAACCCGATTTCTAATTTCTCCATTCTAATTTTTTGAATAGCTGGGTCAAATTTCAAAAGTTTCGACTAAAGTCATATAAATTCAAATAAAAGCTATGTGACACAAAATTTCAATAACTCTTTTCCACTTTCCTTTTTATTATTTCTTTTTAAAAATTTTATATTAAATTTTAGAGAGAATTGCACGTAACCTTGACTTTGATAAATTATCAAATTAAATCCTTATATTTGAAAATCACTATAAAAAATGTATTGTTAGTTGACTGTCACTTTTCTCCAGTTAAAAAAGAAACACCTTTACATAAATCTAATGAAACAAAGTTAATTCGACCAATAATAATAGAACTTAACTAAAACAAGAAACCAAAATACTATTGCTTTTAAAGAACTAAAGTTCACAAACATTTGATAGTGCTAAAAGAAACTCATTTTAAAAATTTTAGTGCTGATTTCAAAATTCACACTAATTTTAATATTATAAATTTTAACAAGAGCTTTTATTAAATATGGTAATTAAAATAACAAAATTATTATGCTAGTTGAAATAACTAATCCCCAACTAAATGTAAATGTGATGAAGCCTAAAAATATCAATCATAGTTAATCAAGAAATTAAAAAACCTATCTTGCTCGCATCAACTTTGAATTTGAATGCTATTTCGAAAGATTAAAAAAAAAAAAAAAAAAAAAAAAACCACCTTTGAATATAAATGCAATTTGATTTTTGTTAATTTAAGGTGAACTAATATGTATTATAGACAAAAAGATATATATAAAATATGACATTTTGAAACTATGGTCCAGGGGAATTTTCTTTTCATGTATTAGAATTAGCAAGAGTTTGTATAGTTCTTTTTCTTTTTCTTTTTCTTTTTTTTTTTAAAAAAAAATAGTTTGTATAGTTCTTTTTGATAGTGAGGAATTTGGTCAATTTCTTATAGTCTTATTAATAATTTAATATATGAAAATCTTATAAAATATTATTAAAATTAATCTGAATTTTGAAACTAACAGCAAACTACAAAATAAAATTTTTAGCAACAAATAGTTTGCAAACAGAAAACTTGGTGCATGTGTGAATTGTTACATTTGTTTGCAAACTGTTGTGATACTAAAAAAAACTGATTTTCATAATTTGGTACCAATATTAAAATTCAAGCTAATTTTAGTGTAATAACAAAAACCTCTAATTTATATTATATGTGCTTTAAGGACACCCTTAAAGATATTCTAGTTAATGAGATTCATAAAATAATAACAATAATACTAATTCTTTATTTGTTTTAATTTTATTTTTTGATTTATTTATTTTTCATGGAATGTGATAAAGTAAAAGAATTATTGAATGACCATAATGATTCTGAAAAAAAAAAGTCTATGTCATGCCAAGGTGAGCCAAATCTTTACTTTTTTTTTTTTTTTTTTTTTTTTTTTTTTTGTTTAAGAACTGAAACTAGTAAAGAAAATAACCGGGATTGGGATAGGAACAGTAAGGTGGGGTTTATAAAGCAGCTCCTAAATGAAAAAGATTCATCTTCACGAAACAAATCGAATCTTTAACTGACTATTTACGGTTAACATTCTCTGATGAAAAAAAGACTGCTTCAATGTTGATTGGGTTGTACCATTCAAAAAGCTTCCTTAAAGGCACCTTTTTTTTGGTGAAATAAAAAGGCATCTCTTTTTTAAGAAAAAAAAAAAAATTCCAGCATCTTACTTGACATTCACACAAAGACAGAGCTACCATTCTCAACAACTCTGTTCCATCATCCCAAAGAGGTCTTCTCTCTGAAGTTTCCTTTGACTTTTTTCCATTTAAGATTTCTTTATACAAATCGTGCATCCTCCTCATAATTATTAAGAGAGAATACGAATAAAATTGGGAAAAAAAAAAAAATTCAACATTAGATAAAAATTTCATTATGCTAGCCAATAGTCCAAAACTTAGAAGACTTTTACCTAATTCTAAAACTCCATGATTATCTTTCCATTTGTTTTGAAAGTGGATATCAAACTAGTTAAAAGTCTAACTGGATTTACCAAGATCAATCACTAATATATTATCCAAATATTTACTCTCGCGATCGAGAGATAAATATTGTCATAATAAGGGGAGATAACTACGTATACAAAACTTATAAAATGTACTTGGTTGGACTTAAAGAGTTGGATGAGGAGGTTGGGAAGGTATACATCCACCTGTGTTATAAGGTTATATGCTTGATTATTCTTCAATTTAAGTCAAAACTGAAAAGTGATTTTGAAATTCTCCCTGATGAAGTTTGACACAGATCCCATTTTCGCTCAAAAGTTGCATTATTAGAGATTTTTCAACTTCATCCCAACATTTTCCCAAGCAAATCATGTATTATGTGTTGTGTAAGTCCCAACTAGAAAAATTCCCACACTGGCAGACATTAAATAAAATTACTCTAGCACTTGTGACTTACCTACCCAACTTGGTTCCTTCTTCAGGTCTCAAACAGATTGAAAGAGAATTGCAGAGACATAATGAACAATATGGTAATAAAATGTTCAACAGGAACAAAATTTGCTTTCATGGTAGGAGCCAAAATCAAATAAAACCATGCAACAAGAGTAGTGAAGTTTAAGTTTCATACACATGCAAGTATACAAACAAGCATTTTACTAATAAATTTTAACATGTTTCAGGCTACATGAGCACATCAAGACTTCATGCTGTGTTCTGTACTAATTTTCAGATACAATTACATACATTCCTACCTCAAAAGGTAACCATCAATTTATCATTACTAAAGAAACAAGTTTCTGTAGTTCAATAGCAACCACAAAACTTTATGTGAGCTGAGGCAGAAGTAAACGGTTTTCAGATGATCATAAAGACTCTTCTAAAAAGAAGACATCTTCATAGAGATTTGAATCAATACCCTCATGTCCATCAAACTCACTGAGGCCCAAAAAGCTCTCCATTGGAAGTTGTTCGTTTAATGCAAAATCATCCTCTAGGAAACTTCTATCTGTATAAAAGGATTTCGAGGTGAGAGTTTTACCATCTTTCATTCCAATGACATCATCTTCCATTTCTAGTGGTACTACTTTCAAAGAAAATTTGTTTGAATCTCTCAACCTTGAAGGCTTGGGGTTGATTTTTTTGACACCTTTGCCGTTTTTGCTTTGTTTTGATTCCAAAATCTTTGATGCTGTTGATCCTGAGTTTTGGAATTGTGACCCGGCGGATCCCCCTGAGGTTCCCTCAGGAGTTTTGAGTTTCATCACACCCTTCCTTGGAGACATGGAAAAGCATTTCCAAGCTTCCTCTGAACTCCAATCATGTTCGCAACCAAAAGGCCAGAAAAGGGGCTCATCTTCATTCGAATCTTGCAAATTTGCAGCTTCTAAGGCAGGCTCTGAAGACAAATCATAATTTAGTTTTCCATGTTCTATTTCAATGGCTGGTGAAGTACCAGAATTAGAAGATTCGGCTTCACAGCTGCTACTACTCCAGTAAGATGGGTTAAGAAAATCAAATGACAAGTTCCACTCAGAATCTGTATCTGAAATCCACCTAGAATCTTCATCATCAAGATTCAACAAAGAGTCATCACCCAAATAAAGAATCTCGATTATGGAAGGAATCTGAGACTTGTCACAACTTGGGGAATCTTCGAAGCACCTTTCACAACAAGACTTGCCGCTATCAGGACTGGTTACAGATGAACCTACTGCATTATTCCCTGTTGAGTTTAATGACAAGGTAATTCCAGATACTTTATCCTTCAAAGCTTCCATCTCCGTCTTTGGACTAGTCGTCTCAGGAGCCAAAGATGTTTCCTTCACATAATCAGAACAGGCACCATTAAAGGGTAAGGGTGTGCTTCCTTTATCCAAATGAAGACAAGAGTTTTCCAAAGTTGATAGCCATGAAAGTAACCAATCATCAGCAGCACGATGAAACGGACCACACAGTCTGTGCTCTTCAAAGAACGAAGAAGAAGATAAGTTATCCGAAGACAGCCACATGGATTCCCCATCATCCAAGCTTCTATCAGTATCAAGCTGCTTATCAAGATCAACATCTTCTTCTACCGATAGTTGATGAGAAATAGTACCTTTTTTCCTGGTTTTGCAGGTAGGATCCATTTTTTTAATTTGTGATGATCTAACAGAATCATTTACAGAACCAGTTGGCTTTACTCTGAGATATTCACAATTTCTTTGATCAATGGAACCTTTCTTCTTCAAGTATGATGAAACAACCCTCTTCACACCATCAGTAGAGCTATTTCTCCCATTGAACCCCATTCTGCCAGCGTTTGCACTAATGATCACTGTTACATTGATTTCATCCATGTCAGGCACAAACAAGCACAAACAATCAATCAAAAGACATAAAAAAAAAAAGACAATTGAAAAACAAGAACGAGTAAGCCTGCCAAGACCGGCAACTCATTCCAAATAGATTAAACGAAAACCAGGCATGTAATGACAAAGCAGCAGGCATACATCACACACGACACATCTACAAAACTATACATATGATTCCATACTAGATGTCTGAAAAACCAGCATTGATATTGACATTTAACGTAGAATAGATCAATTAAAACAAGTCAAGACTTAACATTGCATGTGAAGTTGAATGTAAACAACAGGCTTCACATTGTTCGTTTTAGGGGCCTCATGCAAGAGTCCTGCACCCTCACAAACTCACACAAGCGTCATTCACCTTTGAACTCGAAAACATATCTAGTTAATGAAGCAACTCAAGACCTATACATAAGTTCAGAATCTGACTTGCTAGCAATATAGGATATGACACAACAAGTATACAATTGCCCAAAGAACATACATGAGTTGTGAACAGTCAAAGAAAAACTAGTCAATCAACCTGTGACAATATCACACCATATGCACAACTTGGACTGAATCATTCAAAGCCCAAAAACCCATCACAATATTTAAATCCTAAAAGGGTGGTCCCAATCCTATGGCATCTACATTTTTATCAAGTTGGCTACTTTACTGGTTCCACCGTTGTACCCAATCCAAAGGTTGTGGTTCCACCGTTGTACCCAATCCAAAGGTTGTTATTGATGAATAATTTTATCCAATTAGTATGGTAGTTAAATAGTTATGGGATTTATCACTCCATTTTAAATTGCAATAACTCATCAACTCCAATACTTAGCAATTTATCAAAACAGAACTCTTCATTAATAAATAAATAAAACTACATCCACATACAGATAAAAAAATTAAAAATATATATAAAAATAAAACATAGTACACAGATTTTTTCTCCCCTCAAAAACACTGAAAATTGACACATAGTAGATATAGACATAAAATGATAACAAAAAAAAAAAAAAAAAAAAACCAATTAAACAAGCTTAAAATGAAAATAAAAATAAAAATAAAAATACTTCCCAATTTCCCATGACATCAAAACTAACCAGACAAACCAAAAATCATCAAAACAAGTGGACAACAAGTCAATTTCACAATAATAATAATAATAATAATAATAATAATAATAATAGTAAAAATAATAAATTAGACCACGTTTTATAGATCTTGATAAACAGTATCCGGTAAGTTATACAATACATAACACTCGTGATATGTATATGTAATAAAAAAAGAAAAAGTCACAGGATTTCAATTTTACAAAACTTCATATTTAAATTAAAAAAATAAAATAAAATAAAAAGGAGAGAAGAGATATACCTTGTGAAGTAGAGCGGAGACAAACACTAAAAACTGACAAACCCTAGGGCTAGAATAAGTGTATAACAGCACTGACAAACCCTAGAAACCAGAGAGTTTTTTTTTTTATAAATTTTTTGTTGGAATAAATGGAAATAAATAGCAATTACAGGAAGAGAGTTTTTGTTGTCTGTGTTTACTCGATTTAGAGTTTCCCGCGAAAACGAATGGCTTTATTTTTGCGGCTTTTCATATTTGGCAATTTTTGTGGCTTCTCATGTTTGGCACCTCTCTGCATTTATTTTATTTTGTTTTTGTTCTCAAAAATAGAAAAATCTTAGTTATATGCATAAGAATCAATCTGAGGGCTGTTCATTAATATGCTACGTTTGACATGCCAAATTGGAATGAAATAAAGTGGATTGGATTAAAAAATTATTATCCCTATTTGGCAAAACATGAAATGGATTGAATTAAAATTATGTTATATTATGTTTGATATAAGTTGAGATTTGAATGAAATAAAATATATTTAAATATTTTATAATATACTTAAAATTAATCCAACATCATCAATAGCCTATTTCATCGTAAAATTGAAACAAACAAATAATTTACACTGATCATTTTATCATATCTTATAATAAAATTAACATCATCAACTATCCATTTCTTCAACATATACATCATCAACAACCCACTTCATCAACATCAACAACCCCACCCATCAACATCATCAACCCATGAACTTAGAAGAAAAAAAAAATCAGAATAGTGTGACTGAAACCCAGAACCATCCCAAACTCATTTAAAAAAAAAAAAAAAAAAACAAACAAACAAACAAATTGAAGGAGATAATGAAGGGGAGATAGTGAGAGAAAAAGAGAGATTGAGAAGTGAGAGAGATATGGATGGAAAATAAAATCCCAAACCTACCGAATCCTACCATTTAGCTTGGGAATGATCATTTCCATAAAAGCCGACATTTAGAGAGTTTGAAATTGGGAATGGAACGCTTCACATGGCTCTCCAAACATTGAATTTGAGGTTTGAGATATTTTGGATCCCAAACTTATCTCAAATCCAACATTCCAAACACAACGATAAAGATTAAAAATAATAAGGTTTATGGTGTGTTTCATGAGAGATTAAAGAATGCGAATGAAAAGCGAGAATGATTGTTAATATTTACTTGTTCTAACGTAATTCGTTATGGGCATAAAATTGTGCGTCTCACATAAATTTGAGATTGTGGAATAGGATTATCATTCCCCCCACCTAACTTAGGATTCTCAGTCCTATTAACTTTTACAATTTAAAAATTCAATTTTGCCCTTATTAAAAAAAAAAAAAAGAAGATAGAATTGGAAAAAAAAAATGCATTTAACAATTCTATTTTAATAATCAATAATTTTTTTTTATATTGTTTGATTTTTAGAATTAAAATCTATTTTAGTATATTAATATGTTAAAATAATTCATGATATCATATAACAATAAATGATAATTTTTTGAATGAATTAAAAAATAGCTTAATAAACATAATATTATTATATAAAAATGCATATACTTTGATGATAAGAATAAAAACATAATTTTCTTTTAAAAATACTAAAGAAATACATATTTTCAATAAAGGACATTCTTGTTGTTGGGAATTGAATCAAGAGAAAGAAACAAAAGATTAGAAACAATCACACAAAACAAGAGAGATTTTACGGGGTTTGACTTAAGGTTGCCTACATTCACGGTCGTATTAGGATTTTTATTGAATTGGGTTCTTCAAGAATGTTGCACATACCTTATGCATCCATACAAAGGCACATTAATAACTATGTATATATCTAGGATTGTCAACTCTCCATATTTAATTTTCCATATGAATAACTAGTCAACTCTCCATGTTCATCTTTCCTTATAAAAAGATAGTCAACTCTACATATTCATCTTTCCAAATGAATAGATAGTCAACTCTCCATATTCAACTGTCCAAATGGATAGCTAGTAAATTTACCTTTCCAAATTTCAGCCTTCCAAATTAAAAGCTAGTAATTTTAGCTTTCTAAAATAGAAAAGTCAGACTTCATTCTTGACATTTGTAACTTGTAAGTAGTGATTCATTTCAATTCTAAGTTAAAATAAATATCTCAAAAGGAATATTGTTGATTTTGATTATAATTCCAACAATTAAAGTAAACAATTTATTCTAATTTTGATATATCAATTCGATTCCAAGTCATTCTAACTCTAGATAATTTCGATTTCAAATCATTTTAATTACATGTAAGTAAATGTATCACAAGTTTCATGAAAAAAGGAATTAGGATATGGAACTTGTAGACTTGTATTGCATCTACTTGCATATAAT
The DNA here is from genome assembly GCA_021234005.1 of Nephelium lappaceum. NCBI lineage: Eukaryota > Viridiplantae > Streptophyta > Magnoliopsida > Sapindales > Sapindaceae > Nephelium > Nephelium lappaceum. The sequence continues at coordinate 14,619,253 of CM038006.1, read as the reverse complement.
TGAAATAGCCTAAAATTGGAATGATCTAGAATTAAATTAATCTGAAATTAGATTGATATATTGGAATAAGAATAAGTTGTTTATTTCAATTGTAGGAATCATCATTAAAATCAATAATATTCCCATTGAGATGTTTATTTTAATTTGGAATCGGAATCGTTTGCTTACAAGTTACAAAAATGCCCTTAATTAAAATTATGTATTCCATTAGCATTTTTAAAAGAAAATTATGTATGTTTTTGTCATCAAGAAATACATATTTTTATATAATAATATTATGCTTACTAAACTATTTTTTTAATAATACTAATAACCTTTTTTTAATAATAATTTAATGTTATCTACTATTATAATAAGGTCTATTTACAACATATTGACTTTGACTGAGTCTCGCAAATCAACTTTCTTGAAACCTAATAATATATGTCTTGCACAAATTAAACAAAGACAATGCTGGTGATCTTGACATTGATAGGGTGCTAACTAAAAACACTCCGACACTTAAGTAAATAAACCAATCCTAATGCATGAAAATGCAATAATTATAAAGTGTCGTCAGACTAGAGAGAGTATGCCAGAGAAATAGAAGGACAAAAGACTATAAGAGTCTTGACCTCTTGACCTAAAGACTGGACAAAGTATGAATACTAAGATATTGAGTGTCAATATGCAAAACCCTGTTATCTATGACTTAAAATAGTATAATCGAATAAACTTAGTTCGTGAATGGTACATCGGGAAAGTTTCTAGGAAAGAGAGGTCGGTTACAATGAATACACTTAAATATTAAGTCTTTTCTAGCCAGAACTTTCCTAGACATGCACCTACGTGCCACCATACTAAATCTATCACATAGGAATTCTAAATCTAGAGTTGAAAAATGAAAATATAAGAAAGAGAATGGGAAACTTCAAGAAATTTGCAAGAGATGAGTAAGAGAAGTTGGGATGGATAATTTCTTTTGATTACCCCTCTATTTATAGGTGGAAAAGGAGCCATTGGAACTTATTACAGTGTCCGTTACAGAATTTATTACAATGTCCATTATGGAATTTATTATAACGTCCGTTATAGAGTTTATGACAAAGTCGGTTACAGAGAATTATTGCAATGTCTATTACAATTCAAAAAAAGCGGTCAACTTTCATTTGAAGATATGAACCTAGCTTAGGTTGGATTAACCAATTTGATGGGCTATCTGTTTGTAACATGCATTGAGCTATTAGTCTAGGCCAATCGGCATACAGAGCTAATCTATCTAAACAAGTTTTGGGCTTGAGAATTTTTTACCACCACAACTATACAATTCATAAATATAAAATATGTTTTTCTTTTTTCACACTTTTTATTCCAATTTTGTCTCTTTATTTTTTTTTTTAAAAAAATAGACAGACAGAAAACATTTTAATGTATAAAAGAGAATGATATTGGGAATTATAAGAAGGGGTGAGAAAAATAGCAAGCCAATTTTGCAACCTAAATTTTATGTGGGACCTACATTTTCATTCCCACTACGAATTAATTTAAGCAAGTAAACATCTATAGTCATATTAATTCATCATTCTCATTTCTTAATCCCACGAGTAAACTCACCATTAATTCCTGAGGTGGGAAAGGAAATTAATTTTTCATTCCAACAAGAACTTAATTCATGATTTGTGTGTGAAATCCACAAATGTGATCCCCACATATATATATATATATATATTTAAAAATTACTAGTATCATTAATTAGGAAGCAAGTTATCATCTCATTTTAATGATTTCTAATTAGCTAATTGAGTTCTAAGCTCATTGATTTACTGAAGTAGTCAGTGTACTTCTTCATCACGTCTGTAATAGGAGTTAGGGATTTTTGTTTTTGTTTTTTATGAAAGTATATATCTTCTACTAAAAAAGTAAAATTCTGGACCGCGCATAGTATTTAATCTTGACCGGTTTAAGTAGACTCTTACTTTCTACTATTGAAAAAAAAAAAAAAAAATCTAACCAACATAATAAAATTTCTCTCTTTATAGTTGTTAATAAATATCATAACAATATTATCAATCACCCTATTAATTGTAATGGCCAAAAATTGTAGGCCCAAAGTCTTAAGCCCAATATGCAAATGTACGATGTCAGACAATAAATTATTTTGGTCAACTAGACCTTATAGCCCAACACTCACCCATCTATCCACCCTTGACAAGGCTTCGACAGCCCGGAGCCCATGATCCATTTGGTAGGTCGATTCAATAGTTCAGTCAACGAGTTAGTATATGCATTCGGTTATCGTCATAGGGAGCGTTAGCCCAATCAACTCAACAGTTCTACCGGCTTAACACTGGCTTCACAATTATTTTAAGAAAATATACTATTAGTTGTGATAGTAGAGATATTATACTTTGATCTCATGGTTTAGGTAAAGGATGGATGGTGGCTATATCTTATGTTATGGACATGCATGTTTAATGGCCACTAAATAAACTTTCTCTTGTTCGAAGTGATCTTTATATTTGTCAGCAACTTTTTTAGTATGTTCTTCAGGCAAACCTTTGTTGTGTTGATGGGATTGATGTGAATTTTGGAACTTATCTGCTATTTTTTGGGTACACTGAAAATACAAACACTGAACACCCAATGAAATTTAGGAGCACAAAGCATACACCATAAACACCCAGTACAAACCCTTAAAGGAATAGAGAGCTAAGGTGGTGAAATAGAATGTCAAACGATTCCCAAACACGGAAAAGGTTTGACACCTCAGTGACAGCATCACCTTCAAAGACTGCTATCTGAAACTGAAAACAGTGTACCAAACAAAAGCCGTCTTGATCGAGCAAGCATATCTCTTATGCCATAACTCGTAAAATTTGTTTCAGGATTTGCCGTTGCTATTAGCCATAAAGGAAGCTTTGATGACTGCTGATCATCACCAAAATATGGAATACCAAGCCGATAAGAGAAGCCAAGCTTCCACAAAGCTTCTCTCTTTAGTGTTTTTTGGAGAGAGAAAAGAAGACACGTCTAAAGTGCTTTCATGGATTTTCTTTTTAAAATAACAATAATTAAATTAATTAATGACTTAACAATAAAATTGACTTTGTCCATACTTCCAAAAAAAAAAAAAAATTGACTCTGTCCACTTTAATGTTAATTGGAGTTTTTTTTTTTTTTTTTTTTTTTTTGAGCAAAGGCAAATAAATTAGAACAAGACTACCGTCGCCGAGCGACGGAAGGAAAAATACATGCGGCATCTACGTGTTGCCATGTAAGATCCTCCAAAGAGGACAAGGCCAAAGCGGCTAAATCGTGTGCCAAGCGGTTCGCAAACCGCGAAATGACATGGCACTCCCTAACATTAACCACCTTACACAGGGCCTTAACATCGCCAATCAGAATATCGGAATCTCCACGGAAGGAAACTGTCGAGCAGACCTGCGCTGCCACGTTCGAAGCATCAACTTCCACCTCCGCGATCCTCACATCAGCAGACAGGGCCATCAGCAGACCCTCCCGCAAGGCCAGTAACTCACCAACCTCCGGCAGAAAGGAACCAACAAGTCTTTTTGCAGACGCCGCTATGATAAAGCCCCTTGAGTCCCTAATAACGGCCCCGACTCCAGCGACACGCGATCCTGGCCTGATAGCCACATCCGTGTTCAGTTTGAACTCGCCAACCCAATGTTAATTGGAGTTAATAGAAAAGGAATAATGGCTAATTCTGAAAAGTCAATGGTAAAAATGATATTTTATAAATCGTCAAGGGAAAAATGGAAATAGTTCTTATAATTTATAAATTTTTTAAAGTAGTCATTAATGGGGTGTATGGACAAAAGGGTGTACATACAACTTTAGTGGGGTGGAAATATCATCACTTGATGTCAAATGATTGTCAACTTAGACCATAAAGCCGAAGTCTTAAAGTGTTTGACAAGATTGAATCGGGCCCAATCAAATTTGAGCCCTTTATAAAATAATTTTAAAGTAATTGATTGTAGTAGAATTTGAACTTGGCACCCTAAAAGATTTATGAACAGTTATATCATTTAGCCATAATGTTTGCAATTAATAGTTTGGTTAAAAATCCATTATATTATATTATGCATTTCATGAATGTCACACAGACCTGCAAAGCAAAATTTGATTATTTTTTTTTTGAAATTAAAATTTGAGATTATTTGAAAAAAAATAAAAAAATATATAAATAAATGCAGGCCAGATTATTCAGTTTTGGACCAGGCTCGGCTTGTATGATAATTTACTAAAGCCTAGTCTATATTCAGAATTTTTAATGTTTGGCTTGGACCAAATTTGATCCTCTGTGAAAACAAGTTAGGCCGGGCCGCACTGAAATTGGAGTCAGATCGTGTTCTATTAGCCCAATCCTTTTAATGCCTCTAGAGCTGCCTATAAAGAGAAAGTGAGAAAGGAGCAACATTATGCCAATTACAAAAACAGGGCATGGAAGTGAGGCCACTTCAAAGTGCTAACTTCATTTTTGCTTTTGTTATTATTATTTTTTAATCGTGTTTCTTTAGGCCCTATTTGGTACGTAGGAGGATTAGATAGAATTGAATGGGACATAATTAGATAAAATAGAATTTGATGAGATTAAATTAACACTATATTGTGTTTGATGTACTTGAAATTGAATTGAATTTGACGAAATTAATTTAATATTTGTGTAAATGGAATTTTAAATAAAGATATAATAATTTGGTCTTTAAATATATTTAACATAAATAAAAAAAAAATGTACAATTTAAATAGATAAAAATTAAAACTATTTTTAAATAAATTTTAAATGTATAAACTTCATAAAACTATTAAATAAATTTGTAATTATTGAATATATAATTGTTTTAATTTTTAATAAATAAAATTAAAAATTAAATTAAATTAAAAAAGTTTTAAAATCTTACATCAACGGGATTTCAAAACTCACCAACATTAGTGAGATTTTTTTGGTGAGACCTGGAAGATTTGGATGGAAAATTTTTCATCTAAAGCTGGCTCTAAACACAAGCATTTATGAGTTGGAAAAACTATTTTCCCAAACCCAATGTTTTTTCTTACTACCAAACACATCCTTGATGTACATTTGGTAGAGTTTGTCAATTAGTTAAGAGAGTATTTTTAATCCAAAGAACTCCTTTTATTTTTTGAGCCGTTTAGTTCTCAGTTCAATAGAATTTTTTAGATAATTAAAACGGTTGTTTTACATCTAATAGGAAAAGTGATAAGTGTATGTTTAGTGATGATGTAGGACCTCAATTCTATATCTTTATCATTATTCTTAAGTGTTCTTTACGTGTTTTTTAGTGTTTTTCAAGAAATAAATTAAGAAATGGTGTTTGCACGTAAACACGAAGGTTTGAATCAATTTTAAGGTGAAGAAGTGATGAGAGTAATCATCGAGAATGCAATCACCATCACAAGAAATGTAGGGAAATTAAGGCAAGCATGAAGCAACCCATACTCTTAGTTACATGCTACCATGGCACACAACAACTTACGTCATTGCCACCTCCGCTAGCACACCACCTCACCAGCCCATGGTTTACATCACACTAGCACTCCCCAACTAGCTGCACCCCTCTTCCAAGCTCACCCATGCACACCTTTACTAGCCTACCATACTGGACAACATGCAAATCAGCTCCTCACAGCCTATAGGCGCGCTTCCTCATCATCAAGCCCCTGCGCCAGCATGACATCCCCTTTACAACAACGACAACACTCATACTCATGCTCTTCCTCGTCCCACAACTCGTCATCCAGCATGTCCAGACTTTCTCTAATAGCTTCAGGCATGCATAGTTATGCACACACTAACCAGACATCACTCAAGGCAGTACGCTCCACTATCATGTCTTCTCCATGCACGCCTTCTAGTGCACCTACTTTTCAGCCTATGTGTAGAACAGCACGCTTCACGTCCAAACTAACTTGTTGCACTAGCCAAACCAACCTGTTGCAATATCCACCAACGTGTCTACTTGCGCACTCCCTCGTTCTTCAAACCAACGCCTCACACTGCCCAATAGCTTATTTAGCTGCACGCCTATTTTTCCACTAATGCAAAAGGGAGTAGCCAAGGGTATGTTTTACTTTATCTTTCACATTTCGTGCCCTAACTCTCAAGCCTCTATAAATACACCTAAACCATACCATTTTCACTAACTTTGAAAGGCCGAGAATGAGGCCCTCATGTCCCTTCTCTCACCCTTGATTCTTAACTTAAATCACCTCCATTTTACTTTTAAACTTCACCCACTAACATCCTACACCCATACTTTACAGAGAAAGCTTTGCATAAGCGGGGAAAATGACATAAAGGTTTGAACTTGGAAGAGAGAAGCTCCATGGTAACAAACTTCTTAGAGGTTGTTTTCTCATAGGTTGTTTTCTCAATTTTCTTATATATTTGCATTTTTTTCCTTTGTTTGTTTCTATGTATTTCATGTTGTATTGGGATGATGATTGATTTTGATATTTTATATAAATAGAGTTGATTATTATTGCTTGAAGATTGCGTGTATATAGGGATTTTAGAACTTAATAATTGTATGTGATTGGCCACCATATATATGATTTGAGTTTGTGTGTTGAGAACGAAAGGAATAACATATAAAGTGCTTGATAAAATGCTTATATTAGCTTAAGAAAAGGAAATAGGTCACTCGTGTGACAGTCAGATCGTAGTGAGTGGTCAAATAACAGTTGAGTATATCATGAAAATACTAACTGACCTAGCTAGTAGATTATCTTGAACTTAATAAGCTCTTATTCATTTAGTTGTCATCGAAAGACAGGTGTTGGCAGACAAGAGTATGTTCGATGCATTATCGAAAAAGATGTATGAGAGGATTAGTGATAAACTGGCAACAAATACAACCTATAAATCTTCGATATTTTAATAAATAATTTCTATATCTAAATGGAATCCGAAATTGTAGCACACTTTTATTTGTTCTTATTTATTTGTTTTCAATTAGGATTAGTTTGGTAATTGATTCCTATGTCCTTGTGGAGATGATACAACAACCGCTATATGACATTTATACGATTCGTATACTTGTGAGGTTTTATTGCTAAATGGGAATTGAAAAATAATGAACAAGTTTTTGGCGCCGTTGTCGAAGATTGAGTGCCAATTTTCGTTGATACTAATACTAATCGAAACTTCCTTACTTCGGACATTTTTCTTTCTTTTTATTTATTTTGGTTTTTGTTTTCATTTTTCTTTCAGGTGCTTTTAGGTGCATGCGAAAATCGCAAGGTGTTGAATTATTGCCTTTGGATAGAGAGATTGAAAGGATCATCAGTAGATTAAAAAGAGTAAGAAGGTTGGCTGAGCATAACATTGAGATGGATGATAATCAACAAGCAGTTGAGGGTCCAAGAACTCTAAGAGACTATGCAATGCCTTTAGTAGACGTGGTTCATGCTAATATCTATAATCTGACAGTGCATACAAACACTTTTGATATTAAGCCGGCTATAATCCAGATGATCCAACAGTTCGTGCGATTTGGAGGGTCACTGAATGATGATCCAAATAAGCACATTAAGAATTTTCTGCGGATTTGTAACACCTTCAGACATAATAGAGTGTCGGAAGATGCAATTAGGCTAACATTCTTCCTCTTCTCACTTTGAGATAAGGCAAAGAATTGGTTGGACTCACTGCCATCTGAATCAATATTTACATAGGATGACCTGGTACAGAAATTCTTAGCAAAGTATTTTCCTCCTCTAAAGATAGCCAAGCTAAGGAATGACATCACATCATTTGTGCAGTTCGAGGGTGAATCTCTTTATAAAGCATGAGAGAGGTTTAAGGAGCTATTGAGAAAATGTCCACACCATGGTGTACTGAAATGGTCAGCTTGCAAATGCAACCAATAGTAGGCAACAAGGGACACTCTTTAGTGACATCGAAAAAAATACAAATAGGGAAGGTAAAGAGCATTGTAAGGCAATCACAGTGAGAAGAGGCAAAGAGTTTAACAAAAGAAAAGGTGAAGTTAATCTGTCATTCAAGCCTCAGAATGAAGATGTGATAAGTGAAGATAAAGAAAGAATAGAGGTTGAAGAATCTTTGAACCAATGAGAATCCATGAAGCCTACTCAAGACAAGGGATTACCATGTGTACTACAAATGCCATTTCCTCAAAGGTTCCAAAAGCAAAAATTAGACAAGCAATTCTCCAAGTTCCTAGAAGTATTTAAGAAACTCTACATCGACATTCCTTTTACAGAAGCTCTGGAGCAAATGCCTCGTTATGTGAAGTTTATGAAGGAAATCCTTTCAAAGAAGAGGAAACTAAGGGGTTTTGAGACAATGGCCTTGACTGAAGAGTGCAGTGCAATTCTACAGTAGAAATTACTACCTAACTTGAAAGATTCAGGGAGTTTTGCTATTCTATACACAATATGGGAGAACTTATCTGGGAAAACCTTATGTGATTTGGGGGTTAGTATCAATCTAATGCCCCTTTCTATTTACAGGAAATTAGGCTTAAAGGAAACAAAACTTACATCAGTCACTTTGTAACTAGTTGATAAATCTATCAAAAGACCTAAGCAAGTTATTAAAGATGTACTAGTTAAGGTGGATAAGTTCATCTTCCATGTAAATTTGCTTCTGGACATGGAGGAAGACAAAGAGGGTCCTATAATCCTTAAGAGACCATTTTTAGCAATCGAGAGCACTCTCATAGATGTGTAAAAATGAGAGTTAACCATAAGAGTTCAAGATGAGCAGGTCATATTCAGTGTTTTCAAAACAATAAAATTTCCAAGGATAATGATGATTGTTTCAGAGTAGAGGTACTACAAGATTACATGCAAGACATATTTGGACATGAGTTCCCGTTTGACTCTTTGGAGATCGCTTTGGTGACCATATGTAATGGAAGTAGACTAGAAGTTCAGGACTGTAAGAAACAGTTGGAAGCATCCCCACATGTGAAGTCCCTAATGTATAATCCTTTATCTCTTCTGTCATTTACAAACCATCAATTAAGGTGCCGCCCACCTTAGAGTTGAAGCCCTTACCAACACACATGAGGTATGCTTTTTGGATAAAGATTCCACTTTATCAATGATCATTTCTACATATTTGAATGAAGAACAAGAAGAAAAACTACTTAGGGTATTAAGGGAATACAAGCTTACTTTGGGATGGATAATAGTAATGATTAGAGATATTAACTCTTCCATTTACATGCATACGATTCTTTTCGAAGAGGACTACAAAGCATCAATTGAGCCATAACGTAGGTTGAATCGTATAATGAATGATGTAGTCAAGAAAGAGATAATCAAGCTTCTAGATGCAAACATTATTTACTCTATCTCTGATAGTTCATGGATGAGTCCGGTGCAATATGTGCCAAAGAAAATGGGAATGACAGTGGTTTTAAATGACAACAATAGGCTCATTCCAACTAGAATTGTGATCGGATGGAGAGTATGCATAGATTACAAGAAGTTAAACAAAGCAACAAGGAAATTTCACTTCCATTTGCCCTTCATCGATCAAATGTTGGATAGAGTTGTCGGGCATGTGTTCTATTGCTTCCTAGATGAATATTTAGATTATAATCAGATAGCTATAACTTTAGAAGATTAAGAAAAAACCACTTTACCTACCCCTATAGTACCTTTACATTTCGAAGAATGCCTTTCAGACTATATAATGCCTCTACAACGTTTCAAAGATGTATTATGGCAATCTTTTCAGACATGGTAGAGAAATTTCTTAAAGTTTTTATTCATGACTTCTCAGCTTTTGAGAATTCATTTGATTTGTGCTCACATAATCTGTCTCAAGTGCTCAAGCGATGCAGATAGAAAAATTTAGTCTTGAATTAGAAGAAGTGCCACTTCATGGTACAAAAGGGTATTATATTGGGTCATAAAGTATCATCAAGAGGGATAGAAGTGGATAGGGCAAAAGTTGATGTGATTAAAAAACTTCCTCTTCCGACATCAGTAAAGACCATTCAAAGCTTTCTCAGGCACACAAGTTTTTATAGAAGATTCATCAAAGACTTTTTCAAGATTTCTAAGCCATTATGGAATCTTATGGAAAAGGATTTGCTTTTCAAGTTTGATAAGGATTGTCTACATGTTGTTCACATTTTGAAGGAGAAACTAGTCACAACCCTTGTAATAGTAGCTTCGAATTGAAACTAACCGTTTGAGTTGATGTGTGATGTAAGTGCCTTCACAATGGAGTAGTCTTAGGTTAGAGAAAAGACTGGGCTTTTCACACCATTTATTATGCTAGCAAGACCTTGACAGATGTACAATTGAATTACACAATCACAAAGAAGGAATTGCTAACAGTAGTATTTGTTTTCGACAAATCCAGACCTTATCTCATATGGTCAAAGGTTGTGGTTTCCACTGACCACTCGACAATCAAATATCTTATAGTAAAAAAAGATGCAAAACCAAGGTTGATTAGATGGAAACTTCAATTGTAAGAGTTTGATCTAGAAATCAAGGATAAGAAAGGAACTAAGAAATAGGTTACAGATCATTTATCAAGACTAGAAGGGGACAATTGAGGTGATGATGATACAAAGATCGATAAGAGTTTCCTTGGTGAGCAGTTGTTCTCTTGTGGAGTTAACACTTTACCTTGGTTTGCGGATTATGTCAATTACAATGTGTGTAATGTGCTTCCTTCAGACTTGTCTTTGTAGTAGAGAAAGAGATTCCTTTATGATATCAAGAGGTATATTTGGGATGAATTATATCTATTTAGACAGTGTACAGATCAAGTGTTGAGACAATGTATTCCATATGAAAAGACTTAAGGCATCCTAAGACAGTGTCATGCATCAGACTATGGGGGTAATTTTAATAGAGAAAGGACAACTACCAAAGTTTTGCAATCTAGCTTCTATTGGCGTACACTCTTTAAGGATGCATGGAGCTTCGTGTAATTATGCAATCAATGCCAACGAACTGATAACATCTCAAGAAGAAATGAAATGTCATTGTAGAATATTCTTGAGGTGGAGCTCTTTATTGTTTGGGGTATTGACTTTATGAGGCTATTCCCACTCTCTTTATAGAATCAATACATTCTAATGACAGTTGATTATATATCGAAATGGGTGGAAGCCATAGCACCACCAACCAATGAGGCAAACATTGTGACAGGATTTCTAAAGAAGTTCATCTTTGCAAGATTTGGGACACTGAGAGCTACTGAAGAAGGTTCGCATTTCTGCAACCATCAATTTAAAGCCTTTTTGAAAATATATGGGATGACATATAAAATCGTAACTCTTTATCACCCTCAGGCAAGTCGGCAAATTGAGATTTCAAATAGGGTAGCTCAAAGGGATTTCTAGAGAATATAGTGAATAGTTCACAGAAGGATTGGAGTCTTAAGCTAAATGATGCATTATAGGCTTACAAGACAGCATTTAGGACCCCTATTAACATGTTACCTTTTCGCCTCATGTATGGAAAAACATGTCACTTAGCGATTGAACTTGAGCATTGGGTTTATCAAGTAATCAAGGCTCTCAACTTTGACATGAAGAAGGTCGGTAAAAGACGTCTTCTTCAATTGGATGAATTCATACGAGAATGCTGGGATATACAAACAGAAGGCCAAAAAATGGCATGACAAAAAGATCCTTACAAGACACTTTGCCCCAGGACAATAAGTACTTCTTTTCAATTCAAGATTGAAGTTGTTTCCAAGTAAACTCAAGTCAAGGTGGTCAGGCCCCTTAGTGGTGAAGACGGTCTATCCATATGGCATAGTTGAAGTTGAAAAAGAAAGCTGCAAAAAAGCGTTCAAGGTGAATGGGCAATGCTTGAAACACTATTTCAAAGAAGAGATGGATCGTCAAAAATCCATCATTACCCTTGCAAGTTCTATGTGATGAAAGGAAAAAGTTGAACTAAGATTATAAATTAGCGCTTCTTGGGAGACAACCCAAGTTTTCTCACTTGTAACTTCGTTTATTTAATTTTATTTTATGTCACTTTTATTATTAGTTTGATTTTGTTTCCTTGTGTTTTGTTTATGTTTGATAGGTGTACCCAAAAAGAGAACAATGGATGCTCAAGACATTGAAGTAGCCAAACCTTTCTTGAATAACGGAGGCCCTAAACTTTCCCTTATATTTCCTCAGGTTTTATAACAAAAATATAAAAAAAAAGTTTAGGGGTATACCTATTTAGGTTGAATTATGATATTAGATGTGGTTATTTAATTTTTTACATTTTTGTAATGTTAGTTATTAATTTTTTAGTTCTACTTTAATTCACTTCTAATTTGGACCACTTTATTTATTTATCTTTTTTATCTTCACATTGGTCAATTTAGGGTTGTGGAGAAGTCACATGTGCATTGAGGTTTATTTTCTTTCAAAAAAATATGCAGATAGGTGTTAATTAATTAGGTAGGAGGGAGAAGACATTTGGATGATGAAACAAAGAAAGAAAAAAAAAAAAAAAAAGGAAATCAGTAACTCATGCTCAAGTGCACACTACTTGCCAAAGAAGCACGCAGCCAGAAGTGACTTACTATCAAATTAATGCTCTCATGCACGCAATTGAACGAACAAGCATATAAAACAGTGAAAATTAGTGCATCAAAATAGCTTCCAACACGCTCAAGGACGCATTTAGCTACCTTTCAGCATGCACAATAGCGCCATTTCTCCCCATTAGTATGTCTAGCAACTCGCTGCTTACTTGCCCAACACATCTCCAAGCACACCTAACCTTCTCTAACACCAAGCGTGTGCCTAGCAAGTCGCCGACTTGACACCTTACACGTAAAGTAGCACATCTCCAGCACACTAGTAGGCATAGCAGTATGCCTATTCAACCCAAAACCTAGTTAGGTGCGCAACCAACTTAGGGTTTTTAAACCTTTTCGTGACTAGCTAGCCGCTCATCCACCATTCTCTCCACTTTCTTTCTCAATTTTTCTCTCAAGAATCACTCATACACACATTTTCAACTTCAAGTTACCCATTCAAGTTAAGAATCCTTAATCCTATTCATTTTCCTTTAAAGTTCAAATGCACTTCAAGATATTCAGTTTCTAGGGATTTTTAGTGGATTTTTATGATTCTAGTGATGAATTGAAGTTGAAGTATGGGGGAGATTATTGAGAAGTGTTGATTGTGTAGTTGTAGAACACTTTTGAAGTGTTTAAGTTAGGTTGTGGCTTACCTTTGATTGATTTGAATTGTTTGAAATCTTCAAGATTAGAAGTATTCTTTTTGTTGTGGAATTGGAAGTGTTGATGCTTTGCAATTATTTTTGAAGTTTGTTTAGTGTGAATTTGTTTGGGTGAAAGACTCGAGTGCATTTGTTTTTGGTTATGGGGTGAATTAATGACAAGAACAAAAGGGTTGGAATTAGTTTCAAAAGTAAAGAAAAAGGAAAGGGTAAGGCTAAGTCATCATCAAAAGAACCAAATCTTGACTATAAAGAAAGATTGGGAAGGGGCTCAATTAGATATGAAAGATGTATCGACGTTGCAAATTTAGAACCCACATTTGTTCCGAAAACAATGCAACATCTTGGGGGGTGTTGAAATACCTAATGAAGCAAATGTTGATGTTGTGCGAAAACTTTGCGTAACAATGGTATCGACAGACTTTAAAGAAAAAAGGGTGGTTATAGTAAGAGGATTTCAAGTGACAATAACATCTTAAGCAATTAATGTACATTTCAACCTAAATAATCACCTAGATTTTGTAGGTGGTTACCTTTCTCATCAATTCTTAGATGGAAGACGTCATCTTGAGATGGCTACTGATTTGAGGATGGATATGAGTAAAGTATGAAATACAAGTTTTGTGCTGCTTACATATAAGATTTTAGAGCTACCACTTGCCTTTTGGGATCAATTCTCTGAGTACTTTATCCTACCAACTCAGCACGTGTTTACCATCTCCCCTCGTCGGGCTCAAATCCTTTATTGTATCAAGAAGAAATTAAAGGTGGATTTGGGTTAGATCATCAAAGTTGAAATCTTGAAAAGTGGAAAGAAACTAAAATCATTAACCTTTCCATGTCTCAGTATTCACTTCTACGAGCAGTAAGACATGAGAAATGGATTATCGCTATGATTAATGTAAAAACCTTATAGCTGCATTGAACATGTATGACTACAATTAGTTGGCCAAAGACTGAGAGCTTGAAGAACTTCTTGTGCCTGAGAGAACATGAAAGACACGACAAGCACAAGTTAAGCCACTTGCTACAGTTATTGAGATTGACCTAGGTGTAGTTCCACAACCTGAATGGGTTAGCACTCTTTTGGAGGGTTTCAGAGCAAAGTTTACTCATCATTTTGAGGGTTTTAGAGCAAAGTTTACTTATCAATTCTAGGGTTTTAGAGCAGAGTTTGTTCAGGAATTCCAAGATTTTAAAGTAGAGGTTAATCACCACTTAGATGATTTGATGAGAAAAGTGAAAGGATTAGAGGAAGTCATGAGGAATGAAAGGTTTGGACAAATGAAGGGTTTGGACAAACATACTTCTGGAGAGGCCAAGCCACTTCACACCCAAGCAGTTCCCATCCTAGTACGTTAGATACCCCCCAGAGAGGACATGACCACTAGTCTTCTACCAAGCAAATTCACTCTCTTTTTAATTTCATTTTTGTCATTGTTTAAGGATCGTTTAGTTTAACTTTTCAATTTCAAAGTTGTTAAACTTTGAGCTTAGTTTACTTTTGGTGTTTTGTTATTTTAATTTTGTCATTGTTGGATTCATTTTTTTATCTATAGATGTGTGTTTTGCCTTTTTGATTGATTGCATGTTTGTTAAAATTCGGCTCTCCCATCTTGACCTTTAGTTTTAAACATTGAGAAAAATGTTAGGTTTAGGTTTGGGTGCATGAGATTTTAAATTTTTCATTTTAATTTTTCATCTTGCATGATTTCTATGACTACAATATTTTTAGGATTGCTTGGATATATGGTTCATCTTATTTTTCATTTCTAAACAAAATTTTTTCGTTCTTGTGCTTTTATAAATTTGACGTGGTGTAGCTCCATTGGATCATTTAAGATGTTTGTCGGTGACATTCATTGATACTGAGCAAAATAATGCATTAGGGAGTGTGGTATATTCATGCTTGATTGTTCGGCTAAGTTTTAGATGTGATGGACTATGATATGTTAGAAGTGCCTTGAGTAATAGTTGAGACTTCCTAGGTTTGATTTTGAGCCCTAGTGTTTCATTTCTAGGGATGTTATCGTTTTACTCTTAAACACTTTCCATGTGCTTTAAATTGAGTAGATTGACCTCATCAGGATTTGCATTGGAATTTAATGACATGCCTTACATATATCAAATCGTTTACTTTGCTAAGTGAATTGAATGAATTTTGAGATATGATACTAGGCATTATGTGTTTAAAAGCTACTAAAAGGCCAAACACTTCCTTACCCCTACGTGTGTGTTCCATCAACCAATTTGAAGCCTAAACATGTAATAAGCCTATTATTTTGTTCATCCCCTAAAAATTAATCAAATCCAAACTCTAAATAAATGTGGCCTTACCCTTGAGAGCTTGGACTTGCATTAGAGACCAAAAAATTAGGCAAAAAAATGGGAGATATATAGATATATATATATATAAGAATGAAATGAAGGGAAAAAAATGTGTGGTGAATGTAATTTTGTATTTGAAGGAGTTTGTGAATATTTGAATGTGATTTGAAAATTTGTACTTGTGAGCTCAAAAATGCAAGATGATAGAAAAACAATGAGCAAATAAATATTTATATAAAAAAAGGAGAGATGTTAATTAAAGGATAGTAGTGAATTGAAATGAGAGAAAAATGAGACTTAGGATAAGGAAAAGATGCCTAAGGAAATCCATGCCTAATGAAAACATTATTAGGTCTTTTATATTATCCTAAGTTCATTTGTGACCTATTTTTCCATTCTTTTCTTAAACCATTCACCCTTTGGCCCCATTGCACCCCTAAATCAAGTCCTTGTCGATCTCTTAAGAAAGTTGACTTGCTAGCAAAAGTAAACAATGCATGAGATGTCATGAGATCCCCATTCATTCATAAGGTCTTTCGCATTCATATGAGCGTCTTTCTACCATTATATTCAAATGCGATTAATAATTTGATATTTTATTGTGCATAACCTCCCTTTTGCATGTATTTGATGAGAGTGTTTTAGCCTAAGTTTCAAGAGCCAAAAGAGAGAAATCCTTATGAGGATTAAAGTCAAGGCGAATTATCTCATTGGCATCTTTTTGGCATGTTTGTTGTTATTCCATAGCATCTCTTGTTCTAGTATAGGCATCTTGCATGAAGTGTTTGGTTCCTTAAGTAATGTTGTGTTCACTTTCTCATGGACTAGTCGATGTAATTCTATAGGTTCCAATTAAGCTACATTTTATCACTCCTTATTATTCGGACATGTCTGTTTGTGGCTAACGTAGAGTTTAAAACCCTCACGATACTATAACTCATCCATTAGGGACACTTGGGGGGTTAAAGGCTTATGTCACATGCCACTGTGTTGACCTACGGAAGTGGTTAAATAAGTTGTATATATGTTTATATTTGTTTTTTTATTTTGTTTTGCCAACTTTTGCTTCAAGACGAGCAAAGCTTAGGTTTGGGAGTATTTGATCATACCATTTTAATACTTGATTTTAGACTCCAAATTTGAGTCTTTGTTTGATTTTTGAGTAAATATTGGTTCATTTAATGGGGTTGTGAGCACGTTTCAGGAATTAAAATCGAAAATGGTGTGCTCGATGAAATTAAAATAATCAAAACAACTTAAGGCGAAAAATTTGATTAGAGCAGTTTCAAGCCTAGGTTCAAGCGCAGCCGCACGCCACTTGCCATCCAAGCATACCAACTAACTGCAGCTTCTGTCTAAAGCGCGCCCACCAACACGCTTCTAGCCATTTCAGTGTGCTTTTAAGTGCTACACATTGCTTGTTCCACGCTTACCTATATGTAGCCTCGCTAGACCAACACATTGCCAAGCATCACTCACTACTAAAAACACGTTGACGCACGCACCTCCCTATCACATAGCGCATAACTAGGCACACTTTACTACTGCACCAACATACGTGCCTACACGTACGTCTCCCTACCATATAACGAGCATTGTAGTGCATCCTTAACCTACACAGCACCCACTAGTGCACCTATAAGCCCGCTTTCTTATAGCTAAGTACGCCTCTAAGTGCGCCCTACTACCTCATTTATGCTCCTTTGTGAGCTTATCCAGGCCAACGCAAGAGGAAGTTTCAGAAGGTATTTTCGACCTTTCACACTCATTTTCGTGCCCTAGCTTTGGGAGAGCTATAAATATGCCCCTAATTACTGAAAGACAGAATCTTGGACTAGAGGAGCAGTCTTTAGAGTTCTTACATCATTTACTACACCATTTTCATGTAAAAGAACCAAGATTGACTCACATTGTGTATCATTCAACAAGGAAGAAGAACTAGAGATAGAGCTTCATCTTGGGAGGAAAAGAGAGGCACTTTTGGAAAGAAGAAAGCTACTCACCAACTCCATAAGAATTTCTCACTTTCTCTTGTTTATTTTGTTGTTCAAATATTGTTAATACATAGTATGGTTGGTCTTTCTTTTGTAATGATGAACTAAACTATTTATCTAGGGTTACAATGTAACTTAACCTTTGAACTTAACCTTTTTGATATCATTGATGCATGTTTCTTCACTCTTGTCTTTCACTTTAATTATGCTTGATGCTCCAAAATTATTTGGCCACTAATTAAGAGATTTAGTAACCATGTTGAACTTCGAAAAGGAATACATATGTTAAGACTCTAATTAAAGTGACATAGGTAACATAAGATAGAAATATACTTATGGTGATTGTGTAATCATTATTAAGTAATCTAAACTTAATAAACTTGACTTAGTTAATCCACATAGGAATATAGTGGGTTAAGTAAGTTTGAGTATTTCCACTAGACTATCGAAAAAAGCATGTGAAGAATTTAGACATTACTTGATTAAGGGCTAGGTGAAGATAGCGTGAAAATGATGGATAATGAGGTTGAGTCAATTGGTTAGGTGAAGTTGTGACCCTAGAGCTTCTAATCTATTGATTTAGATATTTAATTTCTAGTTTTAATTTTCAAATTTTGCTTTAGTTATCCCCACTCTCATTTTCAATAGTTTAAATAGAGTTAGTTTTAATATAATTTTAGTACTTAACGAGTTGGCTATAATCCTCATGTGACCAATATCTTTCTTCATCACTTTACTACTTGTGGATTGTGTATATTTGCATGGATTGCTTTTTCATGTGTTATGAACTCAACACGTTCACAATAATTAGCCATCAAAAAGTTTTTTTATGCATTTTGAATTAGATCTTTTGAACATTTTAATACTAAGATTTCAAAAGTATTCTTATGATACTATATTAATTACATATTCTTTCTATTTTTTTTTTTTTTACTTAAAAAAGAACCTTAATAAACCTATTAAATTGAAGTCTTGTATGTCTTTTAAAATTAAACAACCTAACAATCAACAATTATTCTCCAAAAACTCTACTTTTAACAAGATTACTTCCAAAAGATCTACTACTAAAAAGTCATTTTGGAGAACTCTCCCAACCATAGCATTAGTTTTATTCTATTATAAGTTGGAACACATACCATTGTTGTAGAATTTTTGTGAAATTTATTTATGATTCTTATGTTGTGCTTGGAATGCTACCACTAGGGTTAATTTTAACATTAAATTAATATAATGGGACTTTTGTAACTAGCACAAGATTATAAAAATGAGTTTTTGAAGCATCAAAGTAAGACAGACCATTATACTTTTCATTAAATGAGCTCAAAGCTCCATGTTCTTATAAGGATATGCGTTTTTTTAGTACATTACTTTTTTCCATGATTTTTTTATGTGACTACTATCTTTGTTTACGAACCATTGCTCCTGAATTAATTCTACCTTTTTAGTATATAATGAATGATATAACGAGTAGTTCACCTACTTCTGTACTAATTATTTTCATAATACATTGTTTAGTCACAAGAGCCCCACTAATTGTGGTACTATTTACCACAATTTTCACTTAAATAACAATAGCTATTTTCTCAATTATATCACGTATTTTCTGTAGTTAAGACTTCAATTAATTTATGCCTAAGTTGCAAAGTTTATAAATAGATGAGTAATTTTAGGCTTCACAAATATCTTTTTTTCAAATTCATGTTTTTTAAATGATGTAATATGTGAGTTAGCAATACCACATTAATTATCATATTATTTTATGATTTATATAGTATTGACAAATCATATATCAATCATCTATATAAAATATTTGAGAAGTTTAGCATTACTCTAAACAGATATATTTACGTTTTTCATTTTAATTGGGTGCATAGACACCTCAATTTGTACTCTTAAGCCAATAAGAATATTAAGTTTGATGACTTTTAATATACTTAAATGATTTATCTTGATTGGTTTCTAATTTTTTTCTATAAATTTAGAATTATCGAGTATTTAATCTTTAAAATTATATAATTATGGTCCTGGATTACAATCCCCTAATACATTTTGATTAATTATTTCAAATTTAATGTCCTTCCATTTTAATTTTATTTATCTTAATTTTCATCCATATAGTAGAATTTGCTTTGTTTTAAGAATTGAATTTGTGAACTAGATTAGTTTAGATTTGAGGTTATATTTTCCAAACAATTTCATTGGCGGATCTCATACATGTACAAACTATTTTTAAATATAAACTATCTACAAGTAAATTAAAATTTTCACAACTTTACCCTAGGGGTTGTTCGGCACATTGTATTGTTAAAATTAGATTAGATTTGATTAAATTATATTGGACTAGGTTGTACTGTATTAGCACAATATTGTTCTTGCTGATATGTTGCGTTAGCCTGTGTTATTTAATGCCAATATTTGGTATGTTATTGTATTGTATTTTTATAAAATTAATGTTTAAAATAAATATATAAAAAATTGACACTTTTTCAAAATATAGAAATTAAAATGAAATTTATCTTAAAGATTATTCGTAATTTAAATTAGTTTTAATTATTTTTTTGACTTGTAACTTTTAATTATTTATTTATACATAAAACAAGGTTATCTTAAAGATTTTCATATCACAATAAAAGAAAATTATCTAGAATTTATAATAGATCTTTTAAATTTTTTGTCCAAATAATATGATATATGAGTTGTCAATATTTTATAAAATACGAGACGATGTGATAATTAAAATGATATTAATAATTCAAATATCATATCATTTGGATATAAATTTAAATAAATAAATTTGAAAAGTACATCATCATTAAAAAAAAAAAAAAAGTGGAAATTCATTTGTTTTAAGAAAAGGAAAAAAGAAAATGACAAATAAAGATATGATAAGAATGGAGAAGGAACATGTGCTGACAAAATTTTACAAACCTTATCTTGTGACTATTTATTCCGTCCCATGTGTAATGTATTTCTTATAGGTGATTGCATATTTTGATTTTGTGACGATGCTGGCGGCGATGCAATCCAAAACTTCACAGCTGATGACAAGTGTATCAACCACACACGTAGACCACATAAAAAGACAAAAAAAAAATGAAAATAAATACCATAGATATAAAATTTTATATATATATATATATATAAGTTCCCTTGAATACATCTAAGATATATATATATATACTTGACAAAAAAAAAAAGAAAAGAAAAAATGAATAATTGTATTTTAAATTTATTTATTGTAATTTATTATATTTGATTATAATTAAATATATCTGATTACAATCATTAAATATAATTTAATTTATTTAATTATAATTAGATATAATAAAAATATAATAAATTACAATAAGCAGATTTAAAATGCAATCACATTTTTTTTTTTATATATATGAAATATATCCCACAATGTGCCATATATATATATTGTGGTGATAAAATTTTAAATTATACACAACATGCGAATCCATTGTATAATAGTTTATATAAGTGCGAGGTTGAGCCTAAGAGAATTGCTTAAAAATTAGGCCGAAAATTTAATCTAACTAATTTAAATTAATTCTAACCTACTTAATCAAAGACTAGGCACAATTATAAATTAAGACAATAAAATAACAACAAATAAAATTAAAAGTAACCATGAAAATAAAAACTAAACAAGTACTAAGAATCACAATCCACACTTTAATTTTCTTTTTTTTTTCTTTAATTATTTATCAACTTTCTAATTTAGAATGACAAATAAAACCCAATTTATTGTCGTCTCCTCGATTGAACAATAAAGCCCACTTATTAAATCTTAATTAGGTCCCTCTTCGCTTAAAGGTATAAGTCCTGCATATTTTATGTATCTATTTTAGTGAAAAATCAAGAATTGAAGGAAACTACATTAAATGTTACAAATCCAAGCATAAATTAATTAAACACATACCTAACTATCACTAATACATGATATTAGAGATGAAATGGTTTAATATTTAATTAATAATTGAAGTAAAGACCATAAACATTAATGCACACTTATTGGAGATTAATTCAATAATAGAATACTCAACTATTAAAGTACTGTCATCATATTGGTAGTACAGACATAAAGTAAAAATTCATATAATGAAAATAAAACCAAGAGAGGAACATGGTTGCCTCTTTTAATTTGTGTCAAGCTTAAGTCTCCTTGAGCTCTCAAGTTGCCACCAATAAAGAATTGTTGATGGTACCAAGTTTCCAATATCAAAACACTTATAAGTATTTGGCTCAAAAAGGATATGACAGTATCCCGTCTCTACCACAGTCGCTCTAGAGACAGGGCCAAAACCCTCTGTGAACAAATAGTTATCGTGGTGACTTTTGTTCATTACAACCATCTCCAAGCTCCATGGCTTCAATGGTCACTTTCTTTTAATTTTTCATTTTCAAGATGGCTCCCTTCTTGATGTGAAGAAATCGGCTCCCTTTTACACCAGTGAGCTACTTTGTTGCCCTAGAACAGTGATCCATCTAGCCATACACTTGTCCTCATTTGCATAAAAGACCACATAAGCAATGATTTCCTGCAAGCATTTATACAATGATTCCATGCACTAGTCCCATATTAGATACGCGGCAACTTTATGCTTATCTCTCTTAAATAAAAGATTTACTATAAAGACACATTATCAAACAATAGCACTTTCCAAGCATAATTTTTCCGTGCTCCATGAAATTATAATAATGAAATAAATTAGCTATCTACTTATATATGACCTTAATTAGTATATAAACCTATATTAAAAAAATTCAGAACAATTTTTGTCGTTATACATTTCTTGTTCTGAAAATTTTTTAACCAACCGTCCACACTAAATATTTCTTTATATATATGAATATGATATCGAGCATGGTGGTTGTTACAGTAATGACAACCACTCATGCCTTACTTCTAATAGTAAGTACAAGATTTAAATGTTCAAAGTTACATTTGTGACAGTTTTTTTTCATTATTTGTGAGCTATTCTTCACTTTTTATGAGTTGACTCTTTCCGTTTCTAAGAGCTTATCCCCAAATCATCTCACAACACCTATCGTTGTTGGTTCGAGTTGTACCATAAATAGATCCTAATCATCAAATATATATAGTAGCAAGACCCTACTTTTTGTAATTATTAATTATTAATTCCACCTGTACCTGGATAAAAAAAATCATGTGGCCAGTATCCTTATTCATAGAATAGAAGAACGTACAAATTAATAATGATGCGACTTGAGTACGCAGATATTTTATAACATGGGGTATGTATCATATCTCGCAAGATTCAGAAGAACATGCATGCACACATTTGTGAGTCCAGGTCCACTTCATGCATGAACGTGGGCAAACCCAACTATTTATAATAGTAACAAAAGGTGGACAAATTCCAAAAAAATACAACCCCACTTGACCAACTTGAATGAACATTCAATGAACTGCCCGTATCTTTCCACTCACAACTTCCACCACCTTTCTCTCTGACAACATGACTAAACAAATCATGTATACAATGTATTCAAAACATACAAACATATATAAATGCATATCTTCTCCTACATACATACATAAACATTTTCTCTCATCTTGTTCAAATCTCTCGCCTTAGTTTCTTCGAAAAATGGTGATTTATAGCAGCTACACAGAAGAGGTCTACCTCTTTGTTGCAATCTCAGTACTAGCCTTTCTCTATATGTTGATGGTGGTTTTAGAGTCTTCATGGACCAATTATGGACTTGGTTGCTTGCCTCAAGATTGCTGTAATTTTCCAACTGTATCTGTAGATCCATCAGTTAAAGCAGATTGATTCTAACATGTCCAAGATCATCAGATCCGAGACTGATTGATGTCTTTTTTTTTCGTTGGTGGAGTCTTCAAAGCTGATTATCAAGACCCGGAATTAGACATCGTTTTATAAAGAGGTTTAGGATCGTTTTATATGTTTTATTTAGTGATCAGACTTTTGATAAATTTCTTGTAAATATTAAACAAATTAAAATAGTTATTTCGATCCATATCTATTTGTATTTGTTATTTCCATTTGCTCATTAATTGTAGTTATTGATTTCTCTTACTTACATAATTACTAGGCCTTACCAACACGGGGATGTGTTAATTCGAATACAGTATCTATGAAACAATTAAGTTTAATTTGGTTATCTGGATTTCAGTTAGTTTTTGTAAATACCTTCACAATCTTAATCTACAAAAACATTTAGAAGCTTTATTTGACCAATATCTTCAACAATTTATATATTTTTTGAATTTAAAAATGCAACTTTTTTTTTTTAATTGATTACACAAATCAAAAATATCTTATATACTGTGTAGTTTATCGGACATATTTGATCAAGATCTCTAAAGCATGGTTCGAAACTGGAGCTCCCAGGACTGGGAGACAAGGCCTATATGGTGTGGTAAATTGTCGCTTTTATGTCAAGTGATTCGTGAGTAGAGTTGAACTCTACCCTTACAAGCAAGGACAAAGCAGACTGCTTACCACTTAGGCAGATCCATGTTGCTCAATTTAAAAGGGCAACTAGGAGCTACATATGATTGTGAAAATGAAACAGTATATTTTATTTCAAATACAAAATAAATATAGATAAATATTATTAAATTTAGCTAGACATTACAAATTAAAGATTAAAAAAGCTGGAAGACTTATAATTAGATGTCGGATTTGGCACATTTTAATTTATATGCGGGAATCAATTTTTGGCTTTGTTTATATATATATATAACCACTACAATAAATTTGGGTTTTAGGAAATAAGTACACTCGGAACTCAGAGTCTTAACGATACGAAGTTTAGATGGGGACATTAGACTATCCTCATCTTTTTAAGAATCAACGTATTTTCAAACTAACACTGGATAAGTCACATGTTTGTTGAGACTTGCTTAGATCAATCATCACTTATACGGTCTAAATAATGACCAAGAGATAATTTACTCAAATAATAAAGAAAGATAACTACCCACACAAAACTTTTAAAATATACTTGGTAAAATTTAAACCTCCACTTATAAAGTGAATGGGAGTGTACATGCACCACCATTATTTCGAAGAGGGGATGTGTGGATTGAGATTTATTTTATTTAGGTTCCTTTAGATCAATTTAAGCTTTACCCTTCACCTCTGTGGTTAAACTTCAAAACTCATCAAATATTATTAAATTTAGCTAGACATTACAAATTAAAGATTAATAAAGCTGGAAGACTTATTATTAGATTTTGGATTTAGCACATTTTTATATGCGGGAATCAATTTTTATTTTAACTACTACAATAAATTTGGGATTTAGAAAAGGGGGACAATTGGAACTTATAGTCTCAATGATATAAGTATAAATGGTGGACATTAGACTATCCTCATCTTTTAGGAATCAACATATTTTTAAACTACATTAAGTAAGTCACAGGTTTGTTGGGACTTGCTTAGATCAAAGATAACTACTCACACAAAATTTTTAAAGTGCACTTGGTAAAATTTGAACTCCACCACAAAAGTGAATGGTAATGTACTCGCACCACCATTATTTTGAAGAACGAAGGTGTGGATTGAGATTTTTTTTTTATTTAGGTTCTTTTAGGCCAATTACGCTTTACCGTCCACCTCTATGATGAAACTTCAAATCCCATCAAATGTAATTTTTTGAGAATTAACTTATATTTTTTTAACTATCACAATAAATTTGGGATTGAAAAAGTTGAATGACTCAAATTCACAATTTCAAAAGTGTAAGCATGATAGGCATAATACTAGACGAAACCTCGTCTTCTCAGCACAGGAATCGACCTAAAACATTTTTAACTATATGACATTACAAATTCAAAATCCCACATGAAATATAACTTGCAGAATCCCACATTTAACAATTGTTGGAAAAATGCTAGTGTTAAATAAAGAATCATGTTTTTAGAAACCCTTTCTCCTAGAAAAAAAAAAAAAATCACTTTCAGCTTTCAAAAAATATCCAAATCCAAAAGAATATGCCACCTATGTTTAAGGAACAAATTTAGGGTTAAATAACCAACTTTAGAGGCTCAAAGGAGTGAAAAATAAAAAGCGCCACATCTTAACAGCCGTTAAAAATAACGGCTTTCAAACTAACATTTAAGCTTTCTAGACAACAAATATATCCATTAAACCGTTAAACGAAACGGCCATCAAACACGTCCCTAAAAAAGTGGCAGGACAGATAAACAAATAATAACTACTTTTTAAAACTTGTTAACTTTTCTATTCCAAATTTAGCCTCTCCAACTTTTTTTTCCTTGACAACATTTTCATTTACTTTCTTGGGAAAAAAAATTAAGGAAAATATTTTTTTTCTGAGTTCTCTCTTGATCTCCTTTTTTTTTCCTCTCCCAGCTTCCCATGAGATGTTCGTAACCCAGAATTATAATTGAATTAGATTGAATTGAATTGAATCTGAAAAAATAAAATAAAATAAAATAAATCATCTCCATGGGAAGCTGCATATCCGTGCCCAAAAAGGGTATCTTGTTGTACAAGAAAACTCATGGGAACCCTAACGTGAGCAAGAAGCCACTGGCGGTTCATGACCTTGGTTCAGCCAGGAGATCAGCGGCGTTCAACACTGCGGCAGTGCTGGCAAACCCGAGTCAAGGAAGCATATTCGACGAGTATAGAGTCGGGAAGGAGTTGGGTAGAGGAGAATTTGGGATCACCCACCAATGTACCCACATAGAGAGCGGTGAGACGTATGCTTGTAAGAAGATAGCGAAGCAGAAGCTGAGGACGGAGATTGACGTGGAGGATGTGAGGAGGGAGGTGGAGATCATGAGACGGTTGCCTAAGCATCCCAACATTGTGACATTCAAGGAGGCTTATGAGGATAAAGAAGCAATTTATTTGGTGATGGAGCTTTGTGAGGGGGGTGAGCTTTTCGATAGGATTGTCGCGAGAGGACATTACACTGAGCGCGCAGCTGCTAAGGTTGCCAAGACCATTTTAGAGATTGTCAAGGTACAAAACATATTTAACATGTTCAATTATTGGATTTAATATTTGTATTTGATTACTTGATTCCAAATTTCTTCAATTTGTGACTTGTTTGTGCAGGTATGTCATGACAATGGAGTCGTACATCGGGACCTAAAGCCTGAGAATTTCCTGTTTGCAGATGCAAATGAACATTCCCCATTAAAGGCAATTGATTTTGGCCTCTCCATATTCTTTGAAGAGGGTATTAGATGAAAACCCTTTCAATGCACTCATTAGTAGTAATTGTGATTGTATGTAGCAAACGTGGAATTAACTATGGAATTTGGCAGGTCAGCGTTTTAATGAGATCGTTGGAAGTCCTTATTATATGGCGCCAGAGGTTTTAAAGCGTAATTATGGACCAGAAGTTGATGTTTGGAGTGCTGGCGTTATCCTTTATATCTTACTTTGTGGAGTTCCTCCATTTTGGGCAGGCAAGTTTCTTTGATGCATTCTGTTTTGGTAATTCTGTTCAGACTTTAAGACATATCACATTATTTCAGTTTTTCGAGTGACATCTTACATGTGGGTGGGTTGGTTTTGCTATAATGAGTGCAGAAACTGAAGAAGGAATTGCTCATGCGATAGTTCGAGGAAAGATAGATTTCGAGAGGGATCCATGGCCGAAGGTTTCAGAGGAAGCCAGAAAACTAGTGAAGGATATGCTTGATCCGAATCCTTATAGCCGGCTAACAATTCAAGAAGTCCTCCGTATGTTGTACTTTCGTATTGATGCACATCGAATGTACAGTTTCTTTAGTGTAAGCTAATTGTTTTCAGGCACGTTATGTGCAGAACATCCTTGGATACAAAACGAATATCGTGCTCCGAATGTCAACCTGGGAGAACACGTGCGAACGAGAATTAAGCAGTTCTGCTTGATGAGTAAGTTCAAGAAAAAAGCTCTAAGAGTAAGTTTTTTAACCCTTTTCTTGTCACTTGTTAATGCTAAATGCATCATATTTGGTGTGGCTCTACTTGGAAGTGAACATTCTCATCATTATTTATTCATTTCAGGTGGTCGCAGATAACTTGCCAAATGATCAGATAGCTGCAATCAAACAGGTGTTTTATATGATGGACACAGACAACAATGGAGACTTGACCTTTGAGGAGCTCAGAGAGGGCCTCCAAATGTTTGGACACAAAATACCTGATCCTGATGTGAAGATGTTGATGGATGCTGTGAGTTTCTCTCCCCTGTTCTTATCTGAACTGTCCCTGTTACCAATTTTATGTTCTATCAATCTAAAATCCTTTCTATTGTTAAAACAAAAAGGCGGATTACGATGGAAATGGAACTCTTGACTGTGACGAATTCGTGACAATGTCTGTCCACCTGAGAAGGATGGGAAACGATGACATTCTCCAACAGGCATTTGAATTCTTCGACAAGAACAACACAGGGTTTATCGAGTTCGATGAATTAAGAGCAGCATTGCTAGATGAAATTTCTGGCCCCAACAATGATCAGATAATCAAAGAAATTTTATTTGATGTTGATTTGGACAAGGTAAATCCTCAAACAAATCACTCTTGACATCTACACTCCTGTTCGTTCACGTTCATTTTACATTTTGTGTTTGATTGTGTTTTATAGGATGGAAGAATCAGTTTCCAAGAGTTCAAGGCAATGATGGGAACTGGGGCGGATTGGAAGATGGCTTCCAGGCAATATTCAAGAGCAATGCTCAATGTATTAAGCATCAAAATGTTCAAAGATAAATCGTTGCCATTTAGTGGTGAACATTTCTCGCCGCGAAAAAGTGTTCCCGTTTAGTAAGAAGATGGTGTAAAATACGACACACAACTGTTGTATAATAATGTGTATCATTTGTCAGGTTCATACCATACAGAAGCATATAGAGGGAGAGGAAATCTTGAGAAAATACAAGAAAATGTGTTAATTGAAGAAGAAAAGGTCTCGGTTATGTCATTCATTTGTTCGATACATTGGAAGGTTAGATGGTTTCTAATGTCCCCAAGTAGAACCATTTTCATGAGTTTCTCTGGCATTTAGCTAAGCTCAAATTGTTTTTTGCACATGATGGATTATCTGAGATTTTAAAGACCGCTTCGGCTCTACATCTTTTAGAACTTTCTTGTCCCGATAAGATGCTGCTTTTGACAGGTTCAAACAAATTTACAAGAATTTGCCTCCATGGCACTCCATGGCCATTTTGGATTGAAATAGAATTTACAAGAAACAATGCATTTGTCCGAATTTAACAGCGAATTCAAGCCTTTGAAACCACCACAAGAATTGAAAGTAAAATTATTCATTAAAAAGAAAACAAACAACTAGACTCATTAATGCAAATACTTTTACATACAATCCCTTACTACTTTAGGGTTAAATGAAATAAATTAAGTAAAAAACAAACCACAATCCATCACATTAGACTGGAAAGAGTTACACTTTTGCCATGCATCCAATGCCGTATAATAGAATTACATTTGAATAGGTACATTTTTATCAATTCGAACTAGAATGAATGCCATCAAGATTGATGCATGTGAAGTCAAAACAAAGCAACAAAATTGATAGTTGTTGAGATAAGCAACTGTTTGCTAGTTGTTCTATATCACTGCTACTGGAAAACAATGGTTTTCTTTAACCTATGATTATGAATCTCATGATCAGTTTTGTTAGTGAAAGAAATAGAGGTGAACAAAGAGTTGACAAAACATGAAAACTTAAGTTAGCTATATTATACTTTCACAAATGAGAATATTTGCATTCAGTCCTGAAAAATCCGGTTACATAATCACAAGTTATACTAAAGCTGTTTATATAAAACAAGACAATAAACTATATATACACTAAATCACAGATTATGTTCCTTCCCAACACAGTCTAAAAAGCAGCTGTTTTTCTTCATTCCTTCCACCATACCAACAATTTTCTCTAGAATTCCCCCTCACTAACCAGAGCATTTATGAAACCGGTTCCCCAAAAGCACTTATGATAAAATTTTTCACAAACACGCTGCCACAACTGGGATGTGCTAGGCATACCTGGAATGGTAGAAGGAAGAACGAGTGACTGGCTTATCTACCCGTATCATGGGAACCACCAGTCCTGCTGCTTCCCTTTCCCCTTCCACTTTTTCCCTTGCTAGCACTTCCTACATATTTTGAGCTAGTTGTCTTGCTACAAGCTGCATGAGAGTCTACATCTGCTAGCCCATTTTCCAAGGCTCTAACCAGGTTCTCGAAGTAATTTTTTGTCACACTGTCCCAATTGAAAGCAAGAGAAAGTTAATTACAGAAAGCTTTGTGATCACATAACAAAACAATCCCAGAACAAAAATGAAGGGGAAATATAAATAATAAACCATCTGTCAGATCTAACTTTGTCAAATTCAAACACTACTACACGGAAAATCCATCATCATTAATCACACACATGCAACAGAATTCAATATCCTACACATCTTATATGTGTATGTACATTACCTCACTCACAAAAATAAACTGGGAAAAATTATTAGTCATCAACACTATAGCATAAGACCTTCCCTCTTAAGTCTCCAACATTAAAGCAATCAAAGCAAGTTAAATAGGAAGAGTTGACACAGCTCTGAACTGAATGTATACATATAAGAAATGACATCATCGTGAATCAAAAAGTAAACAGCAAGAAACTTCAATAACAAGCCCAAATGCAAACTTAAGAGATGATCAGTTAACTAGAAATATATGCCAATACATCCTGCACATTTGCTTCAGCATATATATGTCAAGAGAATGCAGATGTTTTGAAAAGCTGACTGGATAGACCTCTAAAAAATCATTTAAGTATCAATTATAACATTTCCAGGCTAAAAGGGAGAAAGAGAGAAAAAAAAAAAAAAAACCTATCCAAGAGTTTTGAAAAAGGAAAGAAGTAATGAGACATACTGTCCTAAATGTAATGTGCTTATGCACTAGCCATCAATCATTTACATAATAATATATGAATCAATAAATTGTGTTTGAGTTGGTTAGAATCCTTCAAGGTCCAAAGTTTTAATCAATGTAGCTAATAAACGGGGCTCACTGTGATTCCAACATATTCAATCAAGCCCTTTTCGCAATAGCAAAAAGGACTGTTTAATATTCAGATTAATAATAGACTACATAAAACACGATTTTGAACACTGCTGGACTGCAGATTGAACCACAAATTCATACAAAACTTGTTCATACATTCTGGCAAAAGTACAAACACACACAACAATAATAAATATTAAAAGGAATAGATATGACGTGTATACAAAACTAGAACAGATATTAAAGGAAAGAATAACAGACCATGCTAGATTTCATCTCATTGGAAAGAATAACCAACCATGTTAGATTTCATCTCATTTGATGGCTAAAGCTTTGGCATTCAGTACAATTAAAATCTAAGCAACTTATAAATTCTTTACTTTTTCTCTCATAAAAGATAAACTCTTTATATGTTTTAAAACAACAATGTGGTATGAAGGCAAGGCATAAGGCTACAGACATGTTTATCGATTTACAATATTTTGATGCAAAAGTACCTGGTCAGCCCAGCCAACTTGGTACGGAAGTCATTAAACTCTTTTGATGGACTGTCATCAGTGAGAAATTGTTGTAGTTCCTTCTCTGCACACTGATGAAGTCTTTCCAAACCTGATTCTGCCTCACCTACACAGAATGCAAAGGATGTTGAGTTTCTGATAGTAAAGTGATCACAATATAGCCCAGAATTTATAGATCCCTGCCAGCCGTTTAAAGTTTAGATACCTTGCAAGTACTCAAAAAACTGTCTCTTGGCATGCTCGTGTTCAGGTAGGTAATATCCATAAGCATATGTCCATTTTAGAACTCTCCGACATTCAACTATCTGCAATTTTATATTAATAACAAAACATCACATTGAAGCAATGGTGGAAAAGAAGTGTTTCATCAAGCAAATATCATTTTGTTGACACATGTTCCTATATAAGTGGACAATTTCTTTTTATGAAAAGGTAATAGCAATAACATTAAAAATAATAAAATGAAGAGAAAACGGACGTAAAGTATGTAAAGACATTGATCCTTCAAAGAAATCACTTTGCAATGACAACCAAGGATGGATGTGCATGACTAATCACATAGTCCAAAAAGTTAAACCAAAAATTCTGCATATCACTAGAATTGAATTGATAGATTCACCTGAAGCCATGCCTCTATGATGAACTTCAGCTGAGATTCAGGTGTGCATTGGATATCACCAAGCTTCTCCAGCTAGCAAAAAAGAAAAAAAATAGTCATTAAAGAGCCCTGGAGCACATAAGGTCAAATGGCATAAGTAAAGACACCATTCCATGCTGCTTAAAAGAACAACCAATAACTTCTGTTGCCTCTTTTCTTAGCAAATCTCAAAAATTTAAACACAAGGCATTTTTTATTCAACGACCAGTCTCTGAAGAATTGCATGACCAGATTCGATGAAATGTTTAAGAAAATATACTACCATTTGACATTAAATTAGAATAGTTTTTGGAGTTCAGAGTAGAGTGAATAAGCAAAGTTCAATATAGAAATTTAAAATGATAAGTACAACAAAAGAAAAAAAATACAAATCAATCCAATGTACAGATGAATTTTATTTCTAAAGATCACTCAAAATAACCATATTGAAGATCAACAACCAGAAAACTTATCAGGAGCTAATATAAATAACAAATGTTTGGCCATCAAATACATTGCACACAATGTCTGATAGTCGAACCACCTTCACAAAGATGATGTTGATGATTAACAACGGTTACAAGAATGAATATACTAACATGCACAGTCTGCATTTGATGTAAATCCGCCAGAGCTTTTTGCCGTGACTGCCAGATAATAACACAGATAATATTATGTTAAGCTACAATATACACTAACAGTATGTTAAAAATTTGAAACTCACAATCAAATACAATAATCTTGGCAACCAAAAACAATAACATCATGGAAAATAATGTCACACAGATATCAGTAAAATTGATCTACAAATAATCCAAAGGTCCTCCTTATATGTGGGAAGAAAGTAATAGGAAAAGCACCATTACTTGATTAAGATAAGGGGAAGCCTTAGAACAAGAGAACTAAAACAAGCATTTCATTAGTGATTACACAATTTGCACACACATCCGTTCCATAGTGCTAAATTTTAAAATTTTGTTATAGAAAATAAGTTCTATGGGTAAAACTTACTACCAGAAATGACAATGAAAGGGTTTCTACCATGTAACTCATATTAAGCCATGTAGATTAGGTCCAACAACATGCCTAAGGTTATCAAGAATTATTTGGGACAGACTTTTTCTAAACTTCCCTCTTGTCCCACTCGTTTCAACTTGATATCAGAAGATGGTCAGTATACACTGTCAAATTTTCAAACAAGGTACTTGCAAAAACAAAATTTCCCTCAAAAGGTTATGATTAATATATGATTAACACTATTGATAAAATTCAAAGGAGGAATCGTTTGTCCTGTCTTTGCCTCAGTGACGTCTGAGGTGTGATATGTGATGTGTAATGTGTACAAAGGATGCAGAGACTGCTAAAGTGATAATCATCTTTTTTGCCATTGTTTAGCTAGGAAGCTTTGGTCTAACCTGATATCTAAGGCCAAATTATCATGGGTTATGCATTCTTCATGCTAAGGATATAAGTGCATATATTTTTGGCTTTTGGAGGGGCTAGGAGAGCTAAAGTTCTAAAGCAAAGTTTCATTATGGCAGTCTTTTAGGTAGTGTGGTCAACAAGAAACAGGAGAATGTTTGAACAGTGTGTTCTCTAAGGTAAAAGACAGCCCAAAAGTTTTTGGGCATCTCTATGGGCTTCGCAGTTCTCTGAGTGCTGAAGTTCCTCTCCTTTATAATTCTGAAAAATAGAGATGCAACAAAAAAGTAAATAAAATAGATTTCTTTTAGAAGTAGACAAGTAGTATAGTTTTTTGTCAACTGTGCAGTATAGGATGAAATATTCGGTGGATGGTTCACTGAATTTTAGTTATAAGGCAACCATCAATTTTAGCAACAAATTTTGTTTTTTTTTTTAAAAAAAAAAAAGAAAAAAAGAAAAAAGAAGTTTGTTTCAAAAGAGAGGAGACTAAACCGAAAAATAATTCAAACATGGTACAAATCAACAGATACACTATGAACCTATTTGACCAGACACACCATAGCATGAGGTGACATGGATACTTGGTTATTTAAGTCTTGCTACCAAAAGCATTAAATGCTATGATTTGTAATATACTTCTCTTTCCTAAATTTGGCATCTTCAACGCCAGACAACATGACACATATGGCAACGGAATTACGAGACAAATTATGCATTTGAGTTAAAAAGTGTTTGGAAAATAAATAAAAGGCAGCAGCATTAAAATTTTGACAGAAAACATAATAAGGAAACTCCACAACATATGACAGAAACAGAAATAGATTAGAAAGATAATCTGCATACTGCTTGATTGCTTGCCCAACGCTCATAATAATGAGTGTATTTCTCCAAAGAATTCTTTGCCATCTCTCTCCTCCTCTCAGCTTCATCATACTACAAGCAACAACGTGAATTCATTAGTCAAAAAGCAAAAACTTAGCCATTTTCAAAATAAATGGACGTACTAGCAGCTACAATAAGCAAAATATCAAAGAAAAGATTATAATTTCTCATACATCTCCCTGTTGCTTAGCTGTCTCATATCGATTGCAAGCGTAGAAACCACCAGTTCTCTCACCATGATCTGACCATGCACCAAGACATAGCCTGTAAAGAATAATTAGGTGCCATAATCAACAACAAACATTCATCCAAAGAAATTACAAATAAATTTCGGTTTCAGCAGAAAAAGCTTACCAGCAAAATTCAAATTTACAAGGAGGTGAGCATGTCATGTGCATACAGCCTTGATTTTTCTCAATTGGTCGCTTGCATTTCGGACACGGCTTGGAATTGGCTAGTATCCTGCATGGTATAACGTGAAAAACTAACACAGTGCGAGAAAGTTAAGACATCAATAAATCAACAATCCACTACAACCCCTTAAATAATTTACCAAAAAACCTCTGTACCATAAGCATATTTAAATAAGTGGTGGTCTAGTTTGCCAACAAATGCCATATACAAAAAACAATTCAATAGAAACAGAAAGGCGGAAATTTCCATGTGATAAGCTCCATTACTCCTTATATCTAGTTTTCACAAAATCTTGTAAAGGAGTAAAATCAGCGTATCCCAAAGCTTTTAATCATATGTGTTCTAAACACAAGCCCAACATAGTCCGTGAATTTATTTACAATTTCAATAAGTGGTTAAAACTAAATAAATTGTTCAAGATTTTTTAAATACTTTGTTGCACAGTAATAAATTATAAAACAAAGACAAACTTACCACATCAAAAGTTTACAGGGAATGGCCAAAAAAAAGAATAGCCCAACAAAACAACCAATGCATTGGAGAGAGGAAAAAATATATATGATGTCTAAAAAGTAATCTACAGTGATGTAATTAGAATTCTGAAAGCAAAAATATATATGATCTACCAATTCATATTTTCTGACTCAGCACAGTTCTTCAAAATCCACTTTGACACAGTGTCACAGTCTACAGGACGATGAGCTTCCTCAGTGCACTGCAATTCAGATCCAATGGAGCTTATCAATCCAATTTGTAATACAGCAAACAGTGTTTACAAAATTCAATTATAGTACTTTCAGAAAGATGAAACGTACATTCCAACAGAAACTAAAAGAGCATAAGCACGAAACATCAAAATTTCCACTTCCAGCAGCAAAATCAACAGCATACTCGCACCCTGGAGCAGGACACCACTTGGTCTAGTAGTTAACAAGAATAAAAACGGGGTAAGCGCTACATGGGTAAATAACAGGAATGATGGAAGGAAGCAAACTCTCATAATTTGGACAAAAAAATTAATCTCATACAGAAACTATTATAGAAAAATATTGCCAAATTCTAATTTCTTTTAATAATAATAACATACAATCGTCCTCTTGCTTATGGCAAAACAGGGTTCATGCCCAAGTGAATTCTAGACAAGCCGTCCAGAAATTTTAAATGTATCCAAACACCTAATATTTCCGGAGATATTATTAAATACAGAAATAGATTAAAAGATACTATGAAGATTTAATGATGAAACCCTGCAAATCATCAGTGTGTAATCAAATTTGTCAGAGTAGAACCACTCCATATGTAACTTGTCATCTTGAATGACACATGACAACTGGAAAGCAACATCTAAACAAGTGGTATGATCAGATCTCTACGGCTACCTCAAATTTAACAGTTCCAGTGGTAAGTCTGGAATGAGATGGGGAAGTTTCAAGTCACATATTATGCTCAATTCATATCGTTTCCGTTAGTTTTAACATATCTGAGTGAGACTAGCTATATTTTCTGAAATAATGGGATAGATTGTTGAAAGGAAAATTACAGCTGTTAGAGATGATTGAATGACAAGTAAGGAATTCAAATCCCAGGCGCACCTTTCTATTGTCTTCGACATAAGATCTAAGGAGGTAACGAGAGTACTTTTCCATATCTTCATGAGCAGCCAATTTGTTGATCATGTCTTGACCGACAGCAGCTCGGCAAGATGGATCAGGGCATCTCAGATTCAAACATCCAGGACCATCATTAACCGTTGTGCTAATATAACCTATAAAAATACACAAAACATTTTTGAATTAACTCATAACAAATAGATTTAAAATGTTATTAATGTTCATTGAACATGATTTGAATAACAGCAGCTCAGCAAATACAGTAGGAACGTTATCAGAAAAAAGAAAGATACATAATGTCATTAATAAAGCCATGATTCAAAATATATTAAAATTTCAATTCTCGAAAAACGACAACAAAGAAACTGTATGAAAACGTAAGTGACATGAGAACAGAAAAATATATATATGCGTTAAGCAAGTAACACAAACCTCTCCAGCATGCACTGCAGAAGGGATGACCACAAGCAGCTGACAGAACTTTATCGCGAGCATAGGATTCAAAACAAATTCCACAAGTTAGCTGTGCAACAAAAAAAACCAAACCAACAAACAAACAGTTACTGCATTGCAAGGAACAAAAATAAGAAAAGTAGTCAAGCAAGATACACAAACAAACAACAAAAAAAAAAACTTCATATTCATAAACCCAGCCGACTAACTTCTTTTGCATTGGGAGGAAATTGCACGGTCGGTTTCTCCAACAACCCAACTGATTTCCGTACTCCATCTTCATCAACAAACCACGCATCATGTACTTTACTAACACACCTGCAATAACAAATGCATTCAGAACTCATCCTAAAATATAGTCCACAAACAAACACCAAGGAGTAATAATAATTAACTTACCAATTATAGTGACGGAGTAAGACGCTCGCATCTACTCTCGATATCGAAAGCACAGTGGAAACTCTCGTAATATCCTCCTCCTGACGTTGCCGTATATCTTCTTCCTTTAAAACAGTGTAACTTTGCTGAAAAACAAAACGCATATTAAAAATCACATCCATAAACAGGTAAGCCAATTTGTAACGACCATAGTTCCAAAAACAACATCAATGTCATAACTCCATCCACCTTAATGCTTCTACACGTTCTAAAAATCCATAGTTGAGAAACATAACGAACCGTAAAACTCAAACATCACATACAAAAACCAATACAATGCACACATTCAGCTCGTAAACAATGTCAAAATTCCACCTCCTCATATATTTCATCACACTTTGCTACTACAAATTCAATCCTTAAACTCTTCACATAAATGCAAGCCAAACACGAAGACACCGAAACACATTAATTTATCAAGTGAAACCGTTCGAGCTAGTAAACAAAAATCGAAACCAGAATTCAAGCTACTACAATCCAAAGCAGGAACAATCGGTCACCATACACGCGATTTTTTACAGCGAAAAAATAGAGAAAAAGCGATGAGCTTCGTCGATCAAACTCAAAAGTAAGCGAATTGAAGAGAAGCGAAAACCTGCTGGCGACGAGAGGAGTTGCTGTCGATGTCGTCGTCGGGATCCTCCTCAATGAACTCGAAATCGTCGAT
This sequence comes from Nephelium lappaceum, assembly GCA_021234005.1. Classification (NCBI taxonomy): domain Eukaryota; kingdom Viridiplantae; phylum Streptophyta; class Magnoliopsida; order Sapindales; family Sapindaceae; genus Nephelium; species Nephelium lappaceum. Next base: position 14,581,620 of record CM038006.1, on the reverse strand, counting down.
GTCGTCGGCGTCGTCGGAGTTGTAGTAGTCGTAATCCTCGTCCATTGCTTCGCCACTGTAGAAATCGTCGTCGGAGGAGTCCATACTCGGATAAACCCTAGCCTCGATTGGCTGATTGATGGACGGATAGATTTTCTCGCAAGAGAGCGAGTGTGTGTTTGGATGGAGAGAAAATAAAAAGGAAAACAAGGGAAAGTTGGTGGTGTTGTTAAATGAGATTTTTATTAGGCAATGGTTTCTTTTTTTTTTTAATTTGATTTTTTAAATAAAACTTGATTTTTTGTTTTCTTTTTTACAGTGAGAGAAAAGTTGGGGTTTTTATATGCACAGCGGGCTGCTCAAACATGGAAGTTGAAGAGGAAACGGACACAGTCTAAGGGCAATTGTGTCATTTTGCACCCTAGTGGATTTTGCCTTTTCATGGAGGGAAAAAAGAATTTCTTTTTAAAAAAATATATATTTCTTTTTTTGAAAAAATATAAATCAAGTACAAAAAAAATTGTTGGAATGTGCAATAATTGTAAGTTTCATGATGTCCATTGGAAAATAGAAGGAAGCTTTTGAGTGGATAGGAGTCGAGTTTGATCTTTATATATTTTTAGGTGTTTAGATATTTGCGAGAGATTTATTTAAGAGTAATTTTTTCTAATGATTAACGGAGATCAATAACTGATAATAAATCAGGTGAAGTTCGTTAAAATTTATTTTAACGGAATTATTTTTGTTGTTTGCTAAAAGGAAAAAATTGAAAAAAGTAATTGACAGTAAATCAAATGAAACTCGTTAAGAATATTTTCAACGGTATTATTTTTGTTTTTTATTAAAAAGAGAAAAAGTGTGCTTAGTGTTAAAAAGCAAGAGATATAACCCCATGTTTTTTTTATTTTCAGCTTGAAACCGATATAAATGCCAAGTGAAAAGTCTACAAAGATCTCTTTGAAGTATTTTAAAGAATATATTTACTGTTATTGGATTGTATGCACTTAGTTGTTTACATATTTGTGAGAGATTTATTTGAAACTAGCAACTAATAAAGACTAACGAATGATAAATTATGTGACGTTCATTAAGAACATCTTAATCCTTTTTCTTTTCTCCTAAAAAACACTAAAAGTGTATTTAGATACGTTTTTAAAATAGTATTTTTTAAAAATATTTTAAAGAATATATTTACTGTTATTGGATTGTGTACACTTAATTGTTTACATATTTGTGAGAGATTTATTTGAAACTAGTAACTAATAAAGATTAATGAAAACCAATAACGAATGATAAATTCTATGACGTTCATTAAGAACATCTTAATCCTTTTCCCCCCCCTAAAAAACACTAAGGTACGTTTGGATGCGTTTTTAAAATAGTGTTTTTTAAAAGTATTTTAAAGAATATATTTACTATTATCGGATTGTGTACACTTAATTGTATACATATTTGTGAGAGATTTATTTGAAACTAGTAACTAAGAAAGACTAATGAAAACCAATAACGAATGATAAATTATGTGATGCTCATTAAGAACATCTTAATCCTTTTTTCCCCCTAAAAAACACTAAGAGTGCGTTTAGATACATTTTTAAAATTGTATTTTTGAAACTTTTTATAAACGAAAAACATATTCTGAAAACAACGTTTTCAAAAACGATAATGAATTTGGTAGTATTTTTTAAAATATATTTCAAAAACGAAAAATAATAAAAAATTGTTTGATACTATTTTTAAAAATAGGTAAAAACTGAAAATATGTTTGGATAAAAATTGTTTTTAAAAATGACGATATGACTGATGGTGATGAGTATTTTTACTTTTTAAAGTTTTACTATCCAAATGAAAATAATTTTTAAAAAAGATAGAAAATGAAAAAAAATCATTTTTTACTTTCACTTTTAAATTTTTGAAAATATGTTTTATATTCTCATAAACTTGTTTTTGAAAACAAGCAATCAAATACATTTTCCTCCATTTTCTATTTTCAAAAATGAAAAACGAAATATGAAAATGAAACTAAAGAGGCTCTCAGTTATCATTGTCTTAGAATTACACAAGAAATGAAGTGTGACTCCCGTCTAATGGTTTTCTTTTCTCTTTGTTTATCCTGTAACTAATGTAAAAGTTCCATGTAGATTAAAACCTACAAATGTGACAAGAATAGTTACTCCCACATCAAAGCAACTATTATTTTATGAACAATGTGTGACTCGAACTTTTTATCAAAGGAGATGAAAGGTGTATAACCGACTTAATTAAAAATGACTTGGACACCAAATAGTAGAGAAAACATTTCATGAAACTATCTCACAGCTGATGTTGTGAAATAGACCAATAAAATGATATCATTTTTTTTTTTTTTTCTCTTAATAGCAAATATTCTTTTCTCACGGCGGTTTGAACATCATAAGAAAAAAGAAAAATCGCCTTGTAGTCATAAACTTTTTAAAAATTTGGTCAAAAGTCTCCTTTGACTTTTCAACATATTTTAAGAAACGTAATGAAGTTTCACTAACAATTTTATTTTGCAATTGCTTAGAAGTGTATGTATTAAGTAACTCTAAAATCATGAAAAGTGGCTGATTTTTTCATTTTTCTCTAGAATGGATAACATATTGCCATATAAATATATATATATATATATATATATATATGTGTGTGTGTGTGTGAACCGCAAATATTTTTTTGATTTCTTCTAGCAATAATAGGTTAGGTGAGCTTAAAAACTATCACCTAGCAATCCAAGACAGGTGGTTGGGAATTGGAAGGAGAAAGGTATGGCATTATAGACAATAGCAATAGGATCTGCCTATTTTTGTACATAAATTTTTTGTGATAAATTAAAATCCAAACTTTCCAAAAATAGCATTATTAAGATGTTTCGACAATATTTAATGACCCGACTTTATCATTTAGGGCCGCTTCGTTGGCCAACATTGGATGGGCTTGGACAAATTTTTCGTCCAATCCCATGAGTGGACAAAATTTAATTCCACTCCCTCTTTTATCTCATTAGAGTTGGATTAAATAACCCCATTCTTTTTTCTTTTCTTTATATTTATTTATTTATTTTATAAATAATTTATATTTAAACATTTATTATATTTAAAAATTAATTTAATATACTTTATTAATCATCCAAATGTACTAGCACCAAACGTATGATAGTATTAATATAATCAAGTTCAATCGTATATATCTAGGGGCCACTAAGTACGTGCTAAAGGTGCGACTGCTCCAAACCTTCAAATTTTTGGGCCCCAAATTTTATAAATTTTCAATATTTTTCCCTATAATTAATTGGTAAACGTAAGATATAATTAATAGGGGAATCTTCATTTAAGTCTTTGAGGTTTTCGAAAATATCAAATTTTTAAACATCTTTTCGAAACAGCTTTTTTAATCCCTAACTTTTCTAAAACTCTTCAAAAAAGTTCAAACCGTTAATCAACTAATGGTCAACGGTGATAGAAAACTTGGATGAGAAAAGTAAGGTGGTCGTTTCGTGTGAGAGGCTAAGATCATGACACGTGTATGGCTACGATTTTAAACATTAAAAAAAAAATTAAAATTAGTTTAAATAATTTATTATATATTTCAAATTAATTTTATAAAAAAAAAAGAAAAAAAAAAGATATTAGATCACCACCTTCCGTCCATCATGGACGGACAGTGGAGAACTAATCTAGTGGATTTCCATCATCTTCAGCACATCTTCATCTCCACCATGAAACCAGTTCTAACCCAATTCATCAATCTAATGGATCTCAACCATTTTCAACACATCAAGCCAATTCAACCCAACCTAGTTCATCAACATCATCTCCCATAGTATTCAACATCATCAATAATGTCACAACATCATCAACAACGTCACAACATCATCAACATCATTTCCCTCTACAAAGAAATCATTAGCAACATTAAGAGCCAAAAAAAAAAAAAAAAAATCAAAACTATTTCAAAAAAAAAAAAAAAAAAGAAAGGTAAAACAAGGCAGCTATTGGGTTCGACGAACCCAGTTGACATTCATCTAGGTTCGATGAATCTAGAGATTTCATCTGGGTTCAATAAACCTAGATGAAAAGTGGGTTCAATCAAACCCAAAACTTGGGGTTTTGGGTTCCATCAAACCCAGAACCTCACCAAAGAGAGATGGAGGTTCTAGGTTCGATAGGACCCAAAACCTCTCTGGTTATGGGTTCGTCGAACCCAAAAACCATTTTGGTTTCTGGTTTTAATGAACCCAGAACCAAAGACGATGATCGAACCCAGAACTGAAGGTTTATGGGTTCCATCGAGTCCAGAAACCTCTGGTTCTGGGTTCGATCAAACCTAGAACCAGATCTACAACATAAAAAAAAAAAAAAAATGATGGAGATGAGAGAGAAAAAACGCGATGGAGGCTTTGGGTTCGCCGAACCAAGAAACCACTCTAGTTTTTGGGTTCAACGAACCCAGAACCAGAAAGGTTCTGGGTTCGATCGAACCCAGAACTAGATCCACAACATCAAAAAAAAAAAAAAATATGAAGGAGATGAGAGAGAAAGAGAGAGATAGAGGTTGCTGCAGCTTATAGATTCTCGACGGCAGTTATTGGGCTCGTTGACGGCAACGAAGGTGGGGGCGGAAGGAGACAATGAGAGAAAGAGAGATAGAGGAGAGTGAGAGAGGTATGTGAGTTTGATTCATCCAGTTTTTATTTTTAGGGTTTTCTTTTAATTATTGTTTAATTTAAAAAATAATAATAATCTTTTAAAAATATAATAGTCCATATGTCAACTTTTTATTGATTAAAAAATATGTAATATTTTGATTTTATTATGGGCAAAACGGTCATTTTGAGTGTTGAGGGTAACTGAGTCTTTTTAATTTTTTGTTTTGGTTTGATCGTCAATTGACTGACGATTTGAACTGTTTTAAAGAGTTTTTGCAAAAGTTATGGATTAAAAGAGCTGTTTCCAAAATATGTTTAAAAATTTGATATTTTCGAAAACCTCAAGAACTAAAATGAAATTTCCTCTAATTAATATTTCACATAATGTTCATAACTTTAGAACAACTTTTGTGGTTAGAGGTTTTGGTTGTGCTCATTAGAGTTGTAGGTTTGAACCCCTATCATGTGTTTTCTTTATATCACCAAGTTTCAAACCTAGGATGGGGAGGAACGTGTAGGCTCCTAGTAACCAGATATGCTAGCTATTCTTTTTGTTCTAATTTAATTTGAAAAACATTTTTAACATATGAAAGGCCCAAAGCTAACATATTTCACCCGTAAAATAAACTCTAAATTATTGTTGTTTTTTTTATTGGTTAAAAATTTCAAATTTCATCAATAATTGAAAGTGAAGAAAATATTTTAAATGATATTTCATGAGTTCTTTGATATATATAGATAAATTTTGTTTATAAGTTGTGATGAATTTTTTTATCATTATATGAATGTATTTGTCTTTTATGAATATATTTGCCTTATGATATCATTTTTTTTTTTCAATTTTTCTTAATGTAATTATAATGTACACACCAAAAATATAATAAAACAAGTTATATAAATATATATAGATATGAATAAAGGGACCCATTTTAGTTTTTCGTACTGAACCACTAAAATGTCAGGACCGGCACTGTATGTATCCAATCCAATCCTATTTTTTTAAAAAATAATTCAATCTAATCCTGCACAACAATTGTACTATCTAAATTTGGCAAGTGGGATTAAAATAAAATGGATTTGATTGGAATGAAAAATTACTATTCCATGTTTGGTCGAACTTGAGATTAGATTAAAATTGTATCATATTATATCTGGTGTAGGTTGAAATTGAATTTGAATAAAATTAATTTAAATATTTCATAGTATACTTAAAAATAATTAAAAAAATTTCTTAAAAAATTAAAAAAAAAATAAAATTGGAGATGGAATGCTCATTCCCAAACCAATCAAATCCCATCGTTTTGATTGGGAATGAACATTTTCATGAGAAGATGATTTGAGGGGGTTTGAAATTAGGTTTGGAATCCCACTCATTACTCTCCAAACATAAGATTTAAGAGTTTGAGATATTTTTAATCTCAAACCCACCTTAAATCCCATGATCCAAACATAGTCTTAGTGATATGTGGTTTGTTAAATAAAATACATTAAGGCTCCATTTAGCATGCAGGACTGGAATGAAATTGAATGGATTTGATTGAAAAAGAATAGATTGAATTTGATAGGATTAGAATGGAAAATCATTATCTCATGTTTGGTAGAACTTGAGATTGGATTAAAAATAATATCATATCATGTTTAGTATAGGTTGAAATTAGATTGGAAAAAAATTATTTAAATTTTTTATTATATAAAATTAAATTTATAAAAAATTTGAAAAAAAAAATAAAAAAAACAATCATAGTTGAACCCAGTGTCTTCAACATCATCAACCCATAATTCATCAATATTATTAATTCAATTCAATTCATCAATATCATCATCTCTCATAACAACAACATCAAAACATGAAAAAAAAAAAGACAAAAAAAGAAAAATCAAAACAGGGGGTTCTGATCAAACCCAGAACACATGGTTTTGAATTCCTAGATTCCATGGTTCACAATCATAGGAAAAAAAAGAAAAAAAATGAAGGTGAGATGAAAAAAATAAAAAAGTTGAAGATGTTAGTTCTTGCCGCTGCTAGTTTGTCTGGATAGATTAAGAGATGAGAGAGACGAAGAGTGGTTTGTGGTGATGGTGGGTTAACGTAGTGGAGATAAGAGAGAGACAAAGTTTGTGAAGAGATGATGAAATAAAATAATAATAATAATAAATGAATTCTATGAACTTGGGAAATGACAAAAACATGGTTCAGTTTCGGATTTCATTTCCCAAGTTGAGAGGGAATGAAGGTGGGCCCGAAAATGAAAAATGCATTTCCTTTCCTACCTCAAATGTGAGCCAAACATAGAATGTGGGAGAATGAGAAAAAATAAATCTCAATCTCATCATATTTCTTATGCACCCAACATTGCCTTAATAGTGATTTATCTCACTTCTTATGTAGACTAAATAAATTTATATTAAAAAAAATGTTGTGAATATTATAGACCATACAAACTATTTTTTTAAGGAAGAAAAAAAAAAGAGAGAGATTTTTTTTTTTCACTACCTATAAGAATAATTCAAATTGATTAGCACAAAGAAAGCCTGAGAGGTTTAGTGTCCTAAAAAATTTTTGGGTTTGGATATTGCTTCCGTTAGCATATATTTTTTAAATAATAATAATAATGTTCTCTTCTAATCATCCCACCTACCACTAATTTAAGACAATTTTTCTATTAAGAATATACCTTCAATAATAGAATAAATAAAGGAATGAATTTAATAATTATAATGACATACTATGATTTGTCTTTACATTTTTTGTTCCTCTAATCTTACTGGCTGATTATTCAAATTACTTATCACTTAATTAAAAAGTCATAAACTTATACGTCCACTCATAGCTCAAATATTTAAATAAATTTTCCCTTTACATTAACAATAGGATTTTAAGTCCCACCATCTATATTTACCATCACCTATATTTACATTAACGATAGGGTTTTTATATGCACTACAGCTACTCAAACATAGAAGTTGAAGGAAATGGACACAGTCTAAGGGCACTTATGTCATTTTGTATCCTAGTGGATTTTGCCTTTTGAGGGAGGAAATTAGATTTTTTTTTTTTTTAATAAAAAAAAATACAATCAAGATTAAAAAAAATTGTAGGAATGTGTAATAATTATAAATTTTATGATGTTTATGGAAAATAGAAGGAAGCTTTTGAGTGGATAAAGAGTCGGGTTTGATCTTGAAACCTATTTTGAAGGAACCATTACTACAAATCATATTTATCTTTATTAGATTATACTTTTAGGTGTTTAAATATTTGCAAAAGATTTATTTGAGAATAGTTACTTCTAATGATTAACGAAGATCGGTAACAGATAATAAATAAGATGAAGTTAATTAAGAATATTTTAACGGTATTATTTTTGTTTTTTGTTAAAAGGAGAAAATGGAGATTTGCAAATTAGATGAAATTCGTTAACGATATTTTGACAATATTACTTTTGTTTTTTATTAGAAGGAGAAAAAGGTAGCGTTGCTTTAGTATTAAACTAGATATGAGATGTAACTCCCTTTTTTTTTTTTTTCTTTTTTAGCTTGAAACTTATATAAATGCCAAGTGAGGAGTTTACAAAGATCTCATATTAAAACATTGTTAATATGATCTAAAAATGATTTCAACCGTTGTAAATAGTGGATTACCACCAACGTAAGTAACATTTTTTTTTTAATTGTAGATATTTAAACATCACTACTATTACAAACTAATAATATTAGAAACAACGTACCTTTTAAAATCACGATAGGAAGAACATACGTTACCCTAAATGGAAAGAGTTAAATATACAATACCCCTATGAGGTTACATGAAATATAGAAGCGTTAATATTTTACATTTTGTAACACAATATCCCTGGTTAACGTCAATAGCTATTAGGTACGATGTTTGACTGAATTTTTATATGAAATGATCGAAATATTTTCTCTCTCTCTCTTTCTCTCACCTCAGATCCAACACCCACCTTTCATCATCACGATATCTTCATCCCTCATAAGTCAGATGTCTCAGTCTCCTCTCCTCTTTCCGTCGGTTTCTTTTCTCTTTGTCTCACTTCATCCAGCTGCCGGTTTCCTTCTCTCTCGGTTCATTTGGGTTCGATTCGAACCCAGATGATTTTTTAACATTTGATTTTTTAATTTTTTTTCAACCTTTGGGTTCGTCCATCAACATGATGAATTTTTTTGGCTTCACTCTCTGTTTTTTTTTTTTTTTTTTTTCAGTTTCTATTGTTGATTTGTGGTTGATGATTGATGCGGTTTGGGGTTTGAAGATGTTGGGCTTGATTGTTCTGGGGTTTAAAGATGCGGGTTGGGTTTGTGGTTGATGATTGATGCGGTTTGGGTTTGTGGTTGACGATTGATGCGGTTGGAGGTTGGGGTTTGAAGAAGCGGTTTGGGATTCTGTGTTGATGATGGTTGGTGATGGTAAAAGGTTGATAACACATCATGGTTGGTGATAGGTTTTGTGTTGATGATTGTTGATGATGTTCATCATGGGTTTTGTGTTGATGATGTTCGGTTGATGATGTTCTGTTCTGAAATCTTCAACTTGAAGATGATGACTGGGCTTTGTCTGGGTTCAAACCCAGATCTTCAATCCCATTGTTTTATTTTTTTTGTTTAATTTTTTTCTGGGTTGTTGAACAATGAAGAACACCGTTCGTTATTGTTGATAAAAAGTTTTTCATTTAATTTTCTAATTTTTTTCAAATTCATCTCTACCGTCCAGTTTAAAATGGACGGTAGAGATATAATGAAAAAATTTTTATTTGATTTTCTAATTTTTATTTGATTTATTAATTTTTTTTCAAATTAATCTCTACCCTCCATCTATTTTAAGATGGATAGTGAAGATATTATTAAAAAAAAATTATTTAATTTATTTGAGTTTTTAAATTTATTTTAAAAAGTAAAAATTATAAAAGTAAAGATATTTTGATTATTTCATAAAAAATCAGTCAAACATCATATCTAACAGTAGTTGACTGTTAACCGGAGGGTACCGTGTTATAAAAAGCAAAATATTAACACATTTATATTTTACTTAACCTCAAAGAGTACTGTATATTTAACTCAAATGGAAGAGCTTCCTCTGTTCACAATGTAAGGTCCCTAAAGAGAGTATTTGTATTTTATATTTTCTCTTCAATGAATATGAAAAAGAACGCGGTAACAGATATCAAATTTCCACTAATTTGGTTTACAACTACCACTCAAGTGTGAAGACAATGTATCCACCAAGTTAATTAAAAATAAAAAATAAAAAACAAAAAACAAAAATAAAAATAAAAACTGTAATTGACTAGAATACAAGACTTCATTTCCTTCTTGAAAGCAAGTAGATCTAGCTATGGTTTATACCTTGGACAATAAAAAACATGGAACATGCTCATGTGGGATACAGCACCAGCCACAGGGGAAAGGAAACTTTAAGATCCATATATCTTTGCAATAATGGAGTCAGGAACACCAATTTCATGGCAACCAGCTCTTCTTATTCCCAACCTCAGCTTCTTATCTTTACCTCTGCAAGAACCATTTTCAGAAGACTGAGAACCTCACATCATTAATAACGCATATGCTCAGACGACGGATGCAGCTGAAATATCTACATTTTCTCAAGTTGGGCTGATTAGTAAACTCAAAGTAAAACAATTACGGAACTGTGGGATTGTGAGTTAAGTAAGCATACCCCAGGAATACCACAGTATCCCCTGGAACAAGATGTTTGTCTCTCTCACTCCATCACTGAGGAATGGAGTAGTTTTTATTCTTATCTGGAAAACAGTAAACATTAAATTACAAATTTTGCATTTATTAAAGCACATCCTGATGTCCTATCAAAATTACCTTCTGAATTAAGCTCTAACATCCACTCGGTTCCTTATAAGTCCGAGGCAACAACCCCCTGGGGGGAACCAAGCTGAACATAATCCTGCAATCAGAAACTCCAATAAGATTTAATAAACTAATCTATCAAACAGCAAACAATGTTAAAAACCACAAAAACACACCTAAAAAATGATGTTTTCATCTTGCAAAGGAACAGATAAGGTTTTGGTAACAGAAATTTCGAGTGTTTTAGAAAATAAACCAAATACTGGTTTTGAACGTGATCCTTCAATTTTTGGCCCATCCATGCCTAACTCTTCAATCTCTTTTCTCTCTGAACTCAATCCTACTGACTAGACCACACAAAAAAGTGGATAACACTACCATCATAAAGACACTAAAATTGATCCATAACGACTTCAGATTAAAAAAAAAACTGGAAAACTTCATTTTAGTTCCCAAGGTTTCGAAAAATATCAAATTTTTAAACATCTTTTGGAAACAGTTATTTTAATCCCTAACTTTTCCAAAACTCTTCAAAATAGTCAAAACCGTTAGTCAATTAACGGTCAACGGTAATAGATTATTTGGATGAAAAGGGCAAAATGATCTTTTTATATAGAGGGTAAATTAATTTAAATAATTTATTATATACATAAAATTAAATTTATAAAACAAATGAAAAAAAAAAAAATCAAAAGTGCAGATCCACCAGATTGGATCTCCATCATATTCAACAGACCAAGATTCAAACACCTTTATCAACATCATCAACAATCCACTTCAACAACATCATCAACAATCCCACAGACTACAACATTATCAAGAACATCACAGCATCATCAAGAACATCTTCCACAACAATAACATCAACAACAACATTAAGAAAAAAAAATCAAAACTATTTATAAATAAAAAAAAAAAAAAAGGAAACAAGGGGTTGATGACGATGAACCTAGATGAAGAAGCTGGGTTCATCGAACCCAGATGAAGGTCCTCATCTGGGTTCGATCGAACCCAGTTGAGGACCTTCATCTGGGTTCGACGAACCCAGACGAAGCAGCTGGAGCTTCGTCTGGGTTTAACGAACCCAAACCCAGACGAAGAGCGTCTTCATCTGGGTTCGAACCCAGACGAAGATCTTTGTCTAGGTTCAAATAGAACCCAGACGGAGCCTCTTCGTTTAGGTTCAAATCGAACCCAGACAGAGAGGCTCCATCTGGGTTCGATCGAACCCAGACGAAGAGCGTCTCCGTTTGGGTTCGATTGAACCCAGACGGAGAGGCTTCGTTTGGGTTCTATCGAACCCAAATGAAGTCTTCATTTGGGTTCGATGGAGAGAGATGGAGAATGGATCTAGGCAGAAGAAGAAGAAGAAGGGACGGAGGCAGTGGAGAGGCGAAGGAGGCGAATGAGGCAAAGGATTTCCTAAAATCTGTTTTTGTGTTAAACTTTTGTTTAATTTAAACAAAATAATAATAAGATTTTTTAAATATATATATATATAATTATAGTATACGTGTCAGTTTTTCATTGGTCAAATGTTATGTAATATTCTATTTATATTAAGGGTAAATGGTCATTTTAAGTTATGAGGGGTAATTGAGTCTTTTTATTTTTTTTTTTGTTTAGTTTGATTGTCAGTTCACCAATGGTTTGGACCTTTTTGAAGAGTTTTGAAAAAGTTAGGAATAAAAAAAACTGTTTCTAAAATATGTTTAAAATTTTGATATTTTTCAAAACCTCACAACTAAAATGAAGTTTCCCCCAAAAAAACCACAAAATACCATACCTCTGATTCAGGAAGTGGATGTAACCTCATCATTCTTCTTATTAGCCTTTTTTTTTTAAAAAAAAAAAATGATAACAATCAACAAAATCAAGACCACACCAGCCTAAGGAATGAGAACTGCCTAATTAAAATTATAAAAAACAAGTACTTACAATCAATTGGACATGTACAACCCTGCGGACAAAATGTGGTTGGAGATCAGAGGATGGAGCTTCCGTGGCAAAGAATGGCTTCAAAGAAGGGAACAGAGCAGCATACTCCAAATGCCTTGTGGGAAGTAGACAACCAATTCCCCTTTCTTTGGTAGTGAAGCCTCAGGACAGCCAACAAGACCACGCTAGAGCTCCACACTGTGCTCTAATTACATGAAAAAAAAAATAGAAAAAAAAAAAATACACAAAAACAAACAAACAAATACTACCACTGTCCTCTTCAAAGACTGCAGTGAAATCTTCTTCATCTTTCTCCTTTGTCTTGAATGTTTCAGGTTGCCGTGCCAATTTCTTCACCACCGAAGCCAGCTTCTGGAGGTTCAACTTGACAACAGTGAAATCTGTGTTCTAGAAACATGAGACACCTGCCAAGACTATTCTCCCTGATCGTTTTTCGAGGACAGTTCAGATTTTCCAGAACGGATATAAAGCAGACTATATATGTGAAGGATGGGAGCTTAAACTGTGACCTTGATTGGTTAACAAGTGATCTCCAAGTAAACTCAATTTGTACAAATCCCACTTGGATGGAGGTTCAAGACTATCGCATCCCATGACATTCAATAATTTTAAATTGGTGGGCAAACCCCCCTCAGGGAACGACTTCAGAAGTGCACAATTATGAATAGTCAACTCTTGAAGTGATGTGATATTGTACAGTCGGTCAGGCAGTTCTCTGAGACTATTACAGTTAGATATCGAAAGGGATGTCAGGTGAGGTGGCAAACCCCCATCTGGAAAGGATGTAAGTCTCCCACAATTGCTTATCAACAATTTATCTAGCTGGATGAAGTTATAGAGGAAATGTGGTAAAGAACTCAGCGCAATACAATCACAAACCTCTAGCACTTTAAGGCTTGGAGAAGAGTTGGAGCTAGATGCTGAAGAGTTGGAGGCTGGCAGGACATTCAACATTGGACAGTTTGAGACCTGAAGATGTTGAAGAGTTACAGGTAGCCGACCTTTTGGAAAAGATTTAAGAGAAGAGCAACCATCAATCACCAAGAATTCAAGAGGCAGGTTTTGGTTGCGCATTAATCCACTGGGTAAGCACTCTAATGCCCCGCATTGTTTGATCTCAAGATGTCTAAGATTGGATGGGGAGTCCATCTCTGAAAGGGAATGGAGCTTTGGACAGTTACTGACAATTAATGTATTGAAGGATATGAGGCTTAATAATCCAGGTGGAATCTGGACCAGGTTACAACAGCAACTTATTTCCAAATGTTCAAGAAGGCGTGGCAAGACAATTTCTTTTTCAGGCCATAGAAACTGGAAAGGGCAGGCTGAAATTGTGAGTCTTCGAAGACAAGTGTTGTGTGCTAATCCAAACCGGTCAGACAGAACCATGAGCTCATCACAGTTAGCAACCTGCAAATCGCAAAGTGCAGGGAAGCTATGGAAAAACTCACTATGTAGACCTTTGAGGTTTTGAATTTTGTCAAGATGAAGTTTCTCAAGTAATGTGAGGTCTGCAAAACTATTCAGTATTATTTGATCACATTCTTCTAAGACCAAGTTTTTTATACTTGGAAGGCAAGGAATGCGAGACAGTTTCTTACAGTTACGAATTTCAAGAGTCTTCAAGGAGACAAGAGATACAAGTATCATTTCTGAAAGTTCTGGGCAGTTCTCTATACATAGCTCATAGAGACAAGGAAATTCTGCAGCACCAGAAGGAAACCATGTCTTCAAAAGAGGCATATTCTTGAACTTGAGAGTTTCCAAAGATGCAAATGGCTGAACTGAGAAGTTGCCAGCATGGTAGAACTCAAGACCGATACTGCACACAGTCTGCATCCCCTCAACAATGAGATTTTTAAGTGAGGGCAGTTGGCCGAGTGGAGGTAAATATCTGCAATTCCTAGAATTGCTAAGACTGAGGATAATTAAATTTGAAAATGATGGATCCGCTAACCATTTCGGAAATTTCGTACCACTATAGTGCTTGATTGAAAGCTCTCTAATATTCCTATGAGGTTGTAACGAATCAAGCACATCATCATCTAGCATACCATCGGAACCCCTACGCCATTCAAGCACCAACTTTTCAAGATATTTTTTATCCATCAAATTCGCTTCCGCTGCACTTGTGCCATCTTCCACATTTTCCATCCCTAATATGTAGAGATCTCCTTGTAGATTACACAGATCCTTCAACTCGGAGATCCCAGAACTGCTACCTCTACTCAGAGGGAAATAAGGCAACATTCGAAGATTTTTTAGTCCACCAATATGTGGTGACAACTGCCGCAAGTTACTTCCTCTGAGGTCCAAGATTTTCAAATTAACTAGCTTCCAGAAATCTGTAGGCAGTTGAATAAGATTATGACAACCATATAAAATCAACGTTTGCAGGTTGTATAGTGTACAAACTGATTCAGGCAGTAGTTTGATTAAAGTGTTGGAGAGATCAAGATAACGTAGGAGTTTCAATTCGCCAATCAGTTCAGATAGCTTGGTGATCTCATAGTGACTCAATGATAACACATGTAGACGACTAAAAGACTTGAGTAGCTGATGCATTGCCTTACTTGTTATTTGACAAATTCCATATCCACCATCCAAGGGTAAGAAAGTTCGCAAACACTTGTGAGATTTGAACGCCTCAAATCGAACAAAGGCATCACGTCTTTGTCTGATGTATGACAAATGACGAGCCTTTTCCCAATTCTTGTGTCGATTAATATTCTCCAGTCTAAGACATCTTTCCCCAGCAGCAAACTGAGCCAAATCGTTGACAAGATCATGCATCATAAATCGAGAAATATTACCATTACATCTTTGAAAAAGTGACCTTGAAAGCAATTCGTGAAAATACTCTCTCCCCACATCTTCAATCTGCATATATCTTTGTGGCTGCTGCACAAGACCCTCTGCTATCCATAAACGTACTAACTGCTCTTCATCAAATTCGTAGCCTTTAGGGAAGATTGCACAATAAGCAAAGCAGGGTTTCAAATGTGAAGGGAGATGATAATAGCTCAAACTTAGTCCAGGAAGAATACCACATTTTTGAACAGGTAATTCCCATACTTCACTATCAAGTATATGTTGCCATTCATCCACTCTTAATTGAGAGCGCAATAAGCCCCCTAGTGCCTTCGCAGCCAAGGGCAAACCTTTACATTTCTTAGCTATTTCTTTACCTATGCTCTCCAAGTGTGGGCGTGCTTCAGAATTCAGTTTCGAAAATGCATGTTCTGCAAATAAGGACCAACAATCATCTTCAGGCAGTTGCTGGAGATGGAAAACAGGACCGGTGCCAACCATCCGAGCAACATTTTCATTACGGGTTGTCACAATGACCTTACTTCCATCTGCACTTGCTCTAAACGGAAGTTGCAAGATCCCATTCAACATAATTGTCATTCCAAAAGTCATCCAAAACAAGTAAGACCTTTTTCATCATCAATTTCTTTCGTAGAGTACTTTGAAGTGGCTCCAAATTTGTAGCGTCACATGATTCACCCAATGACTCAAGAATCGCCTTTGTTACTGTTACCAAGTCAAAATCACCCGAAACAAATGCCCATGCTTTCATATCAAAATGTTCATCCACTTGGTTGTCATTAAATGCAATTCGAGCCAACGTTGTCTTGCCAATACCACCTAGGCCAACTAAAGGAATCACACACAATCCTTCACCAGCAACATCCCTTCGCAAAAACTCACTCAAATTCTTAGCATCTTGTTCCCTTCCATAGATACGATCATCTACTAAAGAAGTCGTTGGTAAACTCTGCCAATGCCTAATCGAATTCTCTCCAACATCTTCTCTCAAACCAAGTTCCACAGTTTGTTTGGCAATACCTTCCAACCTCTTTGTTATAGCCTTTATCTTGGAATCTACCTAAGATTGTAGAGCCAAAATATAAAACAATAATCAGGACTAGACTTACCATCATGTCAATCATATAAAAATCTAGATCAATGCATGTTTGTATCATTTTAAGAGAATATTTTGCAAGTTCAAAACACACTTATAAAACTCAAACGGAGAATCAACAACACTAACTCATATTCAATTACATGCTATCACCAAGACAATACACAAGGGTACATATTCTATTGTTTTTGTTAGTAACTATCATACTTAAAAGCTTAAGCTGTTAAAAATGATCCAACAATAAAACATATAAGCTCTCTAACAGTTTTGACTGGCACTTACTTGCATGTTGAAGAAAACAGCTCCAACAGGATTCAAGGGGCTGAACACATTGTGCACCAAGTTGGTAGAGGATTGCTGACTTTCAGCTTCCAAATTGCATCTCAAGATTTGAGTAGAGAATTCATCCAGTGCATCCTCAGCATCATCTACCACATCTTGTAGCTCATCTATCCACAACTTGACAGCCATGTCCTTCACTTGCTTTTCCTCTGCATCTTTAAGCAGAGCATTTATTTTTGACACAAGTAGTGCCAGCTTCCTCAGTTCTGCATCAAATTTCAAGCCAGTAGCAAACTCCAACAGCTCACGAGAAGCTAACCTGTCAAATAACACCTGCAGGAAAGCTGAAAGAAATGCCTCCCCAATTGCCATGGATTTCTTAACTTGCAGCCAAAGGAAATCAATCTGGTTTTGGGGTCTCTGCTGAGCAAGTCTTCCTTGTTGGATAGTAAACGACAGTGATCCGTGTGACTTGCTAATCAAGTTGTCGATGGGGTCGTTTATTTTTTGCACTTAACATTTAATGGTACTAAATTAAACTAATTAAATGATTTTTATTTTTTTTAAGTGGTCAAACCATTTAAAACCACCCCAAAACCACTGAAAATAAAAAGCTACATTTTTTGACTTTTCACTGAATAACAAATCACTTGATGATTTTATAAATTTATTGTTCCAATTTTATCTTTCCTAAAATAATAAATTTCCTAATTTGTTCTAATTTTACATTATAAATTTTTTTTTTAATACTTCAACAAATATATTTTTAAATTTGACCTGATTTTACATTATACATATTTATTTTAATTATATTTCTTTCAATATTATTTTTATTTAAATATATAACAATAGTAATTCAACTTAATACCGATTTATTTATTTTTATTTAATTTACTTTATTATAATAATTTATTTATGTATATATAAATTTTTTTAAAAAAATATTTTACTATAATAATTAATCATATTTCAATTATAAATAAAAATATTATTAATATATGCATAAAAGTGTTTTAGCTTTTGCTAAATAATTTATTATAATTATTTATATTATATTAAATAAAATTACATAACAATTAATAGTAAATGATATAAATGTCAAATTATTAATTTTCAGACAATTTTAACTTTAAAAAATAAATAAGATTACTATACATTAAGATATAAAGAAAAAAAAATAAATATGTCATTTAGATTTCAGGTTTCAGTCATTATTCAATTTTTAATTTTCAGTAATACTATTCAGTCTTCAGACAAAAAAATAAATAACCCCTTACTAATCAAATGTAAAGCTATTACTATTATTATTATTATTATTATTACACAAATAAACTATTTGAATATAAAATATTACAAAATTTAATAAATACCCTTCCAAAGCTCTTTAAATTCGTCATCTAGCTGTCAATTCGTCAACTAGCTATTGGTGTAATGGTAATGCCTGCTGGCCCACCATAATTAATTGTGGCCATGCTTTCAATACCCCTTTTTACGAAACAAGTGATTGATTTTCCCGTTAAGAAGTGAGCAGGGTCATTTATTATTTTTTCTTTTTTAAGATTGGACAGTGTTACTGAAAATTGAAGATTAAATAGTGATTAAAATCTAAAATTTGAATGATATATTTATTTATTTTTTCCTTTTACATCTAAATATATAGTAATCTTATTTATTTTCTAAAATTAAAATTATCTAAAAATTAATAATTTAAAATTTATATCTTTTTAATATTAGTTATTATGTAATTTTATTTAATATAATATAAATAATTATAATAAATTATTTAACAAATATTAAAACACTTTTATGTATATATTAATAATATTTTTATTCATAATTAAAATATGATTAATTATTACAGTAAAGTGATTTTTTAAAAAAAAAAATTATATATACATAAATAAATTATTATAGTAAAGTAAATTAAATAAAAATAAATAAAATGATATTAAATTGAAATACTATTGTTATATGTTTAAATAAAAATAATATTGAAAGAAATATTATTAAAATGAATATTTATAATAAAAAATTTGGTCAAATTTGGAAATATGTTTGTTAAAGTATTAAAAGAAATTTTTATAATTTAAAACTAGAATAAACTTGGAAATTTGTTATTTTTGGAAGGATAAAATTGGAACAATAAATTTATAAAATCATCAAGTGATTTGGTATTAAGTGAAAAGTCAAAAAATGTAGTTTTTTATTTTAAGTGATTTTTAGGTAGTTTTCAGTGGTTTAACCACTTTAAAAAACAAACAAAAATCACTTAACTGGTCTAATTCAACATCATTAAGTGATAAGTGCAAAAAATAAACGGCCTCTTACTCTCATATTTACGTGTGGATCAATTTTTTCGTATGAAAGTTGCTTTCCATATCGAGTCATTAGTATTAGATTTCACTTGATCTTGATTATTTCATAAATCAATCTCAATTATATAATGTAATTAGAAAAAAAAAAGTGTTTAAATTCAATATTTTACTAAATATATACACTTGGTGCGCTGACTTAGTGCCAGCAGCAATGCCTTTGCTTGCCCAGCTAAGTGCCCGAGTGTATGGTTCCACCTTTTGTGCTACCAAGCAAGTTTCAGAATTTCCTCTTCCTTTATGGGTTTCTCCTCCCTTTCTGGAGAGTCATCCTCCTGCTTTGGGAAGCTTTCATTTCGAATCGCACCTCAATAGGCTTTATTGAAAGTGCTCGACAGTATTACATGTGCATGTAAAGTATGTGTAATATGTCAAATAATATATATATATACATATATAGAGATGGCCGTATTTATGGTCGGATTGAATTGGACAGAGGATACAATTTTGAGGCAGCTGATTTGAGTGGCAATTGTGTTGAATACCAGAGTGCAGTACAGTAATGATGTCCAATATGATCCATTTTTTGCCATGCAAGTGAGCTATGGACTGAGAATGGCCTAGCTTGAATTGGACCACATACACCCAAAAATAATTTTTAAACTAATTTTTTAATTATTTATAAAAATATAAATATAAAATAACACTATGCTTTTAAAATTTCAAATATATGAAAAACATTAGAAAAAAATGTCATACTTGATTCTCATTAACACATGATTTCCAATTAGATTTCCCAAAAAATTAATATGTAATTGCACTCACCAAGTGTAAAATTGATCCATTCTCATAAACTGAAAGGGTGAAGCTAGTTGGTTCATATTTTTCCCTTTTTTGTGCCCTATGTTGCCATTCATCTTTTGTTCGGCGTTCGACAATTAGTACTTTTTTTTTAACAAATTATAACTACTGGACCACTCTAATAGATATTATAATGCAGTCCGGAATACAACATTTTTACAGAGACTCCTATTCTAAGAGGAAAACTATCATTACCACTTTGAAAAAACTTATATGTGATTTGCTTATACACACATGAGAGCCAAGTGATAATTATCCATTGGTATTCAACCCATATACTCATTGTTGGGTGCAGGTGTGTTGTGCCACTCAGGTATAACAACTTAGAGTGGCAGTCCAAATACTTTGATGACAAAAGATGATAATAAAGGAATCAATATAATTTTTCTTTTTAAACATAAAGGAGTCGATATTATAGATAGATCATGTAACAATAATGAACTTTCTCCAAACACTTGTGTACCGATTCTAGTAACAAATCCTCAATTAAAAAAAGTCCAAGTAGAACTGCCATTATAGAAGAGCCACAGCTTTAATCCGCCGCGAGCTTGAGGTCATAATCATCAATAGCTGGATCTGTGTTGATTCTGAACTCAGGAGGTTGCCATATTGCAAGGGCTCGAGGACTTTGAGCAATGTATCATTTGATTTACTCACATTGACTTTCTAGAAATCGGACAGGAAGGAAGCTGACTAGTTCACAACATCTCCAGGGAGAAGAATTTACAAATTATGGATAATCAGATTCTTTTTGCATCAAGGATTTAGATTCTCTTTCATGTTAATATTTTTTGTAATCAACGAGCAAAATTTATTTTATTTTGTTATAATGGATCCGGAACAGCAGTAGTTTAATTAAATTTGATTACTTTATTTTATTTTTTTTATTGACTTTGGATTGGATATATAAACAATCCATGCATGTACATATACCTTTTTTTTTTCCTCTCTGCTTTAAAGGGTTGTAATTTCCAGAACGCAACATACATACAATAGTCAATGGCTATATCATCCCGTAAAATGTGTGTGTGTGTGTATATATATATGTGAAAATTACCAAAATGACCCAAATTAAAAGAACGATTTTTGTTTTTACCCACAATTTTTAAACAAATTGAATTTAACCCCTCAAACAAATTAATTTCATTATATACCCAAATTACCCATAATACCCTTACACATATTTACCCATAAGCCCTTAATTTTTAAAAAAATTAAAAAAACTAAAATATGTAATTACAAAACAGCCCCTGCTTATATATTTGTAAGAAATCGGTTGAAAGTTTTTTCATCACCGATTGCACATCTAAAACTCAACCCATACTATGCGACCCGTACCAAGTCGACCGTTTGCACGACTCGACCAGCCGTTCGACTGTTTCCGGCCATTCTCTCGCCATTGTCGACCTTGCTAGACCATCTCAATTTGGCAAGGTACTCGAATCTACCTTACTGGTCTCATGTTAGGGATTTTTTAATTTTGTTTTGAAAATTTGAGATGTTTTATGTGTTATGATGATTATATTTGGTTGAATTTGTGTTAGGTTATAATGATTAGATTTAGAATAGGTTAGATTTGGTTGTATTTGTGTTGAAAATGACCGATTCCGATTATCGTAACGTCGTCGGCATCACATCGGTTTTTTAAATCGGTTTTTTACATCGGTTTTTGACTTCGGTTTTCTACTTCGGCTGTTCACTCTGGTTTTGCACTTCGATTTTTCATTTCGGTTTCAACAAACTGGCTGTATTGTGAAAAACCGAAATGAATAACCGATCATGAAGTGAAAAACCGATGTGGAAAACCGATGGAACACAGATCATGATGTGAAAAACCGACGTGGAAAACTGATTAGTTTGTGAAAAATCGAAGTTCAAAACTAAGCAATGATGTGAAAACCGAAGTGAAAAACCGATGAATGATATTGACCGGTTTTTCACACATGGTGAAAAACCGATCAATGATATTGACCAGTTTTTTACACATAGCTAAAAATCGATTTTATTTGTTCACATTTAAATACTAATAATTTACTGTTTTTGTTTGTTTTCTACAGATGGATTTCAAGTACAAATATAGTTCACAAACAATTAGCAAGAATTCGAGCGGGAATACACATATTGGGCAAAAATGGCTTGGTAAAATCATTGCGGTTATTATTAGGCTTGGCTTATACGACCAATTTATAAGAGAGTGCTCATTCGAACATATTTTAGAGATAAGCAGCAACAATACAACAGTTGCTTCAGTGATATTATGGTTTCTTGTTAGAGATGTGGAGGTCCCCGGTGGGCGTCTTGATAAAATGTGGTTTGAAATCGAGGGAAAAACGTATAGGTTTGGGAAACATGAGTTTTTATTGGTGACATGACTTCCTTTTGGGGGTATAAATTGAGAAATCTTCAATACAGTGCAAAATGATGAGAAGAGTATCCTATGGCGATTGTTTAGTAGAGTGTCGCCGAGTGTCCCCAATCTAGCCACCTTTTTTGAGGCAAGGAGCCATACAGCACGTCAAGGCCATGCAGGTGAAGATGTTTTAAATGATGAGGCTCTATTGAAGTTAGCAAATGTAGGGATCGCTTTCCATCTCTTCATGGGGAAGGATGATAGGGTCAGCATTGGTCACTTTATGTGGGTCATGATAGAGAATGCAGAGGTATGTAACTCGTTCCCTTGGGGTACATTGAGCTATAGTACGCTGGTCCACTGTCTCCATATGGCGATTAATGAAGAGCGGGTGAAAAACCCATCGAAGACCATTAATTTTTATGGTTATATCTCGACATTTCAGGTATATCTAATATGGTAAATAATTAATTATAGTTTCATCTTAATACGATTGATCTATAGGATTTTATATATATATACACTAATTATATGTTTGTTATTCGTTTAATCATTTTTGCATTGTAGTGGTGGTTGGTGGAAATATTCCTGGTGTTACGAGAGAAGATAACGAAAGATAATTAGTCCTTGCAAAATGAACTGCAAAGGTGTATGAGACGAACACTTAAGAGGACCTCGAAAAGCATAACCAACCTGAGTGATTTTCCCCCTGTAAGTGGTGAACTTAATTTAAATTGATTTCCTTCATTTTTTTTGTTTTAACCATCCTTAATAATAATATAACCAACTATTTATATATGTATATTGCAGATAGTTGGTATTGCACAAACCCTTGAGCCTACTGATGTCGAAAAAGAGACGGATTATTAGACATCTTTCAATCCGAAGCATTTGGTTGGCGGAGAGGTACATAAAGTTGGCAGCAGAGGGAGTGAGGATGATGATGATGATGATGATGATTATGATGGTGATTATGCACAAGGTGATGATGATTATCAGGTGGAGGATGAAAAAGGTGATGATAAGGTTGATGAGTTTGCAAGGGAGGATGAGGAGCGGCATGAAGACATCCCAAGTGTACAGACTGAATTAGAGGATACCTTTGAAGAGTTACGAACAAAAAAGTCGCACGATATACGAACAGTACATTCTAAGGTACGAATCTTAATTTTTTTTTTTTTTTTTTTATTGTTAAGTGAATGTGCATTTGAGTAAATAAAAAAGTTGTGAACATGTATAATCATATGGAATGGGATAGAGAGACGGAGTCTCTAAACATGATAGACGAAGTGTAATTTTAAATATGTAGGTTATATTTCCCTGGATACTCAAAAATATGAGAGACTGTCAAAATTTTTTTTTACAATTGCGTACATTGTGTAAAATGAGTTATTTATGTAGGTGAAGCAGTTGTTTGAGTACTTAGTGGGTTTACAGCAGGCAACCCATAAGAAAGTAAGTAAGATGGACAAAGTGATAAGGAAGATGGATAGAAGGCTAAGGCGGGTGGAAGAACATTTAAAAATTCCTATGGATGACGACGACGATGATGACGATGATGATGATGATTATGGGAGCTTTATCTCTGATGACCATATCTATAGCCCACCACCACCACATGAGGACGAGGGGGTCCATCAGTTACCTCACCATATGATGAGGTAGTCCATCAGTCGTCTATCCATAAAGACCAGACAACCATCCATCAGGAGGAGCAGGAGGTCCATCAATCTCACAGTGTCCACCAATCACCCCTCCAGCAAGAGGATCAGAAGATCCACCACTCCCAGAAGGTCTCAGGAGATCTATCATATACAAATGCTAAACGTGGTTATGACCAGGTACGTATAGTATTTCAATTCTGTTACAGTTTGATATATAATTCTAAATGTTTAATTGATGGTTTTAATTTGCTTACAGTTACATGATGAGGTCATCTAGGAGTGGGGCAAACGAAAGACGAAGTCAGCGACATCTCTACGGACACCATACACGGATTCTGGACCGTCAAAAAAGAAAAAGAATATGCCCCAAATGCAGGTTGAGGAGGTGGCAGAGTCTGTAAACCCCGTAGAGGCTGTCTACAATGAATACAAAGCTTCCACGTCATTGGACCTCAGGTTTTGATAATAAGCACTCTTATCTTTTTATCCTGGTTGCTATTGTAATAAAATTTACAATTGTTTGTTTTTTTTCTTTTATTTTAGGCGTACGGTTGATCATTGTCAGTGATGCGTGATGCCGGACATATTACGAAACATTGAGGACGAGAACAAAAGGTTGAGTTCAGAGCACATCGATTCTTATTTGATGTGCTTACGAAAGAAGTGGAATGAGGTTGAGGACACTAGATACGCGGTGTTGAAAATGTGAGTGTTGTTCGAAAAATTAAAAGTTATTATTTGATAATTTAAATTAGTTATATATCACTGACATCTTCAAACTGCAGGTGTTGCTGTCATATAGCCTAAATCAAAGTCACTAGATCCTTTGTCAGGTGTGCCTAAGACAGAAGAATATATTAATATATGATTCTCTTGCACATATTGACTTAGCTATGCGCATGGAGCTACTTGAGCAGTTGGTGTCTTTGATGCCCATCTTATTGCGGTTCGTGGGATTTTATGAGATGACCCAGATAGAGATGCCACCTGTGGATGAATGATGGATAGTTGAATGTCTTGATAGATCGGTTGTGCCCCAGCAACCCGATTGGTGAGTAAATTTGTAACTTAATGAAAATTATATATATTATATTTTATATTTAATGGTATGATAACATCATTTAATTAATTTGTTACTGATACAGGACGAGCTGTGGAGCATATGTGGCCATGTACATACGTGATTTGTTATAATCAAACAAAAGTACATGGAAATCAAGACGACCTGATCAGGTTGCAAATGTCATTGGACTGAGGGCAGAGATTGCTAGGGATCTGTATACCTTTTCGACACCATTGTATAAAGTAAATAAATTAGGAAAATGGATAGTAAACTCTGATGGAGAGGTTGTATATAAGTAATTGTATTTATTTATAATTATTCATTCATTTATATAGTATTCAATAATATTCAAATTGGAAAAATCGAAAAAATCAGCGTTTACTTTACATTATCATTGAAATGATCTAATTTTAAGCACAAGGTGAAATGCTGTCACTTAAAGTCATGTTTAACTTCAATATCACCAAATGGAGCCATCAAAAGGGGATAAAAGTGAAATAAACAATGTTCGGTTTTGCAGGAGTGTTTAAAAACCGAAATCGGTTTCTCATATACCTAAAAAACCGATCAAAGGAAAAGTTGGGATAAATCATAGATCGGTTTTTAAGGGATATTAAAAACCGATTTTGGTTTCTTAAGCATAATGAAAAACCGATCATGTAATTTTGATCAATTTTCACCCATTTTTCCTTCAAATTTTAAGGTTTCCTGTGATCAAAAAACACAAAAAACCATAGAATTGATATTGCATTTCAGTATGGATTAACATTACAATTAAACATGGTTAGATGAATGGACATTAAGATTTATATAATGTGAAATGTTGTCACCTAATACCATGTCTAACTTCAACTTCACCATATAAAATTATTATGTAAGCTATTTACCCAATTTTACTTCAATTGTTTAAATTTAAGTAATTCGGAGTCATTTGTTGCCCATCAAAAGCCATCAGAAAGGGATGAACGCAAGAAAAACAATGATCGATTTTTAATATGGGTTTAAAAACTGAAATCGGTTTCTCATATACCTGAAAAATCGATCAGAGGAAAAAGAGGGATAAAATCATAGATCGGTTTTTAAGAGGTATTAAAAACTGATTTCGGTTTCTTATCAATAATGAAAAGCCGATCATTTAGTTTTACCAATTTTTACCCATTTTTCCTTCAAATTTTAAGGTTACCAGTGATAAAAAGACACAAAAAACCATAGAATTGGTGTTACATTTCAGTATGGATTAGCATTACAATTAAACATGGTTGGATGAATCCCAGTGATCAAAAAACACAAAAACCATAACATGATCGGTTTAGAAGAGTTTAAAAACCGATTTCAGTTTCTTAAAAGTAATGAAAAACTTATTTTTTTGTTTGTCCAATTTTTACCTCTTTTTTTCATTTTGATGTCAATTACTTCACTTCATTATTCAGTAAATTAATTATAATTTAAAAAAAAAAACATTTAATAGCTTTTTCCCTAATTTTGTACTACTATCCGAGTACAATAGTATCACTTCATCACAAAATTTGAGTAATTTAATTCATTTCAAAAAATAACATAACACATATTATTAAAATAAAAGCTTGAATTAATTAATGTGTCTAATCATCAATGTTTGGATCATTACCCAATATTAGATTGGGAGTAGAAACTGTTGCGAGCATCGACGTTGGTTGTGTCCAGTCTCATGACAGAGGCGACATCTTCATGAGGGTGCAGTATTTGCATGAGCATTTGCACTTGTTCCAGCTTCTGCAGTAGCGGCTTCGCTAGTTTAGGCTTCTGCACTTGCGGCTACGCTAGTCCCTTCACTGGAGGATGTAGGGGGGTTAGGGCAACGAAGACGGTTATGTCCCCTCTGACCACATTTTCCACACTTCTTAGTTCGACGGGCTTCCCCAACTGAAGGAATCCGAACCTTTTTCGGCCTATCTACTTGTCTTTTTACTATGGATGGTAGTACAATCATGCTTCTAACTTCCACGGAAACATTCCAATTAGACAATTCAGGAACGGGATTGATTAGACGTGCATATGCAGCTTTCAGCCACTCTGTGCTATAATAATGACTGCAAAGTGTATCACAGCTGACGCCCTTAAACCTGACATGTATCATAAATATTTAAGTGTAAAAATATGATATGACATTAAATATAGAAAATAACAACGTATAATTATGATACCTGGCTACACCACATGCATGAATACATGGCAACTGATCTAAGTTCCACTGTAAGCAAGTGCATGTGCTCGCTTCAATATTAACCACCTTATCGCCTTTGTTACGATGTAGAACACTGTATGTGATCAGTTATGTAATATGATGTACGGTACCTTCCGTAGATAAATTTTTGACCAACATGATTCGATCGTACGCAATAGTAGTAACATAAGTCGTGAGTTTTTTAACAGCACCACGTCTATTATTAAACCATCTTTGTAATACATTTCTCACATATTCATGTGCAGTAGTTATTGGCAAACGACATACTTGCATCATGCAATTGTTGAGTGATTCTACAATGTTAGTGGTCATCATGTCATATTTTCTGTTTGGATAATGTGTCTGTGACCACCTGCTTACCCCAACCTTAACCAAAGTTTCATATGATTTCGGATGCAATGTCTGAATTTCTTCCAACATTCTATTGCAATCATCTGGCACATAACTGTATGATGTACAGTAAAATGCTTTTTCCACCACATTCGAATACTTTTTACAATGTTGCTTAAGGTTTTGCCACAGGTAGAAAAAACACAATATGTGTAGGACTTCAGGAAAAGCTACACTTATCCCATTCGATATGCTTTTGTGACAATCAGATACGATAAGCAAATCGTCTAACATACCGATCGCCTCTCGTAATCTGCTTAAAAACCAAGTCCATGAACAGTCTAACTCTCCATCAGCAAATCCAAAAGCAATGGGATAAATCATCTCCGACCCATCTTTGCAGGCAGCAAAAAAAATTACCCCTTTGTATTAACCTTTCAAATGGGTGGCATCCATAGCAACAACTGGTCTCATGTAAGATCGAAAACCCTTAATACAAGCTCCAAGTGCAATGAACGAATACAAAAACCAGTTGTTTTCATCCCTCTCAATTGCCGTCATAGTGCCGAGGTTTAATACTTTTAACATTTCAAAGTAGGACGAAAGCTGTTGCTATAACTCATCCCTTTGTCCATATGCTAGTTTTTTAGCATATTGTAAAGCCTTCTAAGCCTTATTGTACAAGATTTGCACACCATACTGTTCTAGTATTTCTCCGATCAAACGATTAGCTGTATAAATATCTCTCCCCACCTTTTCCACATATAATTTTTCGATGACAATAGCCTTCACACTTTTCATATGTGATTTCATGGCTACTTAACGGCTCGTGTGTTCCGCCACATACTTCAACACAAACCACATCGAACAACGCTTTCTGCATCTTACATGAACTATAAAGCTACAACTCTTATCCTTGCAACCAGCTTCAAATCACTCCGCGTCTGAGCGTCTAACACAATATTCAAACTTGGATTTCAAAGCATATTCTCCAATAGTTGTACACATTTCTTGTTTACTATCAAAGAATGCACATTTATACAAAGTACCACGTTGGTAGATCGTTGACACAACGCTTGAAGTAGCCTCAATGTCGGCCAGTTCTACACCGGGAACAATTCAATATGGTTGTAAAGGATTCTTCTGAAATTGTAAACCTGAAAATCCTATTTCTGGAAACTCTTCATCCTCGACGACATCATTAAATCGAGTTTTCTCTTCATCACTATCTCCAGTTTGCTCTTAATCACTATCCCCTGTGCCATCACCGTAATCATCTTTGTCCTGATCTTCATCATCGCTAACATCATTCATATAATCATCATTAATGTCATGAATGAAAGTTTTCATAGATGTAAATGGGGTGACTGAACCATCAAACTGATTGCTACCAACACCTCAAATAAGATAAAATTGACTTTGAACCATATATGGATCTACAGGTCTATCAGTATTTGGCATCTCGTGTCTTGTGTCTGGTATTGAGTCGGTGACATTTGGACAAACAATATGCCTACTAACTCCAGCTCCAAAATCTCTTACAACCTTATCAATATAAATCTCTCTAACATTAACATTTTTCACTGCCATCAAACCAATCACACCAAGATCGGACATGATACGTATTTTTTTCACTTGGCCATTTGTCATACTTTATAATAAATAATAAATATGAATATCCCACCTTCTTCTATCAATGCTAACCTGTATATACACAACATCCACCAACGATGAAAAACTACTATCTTTGGGGACCCCACACATGATCGACTCACCCCCAATGTCGTTAGATCCATTCTACTCTCCATCAAAGTTAATTATGATCGTTTCGTGAGCCATTCCTATAACATTCAAAGAATGTTTAATTAGTCTCACTATAATGGGTCAACATTATAAAGTATAATCATATATAACAAAATCTAACACTATAAATCAATGCCCACCATTAAAAACACAAGATATATCACAATTATGCTAACATTGCCTCACTCAGTTTTTAAGTGGATCAAAAAACCATTTGATGAATAAATTTTTATCGTACACTCACAACACTTTGCAGGCAAATGCAATTAAATATTACCCAATACAATCATATCTAACCACATGTAACACTAAAATTTAATACACGGCATCCAAAACACAACAAATATCGAAAACATGAAAAATTGCTCAAATCAGTTTTTCATTTATATGAAAAACCGATTTCGGTTTTCTAGTGGCATGAAAACCAATCACATGGTTAAATCGGTTTACACCTCTGTAAAAACCGAAATCGGTTTTTTAGTTAATTTAAAAACCGATTTCGTCGTAGATTTTACAGAAACTGCAAATCTACAAATCTACCTTTCGGATGTCATATATCACAACCAAGTCACTCTTAAAGCCTTTAGCTTACAATTTGAACAAAATAACCTAAAAACCAACCAACAAAAACACATATTTTACCTTTAAAACTCAAATCACTTGAAATGGAAGAAGAAACTTCAAAACCTTCAATGGATCAAACTTGAATGGATTAAAAACCTTCATTGGACAAAGAAACTCCAATGAAGAATCCCTTGCTAGGAGGTTTGACTTTCCAATATATTGGTGAATGGAAGAGAACAAAAACCATGAATAGAGTAAAAGAAAGAGAAAAGAAGTTTGGATGCTAGGAGGAAGAAAAAGGCTATTTTGGTAATTTCGGTTAGAGCAATTGGGTGATTTTAATTTTAAGGGTAATTTAGTAATCTTGGGTATACAATGGAAATAATTTGTTTGAGAGGTCAAAAACAAATTTGTATAAAATATTGGGTAAAAACAAAAATTTCCTTTTCATTTGGGTGAAAATGATAAATTTCCCTATATATATATTTCACACTTTATTCATAAATAAAATGTGTTAGGCCTTTTATTCATAACTAAAATGCAAATAAAATATATTTACAAGAGAATGGGGCTATGACGTGGTGGTAAAGCCACGGCCTCACCAATGATTTCATTGGAGTCAAGGGTTATCATCTCATTAAAGAACCAGTTATGTGGGCATTGTCCTCCCACGCATGTAGGGCCTCACGTATGTGGATTGCTCTCTTCTATCTCTTAGGACCTAATCCTCGGATTGTATCTTAAAGTTATATCACAACTGATTCCAACTGTACCCTATGCTAGTCCTAAAATTTATATATATAGATAGAGACACACACAAAAATTTTATTCATAACTAAATAGGAAATAAAATATATCATACAACTATTTTAGAAAATAGAAATAAATAGCCTAAAAGATACTTTCTACTTATCCTAAACACTATCCAACAAACATAAGTTTTATTCATAACTAAATAGGAAATAAAATATATCATAAAACTATTTCATAAATAAATAGCATAAAAGATACTTTCTACTTATCCTAAACTATCAAATAAGTCCACCAACATAAGGCACACCTAACATTGAAAGCCACTCGCTGCCATGGATAAATTGTTCAACTATCAAATGTTAAACTTCATTAGGACTTTTCAAGATGTGATATCTAGGCCAATTCAGTTTGCCATTAGTAAATGCTTCTCGTCCATGATTATTGTATTCGGTATAATACAATGCAGCTAAAAATAAGTTGTTATCAAATTTCATCCATCCTTCAGGATCAGTAAGTCCATCTTAATAGGACTCCATTATAATTGTCTATGGAAATTTCTTTCATGGCCTTCCAAGATAGATTTTGACCATCAAATCTCTTTGCAAGTTCAAGTGTTGGTACAATTTATGGTACAATTTCACCACTTTATTTTGTCAACCTATTCTCATTTTACTCACACAAGATAATTATTTTTATACCATATTTAATCGGATAATTCTAAATTATTTCCTAGCCTCTTACAAATGGTCTAGCAAAAATATCCAAAATAATTAAGCGACTATATGTCAATGTAGATTAAGTAACCTAAATTCATAAAGTCTCAATTACCCACATATGATTACATAACCCCTACAAGTATATTTCTATCTAATATGAATTATGTCATCCTATTGATTTCTAAATATACGATAAGTTTGTCAGGTGTATCATGGCCACAAGATCTACCAGTTAATGGGTCTTATTTGACGGTAGCATTAAAATCTAATAGAACATAATACAAATATAAAATAAATAAAATTCACACAAATAAATCATCGAATAGGCTGAAAAATAATTAAGTTTGATATAACGTTGATGAATACAGTTGAAAAAACCTATTTGTTGTAGACTACCTAATTTTTGCTAATGTTAGAATTAAATAATGTTATGACTTAACATGTTATGTTGTAACTTTAGTTAAATGTCATAACATGTAAACTACATGTTGTAACAAATTTAATCATAGATGCAGAAAATGCAGAAAAGTAAAATCAACACGAGAACATTTTTAATGTGGCTCGATGTTACCCTACATCCATGAGGCCTTGTTTAGAGATCAACTTATTAGTGAACTTAGCAATATACAACCTACTTGTCTTATTCAACCTAAGACTCATTCTTAGAATCGACGCAAGCCTTTGTATTTGATCATTAACCTCGTTGTAGCAAGCTCCCATTACCTTTAATGGTAATAGCAGCTTAAACTCTCTTCAACCTATGTGTCTGTCGCCTATCTCTGTGGCCTAATGTCTTATTCTCCCAACAAGCACTCAGTCTAGACTAATCAAGTTTACCCAACCTAAGTCTAGCACACAAACTTAGAGAACAAACCTCTCTAAGTATTACAAGCAATCTCACGATTTCATTCAATAAACACGTATTGCTTTCTGCATCTAAAAACCTACACTAATCTTCATTCTTTGTCTCTCTTTTATTCATGAGTGTGCCACACCTTTTCTGTCAAGAAAAAGACCTAAAAATTAGTTCTGAAAACTAATTAATAAAGAATAAAATCTACAATAATGAGTATCTAAAAAAAAAAAGAAGCTTTCTTATTTTTTAAACTTTGACCGAGAATCTTATCTTCCTTTCTTGTTACAAGTCCACGCCTGGAAACTAAGAAATAAATAAAGTTTCCTACATAATAAAAACCTAGTTGATAGACAAAAAACTTTGCAAACTCAACCAAAGATATTTTCCAAGTTTCTTGCCCAAGAATATTTCAACCATTAAAAAACTTTCTTATAAAAGGATTTCATCATTAAACTCAACCTAAAAGAAAATATACACTTCATTCATGATAAAAACTTTATTGAATAATCACAAAATCATTCAACAAGTCAGACAAGAATCACTAAAACGAAAATAAAACCCTTCTAAGATATTCAGAAAATCTGCATTGAGACCTGCACTGTGGACTGTCAGAAAAAATTCTTTGTAATATCAAAATTGATGTTACAACATTGACTTATGTGTTATAACTCAAACAATAATAAACAATTCATTAACACACTGTAGTCTATGTAAATACTTGTCATCCATAGGTTTTGTTGCACACACTTGCTACGTCACCAGTGCCATAAAATGCATTTCATTACCATTCAATGAACCTTAATGTCATAAGATTTTAACACCAGTGCACTACACACATGTGCACTAACAACAGTGAAAATAATTGAAATGAACATAATTGACATTAAAATAAATGAGAAAGAAAATAAAAAAGTCATTGTGCTTATCTTGAGTGTTTTTGACCTTCTAACTTCAACAAACTAGGGACAAAAGTGAAATCCTCAGCATTGGAATGGCTCTAAAAATCTCACTATTGCCGCTTTGCTTCTCAGTTTTCTGTTGTTGATCCCCCAAATGTTTTTTCCTACTTGCGACAAGAATGAATTTATAGGCATAAGAATAAAAGTTCTCAAATGTCCAGTCGACCCCATTCCTTGTATTCTCTATTTCCACCATTATTCTCTTCTTTAATCTCTGTATTAATTGAAGCTTTGAATCAATTTCTTACCTAAATCAATAGCCTTGGCAACTTTTACTACGAGCAATATCCTTGCACAGAATCAATGGATTTTTTCCCACAAGCATCACTCGCTAGATCCTCCCGTACAAGCTTTCAAGAGCTATTCCCATAACCAAACAACCAACAGCTCTCACTCGGGCCCTTTGTGATACCATCAAGCACGGGCACCACACTAGCACAACAAAGTCACACCCTTCTGCGACTCATGGCCACTAGTGCATAGCTAGCAGCTATGACTAGTAGCCTCATTACCATTTAGCCCTTAAAATTTGTGAAAATTTTACTTTTATCCCAATAAATTATAATTTGGTCCCTTATTTTAATACCTACACAAAACACTTAGAAAACATCAAAACTACCATATTTCACTTGAGTTTTCATTACAAAAGTATAAATCAAAGATACAAAATCATATTTAATTCTAGCAAGATCAAATATCTCCAACCCTAACATTTGCTCACCTTCGAGCAAATCCAAACAACAAAACAACACTGAAACACAAAAATAAAAACAAATCCACTTTCGTAAGTAACTATGATGGCAATTAGTATATGTCACAAGCCTCTAAACCTCTAGATGTCTCTAGTATGAAGAGTTGTGTCTTATAAGGGTTTACCAACCCATAAACGTAATTCAATCATGTTCAAACATATAAACAAATCATCCAGTGCTATCTCAAGAAAAATCATTACAACTATAATCTTGAACTTCAACTGAAAATAAGTCACTATTAATCCTCACACAGTCATCTGCCGTCTCCAACTTATCACCCAACAATTGAATTTTGGCAACATTATGTGCATACACCATGGACTTATTTTGCCTCGACTCTACGCCTCACTAGGAATCACTCTTTTTTTCTCAAGAGTCCTAAAGCAAACACTCTCACAACATACAAACACTTAAGAGTTTATGCATCAAGAAAAATTGAAGTCTTCAAATTGCTTGTATAATAATTTATTAATGAAAAATGTTAAGTGCAAACAAAAACTCTTGAAAGAATTAGACATCAACGGACAGTGTAACACACATAATAACTGACTCCAAGAAATCATGCTCTCCTATCGATCAGTAGGTCTTTTTTAATAATGTGTAATGGGGCCATGTGTTTTAGCTAACAAAGAACCGGAACAAAGTCTCCAAAAAAAAAAAAAAACTTGAACTATTCCAAAGATTTTTCATTGTATCTCTAAATATTTGCAATTAACACCAAATTTCAACTATTTTTTATTGAACCTCATCCCCCTAATTCCTTCAATCATTTTTCATTTTTTTTAAGGCTAATAATCTAGACACATTTTTTTTTTTCTTGTTCTCCAAAATTTTCTTTATTTACTAAACTAATTTCTTTGCTTATCATCCCCTCAAACCTAAGTTTTTCCACACCCAATGCTTCTTTCTTTCATTCTTTTGAACACTTTTCTCCTCAAAATCCAAGCTCCTAGATTAAAAGTTTTAACGATTAACTTGGTTATGACAAGGATACAATGTTAGGACAAAGAAAGTATAGACCATCATGTGTTTGACTTCAAATTGGCTTTAGGCGCATACACATATTAGGTTGGAAAAAAATTAGTTTTTATGCTTTTTATAGAGTTAATCATATACATATGCTTGCTTTATGTCAATAGGTTCACATAACAACTTAAAGTTTATAAATCATAATGAATTGTGATGAATTTTTGTCCTTAAAGTCTAAACAAAGCCTAAAGAGATCAACTAATCATGAAGTATTTTCCAAAGAGTGTTTAAGAACGTAAACGGATAAATTCCCTCTGAATGAAACGTTAAGGCTCAAAATTTCTTACAAAGGTAGTCTCCACTAATAAACCAATTCTATGCATACACTATAACTCTACTTTCCTTTAACTAAGTTCAAAGCCTTTGAAAACATCTGACTGTGCTTTAGGCTTATATGGCTCCTCCCTAGTCAAGATTACTAATCACAGAATGCACTAACTCTCCTCTTGATCACACAAAGAAAAGTGAACAACAAAGTTCAGAACGAGATTGTTTCCATGCTCAAACCTAGTCTAAACATTGTCCTCAATGTTTAAAACTAAGCTTGCAAGGTCAAGGTCAAAACTAAAAAAAGAAAAATAAATGCAACCGCATATAAAACAACAAAAATTATAATAGATAAAAATAAAATTAATACAAAGAAATTAAACTACTTTAACCAAAATTAACCCTTAAAGTGTCTCACTCACAAATATAAGCACAATCCAAAATATAATTAACAACTACCATTCAAATCAATTACATTAAATTCGAAAGAGCCTTCATTTTTGTACCAAATGATTCGATGCACCATTTGAATCAATCATTTCGCCATTGAATGCAACTAAAACAACAACCCACGAATTACATCACAAAAATAATAAAGACAAAAATTAAAAATAATGTTAGAAAACTTGGATTGCCTCCCAATAAGCGTTGGATTTAGAGTCTTTAGCTTGACTTTCATCCTTTTTCACTCCTTTATCAACCCGGTTTGCACTAGTCAGTACTTGCAAAACACCCCATCAAATGAGACTTTAACCCATTTAAAGAGATTTTATCTTGGGCTTTGAAACTCCTTCTTGCTCTTCGAGACTTAAGCCAATCTTTCGCTTTTTTACTCTCATAAGGATCCAATAAGGTTTCCTCTTTCCTTGTATCTTGATCATCCCCATCCTTTAGGCCTACCATATAACATTCTTCTTTAATCTTTGGTACTTTGATAGGCTTGAGAACCTTGAAGATCACATTTTCATTTTAAACTCTCATTGTGAGCTTCACTTTCTACACATCAATCACGATTCTTCTAGTTGCTAAAAACGGTAAACCCAGAATAATAGAAATTTCCTCATCCTTTACCATATCAAGCATGATGAAGTCTGCTGGAAAAATAAACCTGTCCACCTTAACTAATACATTCTCCATAATTCCCTTTGGACCCACAAAAGACCTATCCGCCAATTGAAGAGTACGGAAGTAAGTTTAGCCTCCCCCAAAACTGAGCCTCTTAAAAATAGAGAATGACAGCAAGTTAACAATAGCTCTTAGATCACATAATATTTTCCCTGAGAAGTGCTCCCCTATCTCACATGGAATAGTAAAACTCCTAAAATCTTTCAATTTGGGAGGTAACTTTTTATTAATGATTGTACTACACGCCTCAGTGAGGGCTACAGTTCCAAAATCTTCTAACTTTCTTTTTCTTAAAAGGATCTCTTTCATAAATTTGACATAGTTGGGTATTTCTGCCAAACTTTTGCAAACAATATGTTAATTTACAATTTCTTGAATACCTCCAAAAATTTTGTGAATTATTTATCCAATCTCTGATTTTGATGCTTCTGAAGGGATGGCAGAGGTGTTATTAGAAGTGTAGCCTTCACTTGGCTTCGCTTAATTGTTTCATCTTGCTTAACTCCTAATTCTTTCTTTTGAGATTTTTGGGGGAATGGAATGGGTGGCACATATGATAGTTCCTTGACTTTCATTGACTTCCTTGGGTCTTCTTCTTGACTCGACCTATTCTCTACCTCTACTAGTTCTTCATCTTCATACTCTTCATCTAACTCAATTTTTTCCTTACCCAGCTTCTGTTTGGAGATGAACTCAATGTTGCTCAATTCTTTCCCGCTTCTTAAGATCACTGTCTTACAATGCTCCAACTTCCTTTCCCTCATAGGATTTTACTTTGTGTCACTATGAAGGTTTCCTAGTGGTCTACTGTTAATGGCATTTGTAAGTTGCCTCAACTGCACTTCTATATTCCTTATTGACGCCTATTGGTTTTGGAACTGAGCATGATGATTCGACAACTGATTTTGCTGATTCTGCAATGTTTTGCTGTTGTTGTTATTACTCGTGAAAACCAAGTGAAAATGCAAGTTTTACTGTGGCTCTTGATCTTGAGTTTGTTTCCACGAGAAGTTGGGGTGATTTTTTCACCTAGGATTGTAAACATTTGAAAATATATCATCGTTTTGCCTATTGAAGTTGGCAACATATTACACCAACTCTTGTTTGCTCGAACAATTCTCTGTCACATGATTGCCTCCACATTCCTTATAATTAACAAACGCACTTTGGATTGCATTAACCCAACTCATACCCATACTAAAAGCATCAAATCTCTTAGTCAATGTAGACACTTAAGTCGTTAATAATGTAATAGCATCGAGCTCTGAACACCTGTCGTTGCTTTCTGGGCTTCCATCTCTTATATGGTCATTGATAATTATTGGATGTCATCTCTTTGAGTAGTGCATATGCATCCTTAATAGTTTCGTTCATTAATGCCTCACTTGTCGTAGCATCAATAGTGGTTTTAATAGCCTCTATTAACCCTTGATAAAAAGTTTGCGCTTTTAACCATTGTGGAATTCCATGAATCAACTCCTTAAACCGTTCCCAAACCTCGGAAAATGATTCCCTTTCCATCTACATGAACAAGGTAATGTCGTTCCTTATTTTCACTATTTTTGCTCGAGAAAAGTACTTGGCTAGAAACTTTTGGGCAATTATGTCCTATGTTGTGATGGATGATTAAAGCAATGAACTTAGTTAGCTCTTTGCTTTATCCCTTAATGAAGACGGGAATAGTCTCAACCAAATGGCATCATTTGTCACTCCATTGTGTTGAAAGTGTCACAAATCTCTAGAAAATTTACGATGTGCTCCTTTGGATCGTCATAGGGTAGACCACTGAACTGCAATGAAGATTGAACCATTTGGATAATTGTCGGCTTGATCTCAAAGTTGTTTGCTTGAATGGTCGGTCAGCGAATGCTTTGATGGATCCTAGCCACCAACGGTATAACATAATTTTTAAGAGGTTAAGAACCCTTGGCTTCTACATAATTATCTCTCATATTTGCTTGTTGTTTTACCAAATGCTTAGCTTTCCTTACTCCTCGAATTGTTCTCTCGATCTCATTGTCAAATGGCAATAGCTCGGCGCTTTTACACCTTCAAATAAAACGTCTTTCAACATCTGAAAAAAGAAACAGAAAATTGTCTGAAGTAAGATTATTTCAGCTTATATTGATATTGATACTATAAATCGGCGCATTGTCCCTGGCAATGGTGCCAAACACTTGATGGGTAAAGGTTTTCCAAATGCACTAATTACATTAGAACGTGTTCAAGTATGCACAATCATAATGTAATATAATGGCAAATCAAGGTCATTCCCTTAGAACAATTGCTAATTTTATGTATCAATTACAAAAATCGATGAAAACAATTTAATTCAGAAAATCAAATTTAAAAGAAATTATGTATTCAATTCAAAACTTTAAAATAAGAATCAAAAAAACAATTCAATTAAAATTAACGGACTAGCAGCAAATGAAAGAATTTAGGGTACAATTTCACCACTTTATTTTATCAACCTATTCTCATTTTACTCACACAAGATAATTAGTTTTATATTGTATTTAATCGGATAACTCTATATTATTTGCTAGCCTCTTTTGAACGATCAACCAAAAATATCCAGATTAATTAATATACTATATGTCTATGTAAATTTGTAACCTGAATTCATTAGTCCCAAGTATCCAATTATGATTACATAACTCCTATAGGTATATTTCTAACCTATATGAATTATGTCATTCTATTGATTTTTAAACATATGAGACCTTTGTCAAGCGTATCATGGCAACAAGATCTACTACTTAACATTTAACTGATAGCATTAAGATCCAATAGAACAGAATACAAATATAAGAGGGGTAAATCTAATTTTCCCCCTATAGTTTGGTATAATAGCTAAAAAACCTTCTGACTTAAGAAAATCACTAAGGACCCACTTATAGTTTATAAAAATAGTAAAAAAAAATCATCTGTTATTTATCAAAATAGCCAAAAAACCCTCTGCTGTCAACTTGAGTGTTAAAAGTCAATGTTTGACTGTTAACCTAAAATGGCAAAACCATCAATTCATTATAAAATAAGTTAAAAAAAAAAAAAAAAAACAGATGAATGTCACGTGGACAATACATGTGGAACAATATATTTTTTCAAATAATTAAAAAATATATATTTTTATATTAAAAAAAATTATGACCACCGTCCATCAACATGATGGATGGTGGACATAATTAAATAAAAATAAAGAAATTTTTTTTAAAAAAAAAAAAAAAACTTCATTATCTAAAAAAACATCTCTCTGTCTCTCTCTCTCTCTCTCTCTCTCTCTCTCTCTCTCTCCTCATTCCAGTCTCTTCTTCTTTTTCTTTGGTCTCTTCTTCTTCTTCTCTTTTCTTTCTCTTTTATTTTTTTCTCTCTTTTTTGAAACCTGGTTAGAGACTTGACCCAAATCAGAGTTAGATCTAATCCATAAAAGTGAAAGAGATGTGGGTCTAATCCACATTGGTAGAGTTTGATCTCCTTCGATAATGTGGAATAGATCCATCTCCTTCATGCTCGTTGGCAAAGGTGGTTATTTGGGTTTTTTTTTTTTTTTGATTATTTGGGCTGTTGTTCATGATTTTTGTTTGATGATTTGGGTTTTTTGTTGATGATTTAAAATTGTTGTTAATGATTTTTATTTGGGTTACTTGGGTTTTTTTGTTAATGATTTGGGTTGTTCATGGTTTTTGTTTGATGATTTTGGCTTTTTACTGATGATTTGGGATTGTTGTTAATGATTTTTGTTTGTTGATTTCAGTTTTATTATTATTATTATTATTATTTTATAAATGTGGGTTTCCGGTTGGAAACCCAGATGTTTTCTAGGTTTCCAGCTACTGACTTTCCAAGGTGCTGCAAACCCAACAACATTGGAAACCTAGAATGTTTTCTGGGTTTCCAGCGCTGGAAACTCAAAAAACATCTAAGTTTCCAACATTGGAAAGCTAGATGTTTTCTAGTTTTCTAGCATAGGAAACCCAAAAAATGGGTTCCAGTCTCCAGAAACCCTGGGTTTCCAATGACTATTTTTTTTCAATTGAAAGTTTTTCTTTTATTTTTTTTATTCTCTACCTTCCATTATAGAGATGGACAGTGGAGATTTTAAAAAATTTTAATAATTTCTTTTTTATTTTTTGATTTTATTATATTTTATTAATTTTTAATATTATTATATTAAATATTTTGAGGGTAAATTGGTCTTTTAGTTAATTTTATTTTTTCAGTTAAACTATAATTGAGGGGCAATTTCGTCTTTTCGTACACTATCATTGTCAAGGGCTACTTTTAACTAATAGAGGTAATAGAAGGGGGGAAATGAGATTTGTTCAAACTATAAAGGCATATTAGAATTATTCCAATATAAAAATAAAATAAAATTCACACACGATAGAACTCGAATAGGGTGAGAAATAAATTGGCTACATTGTAGCCCTAGATTAAATAATTTAGTTCGACATAATGTTGGTGAACACCATTAAAATAATTGAAATAAAAATAATCAACACTTAAATAAAT
Organism: Nephelium lappaceum; assembly: GCA_021234005.1. Classification (NCBI taxonomy): domain Eukaryota; kingdom Viridiplantae; phylum Streptophyta; class Magnoliopsida; order Sapindales; family Sapindaceae; genus Nephelium; species Nephelium lappaceum. The sequence goes on along the minus strand of CM038006.1, from coordinate 14,540,828 downwards.
GAGAAAGAACCTAAAAGAGACATTGTGTTAATCTTGAGTGTTTTCGACCTTCGAACTTGAACAAAACAGGGATAAAAGTGAAATTCGTAACACTGGAATGGCTCTGAAAATCGCACTATCGTCGCTTTACTTATCAATTTTCTGCTGCTGAAGGTTTTTTTCTACTTACGAAAGGAATGAATTTATAGGTGAAAGAAGAGAAGTTCTCAAACGTCCAGTTGACTCAAATCCCTTTGTTCCCTATTTCCACCATTATTTTCTTCTTAAATCTCTATATAATTAACACTTTGAATGCCACAATTTTCTCTAAAAAAACATCCATCAATCTTGCACAAATTCCTTGAATATCATATATCCTCATGCATGATTTTCATGCATCAATTTCCTACCTAAATCGGCCTTGGCAAGCTTTTACTACGAGCAATATCCTTGCATGGATCATGCATTTTTCCCATGAGCATCACTAGCTAGATCCTTCCTCTCTGGCTTCCGCAAGCCGCTACCACGATTAAACAACCAATAGCACTCGCAGGCACGCCTTGCGCGACCATTAAGCATGAGTTTCTAACTCACGGCATCCAACGACTGCCTTGCTCAAGCACCACATTAGCGCAACAAAGTTGCACCCTTCTGTGACTCATGGCCGAGGATGCCTAGCTAGCAACTATGACTCGTAACCTTATTACCATTTAGCCCTTGAATTTTATGGAAACTCTACTTTTACTCCAACAAATTATAATTTGGTCCCTCATTTTAATACATGCTCAAAACATTCAGAAAACATCAAAACAATTATGTTTTGCTCGAGTTTTCATCACAAAAGCATATATCAAATATGCGAAATCATGCTTAATTTTAGCATGATCATGATCAGAGTTACATCTATAAAAACACTAATGAAAATTAAAAGAAAAAAAATCAGATAAAACTTTGATTGTCTAAAATATTTAATTTAATAGAATTAAAAGATATGCAAAACAGTATTGTATGTAATTGAAATTGCATTAATTTGATTAAAAACACAAAATCCACGTGTTTTACAAGTTGACAAGTATAATAATAATAATAATAATAGTAAACTGCATATATTAGTATATAAGGATATAAGTAAAGTTGTAAAAGTTACAAGAGAAATTTATGTAAGTATATAATAAGACTTACTCATAATTGCAGAGGGCCAGAGGCTTGAGTGTCAATTCCTAAACTATTGCTCTTGCTGAAACTTATATTTGCTTTGCCCATTCCATCACCGTTTGTCATTGCCAATGTTTCTTTTCTCATTGCCAATGTCAACGGACTCCTTATATACACCTTCTTTTATATATATATATATATATATATATATATATATATAACGTATCACTATTATTTAAAATAGTTTTCACGGCCTCTTCCACAGAATGAAAATAATTCTTTCTATCGAGTGGTATAGTTACGTTGGCTATTTAAGTATAAACTAACTAAACTGACAATGATAAAGCAACAAACATAAGAAGAAGAAAATATGAGCTTGCCATGACTGGTTGAAGAAATCAGAATAATAATATTGAAGACAAATAAGAAATAGTAGTGTGAATATTCAGCTTTCGAGCTGCACAATATATAAATGAGTGCATGTTAGTATGCAATGCATGTCGATTACTTGATCATGGATTAATATTCTTGCACTTATTTAATCTTTGATAATAATGGAAAGTAAGAGATTATGTATATGATCCAATAAATTTAATAAATTTTATTTTATGTTATTTTATTTTATTATTTTTTTTCACGTTTTAATGTAAAAACATACACACACTAATAACTCTTCTATGTATAATGCACGGTTAGAATTATAACTAGTGGACTATGTCAACTTTCAAATTAAAATAACATTACATCATTTATTATCTTAAATTTTACCAATAAAAATATAAAAAATTTGATACAATAATCTCATCTCTTAAAAAAGAAAATAAAAGAGGAAGTTTATTCTAAAAATGGCAATTACCATCAATGCTCCCTTTTACTTTCAACCTTATCCAACTAAGTCCTATAATGAATAAACTTATAATTATATGATGAAGTGGTACTCATAGGATACAGATTTATATATTATTAAAAAAAAAAAATGTTATGTTAGATTTCATAATTCCATTAAGGAAATATATTTTCAAATTTCTTCTTTTGCCATATTTTTTGATATGATGACATATCATTGAGTAAGTAGAGATTTTAATATAAGTTTTCATTACCATTTAGTAGATTGTATGATCTAACTTAGTTAGATAATTCACAAAATAAAGCTTATTTAGGAAATTAAACAGATTATGTATCTTTTTCAAATGTTGATCTTATATATTTCTTATTTAATTACATGTATTAATTAAATAATGATTTTATTGCAATGTAAATAATGTCAAATATTATAGTAGGATCAAAGCAAGGATTTATGATCTTACCAAACTATACAGTTTAGAAATATTATCTATATGATGACTATTAAAATGTATAATTTTATTTGCTTCGATAGTGTAAAATGAACAAATATATTGGTCAACAAATCATATATGATTGGGCATGTGTCATATATGTGTTTTTATAACTGATAAAAGAAAAGGTAATTAGAGAACTATATATATATATATATATATAACTTTAAATTATAGAGCAAATACTTGTAGTTATTTTATATTAATATTTCGAAAAAAAATAGTTAAAAAATTATTGTAAAGCCTATTTTTAGTCTATGTGGTCCAATCAGAGCTGGGCCATGCTCAGCCCACCGCCCTGAAAACAATGTCATGGGCCACACAGCCCATAGCTCACTGGGCTGACAATAAAATGGATCGTGTAGGTTGAGCAAGCTCATATTATGTCTATGCATGACTGTTTTTGAGGAGGCTCATATTTCCCAGTATCTTAAAATTACATTCAATGACAACTTTAACATTTATTACACTAAAATACCCTAAAATATGTTGAGTATTACTAAAACTAACTATTGACTAACCATTTATTTTGAAAAGTCCAAAATGCCCTTAATATATTCTTTATTTTTTTTTAATTATTTTTTTTCTGAAAAATTTGTTGAAAGTAAACTTTTCTTTTTTTTATTATTGGAGAAGATAATATCCTGGGAATAGATCTCTTCTTTTTCATATGCTTGATTTTTGATCTTGTAATTTTTTCTTTTTTTTTTTTGTTTTAATTGCAAATTTTGTGAATTTGTGATAAAAAAGAAGATGATGATGACTGTTGGGTGTTGTGATTTTGTAAGGATTTTGAGTGAGATTTTGGAATTTATTTAAGAAAAAGATGTTGAAAAAAAATTGATGAAGGGGAAGATGAATTTTGTTTTTACTTTTTATTTTATTTTAAGAAGGTTTTTAGGTTGCTTTAAAAAAAATGGTAGATTTTGTTGCTCCATTTTATTTTAGGAAGAAAATGATCTTATTATCTTTCTACCATTTATGTCTTAGTTAATTATAATGGTCAACCTAACAATCAAAGGGATTACTTAGTTATTTTGTACAAAATACGGTCTCGTTACAATATGATCAAGGTCAAGGCATTTCATTGCAATTTTTTCTTTAAAAGAATTAATAATTATGACTCATTTAATATGGATGAACTTATAAAGGGGTGTATAAACAATCTTAGAGGGGTGGAAATATCAACACTCATCGAGAAAAAGCAATGGAAATGGTAAAAATATAATTTATTTGGGTCGGACTAAAATAAGTTAGAATTATTAAAAAAAAAAACAAAACAAAACAAAACAAACAAACAAACATAAATGATATCTGACATCTATTTATTCATCTTCACTCAATCTAAGAATTGTTAATTACCTTGAATTCATATATTTGTTATTTCATCATTAGATTAAGTAAAAATGAATAGATAGAATTTTCATTTTTTTTAGGAAACAACAAAGAAGATAGATGTTAAAATCACTTTTTTATGTCAACTTAAATTGTTTTAATCTGACCCCAAAATTTATGCACTATCTTTTGTGAAACTTTTAGGTAGTTAAACATTTTATGTACTAAAAAATGAGATCTCTAGAATCAAATCTCTTGGCATAAGCTTTGGACAATGCTTCCAAGTTGAAATGGTAAAATGTAAGATATCCAAAGTGAGTTTAATTGACCGAGAAAATAGTCTTGAATCAATTTGATTTTATACAAATGGGATGCTATATACAAAATATTGTTAAAAAGACCGTGAAATAAACAGACATCTCATCCCCAAGTTATACATCTACAAAGCATAATAGTAATTCTACTTCACAAATAACATACATAATTGATATATATGAGTTTATCTGTGCTATGGTTTTGTGTACATAAACTATCCAATGCATGAGACATGTCTCATTCAATTGCTTCGACACACAGCTGTGTCACTCTTTAAACAATCTGCAAGTGACTTGAGCTATCTCCGGTGAATTTTTCATTTCTCCCTTCACAGTTTTGCAATGAACATTTCCGTTCCTTGATTTACAAAAAGGGGTCTCCTTGGCAAAGACAGTTCAATTTTCTCCCAAAGCCAAATGCCCGCCAACAATGGTGTAACTCTTAAGATCCTTGAGTTTATGGAGAACACGGTGAGACAGGCGAACAAGGCTTTCGCAATCAATGATGGATAGCGAAACCAAATTAGGGGGCAAACCTCCCTCAGGAAAATACTTGAGGGAAGGGCAATCGCTAATATTTAAAAAGCGAAGCGAAGTAACCTTGTGCAAGTGTTTGGGCAGGAACCTGAGACTTTCACATTCATAAATAAGAAGTGCTACTAAGGAGTTATTGGGCAATCCTCCCTCAGGAAAGGACATTAGACTTGAGCAATTGCTTACTAGCAGTAGCTCAAGATGGTTGAAATTGTGCAGGCCCTCAGGAAAGAACTCAAGCTCTGGACAATTACAAATCACTAATTGTCTAAGCTCTAAACTACTAGTTGACTTCAGGTTTGCTAAGTTTGCATCACCTACTTGACCAAGACCAACAGAATCATGATTTTCGATGTCCACAGATTCACCAAGGGACTTCAAATTCATAAAATTTACGATCTTCAGTTGTCTAAGTGTGGAGGGCAGCTTATCTATTGGCAAGGACAGGAGAGTGGAACATCCATCTATATCCAAGGATTCTAAACACATACCTTTTTGGTCCATCAATAAAGTAAGTAAATGTTCTGGATTAATGCAATTAGTGATCTTCAATTCCTTAAGAGTGTCAGGAAAATAAACTTGAAGTGTGGGAAAAGTAAACATACAAGAATCAAGCTCCAAGTATTCAAGAGTCGGGTCAAGTGGTATCTGCTGATCTACACATTTACTGATCTTAAATGGTTTACGGTATTTTGAACGTTCAAGAGTCTCCATGATTGCACATCTTGACGTACTCTGGTACTCAGATAAAAGAAAAGGTTCTCTTTTCTCTTGTTGATAAGTAATACCTGGTAAAGATTTCTTGGTCAGACCTTGACCACTTGGCAATTGGACTGTCTCTGTAAAACGAGGAAAAAAGAAAAAAGAAGAAAGTACGTAGCAAATTATACAACATAAGTATCAAAGTAAGCAAAATCAAAACTTCATTACAATGGAAATATATTAACTAACAAAAGAATTAGCAGGTGAGTTATTTGACATACACCTGAATCCAGCAACACTACTCTGTATTGAAAGATCTTTAGGCACAGGCACACTACCTTCCCTTGAAAGATCTTTAGGCATAGGCACACAACGTCCCAATGAAAGAGCTTTACGAATAGCAACACGACGTCCCAATAAAAGAGCTTTACGCATAGGCACATGATGTCCCCATGAAAGATCTTTAGGCATAGACACACGATGTCCCCATGAAAGATCTTCAGGCAGAGGCACACCACCTTGTGTTATTGTAGTTTTGGCTCGTTTGCCCTCTGCAAAAGGAAAAAAGAAAAAAGAAAAGTGCTGTAAATTCTATTATTTAAGTATCAAAGAAATTGATATCAATATTTGATTTCAGTTGAAAGATCTTTAGGCATAGGCAGAGATACCAGGCAAGGTTTCCAATCTATCTCTCCTTGAATTCTTAAGCTGTCGTAGAGACTCATTTGAGGGGAAGGACAAGGAGCCAACACCATAACCACTCTCCAAGTGCCATGGAGAATCAACCATGAAGGATAAGGTGCGAACATCAGAAATAATTTCCCAAGGGGAAACTCGTTTTTTATAATTCTTATCAGTATCTTTATCGCAACTGACCTGTTAAATGTTAAAAAGGTGTCAAATTTTAATAAAAAGTTTTCAATTATCAGCAAATAGAGAACGAAAAAAATAAAAATGTGCGTGCTTGATAATTTGAATGAAATGACAGCAGTTGTTCATTAATAAGGTAACAAGGTGGTAGTCCATCCATCTAAACTCCAACAATCTCACCATTTGCATTATAGATTTCCTAAATTGCTACTAAAACCTGAGATCAATAGATCAATGTTCATAGATGAATCCAAGTTATGCCTAGCCATCTACCTCTACCCTTGAAAATAAGCATGAAGGTAATGCATGACCATCATACCAAAAGAAATGAGCGTCATCCACTTATTGTTGAGAGAAAGAACCCATGGACAAATGAATAAAAATGGGATGTAAGATAACCCCAGTAGAAAATGGACTAAATTAACGTATGCTTTAAGGACCACCCATGTTGACAATCGAATAGGGGTACAAAAACTTCTTCTTTCAAGACACAGGAAACTATGTACTAATGTATCGAAAGAATAAGTAAGAGGTTTTTTTTTATCAAATTATGAGGACCTACAGAAATATGCAGCACAAATTTAATTAGATTTTCTGATCGTAGCCCTCAACATCGATGAACATAATGAAGCTCACCATCATGCATCTCCACTTTGATTCGGGCCATTCATAGGGATCCAAGTCAGCCACTCCTTTCACTACACCGCTACACCTGCAAGAAAGCATAAATAATATCAGGTTTTCACTGGGTAACATTATGACTTTGAACCTTGTAGGCAATTGAATTTACAAGACCTTTGGAAAGAATCATCCATTTTGTATCGCATTTGGATGTTGGCTCCACTAGGCCATGTCGTTTTGATGCTTTTCATGTACTTTTCATAAGGTATCACAAAATCTGCAAAACTGGCCCTGCACTTTAAAATTTCAAATATGAGTAAAACATGAATTATACTCCTACATGATATTCATTCCTATCATAATTATAGCATCCTAAATAACTTTCAGCACCCTCCCAGAAAAACATGTCTTATTTTGATATGATAGATGGAATGCGATAAATGCTACACGGACAACTTTTCCAAACAAGAAAATGAAAAAATACATCTTTAATTCTTACATGCACTCTTTTTATTCGAATTTATAGTTATATGCTTTCAATATTAATGAACGAAATTCCATATCCAGTTATAATGAACACAAAGTGAAAGTGAACAGCCCACATTGTTTGTTAGCAGAATCAATTACATTAGTACAAACTTCTCTGACATTTCTAAAGACAGAATGCTTGCTTCCCTCCCTTATTTCTCAGTAACTTTTACAGCCTTCAGCTAGGAAATTGAGACAGGACCTATATTACATATCCCTTATATGTAAGGCACACACTTGCTATGCCAGCACATTCAAGAACTCATAAGGTTTTCTATCAATGCAACATTAAACTTTGCATGGCAAAGACAGACAGCATTAATCATCTCAACTATCTAGAGCTAGATGAAACTTAAAAGAACATGCCTCTGATAATACAATTTCCATCTTCTGTTAGATACAAACACAGTAACAGATATTAATTTTCCACTCGTTTAATTTATAACTACCACTCAAGTGTGAATATGTACATTAAGTTAATTTAAAAAAATAAAATAAAAAAAAAAAAAACTGTAATTAACTAGAACACAAGACTTCATTTCCTTCTTGAAAGCAAGTAGATCTAGCTATGGTTTATACCTTGGACAATAAAAAACATGAAACATGCTCATGTGGGATACTGCATCAGCCACAGGAGAAAGGAAATGGTAAGATCCATAGTTCTTTGCAATGATGGATTCAGGAACACCAATTTCACGGCAACCAGCTCTTCTTATTGCCAACCACAGCTTCTTATCTTTACCTCTGCAAGAACCATTTCCAGAAGATCGAGAACCTCACATCATTAATAATACATATGCTCAGACGACAGATGGAGCCGAAATATCTACATTTTCTCAAGTTGGGCTGATTAGTAAACTCAAAGTAAAAGAATTATGGTATAACCTCAATGGTTTGCAACAGGGGAATTGTGACTTAAGTGAGCGTACCTCAGAAATACCACAGTATCCCCTGGAACAAGATGTTTGTCTCTCACAAATTCACTCCATCCCTTAGTAATGGAGTAGTTTTTATTCTTATCTGGAAAACAGTAAACACTAAATTACAAATTTTTCTTTTATTACAAAGCACATCCTGACATCCTATCAAAATTACCTTCTGAATTAAGCTCTAACATCCACTCGGTTCCTTGGAGGTCGGAGGCAACAACCTCCTGGGGGGAACCAAGCTGCACATAATCCTGCAATCAGAAATTCCAATAAGATTTAATAAACTAATCTATCAAAAAGCGAACAACATTAAAAACGATAAAAACACACCTGAAAAATGATGTTTTCATCTTGCATAGGAACTAATAAGGTTTTGATATCAGAAATTTCGAGTTTTTTAGAAAATAAACCAGACACTGGTTTTGAACGCGATCCTCCAACTTTTGTCCCATCCATGCCTAACTCTTCAGCCTCTTTTCCCTCTGAACTCAATCCTACCGACTAGACAACATAAAAAAAGAGGATAACACCACCATCATAAAGACACTAAAATTGATCTATAACGACTTCAAATTTAAAAAAGAAGCCACGAAATACCATACCTCTGATTCAGGAAGCAGAGTAACATCCGCGCAGACCTCATCATTCTTCTTATTAGCCTTTAAAAATATATATATATATATATATGATAAAAATCAACAAAATCAAGACCACACCAACCTAAGGAATGAGAACTCCCTTATTAAAATCATAAAAATACAAGTACTTACAATCAATTGGACATGTACAACCCTGCAGACAAGTTGTGGTTGGAGACCAAAGGATGGAGCTTCCGCGGCAGAGAATGGCTTCAAAGAAGGGAACAAAGCAGCATACTCCAAATGCCCTTGTGGGAAGTAGACAACCAAGTCCCCTTTCTTTGGCAGTGAAGCCTCAGGACAGCCAACAAGACCACGCCAGAGCTCCACATTGTGCTCTAATTACATGTAAAAAAAACAAAAAACAAAATTTACACAAAACAAACAAACAAACCAACAAATACTACCACTGTCCTCTTCAAAGACTGCAGTGAAATCTTCTTCATCTTTCTCCTTTGTCTTGAAAGTTTCAAGTTGCCGTGACAGTTTCTCCGCCACAGAAGCCAGCTTCTGGAGGTTCAACTCGACGACGGGGTACGCATCAAGACTCGTGTCCTCCTCTGCGTTCCCTTCAGGGACATCAACAACGCAAGACTGCAAAACAACGGCCCAGATTCTGCCTTCACGGTTGAAGCCATGCACTGAAGTCACCGACCGGCAATTCCTCAACCTATCGTCTCCTCCTACGATACTAAACCCCGTGACGTGGCGGTCGTCGTCGAGAATGTCGAGCCTCTCCGTGCTGGTGCCGTAGGTGACCGTGACGTGCCTAGTGGACCCCACCGTCACCTTGAAGTTGTCGGGTAGGGAGCAGCTTTCGATGAAGGAATTGTAGGTCTGGGGGGTGTCGAAGCGGCGGACGATGGACCAGACGACGGTGTCGGGGGCGTCGATTCGCTGTGAGAGTATACAGGAGCGTTGATTTAAGTGGAGGCGGTGGGTATGCAAGTCGAGGATGTGTTGTTTTAACTCTTCCAACTCTTCGGGAGACAAGTCGAGAGGAGGTTTTATGAGGCGGGGCGTGTCTGTTTGGTTGGGTTCTGGGTCTGGGTTTGGGTTCGCCGATGACGAGGCCATTGATGAGAAAGGGAGAGAAGAGAGGGCTTGTTTCTGGGTTTATGAGAAATATTGCCCGTATAAAAAGAAAAAGATGAACAAATTTTGGGTGGTTCAGATTCAATTCTTACTTGGGGTTAATCGCATAAACATACATATGCTTTTGTATAATTGTAGGGATCTGTAACTTATCTGATTATTACAGAAACAACCCCTCAAAGGTGTCTAGTGGCGGTTGATGTTCATTAGCAGTTAATGGAGAGATGGCAAATAGGCCTTTTTATAATTGACAGTAAGTAAAACAATTAAAAAAGAAAAATTACGCCAACCGACACCCTTCGTTTTCTTTCCAGGATTTTACCTAGTATACAAGCTAATTTAGAAGTAGAGTAGGCTCAAATCGCTTCTCAAAACCACGGGATGGCCTTCTTAAGCCGTGGGTTCTACACCCTCTTTCCCACAATTTATGAGTTTTTCCCCTACTCATTGTGAGTTGTCATTCATTTGATGTGGGTTGCTTTTTCTAGCTTCTTGAGAGCTATTCTTTTGACTGTGCTAACAAAATCTTATTCCGTTTGGTTTCAACGGCTCCCTGGATTAGCATCAATATCAAAAAATTTAAAAAAAAAAAAAAAATGCGCCAGAAGTTACAATTTATATACAATTTTTGAGCTCTTGACATGAACAACAGTAAAAACAAATTGTACTAAAAGCAAACATACTATGGACACAAGTATCTTATCATCTAAGCACCTGTTCATTTCCTAAAATGTATGCATTCTAAAAGTTAAGAAAATGAAATTAAATGTTATTTCGGGTTTCATTGAGGTGGAAATGTAGATTACAAAGGTTTTTAATAATCACAAATCACCTTTTTTCGACTCCTGAACATATAGGCTCGAATATCAATCTGATTTTCCAAACATGTCAAGATTCAATAAACGATGGTATTCCAATATGTGACAGTATGATGTAATATGCGCTTGCATTTGCAAATCATAACTAATAAACAATGTATAATATTAGATGAAAATTGTTAAATTTTGATAAAATAATGTTGATAAGATAATAATACACTCCTCATTCCACGAACAGTGGGGTTGTGTTTTGGAGTGATGTTCCTGTCTTCAAATATTGAATGCTAGTAGTTTAAAGAAAAAGTGTTAAATGTTTAGTTTGTTTAGATGCCTCCAAGATTTTGCATTGACAGTTGGAACCAGACTTTGTAACCAGTTTTCATGTCCTTTCCATGTGGAGTTAGGTGAGTTCCCTTGAATTGTTCAGTCATTCATTGTATATCCATACCAGAGAGAACAACAGCTCATGGTGCTCTATAGCCAAAGCAATCAAGTTAGCAACAGACACAGATCACAGCTTCACCTTAATGCAAACACCATTAAGCCGATGGGTGAGGTATTTTTATCTACTTTCCTCCAAGTCCTATTTGACAGGTTGGCTTCGCGTGAGCTACTGGAGGTTGCCACTGGCTGAAAAATTGATGCAGACCTGAAACGGCTGATGTTTTTGGTGTTTAAAATAAATGATGTGCTTAATAATGCGTCGGAGAAGCAGGTCAAAGATATGGCAATTCAGTTGGGGATGGATGAGCTACGAGATGTGGCAGATAAGGCAGAGGAGGCACTTGATGAATTTGCTATTGATATCTTGCGACGCAAGTTAGAAGCAGAAAGGGGATCCTGAAACTTCAGTATGTTGCACCCCTTTAATCCTGCTGGAACAGTTGTGTTCAATATGCAGGTGGCTTCTAGGACAAGGAACATAACAGTTAGGATGGGAGACACTGTGAAACAAATGGTGGAGCTTGGTTTTAAGATCAGAAGATGTTAGAGATAAGTCCAAAGGGATTTGGCATAGGTTACCAACAACTTCTGTGGTTGATCATGTATATGGGAGGGAAAATGATGCTAAGGAGATGACTGAGCTCTTGCTGAAGGATGATGGTGATGATGACGGCGTGTGTGTTAGTGTGATTCCTGTGGTTGGTCTAGGTGGTATTGGCAAGACGACCTTGGCTCAGATTGGGTTCAATGAGGAACAAATGCACAAACATTTTGATATGAAAGCTTGGGTTTTTGGTTCAGGTGAATTTGATTTGGTAAGGATAACGAAGGCGATTCTTGAGTCTTCTGAAGAGTCATGTGATTGTACAGAACTGAAACTGGTTCAAAGTATTCTAAGAAAGAAAGTGATGACCAAAAAGATTTTACTTGTTTTGGATGATGTGTGGAATGAGAATTACTGTGAATAGGATGCCCTGCAGGTTCCATTTAGAGCCAGTGCGCAAGGAAGCAAGATCATTGTAACAACCCACAATGAGAATGCAGTCCAAATTGTCAGCACTGGACCTGGTTTTTTCTGAAGATGATTGTTGGTCATTGTTTGCACAACACGCGTTCTCTAAACTGAATTGTAATGTTCGACCTGACTTGGAGAGCATAGCAAAGGAAGTAGTAAAGAAATAAAAAGGTTTACCCTTTGCTGCTAATGCACTAGGGGGCTTGTTGAGCTCTAAATGAGTATCATATACCGAACAGTGAAGTGTGGGAATTACCTCATCAGCAATGTAGCATTCTTCCAGGACTTACTTTGAGCTATTATCATCTCCCCTGTCATTTAAAACCTTGCTTTGCCTACTGTGCAATCTTCCCCGAAGGCTACAAACTCGACGAGAGGAGTTAGTCCGTTTATGGACAGCAGAAGGTCTCATGCAGCAGCCACAAATAAATGATGTGCAGATTGAAGATGTTGGGAGCCAACATTTCCACGATCTACTTTCGAGGTCACTTTTCAACGCCCTAATGGGAATATTTTTCAATGCATAACGCACGATCTGATCAATGATTTAGCTCAATTTATAGTTGGGGAAAGATGTTTACGAGTGGAGGAAGATATAAACAAAATTAAGAACTGAAAAAAAGGCTCGTCATTTGTCATATATTAAAAGTTAAGGCATTTCACCACAACTTTCCTGCCCCTTGACGGCAGGTTTGGAATTTGTTGCATGACAAACGTGACCACATCTCATCTCTAGAAAACATTTGGAATCCGTGGACCAAGACACAGATGCAGTGGATGCCAACCCTAAAAGTTCAATCTATTGACCAAGTCAATTCCAACAATCAACTTCTTAGACTTTTGATTAATGTCAGTAGTTGGTAAGCTTCCCAAAGAAGCTCGGAGAAGACAAATTGAAGGATTTTTGGTAATAAAGTCCAGGAACATCCAAAGTCAAGGTCGTAATTGATGTGATAACTTTAATTTTGTCTCTTAAGGCATGAGAGTAGCCAGCTCGTATTTTTTCACCCACGAATAGTGACTTTTGAACCGAGGCAATCAAGTACACATGCAAAATGTTAAGTGTATATGCATGAAATGTGTGAAAAATTAATTAATCATTTGGGGACAAGCACATTAATGAAACCACTTATATGATACAAAGGCAGGACTTGTTAAAGGGGGAGACAAACAAGATAATGAGCAGTCAGTCCATGCATATCTCCTTGGTGCATGCTTATCATTAATTTGCAGAGAAAAATATGCAAAATATGCATGTGATGAATTTTATAAGTCCTCAGTGCATTCAAGGCATTGGAAGTAATCAAAGATTACCAAATTAATTTATGCTTTATTTTGTGGATTTTTTCAGTTGTATCGAAATTTAGAGCTTGAAAGTCAAATATAAAATCGTGTAAACTTCATTTTCATCGATGAATTTCTTTTAAGATCTTTGTCTACAGACTAAAGTTATCAGATCGAGCCACCAAAATTCTCAAATATTTTATGTCATTTTTAGTTAGCTAAGTTGTGGGTATACACAGCAGTTCAGTAGAGCCACAAGTGAGGCTCAAAGGAACCCAACTCAAGGGATTCTAATGCCACCATTCTTCATATATTGAACAGCATTCTAAACTTGTTATAATCACATGGAAATGAACCCCCCAGTTTGGCCCAAAATTTGCTATAGAATGTTGACAATGGCAATCCACTAACAATGGGGTTGGGCTGCATCCTCCACGGCTTACTTGGTGTGCCAATAATAGGCCCTCCAAAGCAAATAACTTGTGCTCTAGAGTTACAATTTACATCAACTAGTAATAATAATAATAATGATCATAACAAAATTTGCACTAATTTAAGCAACTCTTTCCCATGAGTCCGTGCTCCTTACTACCCCTAATCTTTATGAGTTTTGTGTTTAGTTAGAAAATATCCTTTTGTATTAACAACTCAACATTTTTGACAACGGCAAATATCAATTTATTTCAGGTGGTGAAATTTTTTTTAGTTTGATTACCTTACTAGTTGGATAATAATCTTGTCCATCAATAACAACCCTTGGATATTCTTCGATAATTATCCTTACAACTAATTCAAGAGTTGTTATTGATGGATAAAGTCATCCAACTACTAAAGTAGCTAAATCCAATTTTTATATTTATGAAAGAAGTTTTAGAATGAACCTCACTTGCACCACAGTTAAAAGGGAAAAATCACAACCTAATATTGATTAACAAATTTGAATTGTCATCCCTCGACTGACCTCATTGAAAGAATTTAATCATCGAAATCTTTACATTGCAAAAATGGAGTATGTAAATGATTTTGACAATTGTTTTTCTTCAGTTGACGATATAATGATACCAAATTAAAGCAGTCGACACTTCTGAGGTTGTAAATGATATAACATTACCAAATCAATTAACTCAAGTGTAAGTTAGGACTAGAAAAAAAGATTATTAAACTGGAGTGGGGTAAGATTATTCTGAAATGATAAAGACTAAAATTCAATTATGTAAAATTATTCTTTATATATATATATAGTGCTTCTATAATCAAAACGTTCTAACTTTAAAAAATAAGAACCAATCAATCAAATTCATCCATTACATTCTCTCTCTTAAAACAAATTCTCTCTTCTATTTAATTAAAATTAAATAAGTGAATTTGATTGGTTGATCCTTATTTTTTGAAAGTTATGACGTCCTGATTATAAAATACTTATATATATATATATCTTGATATTAAATCAGACGTCTACTGAGACTTAATAAGATAATCTGTTTAGTAAGCGATCCGAGAATCTGCTCCTTAGACCGAGAAAGGACTACTACAAATGTTGACACGAGCTCAAATATCTATCAGGACTTAATGATGTAGTATGTTTAATAAGTGGTCTATAAAGTATATTCTCAAAATCAGAAAATGACTACCTTCGAATAAATGATAAAATTGCTATCTATTGTGGCCGTAATGAATTTTAAACCTTGCCCCTAGCTTGTCATGAAGCAGGGTTAAGGGGAGTTGCGTCACTCCAATGGCTCACCAAACTCAGATTATCCTTATAATTATATAAAGATTTTATTTAATGAGATAAATTCAGATCAAATGAAGCGCAATGATATGATTTTTGAACAAAATCCATGCCACAGATAATAGTTCATTATTTATGCACGGTTTACACCTGGGGCCTTGAGAGCCACACACACATATATATATATATATAACAAATTGTCGATCTTGTCATTTAGTGGGAATATCTATCCAACCCTTCTTTCTACTTTATTATCCTTATCGTATCATTTAAATTGGGACATCTGGCACTGGTTGAGTGTGGGCACACGTTTTCTAAACGACACAAGTGCGAAGTAGGCCATTGTGGACTACGGAAAAGTCCTCTAATTTTTTATTATTACGCTGAAGTTATTATCATTTTTATCCCGACGGTTCAAAAATTTCTTTAAAATAATATTAATATAAATTAAAAAATAAATAAAATAATATTTTTTAAATTAATAAAAAAAAAAATTACGATTCATCAATCGTTAAAAAAAATATAATAATAATTATTATTATAAGTATATTAGATCAAAATATTATTAAAATCAATTGAGATAAGATTTTAAAATATGATCCGAATTTTTATTCTTAAAAATAAAAAAATTTATCTAAATAAAATAAAAAAACTATTCATAATTAGTGAGAAAGTGAATATCAAATCCATCACTTGATGCATGTACGAGGGCGGCTTATGTCCCGTAAGTAACCCACTTGCCGCTCTGGAAATTATTTATATTCAATTGCTGGTAGCAATCCATTAAGATATCCATTATTTTGATTTAGTAATGAAAACATAGAACATGCATAAATCCAAGGAGTCACTGATCTAACAATATGTGATGTGATTGGAGAATTGTTTAAGCGATTATAATGAAGACTTTTTTTAAGTGTAATTGTCGTGATTGAACAATTGTCTAAGTGATTTTTCTGACATCGAAATCACTTTTGAGGTAAAGAAACAATTTATTACCGTTGTTGTTGTGGTCGCTGCTGCTGTTTTTTAAGGTGTTTGTGCCTGAGAAGAACAGTAGTTTTAATTAAGCATTTGTCTTGCTTATAATGTTTTTGCTGTACTCTTGATTTGAAAAGGCAAGTAAATGAACCCTTTACCTTTTTTCAACATTTCTTATAGATTTTCGTTTATCTACTTTTTATACAATTTTTTTTAATCTAATATTGAATGATTAAAACTTTATCAAAATCTATCACGATTAATTAATATTTATACGATTTAAATATTTACTTTCATTAAGAAGATATATACCCTCAAAAAAAAAAATATATATATATATATATATATATGCTTGATGAATTAACCTCTATCATTAAAACGAATGAAAACATGCTATATTATAATGCAATGTATTATAATTACTTTTATTAAAAAATGCTTCTAAACATCATTAAAAGCTTTCATTTTTCACTTTTTTAAATGTCTCTATATATAATATTATTGAGCAGATCCTTATATATATACATATATATATATATATATTATCGAATAATTTATGTATAAAAAAATGTTGAAATAATTGTACCAAACAAATCCCTTAACCATTTAAAAAAAAAAGAAAGTCCCCTAACTACTACGTATGCATGATGAACTTGTGTGGCACCTAATAAATTTGTAATTAAAACTTTTGGCAGATAGCATATTAATACTAATGTTTATTTTTTTTTTATAAAAATGAAAAGAAATAAAGAAACTAGTGAACAGTAGAGCTCCAAACATGGACATGGAGCATGTTTTTTGTGGTTCAAGTTGTCAGTATCTGCTGCAACACTTTGTTTTGTAATAGCATTGTAACACATAACAACGAGCCTCGCAGTAAGAGAAAATATATTTTGCACAGAAAAAGTTATGCAACACTATTGTAACTTCAAAGGGCAATGATTATGACATGAAAGAAATTGCATGGCCAGTCGATTTTTTATGGGTTATTAGTGAGTGTGAGACAACCCTTTGAGCAATGAAATGGTTTCTTAATTTCTGCCCAACTGGTGACCAATTATTGTTTTGAGTAGATCCGTAAAAGTAATCAAAATTAAATTGGGGTTTATAACACATTGTTTTCTTTATCAAAGTATGTATGATTGAATGTTGACCCCTTCGATGAATTTGTTTGTGAATGAGATAGATTGAGATCGAAGGAAGTTGATGAATGCCATACAAATAAATACAAATTGAAATGATTTTTGAAGAATACCCATTGTGGCATATGTCGTGAATTATTGATAGGACAACGTCATGATTGAACACGACGATTCTTTATAGTTCACACTTCACATGCAAGTGATTATCACGTCACTGGCTTATTGTATAATTGCATGTGTGTTGTCTACTTCTCACGATTTCACAATTTTCTTCATTGTATCATGTATTATTTTTAAATTCCTGGACTTGTGGCACTGGTTGGTTGAGTGTTTGAACTTTGAACAACTTATTTTGAAGAGGCACAAGCACAAAGTAGGCCATGCTGGGATGCCAAAAAATCTTATCATATATATATATATTGACAGTCTTGACACCAGATAAACCTGACACCGCGTGCATAGGCAAGTGGGTTGTTGTCCACAATAGCAACTCGCTTGGAGCAAAAATCTTGTCATGTTGTACATAAATAATATTCTCTTGAATTAGTTGCTACCAAACATGAAAGATGTGCATCCTTCTAAACTTACTGACAGACAGTGCCTTTTTTTTTTTTTTTTAATTGTATACACACTCGTTTACAACTTCTGAGACTTTAAGAATGGTTCAGACAACAATAATTACTACTAATATCTACATATAAAAAAAAAAAAAAAAAAAAAAAAAAAAAAAACACTCCATAAATTTATGAGACTTACAATAGATTGCTCACACGATCACATCCACATGATAGACCTGAATACTCGAAATCACAATATTGCTTCCGGAGAACCGTCCGGCGTGCTTTTTCTTCCACCTAGGCAAGCATCTTGATGAGTTACTAACAAACAATGTCATGCTTGCAAATTAAACTGACATTATGGTACGTGCAGTGCTAGCCATGCCATGCAAAAGTATCATTTAATGTTTGTTGGTTTTGGTTTGTTAAGTTAAGACTTGGTCAATTTGTTGGTTTTAAGTAAGTTAGTGGAAGCATTATATAAGGAATAAGTTAATGGCAACATTAAGTTAGTTCTGTTAAGATCATGGGCTGTTGGAAGAAACCCTATTTCTTTATTTCGGCATTGTGTCCTCTTATAAGCATCATGGCTGTGTAACTCTCCGGGAAGAGAGCTACAAAAGCATTAACATCATAACTTAATAAAATATAGAAGTTATACAGCAGACTACATTCCTCATTCAATCCTCTCAATTTCTCCTTCGACGACTTCTTCTTCTTCTACGTATTCTTCTTCTTAAAATTAAACATTTCACATTATTAGCTTCTGTAGGAACCAAATGATCCTGTCTTATCGGTAAGCGATACGTTGAAAGCAATTACTCCTCTAAGGCTGCAAAAGGCTCCTAAAGCCATCATCGATTGGTAAGAGATCCAACTGATCAATCAATTAATGTGATGTGACTAAACGATTGAACTAGGCAATAATCGATACAATTGAATAAATGTCTAAATAATTCATCTTATGAAATTTATAAGTTGATATTCTTACACACTCAGAGAATGTTCTCTGTGGTGTCGAGCATCTTTACAATTAACCATCCTCTATCTTTGCTGTTGACTTGTTGCTCATCGAGGGACCAACAGAACATTAACAAGTCCGACTCTTGTCCCTTCGGTATCCGAAGAGTCAGTAATCTAACATATTAACTTATCTCTTAATAAATATGGTTGAACATTTTTTTTTATCATAGTAAATCGAGGGTTCAAGTTTTATTATTATCTTAAAATGCAAAGCGTAGGTAGTTTTTTGTGAATTTAATCTCCTTCTTTACCGTAAAAAGAGAAAAAAAAAATCTAACATAATATCTTGTCCAATGTGTTTGAGTTGTTTGATTGTTATGACATCGTCTCCTTTTTGACTCATGCACAATTTATTCTTTGAAACTAACACTCATTGAACGAGGTAGAGATAAGTAGGACCATCAAGATCGATTGCTATTTGTACTTCAAACATTTATTTTTACACTAAAGGGTAAAAACATCATATTTCGAAAATGCATATAATAAGATTTAAACACTAATTATTAGTATGGATAAAAAAATACACAATCACTCATACTAGGAGATATGCCCCTAGCGAGAGTTAAACACTAACTATTAGTAACGATGAAAAAATGCACAAACACTCATACTAGGAGATATGCCACATATGAGTAGTCAACCACTCTGTTATCAAACATTTTTCACGAACAAATAAGAGAAGATGGGCTATGTGGCTGCAATCATTATTTACAAAGCACAAATATCTACTTATAATAAAATCATTACTTGTACGGTTGAAATATCTATTCTCATAAAATAAGGTAATTATTCTTATAATAAAAGAAACAAAAAATCTAAACATGCTTATAAAATATGTATGATAGGACTTAAATCTCCACTGTCAAGATTGATGGAAAAATGCACATGTCATAAGAGTCGTAGATATAATTTTTTTAGAAACATCATCTGGTGAGGGCAAATTGAATTTAAATCATTTCGAGGTTGAATGAGTTACTATTTGCCTTTAACGATGTTGGAGGTTGCGGATGCTGATTTTTTAAAAAACCATTAGAAGTTGTGGATAAATATCATAAATTAATATCATTTCACTGCCATCTGTAATGCTTTTGGTCCAGTGTTGTCGGCCAGGAAAAGGAAAACCACTAACCCCCTTTTGTCCTTTTGACAACACCACACAAAGAATGCATTTGAGTAATTTCGTTTATCATACGTCCTCTCTACATTATTAAAATACTATTTTATTAAAATGTTGTTAAAAAATTCAATTTTACATTTTGACATAAATAACCCAAAAATTTAGATTGATACTGAATTCATTGTGATCAAGGGTTTAACATTATTCAAAATAAATTTACAAGTTAGGTAATATCAATTTAAAGTTTTAAATCTATATATATATATATATATATAGAAGCATTCAACCATCTTTCACTCAATTCATGATTAGTATCAATCTTTAACACATTCATTTTTTATTAATTACCATTGAGTGACAACAGATATTAAGATGGCGTCATGACATAAATAACCCAAAATTATGGATCCTAACTAAAAGTTATCTTCCTCGAGAATTTTATTAAATTTGATCCAAAACCAATATTGTGTTACACAATTATTCCTAAGTATTAACTAACCTGAAATTTTACCTATGTACCATTTTAATAAAAAATTAAAAAAAGATGAAAAAAAATTGAAAATCATCATGATTGGTTAAAAGTCTAACTGTATTTAAGATTTGTGATTATGATACATTAACAAGTCCCCTTACGTATAATAGACACATGCTAAACACTTGGTATCATATAATATATATAATAAGAATTCAGATAAAGAGAGAGAAAGAGTTTGAATAAAAAATCTCCAAAGCCTTATATAATAAAAAACGTAAACTGATAGAATATGATCAAACTATAATTTTTAAGACTTGAGGTTATAATATATTAATAATCATATTATTCCCCATCGACACTTTATCTTTATCTTCTATGATATCTCTTCTTTTTTCCATTTTTTTTTCTTCCTCATCTATATATGTGAAAGAAGAAGAAATTCATTAGAGGTGATGTACGTGATCGAATCCGTCAAAAAGAATTATTACCAAAGAGATTACTGTGGATCATAAAAAATAGTAAAAACAACAATGATAGAGGGAGGTTTGTCAAACTGAGGTAACCAAATCTTTAAAGTTAATTGTATTATATCGTACATAAACCGAATCCTCCGAGACATTTTGGATAAAAGAAAGCAAAAGACACACTAGCTAACCAACGAATAGTGCAATAATATACTTCAATATATATATATATATAGTGTGTAATAATTGGTAAAAAAAAAAAAAAGAAATTATGGGTAGCAAAGATACAGGTGGACGGTGCAAGAAGGCCATTGAATGGTCAGACGACATGTGTTTTGCGGCAGTTGAATGTGTTTGAAGAATTGTTTAAGTGATTATATCGAAGACTATTGTTTTAAATATAATTGTCGTGATTGAATAATCGTCTAAGTGATTGTTCTGACATCAAAATCACTTTTGAGCTAAAGAAACAATTTATTATCGTTGTTGTTGTTGTTGTCGCTGCTGGTGTTGTTTAAGGTGTTCGTGCCTAAGAAGAACAGAAGTTTTAATTAAGCATTTGTCTTGCTTATAATGTTTTTGCTGCACTCTTGATTTGGAAAGCCAAGTAAATTAACCCTTCACCTTTTTTCAACATTTCTTATAGGTTTTCGTTTATCAACTTTTTATACGTTCTATTTTTTTTTGTAATGTAATATTGAATGATTAAATATTTATCAAAATTTATCAAGAATAATTAATATTTATACGATTTAAATATTCATTTTCATGACAAAAGACATGAATCCTCACAACAAAAGAAAAAGAATATCCGTACAAAACTTAAAAAATATGCTTGATGAATTAGCCTCAATCACTAGAACGAATGAGAAGATGCTATATTATAATACAATGTATTATAATAACTTTGATTGAAAAGTGCTTCAAACATTATTAAAAGCTTTCATTTTTCACCTATTTAAATGTCTCTATATAAAATATTATTAAGCATATCCTTATGATGGTACGAAATGAGTTTTAACTTTCCATTTTTAATTATTAATCTGTTAATCTGATAGGTGTTTCTTTATATATATATATATATATATATATATATTATTGAGTGATTTATATATTAAAAATAGTTGAAATAATTATACCAAACAAGTCCCTTAACTACTACATGATGAACTTGTGTAGCACCTAATAATATGTAATTAGAACTTTTGGCATATAGCATAAAATATGTAATGGGAACAATTTCAAACATATATATATATATATATACATGAAGACTTTTATAATCCGATATACCTAATTTTAAAAAATAATAATTAATTAATCAAATTTATCCTTTACATTCTATTTTTTAAAACAAATTTTTTCTTCTATGTAATTCAAATATAAAGAATGAATTTGATTGATTGATCTTATTTTTTAAAATTAGATATACCTTATTATAAAAGTCTTATATATATAATAGGGACGATACTATTAATATGGGATAATCTAAGAAAACCCTCTAACTTTTTATAAATTATTCATTTTCCCCCATAAAGTTTCGTTTTTATCCAAAATATCGTCTAACTTTTAAATAAACACTCAAAATATCCCCTAAAAACGTATGAAAAGATAATAATGCCCTTGATGGTAATAGCTTCTGTTAGATGGTTATGGTTGACCGTTTGACTTTAAGGGCAAAAGCGAAAAAGTGAAAAATTTAAAAAATTAATTAAAATATGAAAATCAAAATAAATAAATAATATCAAATATAAAAATATAAAATATAAAGATATTTTTATTTAAAATTTTGAAAAAAAATTTGAATAAATTCAAAAATAATTTTCCTATCACTCAGCTCTCTCTCTCCAACCTTACGTTCTCTCTCTCCTCTAACCTTATCAGTCTCTCTCTCTCTCTCTCTCTCTCTCTCTCTCTCTCTCTCTCTCTCTCTCTCTCTCTCTCTCTCTCTCTCTCTCTCTCTTTTCAACCTTATCATCATCATCTTTTTCTACTCTATCGCTTACTGCTACCTTCCTCCTCATCTTTTGCTTCATCGCTTACTATCGGCTTCACCAGACATCTATCATCACCCTCTTCCACACCGACTCCCTCTTCATCTCTATCTCTCTCCGCCACTGCCGCCACCGTCTCCTCTTATCTTCTCTTTCCTTTCATCATCCGGGTTCGAACCCAGATAAGGTTTCATGTAGGTTCGAACCAAGATGAACCCTCATCTGGGTTTAAACCGAACCCAAATAAGGGTTCATTTGGGTTCGAAACTCAGATGAACCCTCACCTGGGTTCGAATTCATCTGGGTTCGAAACCCAGATGAACCCTCATCCATCCTCAACAAGGTTCGAACCCAATTAAACCCTCAACTAAGTTTGAACCCAGAAACCTTCAACTAGGTTCGAACCTAAATGAACCTAGTTGAAGGTTTGATGTGTTGATGTTTGATGCTTGATGGTATTTGATGATTTTTTATATTTTATTTTTGGTGATTTTTGGGTTTATATTATTTTTTTGGGTTTCCAAGTGTGTTTGATGATGTTTGATGATTTTTTTTTTTCAATCTTCGTGGGTTTGAGAAGATTGATGATTAGGATTTGATATTTTTGATGATTTTGAGGTTGAAGATGGTTGGCCGTTATCTATGATGGATGTGGGTTGTTGATTGCTGTTAGTAGTTTTGAAAGTTGTTGATGATGATGATGTTGTAATGGCTAGATCTCCATTTTTTTTTTACAATTTTTTTATTAGTTTATAATTTTTTATTTTATAATTATTTTAGTTTTAAATAAAAATTTGAGGGTTAAAATTATCTTTTTACTTATTATATAATTTTTTTATTAATTATTTAATTTTGTAACAAAAGGGAGATTTTAAATAAAAACGAAACTATATAAGGAAAAATTGATAATTATCAAAAGTTAAGTGTTTTTTTTAGGATTTTCCCTATTAATACCAATGTTTATTTTAGAAAAAAATGAAAAAGAAATAAAGAAACTAGTGGACAAGAGAGCTCCAACCATGGACATGTGGCATGTTCTTTGTGGTTCAAGTTGTCAACATCTTCTGCAACACTGTTTTTATAATGGCATAGTAGCTAAAAGATGTAACAACGAATCTCACAGTCAGAGAAACTATATTTTGCACAGAAAAGTTGTGCAACATTATTGTACCTTGAAAGCGCATTGATCATGACATTAAAG
This sequence comes from Nephelium lappaceum, assembly GCA_021234005.1. Classification (NCBI taxonomy): domain Eukaryota; kingdom Viridiplantae; phylum Streptophyta; class Magnoliopsida; order Sapindales; family Sapindaceae; genus Nephelium; species Nephelium lappaceum. The sequence continues at coordinate 14,516,547 of CM038006.1, read as the reverse complement.
AACCTAGCCAGTTTTTTATGGGTTATTAGTGAGTGTGAGATACCTCTTTCAGCAATGAAATGTTTTCTTAATTCGGCCCAACCAGCGACTCATTATTGTTTTTAGGAGATTTGTAAAAGCAATCAAAATTAAATTGGGGTTTACAAAATACCCCAAAATCACTCATTGTCTTCTATATCGAAGTATGTATGATTGAATGTCGACACCTTTGACGAGTATGTTTGTGAAATGAGATAGATTGAGACTGAAGGAAGCTGATGAATGCCATACAAAGAAATACAAAAATGAAATGATTTTGAAAAGAATACCCAATATGGCAAATGCAGTGAATTGTTGGTAGGAGGACAATGTAATGATTGAACACAACGATTATTAATGGATCTGACTTCACGTGTAAGTGATTATCACGTCACTGGCTCATTGTATATTTGCATGAGTGTTGTCTACTTCTCACGATTTCACAATTTTCTTCATTGTATCATGTATCATTTTTCGATTCCTGGACTTGTGGCACTAGTTGGTTGAGTGTTTGAACTTTCAACAACTTATTTTGAATAGGCACAAGTACAAAGTAGGCCATGTTGGGATGCCAAAAAGATTATCTTATCTTTTATTTTTTTAAATATTATTTAAGTTAATTTGACACTAGATAAACCTGACACCACGTACATGAGCAAATAGACCTGACACACCATACATGAGTAGGTGGGTTGCTGTGACACATCACAGCAACTCGCCTGGAGCAAAAATCTTGTCAAGTTGTACATAATATTCTATGGATTTCGTTGCTACCAAACGTGAAGGATGGGCATCCTTCTAAACCTACTAACAAAGAATGAGCTTGCAAATTACACTGGCATTATTAGCTTCTGTAGGCACCAAATGATTCTGTCTTATCAGTGGGCGACACATGGAAAGGATTGCTCTCGTAAGGCTGCAAAAGGCTCCTAAAGCCATAATCAGATGGTAAAAAAATCCAACTCATCAATCGATTAATGTGATGTCCCTGAACAATTGAACTAGGCAACAAATCGATACAATTGAATGAACGTGTAAATGATTCATCTTATGAAATTTATAAGGTGATATTCATACACACTCATAGAATGTTCTCTAACTATGGTATCGAGCATCTTTACAATTAACCATCTTCTATCTTTGTTGTTGACTTGTTACTCATCGAGGAACCAACAGAACATTAACAAGTTCGACTTTTGTCCCGTTGGTTTCAAAGGCGTCGGTAATCGAGCATAATACTTTGTTCCTTAATAAGAATTGTTGAACATTTTTCTTGATTTTAAGAGATCAAATATTTGAGTTTTACCTTAGGTATGGATAATTTTATCTGAATTTAATTCTCTTTTCTCTACTATTAAAAAAAAAAAAGTCTAACATAATGCCTTGTCAGATGTATTTGAGTTGTTTAATTATTAAGACATCATAACCCTTTTGGCCATATAATTAAAAATTTATCTTTTAAAACTAACACTCATTAAACGAGTTAAAAATAAGTTAGACTATCAAGATCAATCACTATTTATACTTTGAACATTTACTCTTAGAGCAAATTATAATTTAGCCTACTGGTTTGAAACTAATTACAGGTGGAGTCAAAGTTTGCTGTTAATTACAATTTAGCTTACTATCGTTAGAAAATTTAGTTATAGTTAATCGTTGATAGAAAAAAAGACCAAAATACCCTCACCATTTAATAATTTTTCAAAAAAATTTTAAAACAATTAAAATTTTCATTTAATTAGACAAAAATTAAAAATAAAAAAATTCAATCTCCAGATTGGATCTCCATAACCCAAAAAAAAAAAAAAAAACAAACCTTCAACTGTAGATCCACTTCTTCTTTTTCTTCCCCATCCAGAATATCAATAATAAATCATTATCAACAACAAATCTATTACCAAAAATCCCCTAAAAACCATTATTAACTTAAAAAATCATCATTAAACCATCACCAATCATCAACCTCAAAAATCATCATCTACCCATCACCAAAAGTCCCCTTAAAACCATCATCAACCTAAAAAATCATCATCAACTTACTTGAAAATCAAACCAAAAACCAACCAAACATCAAATCAAACCAAAAACGAACAAACAATCATCAAATCAACCCATATGAGATCTGGGTTCTGAAACGAACCCAAATTCGTTGGAAATGAACCTAGATCTCATCTGGGTTCGAACCCAGATGAAATCTAGGAATCTGGGTTCGTTTCCAACGAACCTAAGAACCCAAATGAAAATTTGGGTTCTTGGAATTTGGGTTCATTCTAAGAACCTAGATTTGGGTTCCTGGGTTCGAACAAACCCACATCTAGGTTCGCTCGAAACAAACCCAGATGAGATCTGGGTTTGATTTCAACCTAGATTAAGAAGAAGAAGAAAAGATGAAGAAGAAGAAGAGAAGAGAAGAGAAAAAGAAGAAGAAAATATGAGCAGAAAGAGGAGAAAAGAAGACGAAGAAGAAGGTCAAAAACAGATGAACCTGGGTTTAAAGAAGAAGAAGAAAAAGAAGAAGAAGAAGAAGAAGAAAAAGAGGAAGAGAAAAAGAAGAAGAAGAATGAAGAGGAAGAAGAAGCAGAAGAGAGAGAAGGTTTGGGAAGAGAGAGAGAAGATGTAAGTTTTTTTTTTTTTAGGGCGAATTGCACAAACCTCCCCCGAGGTTTGACGAAATTGTACAAATATTATAATGTTTGGATAACTCGTACGGACACTACCTGAGATTTCAAAAACTCTACATGAACCTCCCCTGTCATCAGTCAACAATTGTTAAATCCTTATGGTCAATGGTTAAAAATATAAAAAGACTAAAATATCATTCAATAAATTTAAAATTAATATATTATACATTTTTTTATTTAATTTAAAAATAAAACATAAAAAAATTTAAAAAAGAAAAAAATGTCTCTATGGGAGACCGATTTGGTCTCCCATGGAGGCCGACCGTCTCCAGCGATGGAGACTGCATCTCCATCGCTGGAGTTGTACTCCATCACTGGAGTAATCTTCAGCGATGGACGTCTCCATCGCTGGAGTAATCTCCAACGATGGACGTCTCTATCGCTGGAGACCAGCGATGGAGATCTCTATCGCTGGTCTCTCGACCAGCGATGGAGATCGATTACTCTATCGCTGGAGACCAACAATGGAGATGTCCATCGCTAGTCTTTCAACCAGAGATGAAGTCCATCGCTGGAGACTCCAGCGATGGACGTCTTCATTGCTGGAGACTCCAGCGATGGACGTCTTCATCGCTGGAGTAATCTCCAGCGATAGAAACCATCTCCATCGCTGGAGATTACTCTAGCGATAGAGATGCCATCTCCATCGCTGGAGGCGACTTTCTCCACCGCTGGAGACGCCGCCGTCTCCAGCGATGGAGACCGTTGACCTCCATGGGAGACCAGATTGGTCTCCCATGGAGACATTCTTTTTTCTTTTTTTAAATTTTTTTTATGTTTTATTTTTAAATTAAATAAAAAAATGTATAATATATTAATTTTAAATTTATTGAAGGGTATTTTAGTCTTTTTATATTTTTAATCGTTGACCATAAGGGTTTAACCGTTGTTGACTGACGACAAGGGAGGTTCGTATAAAGTTTTTGAAACCTCAGATAGTGCCCGTGCGAGTTACCCAAATATCGTAATATTTTTGTAATTTCGTCAAACCTCAGGGGAGGTTTATGCAATTCACCCTTTTTTTAAAGAAAATTAAAAATAATTTGAAAAGACAATTTTGCCTCTATCTCAGTTAACATTAACGGAGATTCTCTAACGGCAATAGGCTAAATTATAATTAATAGTAAACTTTGACTCCGTTTGTAATTAGTTTTAAACTAGTAGGCAAAATTATAATTTGCTCTTACTTTTATAATAAATGGTAAAACCATCTTATCAATTTTTTTAAAATGCATATAGTGAGACTTAAACACTAACCATCTGGATGAATTAAAAAAGGTACAACTACCCGTGTTAGGAGATATGACCCATATGAGCAGTTAACTATTCCATTATCAAACATTTTCACAAACACATAAGAGAAGATTGGCTATTGGCTCCGATCACTATTACAAAGCACAAATATCTACTCATAAGGGAATCATTACTTATGCAGTTGGAACATCTACTCTCATAAGTAGAATACAACTATTCTTACAATAAAAGGAAAAAAAAAAATCTAAATGTGCTTATAAAATATGTGCGCTAAGTCTTAAATCTCCATAGTTGAGATTGGAGTAAAATTGCAAATATCATAAGAGTCGTAGATTTTTTTTTTTTTTTAATAAATATCACCAGGAGAGGGCAAATCAAATTTCAATCATTAGGAGGTTGAATGAGTTATTGTTTGCCATAAAAAATATTGGAGGTCGTTGATGTTGATTTTTTAAAAAACCATTAGAAGTTGTGGATAAATATCATAAATTAATATCATCTTTCTTTCACTGTAATCTGCAATGCTTTTGGTCTAGTGATGTCGGGCAGGAAAAGGAAAACCACTAAACCCCTTTTGTCCTTTTGACAACACAACACAAAGAATGTATTTGAGTAATTTCATTTATCATACGTCCTCTCTACATTGTTAAAATACTGTTTTATTAAAATGTTGTTAAAAACTTCAATTTTACTTTTTGACATAAATAACCCAAACATTTAGATTGATACTGAATTCATTGTGATCAAGGGTTTAACATTATTCAAAATCAATTTACATTCAAATCAATCTACAAGTTAGGTAATATCAATTTAAAGCTTTAAATTAATATATATATATATATATATATTTAGATGCATTCATCTATCTTTTACTCGATTCATGATTATTATCAACCTTTAACGCATTCATTTTTTATTATTTACCATTGAGTGACAACAGATATTAAGATGGCTTCTTCACATAAATAACCCAAATCATGGATCTTAACTAAAAGTTATCTTCCTCAATAATTTTATTAAATTCGATCCAAAACCAATACTGTGTTACACAATTATTCCAAGTATCAACTAATCTGAAACTTTACCTATATATCATTTTAATAAAAAATTTAAACAAAAAAGAAAAAAATTGAAAATCATCATTGTTGGTTAAAAGTCCAACTATATTTAAGATTTAATATTATGATATATTAATAAATCCCCTTATGTGTAATAGACACATGCTAAACACTCGGTATCATAAAATATTTACAAATAAAAATTTCAGCTAAAGAAAAAGAGAGAGTTTGAAGGAAGAATCTCCAAACTCTTATATAACCCAAAATTTAAGCTAATAGAATATAATTCAATTATAATTTTTATGACTTAAAATTATCATACGTTATAATTATATTGTTCTCATCAACACTTTATCTCTGTGATATTTCTTCTTTTTTCCTTTTTTTGGTTTTTCCTTGACATCTATATGTCTGAAAGAAGAAGAAATTCATCGGAGGTGACCTACATGATTGAATCCGTCAAAAAGAATTATTACGAAAGAGAATACTGTAAATCGTAAAAAAAAAAAAGTAAAAACAACAATAATAGAGGGAAGTTTCTCAAATCGAGGTACCCAAATCTTTAGAGTTAATTGTATTATACCGTACATAAACAGGATCCTCCGAGATAGTTAAAGATGCATTTCAAAAAAACAAAAAAAGACATACTACCTAACCAACAAATACTGTAACAATATAATTCAAATATATATATATATATATGCATATACTGTAATAGTTATTAATGATTGTGGGGTCAACAAAAAAAAAAAAACAGAAGATTATGGGCAGCAAAGGTACAGGTGGACGGTGCAACAATGCCATTGAATGGTCAGACGACATGTGTTTTCTGGCAGCTGAAAGGGTACAAAGTTGTCTACATCGTAGCTGCTGCGACATCTTTTGTTTTAGGCATTGTGTCATGTCCATGTCGATCTGTCCTGACCTGATTATTGCAACAATTAAACATAATGATTTGGATTAATTTGAAGATTTTTTTTTTTTTTGAAGAAATTTAATTTGACGATTGTGATTTTAGTATGTTACGTTAACGTGTGCGCATATCTTGCATTTCAAAAAGGACAGTCTTTCTGGGAAGAAAATGATACTCTACTACATTATAACCCTAAGACATGGATTATGACAAAAGTAAGATTCATGCATGGGGCACTTTTGGATAACGTTTCAATTTTGATGGCTTTGATCGGATAGACATAGCCAATATCATTGAGAGCAATATCATTTAAAGTGGCAAGTGGCAAGTGGCAAGTGTCAACTTATGCATGTCCGATTTTTGTTTTCGATACATCACAATTACAATTATAACTGTCGAAATCCACTAAGATAGGACTTTAAGATATATATATATATCTATACTTATAATAGATGGGAGATGACTGTCCATACAAATGTGAAAAAATTGTTCACACATTTGGGTCTTGTGAGTTGAATTTAGTATTTGAAAAAGTGTGGTAAGTGGGGATGACCTTATTATTGGACCATCCAATTTTTCTCAACTTTTGCATATCCAATTACCACCTGCAACAAATGTCATTTGTAATTGTAGGTATAAAATTGGAGAAATGGGTTAGTCGTTTTTCACCTCTTATGTGTGCTATTATTATTTATATCATACATAAGATAAATACCCAAGTAAAGGTAATAAATTGAATTATTGAGAAATTCCATTGTTTTTCAATTTTTCTCTTCCAGTTTTCTTTAATTTGCAACACTCAAGTATATTTACCCATTTCGAATTTCTTGAAGATATATAAATTTAATTCCTAATATAGCAAGTTTAATGTTTATTAAAATCAACTGAGAATTAAATTACATGTACCACACCAAATAAACAGTTTTGAAGTTCTATGGGAAAAGAAACTTAATTCTTTTATCTCATCCCTTCTCTCATCCAAATAATCAAGTTTCTTAAGGCCACGTTTGTTACATGAGTTTGGACTGGGTTTAGATTTGTCCAAACTCATGTTTGGTAAGAGCATGGGATTGGAAAAACCAATCTCATCTCCCTTTTTTTATCTCGTTGTGGTAGGTTAAATGAAACTCACTGGATAGGCGAGATAAATTTATTAAAGGTTTTTTTTTTTTTTTTGTTATTATTTTTTATCTTTCCAGGTTATGTGAAAATTAGAAGAAGAAGATGATGATGATGATGATAAATCAGATAGAGCAAAGAGAGAATGATTGAATGGAGGTGTTACCGACGGGTAGTAGAGGAGATGAATTTTTGGACTAAATGGAGGTGGTAGCGTTGTGTGTCCAGTTTATCGATGGTGCAACCAAGTTTTGATGAGGTTGAGGCAGCGATAGCATTGGTGAGAAACATGGAGGAAGATCTAGAGAGGTGCCGGAGGAGAGAGAGAGGATCATATTCGATTTAGGCTTACGTGATGTTTGAGACTCACTTGATGGTTGGGCTGAATAAAATGGCGATGGCAACGATAGAGAGATCGGAGATGGGCACGACGAAGCTTGGACAGCGTCACAATGACAGAGTGACGATTAGGGAGGGGTTTGACTTTTTTCATTTTTGGGTATAGGGGAAGGGTTTAATTAAGTTAAAAATGGATTTGTTTATTTTAAAAATAATTTAATTATTTAAAATTGATTTTATCCAGTCACACATTACACCAAATACATCACAAAATTAATTTATCTAATCTCATATTACACCAAATTATCATAGTATTAATTTGTTCAACCCAATCTAGTCCAATCCTATGAAAATAATCTAATCTCGCATAATTGATTTATTTTTTATCGATATCACACTGTTAATGGAAATTTGTAAAAATAGTCAAAATTATAGTGTGTTTTTTAATGGGGCGGGGGGGGTGGGGTTGTGTGTGTTGGGGTTGCGGTGTGGTTGAGAGCCAAAGTTAATAACAACTATTCTTATCAAGTCAAAGTAGGTAAATATAATCTCCTTTCTCTGTGGTTATGCATCCACCTATCCACCCTAATGGAAATTTAGATCGTCTCTTGGGCTTCATTTATCTATGCTAATATGTGTACATTTTTTTTTTTTTTTTTTAAGTTAACACTTATAGTGGGGAGACTCGAATCTAGATCTATATTAGGCTAAATGAAAATTTTCTGCTAGTAAGCCACATTGAATGATGGTGCTAATATGTTTACTTAAAACATTGTTGTGATGAATATGGAAAAAGAAAGGAAAAGTAAATCTCGATCATCTATTATGTTACTTATCATGTGAGCTAAGATATTTTAAAGTAGAGTATCCAAGTCTTCTAATGTTAGAGGTTCAAATTTCACCAATCTTATTCTATAAACATGCGTGTTATTGTAGGAGTAAATATTTACCCCCAAAAAAAAAAAATAGCAATATGCAAACAAAGATATCCCTATATTATATATCAAAAAACATGTTAGGGCACATATTAAAAATTAAAAAGTGAATAATCATCGAATATAGCTTACTGACAAATAACAATTATTCAACTTAACAATAATTAATTTTAAATTGCCCCCACATACATGATATTTAGGGAAAAAAAAAAGTAATACATTGCTTTTTTTTTTTTTTTTCCAGATATAAGAGTTGTGCATTAATATATCAAAAAATTCAATATAAATTATTTATTTAAATTTTAAGTTGTTCTAATATGTTGCTAAGGCACATGTTCACATGACTTATATTAAAATAGGGTCACACTAAAGCACAAATAAATGTTAATTATTTTCATTACTACTAAGGGATTTTTAAAGAGGAACATGAAACTTAATTCATGATTTGTGATTATATTGTTTACTAAATTGTAAAAAAAGTAAATTACATGAACCTCATATTTAAATAATGAATTGAATTCCTCTAAGAAAAGAAACTTGATTATGTTCTCCCACCTAAAGAATCAAGTTCCATTTCCCTAATTCTTTTTCCCTTAAAATTTAATCCCTGTTGATTTCATTCCCGAATAGTAAACTACTTTAAAAGTAAATTTATGAAAATTGTTAAAGAAGTTATAAAATTTTATTTTTATGTCAATTGTTATTAGTGATAATCAACTTTATTAGACATGTATTAAAATAATACATTAAATTTTTGCATAAACAAACTAAGTATAAATCATCAATCAAGGGAAGAAATTTTGATTAAAAGAGAATAAGTCTAAGCAAAGGAATAAACTTTGGTTAAAGGAAAAAAGTCTTAACAATAACAACAACAACAACAACAACAATTGTTAGGAATGTGTTGAAGACCTAACTATTGATTTAACAACAAGCCTTAAACACTCTAACTTGCACCACACAATAGGTTAAATATTGAACCAACCAGCCCACGAAATAATTAGATTGATCATCTAGAATTAAATCACAAATGACCTAACCCTAGCCCAAATAAATCCAAGAAGGAATACACAGAAAAGTTGAAACAAACTGTAAAAAGTCTTGTCTCGCAAACTACAAGATTATGTTAATATTCTCCAAACTAATAATAATTCATAGCTAACTAACTCCTAATTCTTTTAGGAAACAATATTCTTTTTAGAATAATTTTTTTTTAAAAAAAATATCAAATTACTAAAAATAGTACTAAATAACTAAGAAATAATATTGAACTAATAAAAGGAAATAAATAACAAAGTCTAAATAAAATAATATCGTAAAACCTTAAAATTCCGCTTAAGCCCACATAGGACCCCTTTACGTTGGCTTGCTCAGTTACGTGTATCTCGTTACACAAATTGTGGTCTCTCTCTAGATTAATTCTGTTGGATAAACAACTGAGTGAATCTCACGATGTAAGTTGCAATTGCTTTCTAGAATAATCTCACAGGTTGCAACTCGCGATGTAAGTCGCAATTTCTCTATAAAATAATCTTGTAGGATGCACCGCTAGTTGCATTTAGCGATGTAGATCGTGCCCGTCTTTAATGTTCTCATCATTGCCCTGTTTTCCAAGAATACCCTTGTTCACAAGGTAAAATCTGGAAATTTATCCACCATGACATTATAATCTTGTCAGGGAATAGAAATATCCTTGAAAGAATGTAGGAGAACAGAAAATTCATCCGTAAGGCATTATGTTTCTTAGCTTTTTTTTGCTTTTTCTCCTTGGCTCTTTCTTGTGCTTTTTTAAGTTTACGCCGTCTTTCTTCAGCTTCTTGTTTTTTTTTTGTTGAACTAAGAATTCATTAAAAGCTTGCTTTTGCTCCCCAAATGTTCTTAGCATATTATATCTTCTAACCTTGAAGATTACTTTTATTATCTAATCCCAAGTCCATTCAAACCTAATATTTGCAAACTTTAAAAGCTCCTTAAGGACAATTTTAGCATCTAACTTCACTGTATTGGTATAAGCTAATTACTTTTACTGGACAGTCATCTCTTCCAACACATTATTTGCTTTTTCACTTGTCACCATATCTTTCCCTTTTTCTTTTGTATTTTGCCCATGAACTTCATCTGCACCTAACAAGTTGCTAGAATTATTCACTATTTCAGCATCTGTAATGATAGTTATCTAAATTTTATCTTTGAAACCGATAGAATAAGCTACAACAGAAGACGTTGATGATGTTGAAACCAAATTATCCTTGAAGGTGCACTAATCTATCCTTCTTTGCTATATCGTCCATGTGCTTCATGCACATTGCTTTCATTTAACTCATTTGTCGTCGCATTTGTCTCGTGTCTGACTTTTGGATCACCATTCTTCTCCGTAAGTTTGTCTAATGTCCCTCTCGCCTCTATCTTTGACCAATATCTTCTCAATCCGCTCTAGCCTTTCCTTGGTTGTTCTCCTTATCTCTTCCATTGATTGGTTCATAGCTATTGTTAACCAGATTATGGATGTAGCTACTTTCTCTATTGTCTTATAAATTCTGGATTGACTCTTTTCAAGAGTTTCCAACCATTTGGTCTTTGTCTCTCAATGAAATTATCGTTGAAACACTTTTAAAAACTCCAAATACCTTACAACGAAATTATCACCCAAAACTCTCTCAATGAAATCTCTTAACGAAATTATTGTTGGGACATTATCAATGAAATCTCCTAATGAAATTATCATCAAAACACTCTCAACAAAAACATCAAATTGTTAAGAACCCAACTATTGATCTAACAACAAACCCTAGCTGCTCTAACTCATGCCAAACAATAGATTAAATATCGAACTAACCAGTACACAGAATGAGTAGATTAATCCTTTAGAATCATATTACAAATGATTTAATCTTAGCTCAAGCAAATCCAAGTAAAAATACTCAAAAATACTGAAACAAACTGTAAAGAGTCTCGTCTTGCAAACTACAAGATTTTATTAATATTCTTCAAACTGATAATAATATAATACAAACACTAAGTCTAAGTTCATATTTATAGCTAACTACCTCCTAATTATTTTAGGAAACAAGATTCCTTTTGGAATAAAATTTTAAAAAGAAATAATATCAAATTACTAAAGATAATCTCAAATAACTAAGGAAATAATATCCAACTAATAAAAGGAAACAAATATCAAAGTCTAAATAAAAATAATATCTTAAAACCCTAATATTTTGTTCTACCCACGCAAGACCCATATGTTGTGACTTGTTTCACTAGGTACATCTCATAACGCAATTCGCATTTACTCTTTGGATTAATTCTTCTGAATAAGTCGTTGGGTGAATCTTACGACATAAGTTGTGGTTGTTTTTTGGAATAATCTTTCAAGTTACACTATTAGGTTGTATGGTCTTGGGTCGAGTCCACCTAAGATGACCCAAACCCAAACCCAAAACCAAGATCCAATAAAATAGATCATGATCATTAACTGCAATTGGCAGTTTTAGTAAGTTTTCTTGTTTTGAAAAAATAATTGCATGATGCAGTTACTCTCTATAAAAAAAGTTTCAGTTGATTGCTTGGAAAAGAGAGATGAAAACCTGCAGAAAAGAGAAACAAGAAACACAAAAATATAGACAACAGATCAGAGAAAAAATAGAGAAGAGAGACAAGGCATTTACCATTGTGAATTGTGGTTTCCTTCCCATTTGGCGATCGAGATCTGACCACTGGTTGAACAACGCGAATTTGAATATCTTCCACTGCATTTCAGGTTCTCATTTACTGGTTTATAAACTCTGTTATTTTGTTTTTGTTATTGTTACTATCAAGAAATTATTAACATTGGTATCAGAGCCTAATTGTGTTGTTTGCTGGCGAGATGTATATAAATGACATGAAACTTACTTTATATGTTGAGTTTAAGACATTTTAGAATGTGTTTTTTGGTAAACAATGGTACATGTCTTGAAATGCCCCAATCTGTTTATAGAATATTATATCATTTAAATTCATTTTTTTTTTTTTTTTGAAAAAAAAATTATACCATTGGATAGGGCTTGAAAAAAGCTTTCCAACAACATATTATATAAGTGATTTGAATGAGAAATGAGTAAATAAAACGATTTAAAGTTTTGGCATTAAAACGAAATTTTTGGAAAACGTTTTTCAAAATGTTGAAGATGATGAACAATGTCAGGACACGTGTCGATCAGGGGAAAGGGCGCGTCATAGAGGATACGTGTCATTTTCTGGTAGAGCCACATGGAGCACATATTAACCAATCAAAATCTGCCACATGTGGAAGACGTGGCACCATATGATACAGCCACGTGTCATTAGAATTGACGAACCAGATTATACCACATAAAAGATACGTGGCAACATCTGGATGAGACACGTGTACTAGACGTGTGGCTACAACAAAGCTAGGCACGTGTCGTGCCGAGGAAGAATGCAGCGCCCCCTTCCGCTGCACGAGCGACCGGTGTGCCGCGACCGTCGTCGGCACGTAAAGTCCAGCCGCCGCAGCCTACGACGGTCACCGACCACCGGAAAAAAAAAATTTAATTTTTTTTCTCTCTCATTAATCACTAATTTAATAAAATTTAAACATTATATTTTGTTTAAATATACTAAATTATTTAATGCGTTAAATATAATAAATTATTTTGTAGATGACCTATCGTGTTATTTATTATTCTACTGATTCTGATGAAGAAATCGAAAAAGTCATCGAAATAGTTGAGAGTCCTAACATCATCGATATTCTTGATACTCTGACTGATATGATAGTCATTTTAGATGACGAGGAGGGCGTCGAGCCTCCGGATTATGTGCTTTTTGACAATCCAGCTGATATTATAGTCATTTCAGATGAGGAGGAGGGCGTAGAGCCTCCGAATTATGTGCCTTGTGATTATCCAGTTGCTATTATAGTCATTTCAGATGACGAGAATGATATCGAGGTCATTGATATATCAGATGATGATATGGACATTGATGTCATTGATACTTCTGAGGATGAGGTGATTAAGGTTATAGACATCTCATTAGACGAGGAGGATCCTAAGATGACAATTGATTTCGACCAGTACATGAGAGAGTGTCATGAGGAGATCACTTTTCGTACCCCTTATCTGCATGATTGATATGATTTTATTTTAATTTTATTATCATGTTGTAAATAGTATTTACATTTACGTTGGTTATTTCATTTTATGTTTAGTATATGGATGATGTAGTTTTATTTCTTTATCATTTATGATACGTCATTTTATTAATATTGGTTTTATATTTAAATTTTTTTTATATTCATAATATATATGTGGGTGTCCTGTTTCTATTGATAAATGAAATTAGGACTGTTTTGCACAAAACACTTATAAATATGGTTTAACGAATAATTGGAATCGGATGATGATAAGTGGCTTGACTACTTTTTCGATTCCTGTTCAAAGATTCTTTTTTCATATTTATGAGTGTATAGTTGCTGCAATATTATAGTAAAATGAATAGTGGATGTGCTAGTATAGATAGAGAAAGATATAGATTACAAGTCTCTAAATAAAAATGAACATCATTTCAGGAAATGACTTCAGCTTCAAAAAATATCATTGCTGAATTGAACAAGGGTGAGAAATTGAATGGTGAAAATTATGATATTTGGCATCAAAAAATTCAATACATTCTTGAAGAGCAGGATGCTCTTGAAACCCTGACAAACACTATGGTACAGCCCTAGTCAGGTACATCTGCTCAAAGCAGAAGAGACATGGAGGTCTATCAAGCTTGGAAGAAGAAGAATAGCATAGCTCAGATTACGATATTGAGCAGCATATATGATGACCTCATGTACATATATGAAAAATATGAGATTGCCTAGGACATGTGGATAGCTCTAAAATACAAGTATGGTGGTACTTCAACCACTAAGCTAAGGATAGGGGTGGCAAAACGGGTTGGCGTGTCGGGTTGACTCGGATTCGATTCGATTCGTTTATGAATTCGACACGAATTCATTTAAGAAACGGGTCGACATTTTTGGATTCGACACGAATTCGTTTATAAACGAATGACACGACACGACACGATTAATTCGTTTATTTACTTAAATCCTAAAAAATCCAAACCCATTAACCCGTCAACCCATTAATTCGTTCAATTCGTTTAACCCATTTAATTCGTTTATAACTTAAATAATATTTTAAATATATCCCTTATTTATATTTTAAATATATCCCTAATCTACATTTCACAACTTAATACCTTATTCAACACAAAAAAAACCAATCCATTAAATCATCTACATAAAATTTCATATCATCCACGTTTAAAAAACACAACAAATAAAATCATATTCAAAGACAATGCAAATCCACAAAAATTAAAATTACATAACATTATCATTTTTCCAAATAAAAACTTAAATTTTTTGCTCTTTGATTCCAAGGGGAATCCAACCTACACCAAAATCACAAAAAAAAACAATATTATCCAAACTCCACAAAAATCACACAACATTAGATCTGATCTGCCAAGGTGAGGACCGTGATTCCGTGAGGTATGGTCGTACCGCCATGGCCCATGCGCTGTGGAGGAGCTGCGCGTGCGGTGCCGCTGTGGAGGAGCTGCGGGTGCAGTGCGGCTGTGGAGGAGCTGCGGGTCTGCGGCTGTGGACGAGCTGCGGGTCTGCGGCTGTCGACGAGTTGCCGCTGTCGTAGGGTGTGGTGGGAGGGAGGGGAGGAGCTGCGGGTGTGGTCACAAAATGAGTGAGTGAAGAGTGGCGGGCCGGCGAGGAGCTGCGGGTGTGGAGGAGCGGCGGGTGCTGAAAATCTGAAAATCTGAGATAGAAATAGAAATGATAGAATGGATTAGGTTTAGTTTTGGTTAGTGTTTATATATATATGTGTATAATTACATATTAATCCCTAATAGTTTTTAATATTACAATTTTACCTCTAATTTAATCGTGTCAACCCGCGATTCGTTTAATCAGACCCAATTCGATTCGTTTAATAAACGGGTTAAGCGGGTCGACACGATTACGACACGAATTCGTTTAACTCCAACCCATACCCATTTATTTTTCACGAATTCGTGTCGACCCGTCGTGTTGTGACCCATATTGCCACCCCTAGCTAAGGAGGCTTACCATCAAGTTTGACACCTATAGAAAGCGCTAGAATCATACAATGAGGCAGTACCTTAGGGAAATGTCAAACATGATTCATGAACTCAAGAATACTGGGCATAATCTTACTGATGAGCAGCAGCTACAAGCCGTAATCTGATCTCTTCCTTCCAGCTGGGAGAATATGAAGATCAACATGACTCACAAGAATAATGTCAAAACGTTTGATGATATTTCGCGTCATGTTGAGTTAGAAGACGAGCGCTTAAAAGCGGCTAAGGCTTCCGGTTAACTTTACATGACTGAATCCAGCAAGCGCAAAGGCATAAGCTTTAAGCACAAAGGAGGCAAGAAGAAGTACTTAAGGAAAGGGAATGACAATCCCAGTTTTAAGAAGAATGAGATTGGGAAGCGCAAGAAGGGAAAACACGTTGGGGTTAAGAAGGATAAAGCCAAAATGATCTATTTCAACTGTGACCAGTTGGACCATTTTGCTCATGAATGTTCTGAGCAAAAGAAGGAAAAAGTACAATGTTACTCCAAAATATTTTATTATACTTACATTTCTAGTTCAGTATTACTCACTGAATCTTGTCCTCTGTGGACTGTAGACTCAAGAGCAACTGATCATGTAGCTAGGGATCGTAGAGCGTTTGGTGAGTACCATCGAATAAGTCAAGGATCAAGATATATATATATATATATATATGGGAAACAACTCACGTGTTGAAGTAAAGGGTATTGGCACTTTGCAAGCTTGTTTTGTATAGAGGCCAAGTACTCTATCTTCATGATGTATTATTTGCTCCTGACATTCGAAGAAATTTGGTTTCTGTACCAGCACTTCTTAAATTAGGATATGCTTTAAACTTTCATGGTGATTGTATGAATATTTGTTTAGATTCTGTTAGGATTGACATTGGATATCTATTAGATGGTTTTATTGTATTAAATACCGAGATGAACGTTATCATGATGATAATAGTTGTTTTTAGTTAATTACTTCTTCTGACATCGCAAATGTCGATGTTAATACTTGGCATGCTAGACTAGGGCATATTGGCCAGAGTCGAATAAATAGATTGGCCAAAGAGGGATTTTTAGGTTCCCTCAATAAAATAGAAATGCCTATTTGTGAAAATTGTCTAGTAGGAAAAACAACTAGAAAACCATTTAGAAAAGGAATTAGGGCTGAGAATCCATTACAATTAATTCATTTTGATATCTGTGGACCAATGAATGTTAGAGTTAGAAATGGTGTTTCATACTTTATAACTTTCATAGATGATTACACTCGTTATGGTCATGTTTATCTAATCTCTCATAAATCTGAAGCATTAGATTGTTTTAGATTATATTTAAACTTGGTGGAGAACCAGTCAGATAGAACTATTAAAGTCTTGTGAATTGATCGAGGATGAAATACCTCTCTGAATCAATTTGAGACATTGTGTCAAAAGAAATGTGTTGATAGACAATTGATCATTTCTAGGACTCCGCAATAAAATGGTGTAACGGGAAAGAAGAAATAGAACTTTGTTAGAGATGGTAAGATCTATGATGACACAAGCTAACATTTTAATATCTTACTGGGGGGATATGTTATTAACAAGCTACTTACATTCTAAATAGAGTCCCTACTAAGTCAGTATCTTCCACACCCTATGAATTATGGACAGGTAGAAAACCTAAACTTATCCATATGCGAACTTGGTGGTGCGTAGGATATATACATGACTTGTTCAATCAATATGGAAAGTTAGGTGCTAAATGAAAGATATGTATCTTCATTAGATACTTTGAGTACTCGAAATGATATGTATTCATAGGAGAAAACTCAGATGGGAGTATAACTGAATTGGAGTCACATGATGTGAATTTCTTGGAGAATGAATTTCCTAGCAAAGATGAAATTGAAAAAGATTATCAATTCTACGAGTTGAATAAATCAGATGATGTTGTGCATTTGAACACTTAGTTAGAGGAAAATAAGAAGTTACCTGAATACTCTATTTCTAGTAGGAGTGATAGAGTTATTGAGAGAGCTCATTCATCAGTTCCTAGTGGGAGCAAAGAGACTAATGAATTAGTACGCTATAAATCTTCAATTTGTAGAAGCAACCGTAAAGCTGTTCCTCGTCGTCAATTTGAGATTGAAGGGGAAAACTTTTACGCTAGCTTCACATGATAATGATGAGCCAAAGAATGTGAATGATGCTTTCAACTCACTTAACAAAGAATTTTGGATTAAAGCCATGCAAGAAGAAATGAAGTCAATGAAATGTAACAATGTTTGGGACTTGGTTGATTTACCACCGAATTGGAAAGCCATTGGAAATAAGTGGGTTCTCCGTATCAAGCGTAAGACAGATGACACAATAGAAAGGTATAAGGCGAGATTAGTAGCAAATGATATACTCAACAAGAGGGTATAGATTATGAAGAAACCTTCTCTCCTATGGTAAGGTTTGCTTCCATTCGCTTTATATTAGTTATCGTCGCTCACATGGACCTAGAATTACATCAATGGATGTAAAGACAATATTTCTCAATGGAGAATTAAGGAAGAAATTTACATGGAACAACCAATGAATTTCGTTTTAAAAGGTCAAGAGCGAAAAGTTTGTAAGCTCAAAAGATCTATTTATGGTCTAAAACAATCCTCCAGACAATGGTACATTCGTTTTCATGAGGCAGTAATGACCTATGAGTTCCAGATGACTGAAGAGGATAATTGTGTGTATGTCAAACGGGTAAAAGACAAGTTCATCATTTTGTCTTTATATGTGGATGATATTTTATTAGCTGAAAATGATAAGGAGTTTATGATAAATATAAAGGAATGTTTATGTTCAACTTTCGAAATAAAAGACATGGGAGAAGTTGCTTATATTTTAGGAGTTAAGATTAATAGAGATCGTTCAAGGAGAATTCTGGTTTTATCACAAGAGTCTTACATTAAAAAGATTCTCGAACGATTTCATATGGCTGATTGTAAGCCTATAGATACTCTCATCTCGAAAGGACAAACTCTTAGTCTTGAAATGTGCCCCAAAACTCCACAAGAGTGTGGTAGAATGCAAAGAGTTCCTTACTCCAGTGCTATCGATAGTCTCATGTACACTATGATGTATACAAGACCTGATATTTGTTATGCTGTTGGACTAGTTAGTAGATATCAATCTAATCCTGGTAAAAAACATTGGATCATTGTAAAAAGAATATTAGTATATCTAAAGGGGACTGCAGACTAGTCCATATGCTACCAAGGTCGCAACATGCGTTTGGTTGGATATACAGACGCTGACTGGGGAGGTGACTTGGATGAACGAAAATCTACTTCAGGTTATACATTTTTACTTAGCCAAGGTGCTATATCTTGGAGTAGCAAGAAACAGACATGTATTGCGCTTTCCACCATGGAAGCCGAATTTATAGCATGTTCAGCAGCAGTCCAAGAAGCAGTGTGGCTTAAGAGAATTTTTAGTGATCTGATTTTGGAAGTTGATGCAGAAAGCCAATTACTATTTACTGTGATAGTCAGACAACTATCGCTTATACCAAAGATGCTAAATATCATAGTAAATCGAAGCATATAGAGACCAAATATAATTTTGTTAGAGATGTAGTAACAAAGAAAAATGTAATGATCAAATATATATCTACGCATGAAAAAGTTGAAGACCCATTTACAAAAGCTGTGACAAGAGATGTATTTATATCACATGTCAAATCTTTAGGCCTGCGTAGATTGTGATGTTGTAATTGTTACTTTGAATTATATCTATTTAAGAATAAATATGTTGAATTCATTACGTAAAACTAGCACATTTTCATTTCACTTGAATTATATAAAGTATGTCGTCAGGTTGGAGACTGATATTCTTACATGTACAGTTGCCTTGATTGCTAGGATGACAAGTCAAGATGAGACATATATATATATTTAGAGAATAAATTGAAGGTTGTTCTTTCAAGGACTTAGAATATATGAAATGCCGCCTTGGTCATAGCCAAGATAAGGTTCAATACTAAATATCAATAATAGAACTGTTCGTGATGTATCCCCACCATCATGAGAACCTGATTAAGCCAGATGTGAGTTTCCTGATAGTAGGCACCTAAAAAGCGAGCTTTTAGAAACTCTGGTTAGGCGCTAGGAAAGCATTTGAACTAAGATCTGTATAGTGAATAATCTAAATATAATAGACATACGCGTCCTTATTGAAGGACAAGATTCACTGTAACATGCGTTTCATACTGCGTATGCTTATAATGATCGACAGTGGAAAATAAGTGAATTCGTCCCTGATTCCTCATTGTGTAAGTTCCATTGAAGTTTGTAAAAACTTCTATCTATGTCCTTAATGACTGTTCACTTTGTCTCAAAGTAACAGGGTGATGTTTGTACTATTAATGTGTTTTTTATGGTCATGATAATTCGACCTATGGGACACTTCTATAGTGTCAGTCATTTTGTTGACCGAGGGACGAAAGTGAGACAAAAAGATTTAATAAATTTTATTTTTCATATATTTACATGTCGACAAATTGTGATTTGGAATCACAATTGTAATTATATGAAGTATTAGATAATCAAGCATATTATGTTAAAGAGATCGAATATGCTTGAGCAAATGAAATTCTATTAAATCTAGGACATAATAATGAACAAATTTACAATCTCTTGTATAGAAATACAATTGAGATTTAAAAAGTAAGTCCTATCTCATATAACGTTGTTCATAGATTACACAATGTATTTGCCTGTATGAATGTCTGTGCTTCTTGTTAAAAAGAGGTCACTAATGTTTTCTCTATTAGTTCTGTTTGGCTCATCTTGTGTGAGTGGGAGATGTTAGGTTGTATGGTTTTGGGTTGAGTCCACCCAAGATGACCCAAACCCAAACCCAAAACCAAGATCCAATAAAATGGATCATGATCATTAACTACAATTGGCAGTTTTAGTAAGTTTTATTGTTTTGAAAAAATAACTGCATGATGTAGTTACTCTTTATAAAAAAAAGTTTCAGTTGATTGCTTGGAAAAGAGAGATGAAACCTGTAGAAAAGAGAAACAAGAAACACAAAAATTAAGACAACAGATCAGAGAAAGAATAAAGAAGAGAGACAAGACATTTACCATTATGAATTGTGGTCTCTTTCCCATTTGATGATCGAGATCCGACCACTAGTTGAACAACACGAATTTGAACAACTTCCACTGTATTCCAGGTTCTCATTTGTTGGTTTATAAACCCTGCTATTTTGTTTTTGTTACTGTTACTGTCAAGAAATTATTAACATGCACTGTTAGTTGCAACCTATATCGTAAATTGCAGTTGCTCTCTGGAATAATCCTGTAGGATGCAGCACTGGTTGCATCTAGTTATGTAGGTCACGCTCATCCCTAAGGTCCTTATTAGATTGTGACAAGTCCTAAGGTAAACTTTAATTGATCCATAACTGATCTAAATGATGTCCATTTAGAAAGTTTAGCTTGAGAGGGATCCAACACCATTCATGGTGCCCAAAAAAAAAAAAAAAAAGGCTGGACGTATCGACAGGTATCCCAAGAAGTCAACAGGGTTAAATTTAAGTAGAAATAAGCTTTGTACAAAATTTCTTATTATGATAGAATTCTGATTACTTTCAGAGCAAGGAAGGTATTTCCTAAAGGGCTAACTAATGAGTTTTGGGCTTGGTTGTAATCGGAATTTAGGGTTAGAATGAGAGTATTGAGTGTGTAGTTGTAATAATTTCAACATAGTGATATCTTTTATTATTATTATTTTTTGGGTCGTCTTGCTAGCCGTGACTTTTCACTAGTTTCAGTTTCCCATGTAAAATTTTATGTTATGTGATTGAATTTGTTTTTTTTTTTTTGTTTTTTACGTCACATGTTATTTGTTTAGCAGTGGATATTAGATATGCTTCCATACAATTTTTCCAATAAATAATATGAAGGCTTAATGGAAAAATGTACAATGTAACTCGTTATCAAAGAAATTGAAAAACCTTGTGTTGAGACTTTTCACCAGCTAGTCTGTTTTTCTGTGAAAGCGTGATATTTATATGTTTAATGATTTTGTATATTTTCAGAAACATCTCTTTCATCTATAAGTCATTTTGCATTATTCCCTAAGTTTTTCTTTTAAGGAAAAAATAGTTTGCCTCAATTAAGTGTTCATGCATGATAACGATGTTCTATCAACTTCATCATGAGTTTCAAACGTAGAGATGACTAAAACTACCCACACATGCGCATATGAAGAAAATTATATTCACACCTTGTAACATGAAATTCGACTTTTGTATTAGAAAACAAACAGTCTATACATATTGATAGATGTATATAGCAAACCTCTATTATTAATTTAAAGAGAAAATGTAGTAATCATTTGAGCTAGAAGTGAATGATGTAAGGATAATGATATAAGTATAACGAAATGAAATAATTAGAAATAAATTTGTTATATTTTGTCATAAATTTGATTATTAGTCAGAAAAATTTATTTAAAGTGCTAATATGTTCAAATTTATATGTTAAATAAAAAATTTTACAAAACTAAATAATAAATATAATATTTTAAAAATATTTTTAATTTAATTTTTAGTTTCCCAGCTCCTGCAAGGCTTCTATATCCGTCAATGCAACTGAAAATTACAAACTAATAATTTTTTTCATAATTTTACCATTTTATATAATATTTATATGGATATGGTTATACTATCTAAAATTTTAGTTAATTTGATTGATTAGTCAAATGACATGTAAGTTATTTTATGGTTACCATATCATCAATATTAATTTTTGATTAATTTTATTGCCTCAAATTATTAGTTTATTACATGGATTGAGTCAAAATTTTGAACAATATAATATTATTTTGATTCATAATATGAAGTTATTAACAAGAAAATCTAAGATATTTTATATTTCAAAAAAAAAAGAAAATGGGGGTTTTCCAAGATCTCACGTTATTATCTTTAATGGTAGGAGAATAGGAGAGGTTGCATAAAAACACGCAATATTACTTGTAATAAACAACAACTTACAAGTCAAACATAGCTAGGAAACTATAGCACACTATTGACTTTTTTTTTTTTTTTTTTTGGGAATTAAATTAGATAGTATTTGATTAAGTCGATTGATTAAAATTAAAATATTGAAAGTTATTTTTATATAAACAAAGTATTTAAAATTAAATTTTGTATTGATAGTTACTTCTATTAATATAAAATTTATAATTAGTTTTAGTAAAATAATAATAATAATAATAAATTCATTTGAAAGCCCTTTTGCATTATGATGATTTTCCCTTGTATGTTTCTCTATTTCTCGAAAGAGTAAAATCACAATAGATTAGTAAGAGTGATTCATTCAAGGTACATTCTAAAAGCTTTTATTAATGAAAATTTAAATTATACTAAAACTACTAAAAAAGATCAAAACAGTGTTTTTTTAGAAAAACAATAACAAAACGTTTATTTTTTTAAAGATGACACTTGAATTTACCAAAATTAATTACTGCTTATATGAGTTGAATATTTGTTTTTATAACTTAGAGATATCTTTCATAATAAGATGAGAAAACTTTTATATGTGTAAACTGTACATGATGGAACTTAAATTCATAGTAAAAATGTTTATAATACACTACCATATCAGCCATAATGCGATGTGCAAAAGACCAAAAAATTTTAAAGCCTTTTACATATAAATGTTTATAATACACAACACCATCTTTTGCATTTCATGATTTTAGTCTCATAAGCCTTAAATCTTGTTATTCTTAAATCCGTTATAATTTTTTTTTTTTTTTTTTAGGTTATCAATTTTAATGTCGATTCAAAGATCAATATTGATTGGAATAAAATAACATGTTTGTCGGTTTGTTTTTCTTTTGCTAAAATTTGAATTCGAGTGATGAGTTATTTGCTTTTCTAAGTCACAAATATCTTAATCTAATATACTTACTTTCATGCCCTTTCAACTAATATCTGCTATATATTTACATTTTAATATATTAAATATGAATATTATTTCAAATTTTTATAAATACTTTTACATGTATACTACAAAATTAAACATGAGAAGCCACAAAAAAAAAAAAAAAAAAAAAAAAAAAAAAAAACCTACTAATATGCTGGGATTGTTTTTTTTTAGCACTTATCACTTAATGAGTTTGAATTGAATTTTTAAATTATTTTTGTTTTTTTTAAAGTGGTCAAACCATTAAAAACTACTAAAAAATCATAAAAACATTAATAATTTTTTTTTTCTGAATATCAAATCACTTAACGATTTTTTAAGTATATTATTTCAACTTTATCCTCACCAAAATAATATATTTTCAAATTTATCATAATTTTACATTATGCAAATTCATTTTAATACTATAACAAATATTGTTGAAAAATAAAAACAACTTAAGACTATATTGCAAATAATTTTTTTTTAAGTATTTGATTATTCTTGTTTAATTTTGGTATAAAATATATATTACTTTACCGTTTAACCTTTCGTTACAATAGTAATTTAACTTAATACTATTTTGTTTATTTTTATTTAAATATATAAATATAATTTACTCTACTATAATAATTAATTATATTTTAATTATAAATAAAAATATTATTAACATGTATATAAAAGTGTTTTAGTATTTTTTAAATAATTTATTTGCAATGGTTTGTACATATTAAATGAAATTACATAATAACTAGTAAAAGAGTATAAATATCAATTTCTTAGTTTCAGACAATTTAACTTTTAAAAACAAATAAAATTATTGTACATTCAAAGGTAAAATATATATATATATAAATATATAATTCAGATTTTAAATTTCAATCACTATTCAATCCTTAGTAATTTTCAGTATTATTTAGTATTAAAAAAAAAAAAAAAGTCAAACTACCCTTAAGAAAAGACAAAACTATGAATAAATAAAATTGATGCAGATAGTTTTGGAAGCAAAATATTTATATCTAATTTAGTACTTTTGTGTTAAGTGAACTACAAAAAGAATTTTATTCTTATAATTAAGTGATTTTAGGAATTATCTTACTATTTTTATGATAAGTAATCAAACATAATCAAACAAAATAACCTAATGAAAATGTTCAATTCAAAAGTCAAAGAAAAAAAAAAAGGGCTACTGTGAAAGTCAAATGAGTTAAAGTTAAGAGAGGTGATTTTTTTTTTTTTTTTTACTATTACAACAAATTTGGTGATTTTTTTTTTTATTTCTTAACTCTGAATGCACTATAAATTTGTTTATTCTTTAATATTAAAATTATTTAAAATCTAATAATATAATATTTATACTTTTTTACTATTAGCTATTATGTAATTTTTTGAAATCCAGTATTATCAAATTATAAGTAAAAGAATAAACTATACTTTAGTTGCATTAAAGTGTAATAAGGTTTAGCACGGTAATTAACCATTCAAAATTTGAGTAAATAATTTATATTTATTATTTTAATATATTAATAAACATTTTTTCAAAAACAAATAATATGTTTAGTATATGATCAGTGGAGCTGTTTGTTCACCTACTACCCCTGTGCCGTGAAAGCACAAGTTTTATAACTCACGAAAACATTTTCTCAACATAAAAGTGGGTTATCCCCCCACCTTATGTAGGCATATCCCTCTTTCCTTATGTGGGGGATGTTTTCTCCTGTATGAGAATTGTTTCTCAAGTCAGGCTATAGAGTTAAATCTCGTTTGATTTCGATTGATTTCTTAGTTTATCTCAATTATTAAAAACAAAAACAAAAAAAAAGAGTAATACTTAATTTTAATATATATTTTGTGGAGACGTACTAATATTTTTTAGAATTAAAAAAAAAAAATTGGAAGAATATAAAAATCTCATATAAGGTGGAAACCTCGAAATCAGAACCGAGCCAGTATCACATGGGCTGCAAACATGTGCAACGAGAGAGACTAGTGATGGAACCGCATCGCCACCGGCCACCAACCACACACAGGGATTTGTCTGATAAATTTGCCTTTCTATTATATGTTTGCACGTGTTGCTATATTAAAACAATACATCACCGACTTGCGTTACACATTAAGAATCCATTATTTTCGTTTTATATTACAAAATTGTCATTTTAAACATTCAAAAACTCGTTATTATTATCACAAGGAAACGCCCCTTGGTGACCATATCTTTCGAGAAAATTCAGGTTTCAAAATCAGATACTCCTCTCCTATAAAAAAAATAAATAAATCACAACTCAATTTTAGTAAAATAATTCACAACTCAATTTTACAACAAACTAGACATGAACATACATATATATATATATATTGATACAGAAAAAATAAAAGGTTCTTTCAAGGCCTATCAAGATAAAAACCATTGTATGTATTCCAGATATCTACTTTATAACAAGACATAACTTACTCCTATATTAAAGGGAAAAAATTATACATATAAAACTTGTAGAATATGTTTGGTGTTATTTTAAGCCAACCATCAAGGTGAATGAAGAGATACACAACTCTCATGCTAAAAGGAGCATATCAGACACACCAAGCTTATAAATGCGTACGGTGGGAATTCAGTGATGGAGGTAAGATAACATTTATATTTTAAAAATAAAATGTATATAAAGATTTTATTGAGTTATAAGTTTAAAGAAATTTTTGTTTTATAAACAATTCAGTATAAATAAATAAGATTTTATACTTTTTCATCATAAGAGTGTAAAAGAGCTGTGAAAACAATGATAAGTATTAATATTTATAATTCTCACAAATAAAAATTAAAAAATATATATAAGTAAATATAAAATTATTACTAGAGGATCAACAATTAAGTGTACTACCACATGCTAACATGTAGGAATTAAAATTTAGACAAAAAAATTATAAATTATATTTGATTAATATGTACCTCCAATGCGGTTATGCATTTTTTTAGTTTCCATTAGTGACATATATATATATATATATATATATATGGAAATGCATATTCATATCCAATGTAATTATCTAATATAAAATATACATTTACTTTTGACCGATCACTATAAAAAATACTTCGTCACATTCTCTATTTTTTTATATGTTATAATTAAGAGGAGAGAGAGTAAAAAAAATTCTTCATATTTTAAATCAGTTGGAAAGTTTGAAAAATTCTAGTAGGCATTTTTAAAAGAGTTTTTCAACTAAAAAGCCCATCTCCATATTTTTTAAATTTTTTATTACATATTTACATATTTGGGTTAGATAATTACATTGAAAAACGTTTTTTATGTTTTATTATCTGTCTATCCTTTGTTACAATTTTTTTTAAGTAGATTTTTTTTCAGTTTTTTTTTTTTGTAAAAAAAATTAAAATATCTAATATAATCTATTATATTTTGTTAATATCACTATACCCTCAAATTTAAAACCCTAATATTCTTCACTTTAACAAAATACTTCACTTTCATTCTACGTATATATTTTAATAAAAAACTCTCAAGACCTTTTTTAACTGGTAGGTTTTCTAATATTATGTGTGCTTTTATTTTTTATTTTTTGGTCAATTGGTTTTTTATATTGAATATTTTTCTTGATGCCTATATGAACATTGAATTGGAATGGTATTGTTATATAATTATTGATGATTTAGAGTGAAAACATTGCACAACATAGATTTATTTCGTGAACGTGAGATGAATGAGGAACGTGATCAAATTATAATTCTTCTCATGTATCGAAATTAGTTATTATTATTTTTTTTGAAATGATGTAGCGAAATTAATTAGTTTATGTTATTTGCATTGATTTTCAATTGGAAGAATTTTTATTGTTATGCTTTGAGTTTTTGATATTTTATTTCAAAACTCGTACTTCCATTTTATTATATTGCGTTATTTTTTTTTAATAAATGTAGAATTTTCTCAAATATTTTTCTGTCGTATTTTACTTTCTTGTTCATATCCTTTTTACTAATTTTGTAACTTAAAAAAACTTTTTAAATATAATGCAACTAAATAATCTACAATTTAAAAATGTTTTTTTTTTTTTTAATTTTCAACCACACGACCAACAATTTTTTTTTTTTTTTGGTTAAAAATTTTACTGGTAAAAGATCTACTCCTAAAACATAATACTTGAAAAAATCATATCAAACGGAGCCTTAACTCAAATACATAATTGCACTGGAGATTGCTTTTAAGATATATAAACATGAACACAACCTATGTATTATGAGAATTTAAAGATATAAAGACTTCACACGCTTGGTAAGTACCTATTTCAAAATTTGAAGTACTACTGATGGTAAATGTAGCCTGAAAGCAATTAAGTCAAGCTCTGGAATTTGAATTCTCCATCCCAAAAGTAAATAAATAAATAAACAAAACTTGCAGCACATTTTCTTCTTGAGGCACAGACTATTTCATTAATGAATAAAAGCAGCAATACAAAACTAGGCTCACAATCAAGCCATAACAGAATTTGCGGGTTTTTTTTTTTTTTTTTTTCTCTCATCATCATCTCTACATTTAGAAGTGGGAGAGTACAACCCACACAACATAAAAAAACTACTTATATATCAAATCAGACGAATACGCTTTGAACCCGTTAGTTGGCATGCATGGGTGAGGGGTGACCTTAAACCATAGCCACCCTTACTTTGCACAAATTTGTAGTGTTTAATAATAACAAAAATATTGCAACTTTTGCGCAAAAGGATGTTAATTGAGTGGTAAGGTTGTACCCCTCCCATGACTAGCCATGGGATCAAATCTGCGCACCCCACCTTTATTAATGAGATAATGAGATTTTTTCTCATGTATACGGATTATCTCCCACCCGAGTGTGGGTGGCGTCCAATTATATGGAAGTCGTTTATCCTAGAGTGTTATTCAGTGTTCTACCACGTAGTTCCAATTATCTCTTGGATAAGGTTCAGTAACCGAAGAAGAAAAAAAAAAAAATATATATATATATATATATATATACACATCAACTTTTTCTGGTGGGACATGATTGATTTTGTTTGGCGAAACCTGGGACAAAGGAGGCAGAAAGCAGAAAAATTAAGGGTAATTATGTAATCTGGGAGCGACCTCGAGGAATGGCAATGTTGTAATTAAAGCAAAAAGAAGAGGGTGTTGGTGGAAAAGAGATATTACACGTGTCACAAAAAGGCGTTATGATTTGACTCTTATTGGAGAGGAGTCTGACTACAATTAGTACTTCGCTTCTACTTCGTTAAAAAAAAAAATAATATTGATAAATGGCGTTCAGACTCTTCTCTTCTTATCATTTCAACAAAGGCGAGACTGCTTCACGCGCTCTCCAACTTTTTACTTTTTATTATGTTATTTTATTTTTTATGGTTCGGACAATTTTGTTTTATTCTTGAAAACCATAATTGCGTGAGTGTCCACCCTGAATACCTGCCATCACTCGAGGACCAATACTTGTTTGTTTTAGTAAAACAATAAAGAAATTTTATTGTGTGGACAATAATAACGCCACCCACCCCCCCCCCCCCCCCTCCCTTTTTGTTATCCTTATGATATTAGTTTAGACTACTGTTGAGACTAATGAAAATAGAATTGTAATGTATATCCAAAAACTCTCTTTCGAAAGAGGGGAAAGAGCTATCTACTTAGTGGTGGGAAAATTGTCTTCGTATAGTGAGCTTTGTGAGTTTGAACCCACTACTTCTTGACTTTGAGGTGGGTGAGGATGGTCGGGCCATCCTACTTAATTCAAATCACCTGTAATTTTATGACAAAGGATGTCTTGTTTTTAAAGCTATCTCTAATGCTATTATGTATAATTTGCTTTTTATTATTAGAATCATGTCATATGAGGTAAGTATTTAATCAAATTTACTCATATGACAGCATTGACATGATTTGCATGTATAGTGGGAGTTGTTGCTAAAATCTGAATCCAATTCTGGAAAATCAGACAATTAGGAATTCAAATTTGATCTTATCTAAATCCGATTTTTTGATATGGTATATTATTGAGCACTATCCAAATTTATGTAAATTCTTGAGATGGAAAAATATCTCAATCCATAGCTAGAAAAAATCAAACTCGAATCAATAAAAATCCAGAAAACCTAAGATTTTAAGAATATATAAGTTTAAATTAAAAAAAATCCTTTATTTCTTAAAAACTAAAAAGTTACCATACTTTGTATATATATATCACTTTTATGATTAATGCGTTCTAACTTTTAAATTGTTAGGATCACTAATCTCAATAATTCATTCTATTTGAATTAAATAGAATAGAGAAATATTTTTAGAAGAGAGAATACAATGGAGGATTGAGATTAATAATCTTAATTATGTAAAAGTTAGGATGCACTGACCATTAAAGATTTGTATTGGATTGGTAGGGTGAAGTTTTAATCTATGATCTCATTCTCTTTGCAACCTAAAAGACTTGTCCCTATACTCATTTACTTCAAATGCCCTATACCAAAATTTAAAAATAACATTTGTACTTTATATAGCCATTGAAATCTCAAATATAGCCCCAACTAAGTATTCATTATTATTTCTCATTTTTCTCTTTGGTTACGTTTGGCATGCGAGGTTAAACTAGATTTGATTAGATTATATTAAATTGGAATGAATTGAATTGGATTGGATTAAAAAATTACCATCTCATGTTAGGTAGAACTTGGGGTTGGATTAAAAAATTACTATTCTATGTTTGATAGAACTTAGAATTGGATTAAAATTATATCATAAGGTGCAATTATGTTTGGTGTAAGTTGGGATTGGATTAGAATAAAATTCATTTAAATATTTTATAATATGCTTAAAATTTATTTTAAAAAATTCTTTAAAAAATTTGAAAAAGAAAATGGAGATCCACCAAATCAGATCTCCATCGTCCATCCACCATGCATCCAGATGATGAAAATAAATTAATAATGATATAAATATAAGTTGGGTGAATTGGTAGGGTGAAGTTTTAACCTATGATCTCATTCTCCTTGGCTGGGATTTATTTTATAATTTGTTTTCATTATTTTATTTTTATTTAATTTTACAATTTATTAATTTTGATAGTTTTGATAAGATATAATCTTGAACAATTTAGTAATTAAGATAAGTAATTTGGACAATCCTCATGAGAACAATACTCTACCAACTACTGTATTACTTATGGATCGTATATACTTATATGAGTTTTTAGTATATGTTTTGTATTGTGTTTTTATTGAGTGTTTTGCACACTAGAAATTAGCCATCAGAGCCAATCAAGCTGTTGAAGGACTTAATTATCAAAAGAGAATAGGGAAGATCTTAGAGTTGCTTGAATTCAAGCATAGTTGGAAAGATCTTCTTATGAATGAAACACTCGTCACTAGTTTTTTGTGGTCGTACATCAGTTGAAAAGGCATTGTTTATCCCTAGACTAAGTTAATACCTTATATTGTACTGGCCAAATTTAGTTCCTCGACCCTCTTTCTCACATTGATTGAGAATTTGTAAAATGAATAATATTGACCCCATTCAAGATTGCCATTCCCAACCCTAAGGATTTCTTGGATTGAAAGAAAAAATTGAAGGCTTCGACGGCGAATAAATTGGCTAATGCAGATGTTGGAGCTCTAGTCATTAATTCTCCAACAGAAAAGTCTTAAACTGCTTCTCCTACAAACAATGATTCACCCACTCACAAGTTGATATTATAAAAAGAAGAGTTATCATAAAGATGAGGTTGATTCTAAATAGAAAACTGTCCTGATGTTCTTTGCAAATTGCACTATGTGTTTAGATTTGAAAGGATTCTTAGAGGAAACAGGCATTTGTCAACTCCTGGAGACAATGAATTCCTTTGCAACAAACAACTCTTGGAAATGAATGATAAAGGCTTGATTTTTGCTCTTAAGGTAAGATTTTTTTTAGCAAATTACTATTTAACTATACAGTTTGAAACTATATTTAGGCAAAGTAAACTTTTTGGTTTTATTAAAATTAACCCTCTTATTGTCAAAGAATGTTTGTTAGAATTGACGATGAACAATAAAAATGTGGCAAAAAGAATAAATGTCATTTGATAAATATTTTAACCCATTTGACCGAATAAAAAATAAAAAATAAAACAAAATAAAAAATATAAATAATTAAAAAAGAAAACAAATTTTTTTTAAAAAGTTGACCCAGGTTTTCAAAGTTTGAAAATTTAGTTTTTTTTTTTTTTTTTTAAAAAAAAAAACAAGAATTGAAAGAAGAAATGAAGATCTGGGTTGAACCCAAATCTTCAAAGTTTGAAGATCTAAGTTCAACCTAGATCTTCTAATTTTTTTTTTTTTTTAAAAGGCAAGAATTAAAAAGAAAATGAAAATCTGGGTTGAACCCTGATCTTCAAACTTTAAAGATTGGGTTCAACCTAGATCTTTTAAAATTTAAATAATAATAATAATAATAATAAAAAGCAAAAATTAAAAAAAGAAATGAAGATCATCTGGCTTTTCAGGCAATAACATCAACAACCAAAAGCATTACAAATCATTAAAAATTACCAAAATAATCTTTTTCAAGCAACATCATCAATCACCAAACCTAGATCAACACAAATATCATCACAAAAATCACCAAAATAATCTCAAAAATCATCACAAAAATTAATCAAAGATCACCACGATAATCATTTGAGTTTGACGAACCCAAATGAGCCAATTTTTGGGGTTTGAACCTAGATGAACCTTTATTTTGGTTTAACCTAACTAATGAAGAGAGAGGAGAGATGAGAGAGGAAAGGAGAGGAGAGTGGCATCTCTCGTTGGTCTCGACAGACAAAGGAGAGTGAAGATGAGCAATAGTGACAGAAAAGAGGAAAATGAGGATATATGATTTTAGGTGAGGGAAGATGATTTTATTTTTATTTAATTTGTTTTTTTTTTTAAAAAAAAATTATTCACATCATCATCTTAAGATGAACAGTGTAGATATGTTAAAAAAAATTATTTCATTTTCGAATTTTTATTTTTAAATTAATCTCAATAATTCATCTTAAGGTGAACGGTGGAGATCTGATGATTTTTTTTAATTTAAATTTTTATTTTTGTTGAATTTTTATTTTTTCCAAATTAATTTCTACTATCATATTAAGATAAATGGTGGAGATTTGATTAAAAAATTATTTAATTTATTTTAAAGTTTTTAAAATTTATTTTAAAAGAAAAGTTAATAAAAAGGTAAAAGATAATTTTGCCCCCAATCAGTTAACTCTAACGGAGATTTTCTGATGGCAGAGGGTTAATTATGACAAAATCAAAAAGTTTGCTCCGCCTAAATATAGTTTCAAACTGGTAGCTAACTTATAAATTGTTTTTTTTTTTTTTTTTTTTTGTTTAGCATTTTTTTGTTTGTAGTCATTTCAACATTATCTGTTTTTGAAGAAACAATACGCTTTTTCCAGAAGGTAGATGAAAGAACATAAAACTGCTGCTAATGGGCTAAAAGAAGAAGTTGAACAACTCAAGAGTGAAACGAGCAACTTAAGGTCAAGAAGTTGAACACTAAAAAGTTTGCTATCACTGTTGGAGATAAAGTAGCTAAATTGGAGTCTAAGCTTCAACAGAAGAAAAGCAAGTTAACCGAAAAGATAAGATAGTTGGAAGGTGAGTTAAAGAATGTCAAAGCTACCCTTAAAAAGGTGATGTTGATCGTTGTTGAAGCTATCCTCAAGATTTTTGCTGAACTGATGAAAGAGTTCTAAAAGGGCAAGTGGTATGAATGGAAACTTAAGCAAAATATAGTTGAGTAGGAAGAGTTCCAAAAATTAGAGGTTGAAACTCAATAGGAGGGGGAACGTCAGTAAGAAGGTCAGCAATTGGATAAGCAACATGTGAATTTAGGGTCTGGAATGGATGTAATTGACAAAGGGAACATTAGTCCCTCAAATGTTTGATTCCATTAATATATTTGAACAATTAGTTAGATAATAATTTTCGTTTTGAACAATATTTATAATGTCTACTCTAAATTTTATACCTCGAACGTCACATTATTGAGCTTATTTGTTATCTAAACTTCTCAAAGTATTGATGATTGATATAAACACCAATTTGTATGTAGACAACATCTAAATTAACTTGAAATTGCAAACCTATATAGGTTGTACTTCTTTGTGGTGTGTTTTCCTTTCCGTTGCTACCTTTCCACAAAGGCTTCATAGCATCCGAAGTGGATCTTCTTCCAATGTTATATGGAAAACAAGTAGATTAATGTGCCTTGCAGGAATCGATTGAATGCATCCAAGTCCTCCACCAAACGAAGCCCCTACAACGACACCTGGGACCATTCATGCGTACCAGATAAAAATCGATGCAGCATTAATAAGCATAATTTCACTATATACTTATTATTCTGAAACTGTTTAGCTTCCACAATCGCCCTAATGTCTTTCACCGTTATCTTTGATGAATACCCCCCTCCACATTTACTAGGACACTTGAATTTAGGGGCACCCCAAACTTGAACCTTGTAATTAGACGAAACCCTCTCTTTGTGAGCCTATACTCAGTTTTGCTCATGGCAAAACGCATCTTGTCATCTGGTCCATCGTGATGCATCTCTTTCAAAAATAGCTCATGACCAATCACCTAAGAGAAGTTCATGTCACATTGCATATGAAGGAAGTAACTGAAGCAGAAGTCTATGAGTCACTACTTTTAAGCCCTGTTGTTCCCCATTAAATGTAATGCTTTCTCAATTACATCCAACATTTGGATGTAGTTCCACTTCATTACAATAGCCTTGTAATAATGAGCCTTGGGTGCTTTCAGTTTCTTTTCTAGACCCTTCATCTGCAAAGAAATAGAAAGCAAAAATAGAAATCAGAAACAAATTTCTAATTTTTCATGAATGCATAATTAGAAGACAACAATTAGTTAGCAAAACATACACACAATTAGTTCATGGAACACACACAAAATTGTTCACGGAATAGACCACAATTAGTTTGTGGAACACATATATAGTTAGTTTATGGATCACACACAATTAGTTCGTGGAGCACACAATTTGTTCGCGAAGACATGCAATTAGTTTGAGAACACTAGGCTAGTTCGCGAACCCTACTTGGATCACGAACTAATTTAAAATCTTAATGCAAGTAGTTCACAAACGCATCAATAGTTCATGAAATGCATGAATTAGTTCGCGAATAGTAAGTTTCACAAGCTATTTCATGCCTTTGCGAACAAATCTCGACAATCGAATTGCCTATCGCGAACAAAATCATTCAAAAATGTTTCCCTCACAATCCAACTTCACAAACAATTAAAATCAATCACCATTCACAAAAACTTAACCTAATTCAACTTTACAAATAATTAAAATCAATTACAATTCATAAAAACTCAACGTAATTCAAGTTCACAAAAAATCAAAATCAACTATCGTTTACAAAACCTAACCTAATCCAACTAATCCAAGTTCAAACCTATGAAAATCAATCACCATTCACAAAAATCCAACCTAAAAGACTTAAAACTCACCTTTAAATGTTCAAAAATCACAATGTTAGCTGCAGTGCGTCTCTTCCGTAGCCATTGCCGACCGTTCTTCTCTCTTCAAAGTCGTTCGTCTTCTTCCATAGCAAGGGTTTCTTCTTTTCTTTTTTTGGTTTTGTTGTGTATGTGACTCTTTGAATGAGAGAATAATTTTTTTTGGTGTGTGTGACACTCTTGAATTCATTCTCTTTAATATCTCACTTGAATTCATCATCTTTCCAGTATCAATTTCTCTTTCTTGTTTCAATATGTGTTTGTTTCAGTTTAGAACTCTTTAAAGTTTATCTTTTTTTTTTTTGTCCGCTTTAAAATGATTTAAATTAGTTTTAGGGATATTTTTATTGTTAAAAAAATAAACAATGAAATGGTACTATAAAAACTTACTTCAGTTATTTGGTATTAGTAAAACATAGGCTCAGTTATTTACTAACATATATATATATATATATAACCATATTGTTAGTGGATAGGTATTGTACACAAGTGTAGGCATCTTTTGGTAATAATATTTGTACAACAATATTCGTGGACTACAGATAGTAAGATGTTATAATTTGTGAAGCAATGTTACAATAGATGTTGTGATGTTACAATAGTTGTGACAATGTTACAACAATTTTTGTGCAAGATTCAGTGAATATTTCGAATTAGATAAAGGATTTAGATGAGTCTCGTTTTTCCAATTTATAGTTGACTTGTTTTCGTGATTGATCTGATTTATAGGAGTTATTTAATATAAAGATTTTATTATTATTATTATTATTTTATCTTATGGTTAATTGCCAAGATATTTTTGATTTCCTTTGTTCTGGAATTGAAGAAATTTTTTAAAAGGAAATAAAAGATTAGGTTGACATTTTTTAGGGCAATAATCTATATTTTGGACATTTGATTTGGCTCTAGAATATTCTCTTATGCAGATGTTATGTAGCCAAAAACTTGGAAATAAAGTTATTTGACCTTTCCTAAAGTCCAAGTGTTGACTTTCTAATTTTTAGGAAAATTTTTAGAAATATCTCTTTTTGTTTTTGCAAGTTTTATATGTGAATCCAATTCTTTAATTACAGATGTGCTTTGACCAAATTGATTTTTTTGTTTGATGGATGAATCTAAACTTTGTTAAAAACAGATTCAATCAAGCTATTAAATAAGAATAAAACTCAAATTTTATAGCTGTTTTTATTTGAGCTATGTTATAGCTAATCAATATTTTTTTAGTGTGCAGATTTTTTGAGCAAAAATATGGCTGCACAATGGTTCTAAAAAAACCTGATCAAACTCATGGCTTAAAAATTTTGTAGCAAAATTCATGGACTGTAGATTTTCAACATTATAATATTTTAAGTATATATTATAATGGATGAATCAATATTGCAACATTAGCAATGATGTTACAACAAATTTTGTAGATATGACTCAGTCCAGAACTCTG
Source organism: Nephelium lappaceum (assembly GCA_021234005.1). NCBI lineage: Eukaryota > Viridiplantae > Streptophyta > Magnoliopsida > Sapindales > Sapindaceae > Nephelium > Nephelium lappaceum. The sequence continues at coordinate 14,480,159 of CM038006.1, read as the reverse complement.
AGTTTTTTTTTTTTTTTTTTTTAATCAAATTTGACTTGATTTTGAGTTTTGTGGGATTTGATGGACATCAAGATTATTTCAGTGATTAATTGCCAAGTTATTCTCATTATATATCTTTTAGGAAGTATTAAGATATATTTTTGGAATAAAATATTCATTTGACTTAATCTTATTTGGCAATAATCATTTTGATTTAAAGATAATTTGCGTTTATCTTGAAATGGTAAATTTGTTAGCTGATTTACAAGTGGAGTACGTCTCAAGGCATTCTTTGGACTAGATTCGGTCAAGCAAGAAACTTAGAATTCAAGTGAATTGGTAAATGTTAAAAAAATAGGAATTGACATACTAATTTTTAGTTGATTTTATTTATGATTTTTAAAGATATTATCTTCTGATTTTTATCTGTTTTACAATTGATTTTGGGGAATTTCTTTCACAGATTATTTGTTGCACATATTTAGAATAAATATAGAACATTTCAGCGTAGAAATGTAAGCAAGTAATGTAAGTTTTTGAGAGCTTCAGAGAGAATGCTTATGTAAACCTTAGACAGTTTGTTCTCTAAGTTGTATGTGAGAATTAGAAAGTATGAGCTTACTAGGTCTAGTTTTTATTAGAAGCTTGTTGGGACAACAAGTGATTATGTTTTCGGGAGGCGACTGGTTTCAAGCTCTTAAAGGGATTTCAAGAAGCGTGAGTTCTTTGGGAGGAAGAATGTTTTTGTCTTCAGAAGGAGCCAACATGAGTTCTTCAGGAGGAAAAATCGATTGGCTTTGGGGAGAAGACAGATTTGAAGCTATTGAAGAGAGTTTAAGTAATTGAAGATTATTAAAGGCAAAGGGAGCTTGGGACCACACCATTTCTACACTTAATTTTAGCCTTCAAAACCTAGTATTTTGCTTAATTTTCTAGTAGATATTGGTTCGTTTAATGTGTTTATGAGTATGTTTAAGAAAAAAGCTCAAAAAAGGTGTGTGTGATTAAACTTGAAAGTTGAATCAAATTCGAAGCAAAGAATTCAAGGTGGAAAAGTGTCAAGAACAATATATCGAGCAAGAGATCATCGTTAAGGGAATTCACATGGAAATGGGAGCAAAAATTGTGCCAAACCAACCCTCATTGTAGCTCGTGTACACAAGCCTCCATGAACACAACAAACATCTGCCAACACTACCTTACCCTCATCAAGCAGTAGCCATGATTGCTCCACAACAGAATGTATCAACCCAGCAACATGTTCCATACAGATCAACCTCTTACCAACCTTTTGCATGCTTAATAGTAAGCCTCCATGGCTCATAGCACCCAAACTAGCCTGTATTTCTGCCTGCTTCACACGTACACTTGGGCGTTTCCTTCCTAAGCAGTATGTAAGCAAGCATGATTAGAACCAATAGCTTCTCCATGAGCGCCTAGCTGTGAGCCTACCAACCAACTTGTACACATAATAGCATGCACAAGACAGCACACATTAGACTATTGTGAGCTGACCTACCGCACCTGTATACCATTCTACGAGCTAAGCAGCGCACCCAACTCTAACAGCACTCTATTGCATGCTTAACAGCAGGTTTCTTCATCACTCAACCATTGAACCAGTGCGCTCAAGCATTTGTCAACCTTGAGGTGCACACAACAGTATGCAATCACACCAGTGAGCCTCCTATCCAGCGCTCAAACTTGTTTTGCTGCTGCCAAGCATGCATATCACAAAACAGCACCCCTATCGAGCCTTTTGTCGAACCAAAGCATGAAGCAGCGCGAATCACTGCGAACCCATTCAACAACGTGCAAGAAAGCTTCAATAAGGGTAATTTGGACATTCCATTATCCAACTCATGCCCTAACTGTTTGGGAGCTATTAAAAGGTCCTAAAATGTTGCAAGACGAGAGTTTTATGAAAGGGGAGTAGGCGCTAGGGCTCCAAAAATAAAGTTCCACCATTTCCAAGATAAGAGAGCAAAATCACTATATCTTTACATCATCTAACAAAAAGAAGAGCTAAAGAGGAATTCTATCTTGAAAGGGAATGAGAGACAGTCTTGGAAAGGAGCAAGCTTCACACCAACCCTATAAGTTTTACTTTCTCTCTTTTATTTGTGTTTATTGTTGAAATATGTTGATACTGCATTGTATGGTTGGGTTTCCTCTTATATTTATGAACTAATTTATTGTTTAGGGTTATAATGTAGTAAACTTTGTAACTTGATTTGTTATTTATCATTGAAGTTTCATTCTCCATTTTAATCTTTTACTTTAATTGTACTTAATACTCTGAAATTAATTGATCACTAATTATGAGATTTAGTAACTATATTGAATTTGAAAAAAGGAATATATGTGTTGAGACCCCAATTAAAGTGACTTGAGTAACATGAGATAGAAATATACTTGTGTTGCTTGTACAATCATTATTGAATAATCTAAACTTAATGAGCTCGACTTAGTAGATCCACACAGGAATATAGTGCTTAGGTGAGCTCAAGCATGCCCACTAAACTATCAGAAGAGGCGTGCGGATAAATTGGGCATTACTCGATTGAGGATTAGGTGGAGATAGAGTGAAAATGATAGATGATTAGGTTGAGTGAATTAGTGAGATGAAATTGCAATCATAGAGCTCATACTCAAATAGTTTAATTCTTTATTTTTAGTTGTTAAACTTAGTTTAGTGTTCATAAGCTCATTTCTCATTATCGGTAATTTGAACAGGTTAGTTTGAGATAATTTTAGTACTTGACAAGTTAGTCTAATCTTTGTGAGAATGATATCTTACTCATTATTGTATTACTTGGGGATCATGTATACTTGTACGGATTTCTTGTGTGTATGCTTTGTGAACTTGGCACGTGCTAAGAAATTAGCTAACAACTTGCTGCAACTTGATTGGTGAACGAATATATGTTTTGTATCAACTTGAAAAGAGAGTCTTAGGTTGAGTAAGTCAAGAGTATGTTGTACTTTGTTGAAGTTCATTAATACGTTGATTACCCTGGATAAGCCCTCGTTGATACAGGGTAAAATCAAACCACGTTAAAAAATGTTACTATGTTCATTTTACTTTATTATTGCTTCTGTGTTTATATTGTTGCAATATGTAGTTTGCATGTTATGACATGTTCTATTCTATTGCAACATTTAGTCAAGTGTCATAACATTTGTTAATTTTGTTATAACAATCGTAAAAATTAAGTATTACATAGCAAACAAGTTATTTTAATTGGTATCAGATCAGGTCACTAGATATCACTTTGTGTGATTTTTGGAAATTTTTAATTTGTGTGCTTTCCAGTATGGTAGCTTTATTAGAAGGTGCTTTAATTTCACAAGCTCCTTTATTTGATGGATCCAATTATTTTGTTGGGAAGCGAAAATGAGGGCATTCATCAAATATATTGATGAAAGAACCAAAAAGGTAGTTTTGACAGGATGGACTCACCTAGTTACAACATATGCTTAACAAAGAATAGTTCCAAAGCCTGAAATGTTATGGACAGTAAAAGAAAATAGATTAGCAAATTACAACAACAAGACTTTCTATCCTATCTTCAATAGAGTAGATGTGAATTAATTTAAATTTATTTCCACATGCATCATAACAATGGAAGTATGGGATATTCTTTATAATACTCATAAAGGAACTGATGATGTGAAATGTTCTAAATTGCAAATGGTCATATCAAGATTTCAAAATCTGAAAATGCTTGAAGATGAGTTACTTGTTGATTTTTTTGCTAAACTGAGTAATATTTCTAACGAATGTTTTACTTTAGGTGAATGAATTCCAAAAAGCAAATTGGTGCAGAAAGCTTTAAGATCTCTTCTTGACAAATTTCAAGGTTAGGTAGCGGCAATTAAAAAAATGCAAAAACATGGATATGATAAGGATGAATGAACCCATGGGATTACTCTAAACTTTTGAATTAAATCTGAAATAGAGGAAAAAGGAAAAATGCATTGCCTTGCAAGCAGCTCGTAGGAAAACCACAGATTCTGAATTATCAGAACTTGATGAAGATTCTAATTAACTTTGCTAACTAAGAATTTCCTTAGGTATCTCAAGAAGACGGAAAAAATTCAAAAGCTGTTTTTAAACCTTTTAAAGTTAATAATTTTTCAAAAACCATGAATACTAAAAAGAAAAAAGGATGTTCAATGCAGGGAATGTGATGGCTATAGATGCATAAAAGTTGAGTGTGCCAACACACTAAAGAAGAAATCAAAGGATGAATACTACCTAGGGTAATAAAGATTCAAAAAATGGCAGTGATAAAGAGCCAGTAGGACATATTGCATTAATTTCATCTTTGAATATTAATTTTGTAGTATAAGCTGTGTAAAGACTGTTACAACACCAATACAGACTGTTGCAAAAACCGTTGAGGATGTTAAAATAGATGATGACAGTTCAAACTTAAAACCAGACGAAAAAACATTTTTGAAGGCCTATCAAGAGATGTATGCACATTGGTTGAGTGTATGTGATGAAATTAATCTCTTATGAAAAACTATGACTCTCTTGCAAAATCTAATGAGTTTTTTGAGAAAAGAGTACAGGAATTAGAGACTCAGTTTGCATAAAACAAGTCAAAAATCGATTAAATCTCAGCTGAACTTGAAAGAACTTAAATGAGCTTCAAAATATTGAGTTTTGAAATTGAAAAATTAGATCAGATCTTGATTGTTGGAAAGCCTGTTAGAAATCATCATAGTCTAGGATTTAAAGGTATAAAATTTGACTTCAAAACTGTTCTGATCAAATCTACAGTTAGCAGTGAAGTTGCAACAAGTATCATTGCTATTGCAACGATCTCTCAATCTGTTGCAATAGAAGGCAAACCAATAGAGAATCATTTTGGTTTGAGATTTAATGGTTTGAAATCAGAAAACAGAACTATGTTTGTTAAATCCTCAGGTAAGGAGTCTATTGTAAGATCTAGAATGACTATTGCAATTAACAATAAGTCTGTTGTAACAACAGGTAAGAAACCAGAAAGTTTTGTTTCCATAGGTAAGTCGATGACAATGAAGATGAAGGGGTCATCACCGTAGCAACAATAGTAACCTAACAACTCATCGCTGCTGTAACAACTCATCGATGACATTGGAGATGATGACTGAATCTAAATCGTAGTTCAAATGTGGTAGTTGGATTGATTTTGTTAGGTTGACTAGTTTGACCTAGATGGATGAAGATGATGATTTTTTTTTTTTTTTGACATAAATGATGGTTCTTTTTTTATCATAGATGATGATTGCTTTTTTTCCCCATTCTTTTGATGCAAATGATGGTTGGGTTGATAATAAAAAAGATGGATTTTTTTTTTTTTTTTTTTTTTTCAGATTTTGTTAACTTTATTTTAATTAAGGTTATATAATAAAATATTGAAATTAATTTTTATTTCAATCTAATCTCAATCTATACCAAACATAATATAGTATAATTTTATTTTAATCCTAAGTTTTACCAAACATGAGACAACAATTATTTAATCCAATCCAATTCATTTCAATCTCATATGCCAAACGTAGCCTTAATATCATTCTATAATTAAAAATCACAATTATGAAATAAAATACTGGGGTAGGGTAAATTGCACAAATTTTCCCTAAGGGTTTTTATAATTGTATAAAAATGATGATGTTTAGGAAACTCACACTACCATTCCATGAGTTCTAAAAACTCAGTTTAAACCTCCTCTGTTGTTAGTCAATCATAGTTAAATCCTCACGGTCAATAGTCAAAGATATACAAAGACTAAAACACTTTTCAGGTCAATTTAAAGTCAACATTTTATTTTATTTTTATAAATTTAAAATTTTTTTTAAAAAAAAGAAAAACACCTGGTTTCCCATTCTAGTCTTTGGCGATGGAGACCAGAAAACTAGTTTTCACTGCTACAGACCATGAAGACCCACTTGTCTCCATTGCTAGAGACTCTAGTCTTCGACGATGGAGATCCGTTGATCTTTGTCGTTGGAGATGGTCTCCAGCGATAGAAACTTTACGCCTTCAACTAAAGACTTAGGGGTTGTTTGTTTTTTACACTTAACATTTAATGGTGTTGAATTAGGCTAATTAAGAGATTTTTGTTTGTTTTTTTAAGTGGTCAAACCACTTAAAACCACCCCAAAACCACTGAAAATAAAAAGCTATATTTTTTGACTTTTCACTGAATACCAAATTACTTGATGATTTTATAAATTTATTATTCCAATTTTATCCTTCCCAAAATAATAAATTTTCTAGTTTGTTCTAGTTTTACATTACAAAAATTTTTTTTAATACTTCAACAAACATATTTCCAAATTTGATCTGGTTTTACATTATACATATTCATTTTAATTATATTTCTTTCAATATTATTTTTATTTAAATATATAACAATAGTAATTCAACTTAATATAGTTTTATTTATTTTTATTTAATTTACTTTACTATAATAATTTATTTATGTATATATAATTTTTTTTTAAAATACTTTACTATAATAATTAATCATATTTTAATTATGAATAAAAATATTATTAATATATGCATAAAAGTGTTTTAGCTTTTGCTAAATAATTTATTATAATTGTTTGTATTATATTAAATAAAGTTACATAACAACTAATAATAAAGGATATAAATGTTAAATTACTAGTTTTCAGACAATTTTAAGTTTAAAAAACAAACAAGATTACTATACATTCAGATATAAAGAAAAAAATAAATAAACATGTCATTCAGATTTCAGGTTTTAGTCACTATTTAGTCTTCCGTCTTCAGCAGCACTATTCAATCTTCAGACAAAAAAACAAACGACCCCTTAGAGACCAACTGGTCTATAGTGATTGGAGACCAGTTTTTTGGTCTACAGCACCAGAGACTAGAATTTAGTCTCCAGGAGAGATCAGTATCTGATCTCCAATGGAGACATTTTTTTAAAATTTTTTTTAATTAAATTAAAAAAAATATATTATATTTTATATGACACAATATCTTTTGATGACTTTACCCTTATCCAATGACACTTAACGGCTACTCATTAACAGCTATTTGATAATAGGAGAGATTTATCTTGAGTTTTTGAAATCTTAGAAGATAATAAGGAGAGTTTCTCAAATATCATCATTTTTAAGCAATTATCTCCGATCCAAAAGGTTTGTGCCATTTGCCCTATTGGGGTAAACTGAGTCGCCATAGGCCCGCGAGTACAGACTCTCATCACTTCCCGTGGCGCGTATGGACGATCAATCATGATCTCGTAAACCTGTAACGGTCCTGTTAAAACGACACGTTGTAAAATCCTTAAATAGAAGCGCAGATGGATTATAAGGAAACAAATAAAAAACGCGCCTGTCACCCTTCTTCCCCCAAATGTAACCACCCGATTGGTCCGTCACTCACAGCCACGAAACAGCCCTTCACTTTCCCCAAAAACTTACGTTTCCAAATTTCCTTTAAATCCGCGACCAGCCTCCTCACACATTTTCGCAGGCCCCTCAACAACCACCACCACTTTTTCTCTCCTACTCACGAGTTTCTCGGGAAACAAACAGCCGTATTTTCTCGGCAAAAGAAAATTTTCGATCAATCGTTACTAAAAAGGAAAAATCAAGTCAACAGTCATTAGTTGGCGAAATCCTCCATTAATAACCATTGTCTGTTTGTCGCAGCTGTATTATAACCTTCCTCTGTTGTTAAAATCAATCGCCTGTCCTGTTTGGTAAATTCAACTGAGGCGTCCGTACGATTGGAGATTTTTGATGATCTAAAGTCTTGGAGAGAAATAAGATTGAGATTGTGTTATTGAGTGACGAAAGATGACGTTGGACTCGGTGCCGAAGTTTGCGTTGGAATCGGTGCCAGGGAGCTCCGGCTACCTGGACATGTTCCCTGACCGGAGGATGTCCTACTTCAGCAATCCGTACGTGCTCGGCTTGACTGTAATCGCCGGCATTGGTGGCTTGCTCTTCGGCTACGACACCGGTATCTATTTTTTTATTTTATTATTTTTTTAACTCATATCTATTTTTTTTTATTTTATTTTTTGTCTTTGAAATTGTAGCAATATTTTGTTGATGCGTGTCCTGTACGTTTTCTTTTGTGATTTTATTTAATTATCGCTATGATAATTTACTGTTCTTTTTTTTTTTAAATTATCTTTTTCTTGCTTCTGTACACAGAAAGTCTTATAAAGAAACTTTTGCTAGAATTTCTCTGAATTTTTAATACCAAATCTATTGATACTAAATTACCGATTATGCATAGTCAATTGTGGTTAATATAGTTTTATATATATACTGATGTTGCATCAAAATAGTGAAGGTGAACTGACACTTTTGAAAAACTTGTATCCCTGACGAATCGATGTTGGTTTACTCCGTTGGTTCGAGTCTTGTCTCGTTCTTCCTGGTCCTAAATTGTGATAGCAAAAATAATAATAATAAGGGATAATCTTTGAAAAATTAAAGGTCTGTAAGTTTGCTTAAACATCGATTTTGTCGCCTCTAGTTTGAAATTTACTAAAAATCTCATCTGAAGTTAATGTAAATACATAAAATACCCCTCAGAGGCATTTAAAAGTACAATAATGCCCCTGATCGTCATGCGGTTAGGTTGAAAATGTTGATCCATTGACTCTAGATAAAAAAAGGGAAATATGAAAAAAAATACAATAATATTAATTAAAATATCAAAAATCAAAATAAATGAAATTAAAATATCTTAAAACAGTTTTAATTTTAACAAAAATTATAATAATAGAACTAAAATCATAAAAACGAGATTTAGGCAAACCACGATCAGTTTTGAGAGAGAATATAAAGTCTTCTAGAAGTAGTTTGTTCCTGTAATTTTGAGTAATGTTGACATTTATGTATATCTTCTGTGTTTTTCTATGTGTGAAGAGCTTTCATATAATTTTCAAGTCAGTCATGATCTAAATTTTAAATGGTTTGTAGTTCACCTGGGTGTTTTAATTATTATTTTTGTTCGCTTTTTGATGTATTTAAGTGATGACTTGTTTATGTAAATATCTCTGCAGGTGTCATATCAGGAGCTCTACTGTACATAAAAGATGATTTTGTGGCGGTAAAGGAGAGTAGTTTATTACAGGTAAGCAATGTAGTAAAGCCCTGTTTTAGTTTCTTTGGGTTGGATATGTTACGTTATGTTTGGTTTTTAAAATGGGTGTGCTGAAATAAACCATATTTTAATTGTGTTGGGTTGAAGGGGGAAATTAACAGTATAAAATATTGTAGTTATTATAGTGCAGCAAGAATTGGATTTGATGGTTGTGATAGCATGCATCTGTTATCTTAGTGACAGTTCTGTAAAGGATGATTCTTGTGGTGGTGGGTGTATCGGCAGGTGGTGTTCATGAATGTGTGTTGGTTGGGTTGGGGTAGTAGGGGAGAGAGGGGGTGGAGTGTCTGACTTTTACTGCAAGTTTTCTGCCTATAACTTAGGTTTTTATAGTTGTTACATTGTCTGCTTCTCAAACTTTCTGATTATACTGTCAGGAAACCATTGTGAGCATGGCCTTAGTTGGGGCAATGATTGGAGCCGCATCAGGGGGTTGGATTAATGATCTTTATGGACGTAAGAAAGCTACTCTTCTTGCCGATGTTATTTTCACAGCTGGAGCAATTGTCATGGCTGCTGCCCCAAATCCATATGTTCTTATATCGGGTCGGCTTTTAGTCGGCGTGGGAGTTGGTATAGCGTCTATGACTGCTCCTGTTTATATTGCTGAAGCATCCCCATCAGAAGTAAGGGGTGGACTAGTGGGCACAAATGTGCTTATGATTACTGGCGGACAGTTTCTTTCTTATCTCATTAATCTCGCTTTTACTGAGGTTAGGTTTATCTTGCTTTGCTATTTCATTTGCATTCATATGTGCTATCGTATATATGAAAAGATTTCCTGCATGAATAGTTATTGGTTACATGAATGGTTTTTTTGTCATTACCGAATGTAGAGAAGAATGTCTCTCTCTCTTTTTTTTTTTTCCCTCTCTCTCTCTCTCTCTCTCTTTTTGGAATTAGCATTTCTTTTCCAAAATTTTCTTGTAGCCATTGGTTCCCTTTCCCATTTGAGTCTTAAATAGAAACAATCCTAGGATTCCTAAATTTATCAACAGTGTTATTATTCTGTTATTAATAAAAAAGGACTTAATATAAGGCAGGTTTTCTTTGTAGTAGAATCTATAAACTTATTGGGTTGGCGAGAATCAGGTTGATGCATTTTGATATATGCAATTGATGTCAAAGTTATAAATTTTATTTATTCTGTTTTGCACTTTGTGCCTGTGCATTGGTTAATAGATTAACTTCTTTAATGAAGTAATTCTAGACTGGCATTTCGAGTTCTATATTGCTCTAGCGATTCTACTTCTATCCTATATAAAAGTTCTTGCAGGATAAGTTATGTTCTATCCATGCTCATTATTTATACTCAGCTGATGTGAAAGGTGTCTGAAAATTTTAAAGAGGCACTATCAAGATAGTGATTGGGTTGCAGTTTATGAATTTCATAAGAAATGTCACTTTAGGAATCTGTCATTTTTTCTGGCATTGATTAGATAATATATTGCAGTATGTTGTAAATAGCATGTGGCACATTCTTTATTTCAGTGAAGTTATTATAATTCTGGTTGATGGCATGTGCAGGCTTTTGCTTAGTTGAAAAAAGAAAGCGAAACTGACCTGCAAAACGGCATGTCTAGGCTTTTCACTAAGGCACACATTGACCAACATTCATATATATTATTTCTCTCTTCTTTTTATTCTCTTTTCTCTTCCTTTTCCTTTCTTTTTGTTTAAAAAAGCAAAAGGACTAAAGGCAAGAAAGGGTAGAATTTTTCCACAAAAGCAAAAAGCAGAAATTTATCGCTTTCAAACTTCTTTAAGTTTTAATCTTATTCATTTAAATGTGTCAACTAGTTTACTCCATTTTAGTATCTTCAGTTTGTAAACAGCTGTAAGGCGACTAGTTTTCTAATGTAAAAACCTGTGAGGCAATAATCTAAATTCTAACATACTCCATAAGCAAAAATTTTGAAAATCAGTTCTTGAAGAGCAAAACAAAAAAAAAAAAAAGGTGAAAATTTATATAAAATGGTGCCTGATATTATCCGAAAGTAGATAATTATGAAGGCTTTTGCATTTCTTATCTATTTTTGAACCAAATAAATAGAATATTAGGGCAACCCTTACTCCTAGTTTTAATTTTTTTTACTGCTACAACTTTTAATGTATTTTAAAATTTTAGAAATAAGTTTGACATGCTAAAATTTCTGCTGATTATTGATTTCTATGACTTGCATTGGCCCTTACTCCACTTCATGCTTTCTAAAGTACAATTTTTTTTTTCCAAATTTTCTTGGTTCATAAAGCACAATTGATTGACTTTGCAGAGACTGTTTCAGTTGTCCAAAATTTTGGAGTTTTATTGGAATAATTTATAGGTTATATTTGTTCATTTTTTTCCCTAATGTGTCGTGTGTGGAGTGTTTGACTGTATGTCCGATGCGGACTTCTCAGATCATATACGGATGATGGTATCTTAGGGTTCTGCTGATTTGCAAGAATTTGCTAGAATTTGCTTATTCTTTTAAATTTTGGCTCGATTTGTTCTTTTTACTTTTGTATATCTTACCGTCCGATTTTCTCAAGTTTTACTTTGCTGCAGTTTTCCATGTACCAGCTTTGGCAGCTTTTTCCTCGCCACCATGGAAAAATTAATTCTGTCCTGAGTCCTGACAAAGGTCTCAAATTGGTGGTTTTTCTGTATCAGTGTTTCATTTTCTGAAACTTGTTTCTTTGAAGTTACATTGTTTTAAGGCTATCTGAAAATAATAAGCATAAGAATTATCTATTTTAAGCATAAATGTGGATGTACAATTTGATTTTATTCTGAGGAAGTAAAATTTTATTTAAGGATTGCTGTATTCCAGTTTGCTGCACCCATTTATGAAGAAATGGTTTCCATAATTACATTAAAACTTAACTGCTTATACTGGTGCTATATTGTTAGAAATGCTTTGGAAGAGTAGTTCTGTTTAAAGCCTTAATCCACCATATTTTTGTTACAAAATTAATGAAACAAATGTCTTTTAACTTGATATGCAATAACAGTGAACTTGAATATATAGACTAGTTAAATTGTGAAAATCAATTTTTTTTTTTTTTTTACACATTATGCAAAAGAATTTTTACACAATTTATTGGGAAATTTAGATAGTGAGCTTGAATCCTTAGATGTAAATACATTTGTTTTTCTCTTGTTAAAGAAGTGATCAAGCTTTTGATGCTCTTAAGGTTGATAGACGACCTAGTTGGATGAAGAATAGGGGTGAAATATTTTAATTGTTAAGCCTTTTAGGTCATCTAAAGTTCATACATGATGTTTTTTTAATTTTTTGGTAAAAGAAGTAACCAAGCTTTTGATGCTCTTAAAGTTGATAGAAGACCTAGTTGGATGCAGGATAGGATTGAAATATTTTAATTGTTAAGCATTTTAGGTCATCTAAAGTTTTGCCATTCTCTATTTTAAAGGTTTAGACAAATTGTTTTGTTTAGCTTCCTAATATGTGTTTGCTTGGACAGGTCCCAGGAACATGGAGATGGATGCTTGGAGTATCTGCTGTGCCAGCTATCATTCAGTTTGTCTGTATGCTGTTTATGCCAGAGTCTCCCCGATGGCTTTTTATGAAGGTATGGTGGTTATCTATCTTCCGCAAAGGTTTCTGCCATGAACACTCCCTTTTTTGGTATGATATCACATTAGTTAGAACTAATGTAACTCCCCAAATCCAATAACAAGGAAATAGGATGTTACAGTCAAACTAGATCTTAAAAAGAAACTCCGCATAGAAATTTATTCCAAAGTTTGAAAGTAGTCAACAAAATATTCAAGCATAATCTCCAAAAGAAAAATCCTAAAAATTAATTATTGAAACAAAATACGTCGTTGCTAAATTTCTAATCCTTATAAAATCCAAAATTAAATACAATGAATTGCATTAACTATCATCAAAGCTTCACGTTCGGGTGAACTCCAAGTTTTAAACACTTAACGTCCACAATTTATAGTGTTTGGAACGTCACAGGTAAGCTTAACCTTCTATGATTTAATGGTTGCTTAGCGATGGTAATAATCTTAATGTGCAGAATCAAGACAAAAATAAAGCCATTGCTGTGCTTGCAAAAATTTATGACCTTGCTCGATTAGAAGATGAAGTTGATCACCTTGCTGCTGCTGAAGAGGAAGAACGCCAGAAAAAGCATAGTCTCAGCATTTGGGATGTTTTCAAATCAAAAGAAATTAGACTTGCACTTCTGGCTGGGGCTGGACTTCAGGTATGAATTATTAGATTAAAGTTTATTGAGGGATCTGAATCTGTCTCATGGTTGTTCCTTGTTTGACTATTTTATATTGCCATCATTTTTGTTGTTCTATTGCTAGTGTCACTGTGTCAGTCAATAGCTATACGTCCTCAGTTATGTTACGACTATGATAAATACTAGCACTGTAGATTCCTTTGTGGTAGGGCTCTGTTGCAATTGATGATTATTCTTGTTTATTATGAGTTGTGATTATTTGAAAAAATTTTCCTATCGCATGTGGATGCATCTGTGCATTCTTTTGGCTAGGCAAATTTCAAATTCTCGACCTGACCTCTAATCAATCCCACTACATTTCGATTTGGGGCCTAGTAGCTTTTAGGAAGCATCTATTTTAATAGAACTGTAATGTTGTATTTTCAATATTGGTATACTTGTTTTGATGACAGTATCCAGCAAATTTGCTATATAAGTGCTCTTGTCCATTCATTTTCATAATAAAAAAATGCCAGCAAGTGCTAAGGACAATATTCTGAAATGGTAGTCTTTGATCCATGCAGGCATTTCAGCAGTTTACTGGTATCAATACTGTCATGTACTACAGTCCAACGATTGTCCAAATGGCGGGCTTCCAATCTAACCAGCTAGCCCTTCTTTTATCTCTCGCCGTTGCTGGTACAAATGCTGCTGGATCCGTTGTTGGAATTTTTTGTATTGATCATTTCGGAAGGAAAAAATTGGCTCTCTCTAGCTTATCCGGTGTAATTGTATCCCTTCTCCTCCTTGCTGGAGCATTCTTTGGGGAATCACATGATTCTTCTAATTCTCTCTACGGTTGGCTTGCAGTAGTAGGATTAGCCCTATATATTGCCTGCTTCTCACCTGGAATGGGGCCTGTGCCATGGACAGTGAACTCAGAGGTATACCCTCAGCAATATCGGGGGATATGCGGGGGAATGTCAGCTACCGTGAACTGGGTCTCAAACTTGATCGTGTCCCAAACGTTCCTTTCAGTTGCTGATGCAGTGGGTATTGGCCCAACTTTCTTGATTCTGGCAGGCGTAGCTGTGCTTGCTATTGTGTTTGTGATTTTTTGCGTTCCAGAGACCAAGGGATTGACGTTTGTGGAAGTGGAGCAGATCTGGAGAGAGAGGGCTTGGGGCAGTAGTAGTAACACTGAAAGCCTCCTCGAGCGTGCAAATGATCAGTCCTCCTAAGGTGTGTGATGTCTTCTGTAGTTTGGTAGAGAATTGGTAGTTAGGTCATTTGAACCATTTTCGAAGAAAGTTTCAATCTTAAATTCTATGCAGCGTATTATTGCATGCAACCCCGATCCACTGAGACCATGGAATCATCTTTTAAATTCCATGGTTTAGAGGTATATGGTGGAGGGGCATATAAGTCTTAAGGGAACTCTTAGATAAAGTAGGTTTGTTGTGTTGTGGATGAATATGGTTGCTACATCAGTATCTTGAGGAATGTTTTATTGTACCGCTGGTAATTGCAAGCTCCGTGAAAAACTATTCAAATTATTTGTATGGTCATACAAGCAAAGTTCTTATATTAGTGGCTTTGCTTGTGAATGGATTTTCTATTAGCATCTGTGATATTTTTTCAGTACACTTTTAATAATAATATTGATGTGACATAAAATTGTTAGAAGGTGATATAAAAGAAGATAGATATAAGCTCTTGCAGATACCTCTTCCACTGAATCTTGTTGGAATTAATAGGTGAAATTGATAGATGAATGTTCAAATTGTAAAGTCATTAGATTTGGGACCTTTTTTTTAAAAAAAAAAAAATTAATATGATTTCAATGTTATTCATTCATTTGTTTTGGAATTAAAGGGTTGTCAATGGGATGACACAATTTTTCCATGGACATTTGATTTTATAGGGATGAACTCTATTTAAAATTAGTCCGGATTGCGGTTTTAGTTATTCATCTTGATAGATAAAGTGTCGTTAAAACAAAAAATAGTTTGGACACTAATTTTTTTGTCGGAGTGGAAATTGCTACAATCCTTATATTCATTGTGTTTTTGGGATGGGAATGATAGAATCTTTGGATATTCTATCACCATCTTATTCAGTTCTTCTAGTACTTTTTAAATGAGTTTGGTTCCTTTAACCAACTAGTAATATTATTCGTAAATAGTAATTTTTGGATGAGCTTTCATAATTATTTTTATAATGTTATAATTTATGGATAATATTATTGGTTGGATAAAATAACTAAACCCATTTTTAGATATCATAGGTAAGTTTTATTGTATAATTATTTTTATGCTCACTAAAGTCTGAAAACTAATTTCATAAAATAAGGAGCAGCCTATCTCACTACCTGATTTGGCTTTGCGGACTTCTGAACATTGTTATAGCTTTTTGTTTGTTTGTTTGTTTTTTATTTTTTATTTTTGGTTTAATGTCATTTTTCATTTTTCATTTTTTCTTCTAAATTGATCGACAATCATTAGCTTCATGCTTCAATGCAAACATGATAATAGCTAAAAATTGATTTATCATCCTTGTGTCTCATAGACACTATTGTATTTATTTTAGATTTATTTTTATATTTAAACATATATTTGAGTATTTTGTAATTATTATGAAGAAATTTATGATATTGAGAATTAAATTAATATATTAATGCAATAAATTTATACTTATAATTTTTATTCAAGTTGAAAAACTTATTATGTGTAAGTATTCTTTTTTTTTTGTTTGAAATAATGTGTATCTTTTTTTCTTCATTTATAGGTTACAAAATGTTTTGAAGGAGGAAAATATGTAGAAGACACAAATTTGCTGGTTTTTTTTTTTTCCTTAAATCAAAGTTTGGCCGTATCTCTCCCATATGAGAGTAGTTCTTCGGGTCGCGTCATCAGTTTCTCATCCTAGTTGATTCCAGTAGTTTGTTAGACTAGTCTCACTAATCCTCTTCCACACCTCACACCACGTTCACCATCCACCCCCTCCACCCATACTACCACCACCCCCCCTCTCCACCCAAAAAGAAAAAAAGAAAAAAAGTTTGGTCATATCCTGTGATTCTCTTATTTGGGTTGGTGCGGTTTTTGGTGTTTTGGATTGCCAAATTCAGTCGTTTTCTAGGTGAAAATCAAGCTGGAAGTTTATGCACTTAAAGAAATAAAACAGTGACACCATTGGATTCTTGTCCTATGACACCATTGGATTCTTGTCCTATAAAGAGAAAAGCATCGAACTATTGTAGATGCTCTGTTTTCCTTTTCTTTTGAGTGTTGTTTTATTATAAATTTCGTTGTAATGGGATTGATCATGAAACCTTGTCGAATGAATTAATTTTCAGATATTTTTATTAATTCTCACAGTTCATTCTTTAATGGTTATAGTTTTTGTTTTAATTGATAATTAAATATAAAATATTTTCATATTTAAGATATTTAGTATCTTATATTAAATATACATAAAAAAAAAAGTTTATTTTTGCATTTATTATTAGAAAGGAAATTCATGATGTTGAGATTTAAAAAAATATTTTAATTTGAATAAATTTACACTTATAATTTTTATTCAAGTTGAAAGGCTTATTATGTATTTATTCTCATTCAGTTTATAATTAGACATTTGAAGAAGGAAAAAAGAGGTAAAAGAATCAACATCACGTAGGATTTTCACAAGGATTTGGTCAAATTGGTTAGTAACAATCAATTACGATTAGGTTAGTATCTCTTTTACAGTTAGGTTAGGGTGTGGTTACGGGTTAGGTCAACCCATCTGAGCCAATCCGTTGCCATCCTTAATCCGTGAGGGGTTTATTGTTGAGCTAACTTTGTATTATTATCATAGCACAATTTTTATCAAAGGCAAAACTAGGGTAATCAAGGAAAAACCAAAAAATGGCACGTTACTAGTTCTTAAATGAAATTAATTTTTTAAAAAAAACAATTATGATTTAAGATACCCATTTGGCAACATATTGAATGAAAATCCCAATATTTGTATTATTAAAAGAAATGGATAAAAAATAAATCTTTGACTTAAACAAGAAAATATACTAAAATTAAATTAATAACTTTTTTTAATGCTGACTGCAATTCCTAGGCTCTGTTTTTTCTGCGTTTGTCATGCTGCCACATTCTTTACTCTTCCACGTCTTCTTTGTCAAACCCACCAGACCCGCTCCTCCAAAATTTTTATTTTAAAAATAATTAATTAATAAAAATTTAAAAAATAAACAGTTCGAATTTGTTTTTCCTATTTTCGTTAGAAAAAAATAATGTAAAACTATACAGAACATTTTATTAAAGATTATATTTTAAAATGAATTAAATAAATTTTCATGCAACTAATATAATTTTAATGATTTAAAAATAGTTTAAATTTATAAATTTGAATTGATTAATTCAATGCACAATTCAATTTAATGAGTTATGTCACACCGACTAAATTAGTAAGGTCGTGTTTAGTATGACTTTTTAAGTAGAGCTTCTATTGGTAGATCTTTTGAAGTAGAGCTTTCATAAAATAGAACTTTTAGCAAAAAGTTTAATGTTATTTGATTATATATTTTTAAAATGATAGATGATTTAAGAAATAATAAGAAGGTGTTGGAGAAATAAAATTGAGTTATATATTGAAAAGAGATTTTTCAAAATTTTTAAAATTAAATAAATATATTTAAGACAATTCATGTCTTGAAAAAAAAAAAAAAACTCAAAATGGGTTTATTGGATGAGCTTTTTCCAATAGACATAAAAAAAAACATTTTTAATATTAAAAAACTCTTTTTAAATTAATACTTAACAATCAAATAATAATCAAAAGAGTTTCTTACATTAAAAAAAGATGTAGAGAAACCATACCGGGTACACTTTAACACCTTTTTAATTCGATTTGGCAATCTCAATTCTAAATTCTATCACATCCTACACAATAAATGCCCATGCAAAAAAGTAAGCGTTCCTACTAACCTAATCTAGTAAATTTAGAAGGAGATAAATGCCTTTAGTACACTACATACATCCACATTGTAAAATTATAAATTCGAACCATGAAAAAAAAAAATCAATTAAAATTTATACCTAGGAAGAAATAACAGATAAACACATATAATCGTAAATCTAGTGCAAAAGTTAATCCAAATTTTATGGTAAGCAATTTTTCATTATTATAAGGGTGACGTGAATGATCAGTTATATAAGTTGTAAATAAGGTGGCAAATCACACACCACCCTTTAAGAGTGATGATTATTCTACCTTTATCTTTCAAAATATAAGACATAAATTCTGAGTCTGCCATTGAAAAGAGTTGTTTTTTCTTCGATTATAAGAGTAGTTATCCGAGATAACGTCTTTTAAAAATAAGGTTGAGTGGTAAATCTTTTCTTGAAAGAAATTATCTTCTCTCTTATTGTAAGAGTAGTAATTTGGACCACACTATCAAAGATCTATCTCGAGGGTTTTTTTTATCGTCATTCGACCACTTTTTTTTTTAGAAAATAAGGTGACAAATAAATATTATTTGAGTTATCTCGATTATTACTCTATAAATATAGATGGGATAAAAGATTATAAATTTATGAAAATATTATAATATCAATTTTTTTTTTAATACATCGAAAACATTTTGATAATAAAATAAATATAACCATTCGCACCTAAAATATTAACAGTCTGCTTAAATATCACAACGGTTACCAGCCAACCCACACCTTCTATTTTAATACGAAAGTAGGTTCTATTATAAATAATTAAAAGGGGGCTCGAAAATTCAACAAATTGTCCATATTAGAATTTGCACTGTAATAATGTGAATGGAAACTGTCGTATTTGTTGTCATGATCAGATCCGGAAGGCAAGATTTTCTGCTATAAATGGAGGTTTGAAAAATGGGCATCGTCAAAAACATCAACGCCAACTGGGTTTCTCTCGTCTCTCTTCTTTTTGCTCTCGTCTTGTGTTTTTACAGCTACCCATTTTCCTTATCTTCTTCAAAGATCATGGCTGCTGAGGATGCTCCCAAGTCCATTTATGACTTCTCTGTCAAGGTACTACCTTTCCGTTGTTGTCATATTTGGTGGGGTTGAGAAAGTCGAGCTCTTTCTCGTGTTTCTGATATGGGTTTGTTTTAATGTCCTATTGGGTTTGTTAGTTTTGCATGTTTTGTTTGTCTATGTTTTTCTTTGTTTCTGATTTTACCATTTTTAATGTTTTTAGTGAATGATACGATTGCTACCTGATGTTTGTACACCTTGCAATAATGTAGATCATTGAATTTCAGGATTAGTACTGACGAGAGAAGCACTCATAGATAAATTAGATATGTTTATTTTGTAAGGTTGTAACTGAAGCTGGATCATCAAATCTAACTGAGAAATCATGAGTTGAAATCTACATCTTTTTAAATTTTGTATTTTGTGTCCTATTGGGGTTGCTTTGTTTTGCATGTTGTGCTTGTTTATCTACCTATTTCTGATTTTATCATTTTTTTTTTAATGTTTTTAGTGAAAATGTGATTGGTACTTGATTCTGTTAGCAAATTGAGCAATAGCTTTAGTCAGGACTGATCTAGTCGATCTGCAATGGTCGAAATTTCAGAGTTGGTTATCTGTTTGTACTCTGGGAAAGCGAATAGAAGAGTTTGTAAGAATCTGTAACACTAAAGGACTTTTGGGTTGTTCAGATTTGATCTTCTTGTTTTTTATGAGATTGATTTTTGCATATTCATCTATTCACCATGGTTTGATGTACCTGATGATCGTATATTTTAATTTACAAAGTAGAGGTTCGATTATCAGTTGAATTAAACTTTTTGTTTGTTTATTTACATCTTGAATGTTAACAACTTCATTATTTGATATAGTTGATAATTGGGTTAAATTTCAGGATATTCGTGGAAATGATGTGAGTTTAGGTGAATACAGCGGGAAGGTTCTCCTGATTGTGAATGTCGCTTCAAAATGGTAATCTGACTTGATCTTAGTTTTTTCTGTACTAAGTATATTTCTGATCTTTCTTGATGTACCTGAAGTACATGTCATGTTGCATGCTCTTTTCATTTGCAATATGACATGTTGTCTACTCTCTCTACATTTGCAATATTACATGATCTGATATTAAGTAAGGCTTTCTGAGCACAAGTAATGATTCTCAGGCATCTTAGTTTTTCATTAATACTAGTCGACCATGTCTAATTTGGAAATTTTCTACATGTAACAATGTCACTGGAATTTCATACTGCCAATATCTACTTGACTTGTTTGCTGAGAAGTTCCAGAGTATTGATATATAAAGTTGTATTTAACTTCTTTACTGAGAAACGATTACCAGCCCTTTTTGTAAACCGGATTATTGGGATTAAAGCGGCAGAATGTTGACAAATATTATGCAAATTTTATTATTTTTCGTAATTTTTATGTCCCATTACTCATTTTGCAGTGGTTTAACACAATCAAATTACAAGGAATTGAATGTTTTGTATGAAAAATACAAAAACCAAGGTCTGTAATTTATACTTAGCAAACCATGTTATAAATTTGCTGAGTTTGAAATATTTTCGAGGGTGGGAAATGTTTAACTCCCTGACTAGCAATATTGATGCAGGTTTTGAGATCTTGGCGTTTCCTTGCAACCAGTTTGCAGGACAAGAGCCAGGAAGCAATGAGGAGATACAGGATGTTGTGTGCACAAAGTTCAAAGCTGAATTCCCAATATTTGATAAGGTATCTCTGATTAGTGAAGAATTACAAAAAGTAAATGTTTTTATCTGCAATCCCTATGTGCTGTTCCTGAGTCAACTTGATTTATCCTTTTTATTGCAAGTATGATTTTGTGTGAGTTTCACCAAATAATTCTAGATATGATTTCTTCTGATATTGATTTGCAAGCTTAATCTTAACCAAGCTTTGTGATCTCTTGGGGTAGTTCTGTTTGAAAGAATGCAAACTGCACTCCATGCTTCTGCATTAATTATGGCCTTACCACTCTCTGTATCAGAAGCCAAGCACTTAGGACTGTTGCTTCTGTTGACCTTTCTCTACAACAGTCCACCAATAGCAGAAAAGTGGATTAATGTACACTAGACTCTTCAGCTTGTTCCTATCATGTTTTCTTAGTAGTCAAGTAGTCCAACAGTTGCATCTTGTGGTTAACAAGCTGGAGAGTTGTTCTACCTCAGAGATATGTGCATCTGGAATTGTCTCAAAATTGGATTTTCTTTATGGAAATTATGTTCCGAACAAGAAAGTTAAAAATTGTTTAAAATTTGTTTGTGCAAAATCTTCTGAAAGTTTCTATTTGGCTATTGTAGGTTGAAGTGAATGGAAAGAATGTAACACCTCTTTACAAGTTCCTGAAATCGGAGAAAGGGGGATACTTTGGAGATGCTATTAAGTGGAATTTTACAAAGTTTCTGGTAGACAAAGAAGGGAAGGTTGTGGAGAGATACGCTCCTACGACATCACCTCTTAAGATTGAGGTTCGAGAAGTTTTGTCTATCAAACACTACTTGATTCCGAGTTAGGCCATAAATTGAGCTTAATCATTTGTTGTTTTGTTTCTTCTTGCAGAAAGACATACAAAATCTTTTGGGTTCTTCATGAGTGCTGAGGTTCAAAGGTATCATTGCTCTTCACTTGGAATTTATTTGAGCACCGTTAACTGCAGTAATACTAGATAATACATATGTTGTGCTGCTTAAATTCACAGAAATGTGGATCAAATTGCATAAATAGCAGGATATGATCAAACTAAATCGGACTAAGCTGCATACCATCTGAATATGTTATTTTTCCGTTATTACTGTAAAAATGATTTTTTTTTTTTTTTTTTTCCATCATTAAGCAAGCTATGTATGTACCTATAAGTTTGCAGCAGCAAGTACTAAAAACAAACGCTGCTTTGAAATTTGGTTATATCTCTGATCGTTTCTCAATTTATTAATGATCTAATGATCAATTTTTGTACTAAGTGATTGTTTTGTAGAGAACTTTATGATCGTTTTCTCTTTGATCTTGCAGGTTTAATAAGGTTGTCTTTCCTAGTTCACTGTGCAAGATTTGAGATTGTGGTTTTGGATATAATATGCTGCCTGATCGATCAATCAGCATAGAAGAATTTGTCTTAGTATTGTTTCTTTTAATTTATTTTAATTATTGTAATTTTTATCTCATTAATTCAAATATTGCCTAAACAAACAGTTAAAATAAAAGGACTACTTATTTCTTAAGTGATTGTCCCATGCTTGGTTGATTGGTAAGAGTGCTTTCAATGTTAGAAAGCTTTGTTATATCGATTTTATAATGTTCGATTGAACTTATGTGAAACCATTTGATAGATAGGGTAGGTAGTACCGCCAAGGGGAAGTCGATGTCCCTGTGATGTAGAGAGTGCACAAATCCTCCAGGAGACTTTTTAAACTCGCAAGTAAGTCTTACATTTGAACATACACTAGACCACAAACATCAACCTGTTCATCAGATTACTGCTGACACCAATGGACTTCCCAAATTCTGCCTCAGCTATAGGAGTGTCGGCAATGGAGACAGTCTTCCTGTCGTAACAAGCATGATCATGCCTGTGGATCCAGCTGTGTGGAGAAACATAATCTGTGCAATTTTCCTTTCATGACCATTCATGATTCATGGAAAAAAAACAAAAAAAAAGACTCTCAGATCATGAGGTGCATTTGATCTATACTATTTCTCTCCTAATAGTGTTGTCTTTACATGACAAAACTACCTAAAAACCACACGCATGATTCACAGGCTCTATTTAAGATCCATCTTCCCCATCAAGCAAACCAGGCATAAACAATAAAACTCTTGTAAGACTCTACCAATTCAAAAGAACTTGTAAAATGTTTGCCAGCATCGGTGCCAAGCCAGCAACAAACAATCCAACTACTCATATGCCTGCATTTTGGTTCATCACACTCATTTTTAAACTGACCAAAAATTGTTTGAGACTCAAAACTTTTTATGGATTTCATTATTTTATTCTACGTATGTTCGCTAACTTCAACTATTATTTTAGACACAAATAATCCAAATTACACTCATTTTAATTGAACAAGATTTCGAAATTTTTATTCTTAATCTAGTCTAATGAATGGAGACAGAAAGTTAATTTGTCAAACATGAAACCACACACACATTGTTTTCTCCGCTAGTTTTAAGTTATATCAATGTGAATGTTACTTTTCCAAGGATGACAGTGTTTGAAAATAACACGAGTTTGTAACGTGTAACTTTTGACTCATCTGTAAGTCGATCCCCATTCAGACTTTGTAATTGTTCATATTGGCCAACTTTAATAACACCAAACTTTAACAACCAGGTCTCTCTTGAAAAAAAAAAAAAAAAAAAAAAACTTTAACAACTAGGTCAGCGAAGGTGGCACGTTGGAGACCTGCATGGCCCAATTTTTTTACTTTCTAACAACAAAGGGAGAAGCCCAATCCATCTTCTGTAATCGGATTTTTTTTTAATAAGAAAAAGAAGAGGAAAACATTCTTTCAAAAAAAAAAAAAGAGAAGAGGAAAATATTAAAAAAAAAACTATGTCCAATCACTATAAGCCACATCATGCTAAAATTTAAAATAATTTAACTAATAATAATAATATTATTATTATTTGAAAAAATTTAAAAAAAAAAAAAACAAAAAACAGAGCGGCGTCCGACGAGACTAGGGGTGGGGAAAAAAGCCTTTGAAGCAGGCCGGTCCAAGCAATTTTGGACCGGTTTTTAAAAAGATATTGGGTTGGTCTAGTTCATTTAATAAAAACCGGATTTTGGATTCATTCCGGTTCAGTATAACCAAAAACCAGCCCGAGACCCGACATAAACTTGGTTTTACAGTATCGAATTAGAACTCTGAGTTAGATTTTAAAACCGGTTCGAAGTAGTTCAAAATTTTGAACTCAAAAATTTGGCCAATCAGGCTAAAGAGCCATTGGACTAAACCGGACAGAACCGGTTCACATTTCATCGGTTCATTCAATAGAAATTTACTGGACCTTTCCAGCTTTGGACCGGATCACTTCAAAAATGAAGCGATCCAGTACATGCCCATGCCCATGCCCACCCCTAGACAAGACAAAGGTAGGGCAAGAGAAAGCATGGAGGCATCCTCTTCAGGGTATTTATGATTAGGGTTTTGCTTGGATTGCTAATTGGGTAAAAAATTCTCCAAGAAGAAGAAGAATGTCGAAGGCCAGACGAAGCACTCCCAATAAGAATGCATGTCCATCTCCAACCTCCAAGGCCCCATTCTCCAAACTCTCTTCCTTACCTGTCAAATCCGTAAACCCCATTTCTTCTTCTTCTAGTTGTCTTCTTAAAATCGACAAATATTCCTTTTGTTAATGTTTTTTTTTTTGTATCATCACGTTGTGTAGGTGCAGTTGCACAAGTGGTGGCTGGTTCCGGCTCACGGCAAGGGCTTGGCTGTTGCTGGCTTCGCTTCTAGAGAGTAACCAGTCTCCACTTCTTATGCTTTTACCCCTCTCACTTTCTACATCTTGTCTAGAATTTACACTGCATTTTGGTAATTCAATATATCAAACCCAGTGAGTTTGTGTTTTAATGTATGGTTTAGTATTCACTCGTTACTGCAAATGAGTTTGTGTCTTTTTATCATGCGTAATAGGATGTTTGTATTCACTGTTTAATGTGGTTTGGTGGTAGTAAGTGAATGTTCGTTCACTCACCTAATGTTCCAGGTTTAAGTGGTTACACTGTAGGTGGTATTCAGGGGAAAAATATATATATATATATTGTAATCAAGTTGTTTGTTTTTAATCTAGGATATGTAATCACATTTTGTTGATGATGGCATGAATGACTCATCATGTTGTTGGTTTTTGTCTTTGTTGTTGTACACAAAGTAATGATTTCCTTCTTGATGGTCTATTGTAGATTTAGTAATTTATGGTTTGGATTGTTTGGATCGGTTTATTACAGTTGTCTATATTATGTTCCAAGTGTGTGTGGCATCATTTTAGAAGTTATCTGGTCATGAGTTTTGTCATTTACAGCTTGGTTGATACTTTTATAATCATTCTGAGAACACTAAGGAGGGGTTTATTACTTGAATCTTATTGTTTTCATATTGTAGGAGGAGCATAGGAGTTAGAACCTTTAATTCTGCTGCTATTGTCGTGAGACATGATAACACCACACTTGGTACAGCGGATGGAATCACGGTAATAATCACTAGCAGCATAAGTAAGTCTCGTAGTCATCTGAATGGTTTTCCCTTGGAGGTACATAAACCTATTTCTTTCTTCAGCTTCCTCTCACATTTACTATCAGATATATAAGAACACAATTTTATGCAATTAGGAGTGTCATAACCGTACAGCTTGAGGTCAGTGATGCAATTGAAAACACTTGACGAGAAAATTAAAACATATGAATAAATAATAATGTAGTTATGTATTTGTGTGTACCGTTGAACCTGGTGCAATATTCTAAGTTATTTCAGAGTTATGTAACTGATTCACATCATAGTTGTGGGTTTTAGGTTGATTCATCTACCATAATTTTTTTTAGAATATGTAATTAAACACTAATTAAGAGTTGGACAATTCTCTGTAGAGTCCTGTTGCTAACTAAACTTTGAATGTAACAGGTTTGCAATCATTTCAAGTGTGGATTTCCATCTTACTGGGAAGAGTATGCCAACCAATGCCATGGTCAAGCGAGTGTTGCCAAAGTTGTCCCAACAAGAAGTTCTTGTTTCGTTGAGGAGGACAATATGTCTTCAGGCTGCAATGCAAGCACTTCCCAGCCATTTTCATTGTATGAGACTCCCTTGACAGGAAAACGTGATTTTTCAACTTCCCCTGCATGTGTACTTTTCGGTGAAGCACTACAAAAATGTGGTTATACTTCTGTTCAGGTTGAATCTGCAAGGAAACGGAAGAAGAATACTGGTCAATTTTACACTCCAAGTAGAAGCATTGTCACAAGAAGTATGTCTAGGATGAAGAATATCGCAATCGAGAAAGAAGAGAGCCTTGCATCGAAGTCTTCTGCTGGAGATAAGAAGAGCATTACATCTGAGGCTGCAGGGAAGCGGTCTCTTGGGGTGGAAACTGAAAGTGGTTCCAAAGAGTGTCAGGAGACGACATTTCCTCAACAAGACAAGAAGCAAGTTGTGGGAAACCCTGATATGTCTGTATTCAGAAGATCCAGTAGACTTATGAATCTGAAGAAACCCATCAGTGTGGCACAGCCACATTTTTAGAGTCAGATTCAGCACCTACAAGTTTGAAATTGTATAAAACTTTGTGCAGTGTTGTCTTAATGACCTGAAGCTTTTTTGTGTAAAATTTGTGCACCTACAAGCTTCAATTACTATTCAATCTTTAGTAAGTTTAAGAGCCGTACACTCTTCAGATAGAAAAACAATCGATCATTTACTCTTAGCATCACCTAAAGTACCAAAATTAACCTTAAAGATATGAATCATACGTCTCATCAATTTCCTCCCTTAACCCATTTTTTTTAATTTTGACGCCCTAATGAAATCTAAACAAACAAACAAACAAACCCAGCCATGGAAAGCTGTTTGCCATTTGCTTAACAAATTTTCTTTTCAGTTTTGCTATTTGCTTAGCATTATCCTATTTTAATATTTTTCAGACTGATATCAACACCAGATTGGTCAGGTGGCCAATATTTCTTCTCTTCCCGAGATATCTCCAAGCAAAATACAAAAAATTTTATTTAACACATTCAAACTTGAAACTTGTCATCTTAAACATTCTAAACATCATGAAAAATGTCTATATAATAAATGTTAATACTTTGTGGACAGTTCGAATAAATTACTTCATGGATTGTTTGAACAAATGTTATTACTTCATGGACTTGTGAGAGTTGAATAATGTTTCAGAACTTGTTACTCAACTGAGTTTTCATCGACTTGACCAAGTATTTGTCTAGTAAACCTATCTCATAAAACCTGTCTAGACCGAGTACTTGCCAAGTTGGTCTAGTTGAGCCGAGTACGACAAGTATTCACCGAAGGCCAGCAGAATTCCCAATTTAGGAGTTCTCGAATCGGTGAAACCCTAATCACCAAGTACTTGAATAGTCGGACCTACTTGGCGAGTTTTATAACACTGTAGTTGAATACATCGTGGAAGTTCTTAACTTTTTGGACGGATGGCTAAGAAAAATATTCAACCTTGGAATGAGAAATAAGTAAATAACTGGACTTGATTTTGCTAGAAATATGAAGGTTATTTTTTATTGGTTGTATGCTTCATGGTTACAAAGGGCAAATTTGGATTTTAAATATCTTTTTTCATTAATTAGACATAAGGATATTTTAATAATAAACCATTTTATCAAATTATGGATTTGAGAAACTTTTTTGGATGGTAATAGAGCTACCATTCTACTTTCTTTACCTAAATGAGCTCCATGATTGGTTGGAGACATACTTTGAAGTCTTCAACCGGGCAATGTTATTCTACACATTACATTCTATAAGATAGTTAACAATCGGACAAAATCAGCTCCAATTGCAGCCGTCCAATTACAACAAACTCGTCATGAGGATATTTTAATGATAAATCATTTTATCAAATTATGGTCATAGATGCAAGAGTTTAAAAGTTCATACCCTTTTTTTTTTTTTTAATTTTCATTTTAAAATTATTTGTTTTCTATTTTCTATATATTATTTTTGTGTGTAGATATATTATTGTTATTGCAACTGAAAGCTTTGAACAACCATTTGTTTTAATATCACTACCTAATGGGTGGAAAGTGAAAATATATAATTAATAGGTGTGAAGTTGAATTCATTTGTAAAAACCCATACCTCAATGGAGTATTGACTATTGAGCATTTCCTTCTTTTACTAATCATTTAAGCTGTTGTTGCCCTAATTGTTGGCATATGATGTTGATGGAAACTGTCCTTGAATAAAAACGAATTACTTTACGGCCATGTTTGTTTCACTGGATTTGGTGGGATGGGATAGGATTTCAAGTCCCAAACTCACCTAATCAGGTGTTTAGGCTTGGAAGGAAAAGAGATATTTTCCTTCCCAGGCCCACCTCTATTTCGAGTCAATACAGGTAATGTAAACCCACCAAAGATGGTAGGTTTCCAGATCCTGTGTTGATAGAAATCGGTTTTTGTTTTTAACATTCTTTTTTAATTCTAAAATATATAAATTATATTAAATATAATTTAAACATCAATTAGTAAATTCAATTTATACTTCTTTATAATTTTTTTTAAAAAGATTTTCATAATATTATATTTGTATAGTTCATTCCAATCTAATCCAACTCTAACTGCACCAAACACATTACAACACTAATTTAATCAAATCTTATCTTATCTATTCTTATCACATCCAATCCAATCTTATCAAATCTCATGTCTCAAATGAGAAAAAAAAAAAAATTCATGGAACTGTCTTATAGCTGATGTAGTGAGACGGACCAACAGAAAATGTGAGAAAAAAGGAAAAAAATCAATGAAGAAAATGAGGGAAAAAGAAATGATACTATTTTATTGGTTCATCTCTTAACATCAGTTGTGAGACGGTTTCGTGGACGCATAAGTGTTAGTTATGTTATATATATACACTATCATGGGTATATATGTAAATAGATAGTGAGGGGGGGACCGGTATATTAAACAAAGAGAGTCAGGTGACCAGAATTGCTGAATCGTGTTTCCCGCGAAATTATTGAGCGAAAAAGACAAGCCACAACAGGTTGCTGGCCTGTTCTTGTCTTTAGTACAAATTTCGACCCAATTAAAACATCCCACGTGGCTCAACGTGTGTCACCACATGCACTGGCATTGCCATGTCATGTCTTGTCATGCAATGGATCGGAATCATCATGCCATGGTTATTATGAATAGGGATCATGCGGATCATAGATGATCTATGTGTGTTGTTGTATACGTGGAAGAAAGAGATTGGAGCACCAATCATGTGATTGTGGAAAGCTGAGAGAGCTTGGCTGGCGTACGATAAGCCCAAAGTGCAAGCGAGTGAACTTATACAAACTTTGTTCTGATTGAGCCGGAAATTATGCCATTTTTGCTTTATTAATTTCTTATGAAATTACAATTTGATCCAATAGTAATTGTTAGGGCTTGTCGAATCGAGATTAAATACTGTATATATATATATATGATATTTATTTATTTATAATTTAAATGATTAATGCATTTATAAGTGAACAATGATTCTGTTGATTTAACAACAGCCTCCTATGTTATAGTGCACGGGTTCTATACCTTATGAGGCTTTCTCCCATAAATAAAATGTGTAGATTCTCTCCCACCTTGCGTATACTCTCCTCTACCTATATGTGGGTTGTTTCCTTCCGTATAAAAGATGCTCATTAAGTTGCGCCTTAAAGTTAAATCTTACTTGGTTTCGACTGATCTTTGAGCTTGTACCAACTATTAAAATATGATTAATGCACTTCTCTTTGATATTCATGATAACTATTCG
The DNA here is from genome assembly GCA_021234005.1 of Nephelium lappaceum. Lineage (NCBI taxonomy): Eukaryota > Viridiplantae > Streptophyta > Magnoliopsida > Sapindales > Sapindaceae > Nephelium > Nephelium lappaceum. Next base: position 14,450,334 of record CM038006.1, on the reverse strand, counting down.
AATTTCAATATGTGCATTTATTGATATGTGTGGAAATTATTGGGAGCATATTTCCAAATCATTTATAATACTGAATTTTAGTAGATTTAGGTCAACCTCTAACATTCATGTAAGTAAATTTTCAAAAGTTTACTCCCATAACATGGAAAAATAAGTACGGTATAACTTGAACACTTTATTAGGGATATGAATTTTACTTTAAACTTAATTGAAAACCACTAAAGATATTTAAAAGATTCTATTTTAAGTCTAACCTCCCCAAAATAATACATTTTCAAATTTATCTTAATTTATATTAGACAATCCTTTTTTTCTCTTGATACTTACCAAAAATATATTTGAAAAGAAAAACCTTAATACATTTTATCCCATGTTGCCTTGGAATTACACTATTGTGTTTTAATTAACAATTTAAACATTTGTTTTTCTAATTGCTTTTTTAAATATATTAATATATTTAAATATATAAATATCATTAATTCTATTGTATTTTTTAATTATATTTTGATTATGAATAAAACATTATTAATATGTATATAATTTTTTTAAAATTTATTTAAATGATTTATTTTTAATTGCTTATATTAAATAAATATAAATATCAAATTATTAGTTTTTAAACAATTTTAATTTTCAACTTTAAAAAATAAATAAATTTATAATATATTTAAAGATAAGAAAAAAAAATGTTATTCAGATTTTAGATTTTAATAATTATTTAATCTTCAGTAAATTTTAGTATTGTTTAATTTTCAAGTAAAAAAAATAAATGATCTTTGAATGAATCCATTTTTTCACGTTTTGTATTCTAAAAGAAGATAATAAAATTATAGTATTGAATATCGATATGGACAAATTCGGACAGATATTTGACTTGTCGTTGTCAGTTTTAGAAAAGCAATATATATATATATATATATATATATTATAAGGTTGAATATATAATTGTCTTCTATTCTTAAAATCTAATTTTTTATAGATTTTTTTTTTTTGTCGTTTCCCTCTTCTCTTTAAGTGTTTTTTTTGTGGAACTCGTGGACCTGTTTCACTAGATATTTTCTGATTATTCTCGAAAATTGAAGTTAAAAAAGAAAGAGAAAGTATTAAAAAAAAAAAAAAAAAGAGAAACAGTGAAGATAAGAATTGCTACACCCGAGGTCGTGTATATATATATATATATATATGTATGAATGGGATACACTTGGATATATATATATATATACTTGATAAAAAAAAATGTGATTACATTTCAAAATATATTATTATAATTTATTATACATGATTATAACTAAACATATTTAATTACAATTAGTAACTGTAATCACAATCAGTAAATCAATAAATGTGATCATATTTACTGATTACATTTATTGATTATAATCATACATATTTAGTTATAATCATATATAATAAATTACAACAATATATTTTATAATGTAATCACACGTTTTTTATGAAGTATATATAAATATATCCAAGTATATGCTAGAATGTACATATATATATATATATAAAGAAATTCTATGTTAAGAATGTCCAAAAATTTTTAGTTATGAACCACTAAGAACTCTATAATTTTAGTGCGTTTCGTTGCTGAGATGGGATGAATTGAAAATGAGTGGTTATAATTTGTGATATTCAAATAAAAAATTAAGGACGTTCTAATTGAAGAATATATATAAGTAAGATTATATATATGTAATCGATAATTCACTGGAGCTTTGATTGTTGGCATTTTATTCGGAAACAATTTTAATATAGCATCATACATAAAAGCTAGAAATAACATGTAAGTGATTGAATACTTTCCTCTTAGTTATGTGATAGGAATTCAAATGTTTAGTGAGGGTTCTCTTTTAGCTTTTTATTTTACTTTTTATTTTTATTTTTTTCAGGGGGCTCTTTTAAATCTTAGCCATACAATTATTATTGTTATTATTATTATTAAAAAGGTTAGAATAGACTCTTTTTCACTCTTAAATCCCGACTTTGCCAATTAAATGGCACGGTGTGGTATATCCTCGTTATAGTGGCGGTAGTATTATGGGCCATGATAGACCCTTAACTTAGTTAATCTCAAATATTAAAAAAGGAAAAACATAAGAGTCGGATATTTTTCTTTGGATTTGGGGGGATCATTATATTAAAAAATAAAATATTTATCAAAATATAAAGATTACAAAAATTTAAAGTTTAATTCGTAATTTGAAAAAAAAATAAAAATTTAAAGATTAATCCTTTTTTCTCTTAGGGTGCTCATCTTACTAACATAATTATAATGTGTCAAATCCTTATATCATAAATTCTAAAAAAAAAAAAATTTAAAAAAAAATCCATATATCATGTGCTATGAATTTTTAAATATAATTACAATAGAATTAAAAGTTTACCGATACTAATTATTAGAGTTATGTTGAGACTTACTGAAATTAAATATTATATACAGTCTGAAAATTTGCTCTCGTAATATTGGAAGAAAACATATTAAGGGGAGAGAACTCTCCAACATATGATAGTAAATTCATATGATGAGACTCAAAGTCTAATCACAAACAAGGATGGGATGCATTAGTCACTTAAGCTATGATTAAATATGTATTATTATTTTATGAAAATGGAATGAAATGGCACTCATTGACTTTCTCTTTTGCTTTTGTCACTCAATTAATGATCCGAGTTCTAATAACACCTAAAAATATAAACCTTACATTACAAGTCTCAAACCCTGACCACATGTCCAAACTGCATGACACCAATTTAAACACAAAACAAACTTCATTATTTTCAGACACGAAAACTAACTGTAACTCACCATCCATTGCTTCCTCAATCATTTTCTGCATTCAATTTCATTCGCAATACTCATCTAACATAAATGTATCTCATTTCCCATCTCAAATCCTTATAAAACTAGACCCTCAACTTCAACAAACTCAAAATGCAATTAATCAGCGTCATCAAATTCACCGTCTAAGTTGTCGTGGAACTCATTATCGCAGTCATCATGAAACTCATCGTAGTTATCTCTTTTCCCTCTCGTCAAAGTTGTCGCCAGTTTGGCGCTACCGAACCGTTGCATTTTTGGTCTCTTTCTTCCTCTCATTTCTTCATTTGTGTTCATAGATAATGTTTTTATTTCACTTTACATATAGGGATAAGTCTGTCTCAAGCTTAAATTAGGTGCCAACTATAGCTCAAACTATTAGTGGCATAAGTCACTCAACAAAAAGTGATAGTTTTTTTCTTATTATTATTATCTTATAAATTTAGATTGAATGATTGCTAATATAGTATATGAATTACGAAATCTCTCATTCAAGTTGTCCTCCTCTCTCCACTTTCTTTTAATTTCGTGGTGTGTACATAATGTCTCTCTCCATATTGAACATGAATCTTGTCAATCTAGTCTAATTTATAGCTTTTTGATACAAGTAATGCCAATCAAACGTTATTCTTAGTCCCCCATTTAGAGAAATATGCAAAATTCTCCTTTAAGGTTTTTGTTTGAAGTAAGAAAGAAATATCAATTATTATTTTATATATATATAATTTGTAACTTTGATTCTAAAAGATGTACTCTAGCATTTTTTCCAACTTTTTATCTGCTTCATATATTACATGATTGTAAGTATAGCAAGATATGCATGATATGATCTGATGCAAATCTTATTTGGATTCCATTTTGGTGAAAAATAAATATTTAATGTGTTTTCAAGTGTCACGATCAACAATTTATACCATTAAATGAAGCAATTTGTCACCCCCACCTGATCCTACAAATTTTGATAGGGTTGCATATGTCTATTTCTTTACTGACATGAGATCAACTAGTCATGGAAGCCCATGTGCTATACCTACCAATCCCCTCTAAATAATGTAATAAAATGAAAGTTATATATCAAATATATTATTTAATAGAGTTTTTCGAATTGCCAATTTATTCTTATTTTATACACTGAAATTTTTGAATCAAAATTTTAGAATTTTAATACATGATTCAAGTGGTCAATGTATTCTTTTATTTATATCAATGGTAGAGATTTGAGTCTCACAACAAGTATTTATCATCATATATATGAAATTTTCTCTTCTTAGTGTAAAAATGACATCTCCTATGGTGATTGTGTGAGAGTATTTTGTAGGTCATTCATAGTATTTAATTTGGATAACTCAAAACCTCATTAAACTTTTGATTAATTAAAAATTATTTAAAATTATTTTTAAATTCTGGATGCATGTATGTGATTTCCCCATTTATCAAAATTAAATTTTGTCTTTAACTAAAGTTATCTTCGAGGATAACATTGTATTAAAAAGAAAAAAACAATAAATAATTGTAACAATTTCAACTAAGATAAAAGCTAACTAAGATAAGGATTAAGAAATGTCAACTTGACTTCTGCTTTCAACCAAGTTAAAATGCTTATCCAAAGATGAAACTTCATCAACCTATCAAATTTAGTCTACGACCTTATCCAAAGATGTAATCTTTAATCTGATTAATTATTATTTTACCTTTTCATTTTCAAATTCTATTCTCATTTGTAGATTAATATGGTTTACAAAATTTTTAGATATCCTCTAGTATATAATTTAATAAAAAAAATTGAAAAACTCTTATTTATGAAACTTCTAGAAAAAATTGTATGTTTATAATGAATTATGATAAAACTTTTAATGAATTTCAATGATTCATTTTTTTTTCATATATAATCCTCACTCAAAGGATTAACATATTTTAAATTTATATTTAAACTTTAATTGTCTGAATTTATATATTATAATAATAATAATAATAATAATAATAATAATATTGTAAGATAGATTAATGGACCCTACTACCAACACCAAGCAACAAAGAGAGAGAGAGAGAGAATAATTCCATTGGAAATGCTAATTTTTGATGTATTAGGAATTTTCTAGAATAAATATATTATCTACACAACAAACCAAAAGAGCAATGAAAAAAAAAAAAAAAAAAACCCAAAAGAAAAAAAGGAAGAGTATGAACACTACAGGCCCTCACCAAGTAACAACAAAGTCAGCTGGATCTTGTAGGATTTGGAGGCAAGTGGGAAATAGATTAAAATAAAACATAATGATTGATTTGTCAATATATATTTTTTACTAGAAATAGTAATAAATATATAATAATATTAAAAGACAATTATAAAGATATGGTCAAGGCATATATATATATATATATGACAAGTTGATGGTGTCTTTGAACATGGATATGCATAACCTAGAGGCTAGAGGCATATTTCCCAAAGATACCGGATCAAATTAATGTTACTTTATATACAAGCTTACAAAACAACTAACTATTTCGGATAACTATCTTGCTATTGCTTTAGGGTTAAGTAATCGTTACAATTGGTAAAAAAATAAAATAAAATTAAATCGAAATCAAAATATTTAGTTTCATACTACAAGTTTAATTATTTTTTAAAGAACAAATTTCATTTCAATCCCTAACGTTTGCCAAAATGTTATTTTTTTTATTCATTTGTGCGTTTTTGATGAATTTCTAAAATGTTAAGGATGACAGGTATTGAAAACACATAAATGAGTAAAACAGTAATATTTTGTTAAACGTTAGAGATTAGATTAAATTAAAATTTTTCCAATTTGAATTTATTTCTAAGTTACTTAAATCAAATATTGCAAATAGAGTCAGAATAATTGGTTATTTTGAATTTTAACTTTTAACTTCGGATCGGAGTGTATTTATATTATTTTTTCCATTTTGTTGAATGCTAAGGCTTGGGTTTTTTTTTTTTTTTTTTTTTTTTTTTTTTTTTTAATGAGAGATTTGATCAATTTATATTTATATAAATATAGCGATAGTTTTGTTAAAAGAAATTATAGTAATAGTTTCTTTCCAATCTAAAATTAGACTAATATAAAAAATGACCAATATTTTAAATCAATACATGTCACATTGTTACCTTAGAACACACTTAAGATGAGCCCCCACATTTCAATTTCATGATGATGATTATTATTATTATTTTATTTTTTTGCTAAGACAATGCATGTTACTTATACAGATATGATATTATTTTATATCATTATATCATTGTAATATGTACTTTTTTAAATTAAAGAAAAATGAATCTACTATTCGATTTTCTGTCCAAATGCTTTGGAAAAGGAATAAATAAATGAAAATCAAGAGATTCAAAATATCTTCAAATGAGGGTCCACAAAAATTATATGCGGTGAACTTTTCACAGAATTTGGTTCCTTTTTTTTTCCTCCTCTTTTTCTGTCTCAAACAATACTGTATATATATAAATATATAATTCAAACATGAATCATTATTAGATTAAATGAGTATCTCGCCTCAAATTATATTTCTAAATTAAAAAATTTAGTGGCATACAGATATGCATGGGGTTCTCCTTTCTCTTTCAAGGTAAGTCTCTGACTCTGAGTGTTAACACTTCCATGTGATGTATAATTGATTATCTAGAAGCACACAATTTTATTCTTTTTAAGACATTGTTATACATTGTCTTAAAAAATTGAAATATACTTGAAAAATAATATTCCAAATTAAAAGTAACCAATTTCAACTGTCAAACTTGAGATGGTTTAATGGTAGACTTTTTAACATTCACATACGAAGGATATGAGTTTAAATCATATTTCTGTCGTTGAATGTTAAATTTATATTTTGTAAAAAAAATAATAATAATTAAAAATTCGGGTAATAATTACGCTGAAATTTCGACATGGCCCTTTAAACAAGTTTTAGTCACTCCAAATGAAACAAATATTCTTGAATATAGGGACAAAGTAATTAATTTTGTCATTCTTAATCCTATGACCAACTTCTATAACTCTATTACTTCTTAAGATAGTAATTAATTTTCGTTCGAAGCTATAAGTTTCAAAGTTTACTGTTTAAATTTTGAATATAATTATTAAAGGCGGTAATAAATTGTCCAAGTCACAAAGTAAAAATATCGAACAAAAATGTGCTAGCGTGCAACCCACATTGAGAATTATCAATTATTAAATCAACTCTTTGATCGTGGAAAACCCACATGTTTGCTAAACTTTAGTCATGAAAAAGGCTTTATCGCTGATGTCTCTTATCAATCACATTGCTTGAAAAATATATTTGTTGGTAGTTTTGGAGATACAACTTGGAACAACGTCCTTATCCTTTTACAAACCACACAATTTGGTTCCTCATTTATGGTGTGCAAAAGTTTTCATATCTTTCTCATTTTCGGTCAACATAAAATCTAGATAGATGCTCTCGTGGAAAGAAACTAGCATAAGGTTGTTTTATTGATATGTCTAGGGGTGGGCATTACCATGCTTGTTCGATTCGGTTCCTATTGAAACCAAACTAAACCGATTTTTATTCCATTTTCAACATTAAGAACCGAACATGATTAATTTGAGAGCTGAAACCAACTTGAATTGAACATAGTTGGTTCAGTTCAGGTCTCTTGATTCAACAAAGGCAGTGGATAATGATGACAAATTGAGATTGAGAATAATGGAACCACATTCCTCTCAAACAATTAATCTATCAAACCAAACTCATTAATCAAAACCTTCCAAAAACCATAGGAAAAAAATCACATTTTTCCATAACAAAACCATGTAAAAATCAACAACAACAATAACCAAACAACCTGAACCAAAAAAAGAAGAAGAAGAAGAAGAAAATCCAAGGAGAAGAAAAAGAAGAAGAAGAAGAAGAAGAAGGAAATGAGAGAATGACAACTAAGACAATATGACTTGCAAAATAGGGTTGTCATTTAGGGAGAAGAAAAATAAGAAGAAGAAGAAGGACAAGGGCAAAAACGGGGACTGGAGATGACACTATGACCTACAAAATGGGGTTGTGATTTAGGAGAAAGAGAAGAAGAAGAAAAAGAAGGAAACAGGCGAACAACAACTGGAGACACTGACCTGTACAATGGTTTGTGATTTAGGGAGAAGAAGAACGATGATTAAGACTAACTTGCAAAATGGGTTGTGATTTAGGGTTGAAACTTATATAAGGAATTGTGAATTTAAGCATGTGTCTTCTAGTTAAGTATCAGTTCTGTTTGGTTCTGGGTAAGGATAGTGAGTTAGGGTTAAAACTTATATAAGACACTACGAATTTATACATATGCCCTTATAGGGTCGAGTCTCAATTCGGTTAGATTTTAGATACCCAAAATTGAATTGAACCGAACAGAACAAAAATCAGTTTTATTTCAATAAAACCGAACACCTTTAAAAAAAAAAAAAGAAAATTGACCCGAACCAATCACCATTGGTTTTGGTCGACTTCGGGTTGTTCCACAAGTCACATGTTTTTGTGTTTACCCCTAATATGTATGTCTTTGAAAATAGGAGAAATTGCATGAACCTCCCCAACATTAGGTGAAATTTGACTAATACGAAGAATCTTGGCCATAATTAGGTCAACTTCCTTTGACTTTTCATAATTAAAATACAAGTCTTCCTTGCCGTTAATCAGCCGTAAAAAATTCAAATGGCCAAAGCCAAAATGGTATAGAAGTCTAAAATGCCCTTAATGTGATGTGTTTAAACTGAGAAGTCAGATGGGTTGGTTTTGAATGGTTTGAAAATGACAAATATATCTTTGACAATTGAAAAAAATTACAAGACAAAAATTACCATTTTGAAATTGAGAAGGAATATAATTGTTCAATAGCAACACCCTCTCTCCCCTTACTAATAGCAAGTTACTATAAATTCTTCATTCTATCAAGCAAACAGACAATCGGACCCAATGCCACCGACACCAAAGCTGTGAATATTGAGTTCACCATAATAAACTCACACACGACCTGTGAAATGCATTGCACACCTGTTTTAGAAAAGTATTAAAGATATGTGTTTTTCACTTGATTGTAATACAAAGACACCCGGTAGTCATCGAATGATAAAGGGATCTAAGAAGAGATCAAAATGATTAGACTAGATGGAGATACTAGACAGGAAGAAAAGAATGAGAGAGGAAGTTGACAGAGGGCAAACAGTAACGAAGGTTGTAATTATAGATTCTTTTGTTTTGATTATGAATTAAGGTGAAAGGTATTGTATTTGAAGCTATGAATTTTAAAGTCCGAATGGGTGATGGTGGTGGTAGAGAGGGTAATAGAGACGATGGTGATGGCCTGTGGGTTTGTTGAGTGGGCGTTTGTTATAAATAAAAGCACAAGCCCTACAGATAGAATGAGATTGGGCCAAAAGAAATAGCTTAACTAATAAGCCCACTAGTTGGTCTAGCTCATACCAGCCCAGCCCAAATGTTAGGATTTGTTTTAATGTCTCCCAACTATCTTATTAAGGACGTGTTTAACTTGTTGAAGGATTTAATGCTTGCCAAGTCATGATTCCCATTTATGATTGACTATAATAAAGACAAATTGGGTAACATATGTTTAATTGGGTGATCAGTCCTTCTGGTAGTAAAACAGGTAGCGAGGATAAGGGGGAAATTGATTCCTTGATCCTCGCCATCTTAAATTTTCCCAACTGTTCTCTTCCCCCTCTTCCCACCCATAAAAGAAGATAACCACTAGAACGGGAGAGGGGGGGGGGGGGAGACGGGGGGGGGGGGGGGGGGGTGGTGTTGCATTTGATTTTTCCATACTTTTACTCTACCAAAATATCTCCAGATTTATATATTCACAAGTTCTCACATCGTCCAGGTTCTCACATCTTTAAGGTACCCATACTATCAAATACACTCATCTTAAGACATTACAATCTTTGCTCTCTATCGAGTAAGATGATAGTCTTCCCTTGAAAAGGCAACTATCCTTGCATTTCATAGCTTATTCACACTCAACTGGTTCTTATAACCTCTATTAACCTTTGATTCATCCCTAGTCAAATGACATCACACCATTTATATCGTATGTTGGTCTTTTTACATTTATTTATTTAATTGTCATTGCTAACTTAAGCGTCAGAATGTCTTTAATCGACACCACCCTATGTCAAGATCATAAACTCTATTTTTTCAACTTATGCAAGTTACTAGGTTCCTTGAAACTACTCGACGAGATCTACCTCTTAGTAGTAAATTACAGATCGACCTTTTATAGTTTGGCACCATATGTAGGGAATCTAATATTAAATTTAGCAAAGTCGAACATGTTCACTATACGAAATGGCAGAATCTCAAAATTAGACTTTTGAGGCTCAAGTTACTATTTTAATGAATTAGATGTCTAGTTACATAAAAAACCTCAAACAGTTGGAGGTAAAAAATTAGACGGTTCGAATTAAGGATGCAGAATTTCATGCCAAGGTTGAATAGCTAACCAACACAGTTACTCTATCTAGGTTGGATAGTAGAATGGCGCCAACTAACAGGAGAAGTAAAGAGGATGCCAGTTGTGGTTGGTAGGTCGACTCCTAAATTTTAGTCACACTAGTTTGATAACTCGTGAATTCGACAATTGATCTCAATACTAATGGATTTGATGAAGAGCTAGTGAGGAATGCAACCATCGATCATAGGCTTTTAGATGACTTTCTAGAATACAATAGGCATAGCTTATTGGAAATAAGGTAGCCCACCATTGATTTGAACCAAATAGGGCAACCTGGAGCAGTGTGCAACACAGAGGAAGCAAGGAACCTAAGATTGACGATGTCGAATGAGCTCACAAAAAGGTTTACTGAGATTAAGGCCATGATCAATAGGATTACAGGCATACTAGCACCCATATGGAAAAGCACAATAACAAGTTGTATAGATTCACCGTTTTTTGATTCAATTGTATCGATATAAATGCCTAATAAATTTAGCTTGCCTTATATGAAGATGTAAGGTTGGATGATTGACTCAAATGACCACATCACTTAATATAAGCAGCTGGTGTTCACGGTTGCTATCCCTATGACCTTAGGGAGGTTATCATATGCAAGGGTTTTGGCTCAAGTCTCATGGGATCCACGCTACAGTAGGTCACCAACTTGTTGAATGACAACATTGAGCCATTCATTTAATTGATAGATGTTTTCATGGAATAGTTCGCCAATACCATGAAATTAGGAAAACATTTAAATGATCTTTATTCAATAGTGCAACATTTGAAAGAGCGACTCAAGGATTATGTCAAACGGTTTAATGAGGAGAAAGTTTCAAATTGTAACGGTTCAACTGTAATCTCGGCATTTAGAAATGGGTTGCTCCAAAACTCCAACCTTTGCTAGGAGCTATCTAAATACCCTCCCAAGATAATGAAAGATGTGCTAGTAATTGTTTAGACACAAATCAAGTTGGAGAAGGATGTAGCTAACCACCAGTTGAAGGGGTCAAACGTTAGAAGGCAAAACAAGTTTGAGTGACCAAGTAGCTCCAAAATGTAAAATTATGTTAACATGAGGGACGATCGATAAGATAAGCATCAATAGTGCAACTGTTATTACAATCGTCCTTATAAGTGGTTGATTAGGCATTCTGAACAACCAGAGGGGTCTCAAAAGCCGCTCTCAGCCTGTAACTTCAGCCTCAACCCCATTAAATTTGTCACAATAATGAAGGAATGAGGAATATAATGAGGTGGCCAAAAAAGTTGAGAGACCTATTCGAGTTCAAGGATAAAATCAATTGGTATGAGTTCCATGACAATTATAGGCATCACATGGAAGATTGCATTTAACTTTGCTACGATGTCGGATCCCTTTTGAGAAATGACCATCTTAAGCAATTTCTCAATGATAGAGTGAAAGAGACACTACATGAACAGATGACGATGAAAAGAGAATGAGCCAACTTTTTCAACCCCTTCAGTGCATGAAAAAGCCATTAATGTCATTTCTAGGAGGTTATAAGTAAATGGAGTAATGCACTCGACCCCCAAAAGGCACATAAGAGAGGTGGTGAAGCTATTAGCCGACCTAGTGTAGCAACCCATAATGAGGATTATTTGATAACCTTTGTTAGGATTGAGGCTAGCAAACTGCATCATAACACATTGGTCATCTACCTCTACATCACTAATTGTTTGATCAAATGTATTTTGATTAACAATGAAAGTTTCTACAATGTACTATTTTTACAAACTCTGAAGAAGGTTTAGATCGACAAGTTAATATAACATGACTTTCGATAGTGGTTGTGGATTTCATTGGTGAGCATAAAAACATAGTGAAAGAGATAGTTTTATTCATGTACACGGAAAGAGTGAATCTATAAACCAAATTTCTTGTTCCTCGACACCGGTTTTACTTACAATGTAATCATTGGCTGACCTTAGATTCATGAAATGATGACGGGTCTATTGACGTATTATTAATCGATCAGATTCCCTACCAAATAAGAGGTTAAAAAAGATTAAAGGCCAACAAAGGGTGTTGTGTGAGTGTTTTCAGAACACCCTTAAAAAGAAGATAAGGATCTTGTAGGAATTACAATAAGGTACAAAAAGAGTTGAGCTAAACTATCCGTCTACAGAAGAGCTCAACGAAGTATTGATCCCCTTTACCTCACAGGTCATAAAGTGCAAATAAGATCAACACTAACTAAAGTCGGAATTGAGAACTAGGCTAATCAAATATTTGGCAAACGAACATGACTACTACACCTAGTTGCAAGTCAATAAGATAGGGATCAACTTTGTAATTATCGCATATAGGCTCAAAGTTGATTCCTCATATATCCCCATGAAGTAGAAGAGGTGCAAGTTCATGCTAGAGAGGAACCAGATCATCAATAAAGAAATCCAAAAGCTTATTGACATAGGATAGTTCGAGAAGTCCATTGCCCTAATTAATTAGCCAATGTTGTGGTAGTAAGAAAAGAATAGAAAGTGAAGGGTCTACATCGACTTTAAAGACGTCAACAAAGCATGCCCTAATGATTCCTTTCTACTCACCTGTATTGACACGATGGTCGACGCAATAGTAGGATACTAGCTTCTAAGCTTCATTGATGCATTTTCAGGGTATAACCAGATTCTTATGCGTCCGGACTAATAGGAAATACCTTCTTCATAATGAATACGACATATACTGCTACAAGGTAATGTCGTTCGAGTTGAAGAACTATTAGAGCTATATGTCAATGTTTGGTTAACTGGATATTCCAGGAAAAATTAGGGAAAACAATGAGGGTCTACATCAACAACATGATGGTGAAATTGTTGATTAGGAAAGTACCTGGAGTATCTCAGACAGGTGTTCGACATCCTTAGAAATTACAACATAAAGCTCAACCCTATAAATGTTCTTTCTTGGTGTTATCCGAAAAAATTCTAAGCTTCTTTGTAATCTAACAAGGAATTAAAGTAAATCCAACCAACTTAAATTAATCGTTGTGATAAAATCCCTAAAATTCAAGAAGGATGTGCATAAGTTGACTGGTCAACTGACAGTGTTGAGTAGATTCCTCCTTAAGGTGTAAGAATGGTATCAGCCTTTCTTTAACACTCTCAGAAGAAACAAGAATATCGAATGGGATCTTGAGTGTGAACAAGCCCTTTAATAGCTTAAGAGGTACTTGTCAAACTCGTTTCGTTGTCGATGCTGAAACATAGAGAGTTTCTCTACATCTATTAGCATTACCCGTCAGCATTGAGCATCATGCTAGCAAAGAAAGAAGATGGTAAACAAAGTCAAGTCTATTGAGTCAAACAAACCCTATTAGTCACTACAACCAATTTGAGAAATTCGCTTTAGTCTTGGTAATGGCAGCTGCTAAAGCTTTATTTCGACTATCAACCAATCGTGGTTTACACCACATTTCCATTTAAAAACGTACTATACATCCATAACTATCTAAATGACTTACAAAGTGGGTAATACAACTTAGTGAGCATAATATCTCCTACCAACCTCGCACGGTAGTCAAATTGCAAGCTTTGACTAACTTTTTCGTGGATTTTATTCCGAATGAGCAAGTTCAAGTAGAAAAGCAGCTACTAGTAGTTATAGAAAGGCCAACCGAAAGGGAGTGGATCCTTAAGATAGATAGGGCTAGTAACCAGAGTGGACTAGGGATTGTGTTGATATCCTCACAAGGAGACGTACTCCAGCAGGTAATCAAATGCGACTTTAAGATAATCAACAACAAAGCGGAGTACGAGGCCTTAATTGCTAGGATGATGATTGCCTAGGTTATGTGGGCACCTAAGTTATAGTGTAGTGCGACTCATAGTTAGTTGTCGACCAATTTAAAGGAGTCTATCAGATAAAAAATTCAAAAAAAGAGTGTATATCTGGTAAAAGCGAAAGAGATAAGTCAAAAGTTTGAGGAGTTTGAAAAGAATTCCTCACCAATTATACATACAAGAAAATTATGTTAATTTCTAACATGTAAAAGAGAGTTTTCATTTAATAAAAAATTAAATATTGAATTTTATAAGCCTTACCTACATTTTACCCAAAAGAAGTGAGAGTATGGTATGGACCACCTACTTTTGCTCAACTTTATAGGTTCTAAAATTCGGTTAAATCTAGCATGTGACTTATCAAACTTTTAGACTAGTGGGTGACATATGGGGTAAGGTGCCATAAAAATAAAAATCAACAATAAGACCAAATTGCAAAAAGTGTGAATATATATATATATATAACAAGATAAAATATATTAGAGCTTTTTCTTTTTTTTTTTGGAATATTTATATATATTATTTTATATAAATATTTCATATGATTAATAATTAAATTAATTATATCACGTAATACAGTTTAAATAAGTTTAACATATATTAACATACTTGGTGTATTAAAGTATTTTGTATACTCTAAATTCTTCTTTTGTCAATTATTTAGGATTTAGAAATGGACTCAAAAGTGCTTGAGTTGACTTCAAAACGGCAATAACTTCTTTTTAAATTATATGAGTAAAATTACATTATATATGAATTTTTTCAGCGTTACAATACAAATATTGTAACGATTATCGTTGGAGGGTGATCTAGAATTTGTTAAATTCCTTTAACATGGGATTGCATAAATACATTCTCATGTAATCAAATTATTTTGACTCAGCTCATGTATCACAAGAATCAATTAACTCAAACTGTTGTGTGTTTAAAACATTTTAGACCTATCAAGGATATTTAATGAATCTTTTAACCATTTCACTTAGATTAGGGTTTTATTAGGACATATTTAAATTAAATATTATAATATTGATTGTAGTTCATATATTAGCTCCATAAATAAGAAAAAAAAAATTAAAATTATACTTTGTACTTTTATTAATAAGATGAGATTGAATCCTTTCCATCAAAAAAAGAGTTGGTATGTAATCAATTGTATTGAAGTTGGTGTGTCAATGTAGATAATTTTTTCTTTTAAATACCATAAGTAGGTAGCAATTCGAAAATATTATCAAACTGAATAAATGTTTACCACCGACTAACCACATTGGACTTACAGAGTTTTACCTACTAAACAAATTAAGAATACTCATAGGTTCTTAAATAAATAACTAATGAATCCAAATTAAACTACATAATTTCTAAAGAAAGACTTTAGAGTGGCATCAAATCTTTTACTTGGATCGTAAGAAAGCAATATTGTTGCCTGTACAGCTATACTTTACTTAAATTGGACAAATAGTTCCACATGAGTTGCAGTAGATTTTTAAACAGATATTAAATAAAATAATTCAGACATCAAGAGAAAGAAATAAGCCAAATAACTGTGGAGTTCTTCAAATAAAAGAAAATAGATATGGATTTATGGACACCTCATCCATGTATCTGTTAAAGATGATAAACCATTGTTTATGCAATAATTACGCTAAAACCTACACACTTTAATTACTAATCATGCATAAGAATTTCAAACCAAATCTTAGAATTGATAAAATATTTGTAAGGTTTGAATTCATGGTATATTTTTCTCTGATCATTAATTAAAAATCAGTGATTTCAATATCATTAAATTAAGTGTTGGGAAATCATTATAATTGTTTATTTATTTTATTATAAACTGAAATTAACCAAAGCACGTCTCATCCTACACTATATAGTGTATTAATTCTACATTTAAGTTTCACTAAATATATTTTACCATTTTTGTATGAATATATATATATATATATTTTATAATTGATTTCGATAGGTTTGATAGATTTTTATTGTTAACTTTAAAAAATAAAAAACTATAAATTTATCAAAATGCTTTTCTTTTTATGAAAATGTTAGCCAAAACTCGTGAAATAATAATGTTTTTAAAATAAATATTGATTTCTACTTCTGATAAGAACCTTTTTTTTTTTTTAAATCATAAAAAAAGATTTAAAGTGTTTTTTCAAAATCAATAAGTGAAAAGTAATATGTAAGAATATTATATGCACGTGAATTCGGAACTTTTGATGACCAGAATTGACATTAGAAACCAGTACTAATAATTCTCACACACACAACTTTATATATATATATATATATATATATATATTTCCTTACACACTGTCAAAAGCAATCACATGTTTTTCAATTCAAATGTTAAAAACAATGGAAGAGCAACACAGATGTTAACTCTCGATATTTTAGGTCATTTTAGATTTCGTCTTGTATGTAAACTTGAAAATTGTTATATTTGTAATGGTAAATTTTCAAAAACTTTCTTTAAAATTTTTATAATCTTTTGTTTACATGTTTGCATGTTAATTTATTTATTTTAATTTTTTATATAATTACAAAATAATAGGAAATCAAACGCCATTGGTAAACGTATAAGAGCTTTTTTAAAGCTCTTAAGTTGATGCCAAATAAAAAAAAAAAAAAAAAAAATCAAATGGCCTTCTAGATTAAATAAGTTGTATAGATGTCATACCAAATAGACTTTAATCTAACTATGGCTCAAAATTTATTCCCACAAATTAGAAGATATCTCCTCCCATAAAATTATATTGTTCTCTTTAATTGGATATTTTTTCAATTACTGAATTTTTTATCTTATTATCTGATTAATATCCAATATACTGCTCATAGAAGATTGTGCAAAGAATGAGAGAGCAAAGAGTTTGATTAAATTTTAAAGAAGAATAGAATGTGATTGAATTTCAACTAATACTATGTTAGAAAATTCTTTAATGGAGAAAAACATGATAGAAGATAGGTATTCTATTTCGATGGTACTATATTAATCTAGTTTTTTGTGTCTCAAAAATAAGGAAAAAATATACATTTTTTTTAAAATTAAACTAATGGTCTTATTTGAAATTTAGTCTATGACTGTGACACCTTTGAACTGACTTGCTCTTTGTATCGGTAAATATGTATGTTGATTGACGATATTCAGACTCCTATAAGATATAAAATGAAATGTATTTACCACATAAGTTATAAGGGAATATGCAATGCTAATTTTATTTAATTAATGATATATCATAACGAGATTTTGAAATATCGGTAAGCATGTTGCTGTAGAGACACAAGCCCATCCCCTCCCATGCACCAAATTATTAGTTCAATCTAGATTCTTCCACTAATTATGGGTAGTTTTTTCACTCTATGTAGATATTCTTCTTCCGTTTTTGGAAGTAAAAATTTGGACTGTATTTTAAAGTTTTATCTCAATTGATTTCGATAGGATTATGATACTATCTCAATAGTTAAAAAAACAAAAAAAAAGATTTCGAAATAGAGTACCTAACATAAGGATACCAAGAACATTTCATATCAATTCCCACTTTTAAATTAAGTTGGCAAATACAATGTCAATAATTTAAGAGCACTTTTTAACAGAAGGCTGTCACAAAAAAGCACTTTCAGATGTTAATTTTGACCAATGAAGCAGCAAAAAGACAAAGAAAAATTACCCATTGAAAAAATAAAAAACAGAATGGGGCCGGCAGTAGAGTCCAAAAGGCTGCTTGTTCACAGGAAAGTGAAAAACGCTCTCGTGTTCACATTTTCAGCCTTCAACGTGCAGACAAAATCAACGACAATATCAAACCCGCACGTGGTGGGTCCCACCACTTCCTATCTAATCTTCCAAACCTCCTCCACCACCTGTCCGTTTCTGTTCCCTGTCGCCGTCACTCCATCATCATCATCACCCTCCCACCCTCGCCTACAGCTGTCTGTCTCCACCACCTGATCGCCTCCATCATCATCCCGCGTCCATCCATCTTCATGCCTCGCATCCATCAACATACATACATACATTCACGGTCAGAGACCATAATCATAATCTCAGTAGTAATCGTTGAACGGTCGAATTCAGCATACAAAAATGTATTTACCGGTATCCAGTATTTGTAGTTGAATTGTAGTTGGATTATTGGTGCCATTGATCCACACCACAGCCCCATGTCTCATGGCATAGGTTCCATGCCCAATAAACATAATTTCCTAACCAATTTGTCTAGAGAGGTCTCTTATCCGCGTATAGACCGTTTTTATACCTCTGTATGGATTAATCTCTCCTATATGAGAACAGTTTTCGAGTCCGTGTTATTAATATTCTATCCCGATTACCCCTGAATAGTTCTAATAATGAAAAAAAAAAAATTGTAGTTTGTTCAATATTTATTTGATTAAGTATTACTCTAAAATTGCATTCTCTAAAACTAGAATAATTATAAATGATTGTAATATTACTCAATGATTCTAATAGTGAAATTTCAAGTCGCCACCAGTTATGTTTCACTAAATTTTATATGGATATTTTTACTCTTATCATGGTAATAGTTATTCTCAGTTATGAAAGGAAATATTTGATTGGATACTAGTATGAAAAAACAAAAATCGTTTGACTATATCGTGTAATTTGATTTTATTATCATGCGTGTAATTGATTGATTATATGCCTGTTTAAACGGTTCAACGGTGATATGATGATATGTCTCACATAAATTTTATCAATAATATTATAAATGAATAGTAAGATCAAAAAGTGAAATATAAGCACATCATTATCTCTTGATCTTAAGAAGTTAAAGGTTCGAATCCTATTATTATTTTATTAAAAATATAATATTTATAAATGAATGTTTTTATATCGAAGTAGTCATCTTCTGATTACGGGAATATTTATCCGAATCACGTCACGGTAGATTGTAACGGTCATTTCTATTAAAATTAAAAAAAGTTGACAAATACGGTAAGAGGGGGGGCGTAGAATTACTGGTGGTAAAGAAGTATGGGTAGTGCTTGGGTGGATGCAGCTTTAAAGGCAGTTCCTGGCGGTTGTCTTCACAAGCAGAGAGATTGGTGAGATTTGGAGAGGAGACCATGGGAGGTGTTCTTACGAAACTAAATCTTGGGTTGTGTCTGGAACACCTTTCCAGGAGGACAACTACGAATCACAACAATCTCTTAACATGACATCAACTCACAACGGCTACCATGATGATGAGGGTGATGATGATCTGGCTCGACTGTTTTCCGGAACTCAAAACCAGTGACGACGACGACACTGCCTCCTCTTCTGGCTCCTCCTTCAAGTCGACCAAGAAGAAGAACCAGGTTCTGTTGGAAGGGTACGTGGAGACGGATTCGGAGGACGACTTGAAGAGGACCAAGAGCTTGACCGGACGACGACCTTGATGAGCTCAAGGGTGCTTGGATCTTCGGCTTTGGTTTCAGGTACCAGGAGATTCCTGAGCTTTGCAACACCTTGCCTGCTCTCGAGCTGGGTTACACTCCATGAGTCAGAAGTTCATGGATGAGCACCACAACACCAGAAGTCCCTGTCACCTCTCCTCTTCCCGCTCTTGCCTGACCCACTGTTCAGAGCCCCATTGCTAGTTGGAAGAGTCTCCAGCCCCTGGTCTCTCTCTCACTCTTCGTTGTACATCTTTTTCATGGAATGATCTTTGAACTGATTTTTAGATCTATTTTATAGTAGGAGAAAATCTTTCTGGGATTGTCTCAGAACGAGTTTCCTTTTTACTTTGCCATTGGTCTGTCTCAACCAATATCAGTTGTGAGACATTCCTCTGGAAGATTTTTTCCTTATTAGAGATAGCCTATGATTGCTTGACATGTTCATCTAAAATATATGTACTGTTTTTGGTTGATCATGGTTTGGATTTGTTTCACTTAAAATTTTGAGGACCCTCAAGCATTGTTTTTAATCTTTATCAATTTTTTCACGTTGTACAGGTGACCATCCTGAAGATGTTAAGCTAGGCCTCAAATTTGGGCTCAAGCCGTGGCATGCACTGTTAAATTGTGCAGCTGATCATGAACAAAGTGATATATATTATATATATATAGTCTTCTAATGATTCATCAATTGAGTAACAATTGAAAATCGAGACCTGACCTTGGACCTTCGTGGTGGAGCATATTTGCTCCACTAGATCTTTCTGCTGGAATGAAATTTTCAGCCGTGTATTAGCTGGAGATGGACCTAACCGCAGGAGTAGACAAACAAGGAGAAGAAAAGCAAGTGGAGAGAATGAATGTCTCAGTTTGAGATTTACTAAAATACCCTTATGAGTAACTTGACTAAATTCTCCTGAGGCTAATATGATTTAGTATGATTTTTGTATCAAGTACATTGGAAATAAACTATGTTGTTGAATAAAGTTTATTGGTTGTTCTTGTGCATATTTTGCTGCAATAGTAGTTTATAATGTTTCTATGGATCCCAACATTGCTGTTGGTTTTTATGCAGTGGTGAGAGCCTCCATTAGAGCTTCACCAAATAGTTGGAGACCTCTATATGTGCTGAGGTAACTAATCTAACCGGGTTAATTGACCTATACGATTCCTCTTGTCTACGATTATTGTGGTCCGTAAATGATAATTTCGCTACCTTGATAAACTAACAATGTGTGATTGATTGATTGATTGATTGAGCTCGACTTTTGTGTTGTTGTAATTGTTAGTAAACTAACTTAGTGTTTATATCCATCTATAAGATGGATGGATGAATTCCCCGTTTGCAGAGACGACTGTGAAGGGGAGAGGTCGAAGTGAAAAGGAGAAGAAGTGCAAATTTTGCAACTCTGATAGTTATCTCTTTTTAGTACCAATTCTATTTTTTTGTGTTGTGGGGATCTGACATGTTCTTGTGAATGACTGAATTTGAGTTACAAGTCTTGCACCATGGCAACTTGTATGATTGTGGCATCAAATGCCATGCCTTGTATGATTGATTGGTAGAGGAATAATAATAATTTTTGTGCTTCAATGAGATCTGTATAGGAACCCCTACCTTCTACCAACCACGTGATGCTTGTGATACTCTAAAGCATTTAATTATTTGATTCGTTTTGTATCTGCATATTAGTTCCATAGCTTCTTCGCTGTTTTCCTAAAAGAAACTCTCTATCATTTAGTTGTCCACCTATAAATTCGGCTAGAATATTAACGTGTCTGTGTTTCCATTCACGTGATAACAATGTCCCTATCGAATCTGGTTCATTTGTTTCATTGAGTGAAGGGTACGCAATAATAGGATCAATTCTTCGTTCGAAAGGACTATATGAAATCTTCCGATTTTTCCTCTTTGTCTATTCGTATCCTATGGTAACAGCATTTGAATTTGAATCAATAGAGAACCTTCGCTTTTGTATCTATATAAATCGATATTATTCCATTCCAGTTCCTTCCTAATACCTCCTAAGAAAATCAGGAATTGGATCCCAAATTGACTAGTTAGTCTACGTTTGTCCATATAATTATGCACTCTTCCGGTATGAATCCACTTTCTGAAAGATCCGACTTTAATTATCAGTTCTCATGATTAAGTTCGTTATATATATTCACCCCATTCATCTGTTTCTAATTCGAGGAATTTCATAAAAATCCTAACGGTATCAGATGTTTCTGGATATATTTTAGAGATCAGTATTTCAAAATCAAAATGTTAACGTTTAGAATGCAATGTAGATGATTTCTGTTAATCACTAAAGGGTTTGAAGAGAAACTCACTATGACAATACTAATTCAAACGTCACAATCTAACAATCTTCTAGTTAAAATTGAGATACAAATAAACATTCTCTTGAAATGACTAGTAGAATATGAATCCGCTGCGTAATCCTGGCGGCACATTACTGTCTAACCTGGCATAAATTCTCACATGCCAATAATTTATACCATCTAGGTGCTTTGTTGAAAATTCTAATGTGCTACACCAGTTTATGCAGCCAGGCCGTCAGGCATAAATATAGCAGCCGTTTCCAAGTCACCCAGGTCAAAAGTAGTACTCGAGCTGTCCAAATATTATATACAAAAAGTACTTTCTAGTGATTTGGAAGTGCTTTTGCGATGTGAAAAGAACCTTTTTTTTTAAAAAAAACATACGGTTTTGAAAAATAATTGTTCACATGCTACAGAATCTTGTGCATTGAGTTTCTAAGGGTCGGGACGGGGCTTTCATTTTCAAAGAATTGGGGAGGAAATTTCTCCAGACTGAGACTTGTATCATTTGTCAACTTGTTGCGTGTCCAAATGAAGATTTGGTGGCATTATAAACTTGTACAAGCAAACATTGATTATTGGTTTGCCAAACTAGAATTCGTTGTTAAATGGCATCAAGCCTTATCTTGAAAAGTCATATACTTATTAATATATGTAGAGGGTAGAATTCTACTGATGTTGACATGGAGGATTGATTTTTGTGATCTGTTTCAATGCATCTAGTAACGTATAAAAAAGTCGAATGAAAGATTGGGTTACCTTGACATCAAGATAAAGCCAATCAAGGACACTCCGACGTTTAAGTTAAAATACATAATGAAATAAATAAACAAAATGAGTTCAAGAGCGTCCAATTATCGATTGTAATGTCAACATACGAAAGGTTGAGAACATAATAATTGAGATTAGGAGACAAGAATGTCTATCGTGCGATAATGTAATCTGTGATAGTTGAGTGTTTATAGAAATTTTGGTAGAATGACGGTGTTTAGAATAAGATGGATTTGTCCTTATGGTTGCTCCCCTTTTTATAGATGAAGAGTGGACCATTAGAGAGTTAAGGCAATTGGGATCAAGGGATTCGTTCTCTTGATCACTGCCTCCATGTTTAATGGGGGAATCCCCTCTCTAAACTAGTCGCCACCCTCTTGAATGCATACGTAGTTGTTTAAGAACATCTTTAAATGGGCCAATAGATTGTGAAAAAATTGAAATCCACATAGGATAGATAGAACATTGACTTAAAATATGATTCTCTAATTGCAATTGTTTGCACTCACTATGAATCTGATATGGCAAAAAAAAGAAATCAACATTTGTCAACGTGACCCTTATTTTCAGAGGTTTGTTAGACAGCCAACTCAGCAAATAAAATTAATTGGTTTATGTTTTTTTTTATTAAAAGCTTGTTGACTTTTGTTTTTTGTTTCTTTTTTGGTAAGTTTTTGTAATTAAAAAAAAAAAATGATACCTCATCAAGTATGAATGTTGAATAGAAGTATTGGAGAACATTTTATAATTTCACCGTCTATCAATTGCTATTCAATATCAATAGGAAGCAATTCCCTGAACATTGATGACATGACATAGATTGTGAAAAATAAGTCACATTTGCATTGGAGATGCTCTAAGATTTCTCTCTTAATGTGGTTAAACTTCATTAAAGAGGCCTGAGCTGGCGAACACTGTATCAAGTCATGGGCTTCTGGATTCTTAGGCTTGGACTTGTGCTGGGTCGACTTATGAGCCCAACAATTGGAGTGCTTACACTGGTCCTTTCAATTTACTTGTCTACTCGGCCCCATACTGGGTTGACTTTTTACCACTACATATCGAAACCACCAACTGCATTTGATTGTTGAGTAACTGTTTTACTTTTCAAAAGCTTTGTAAATAAATTCAATCTTAAATTTTGTGAATATTGTATAGTTTCACTTGTCAGTTAGTTACCACGATTATGAGATGATATGGTGCTATAAATATTCTAATGAAATTATTAAACTTGGCAGAACTATCTTCTCATTCTGAGAGAATTAGAAAATGTAATAACTTAAAGGTCAAAACTAAAAATAATAAATAAAACAAAAGCAGAATAATTTATATGAAAAACATAATTTTTTTTTTTTTTTTACTAAACTTGTTATCCTTAATTTTATTGAGTCCTTTCAATTAGGTCCCCTTCAATCAAAATTTTGATAGTCAATGGTTAAAAACTTAGTAAAAATAATTTTATCCTCAACTGTTATTAAACCAATAAATCTATGTTTTTATCATCAAAATACACTAACATAAAATTAAAATTAAATAAATAAGAAATATGAAATAATCTAATTATTAAAAATAAAAAAAAAATAAAATAGTTATTTCATTTGACATAAAATAAAAAAGGTTAAAAGCAATAATAACATGTCATATAATTTTAATGATAACACATTTAAAAATAATAAAAGTCATTAATATTATTTAATAAAAATTTTAAAAAATAAAAAAAATTAAGGTTGGATTTTAAAAGAATTGGTTGTAATGTCTTCAAAACTTTTTTTTTTTTTTTTGGTGCTCCTTAGTAATTTTAATTAACATTATGGCATTACAAAAAAAAAAATAAAAAATGTGTTTAGAAAGATATTTGGTGGATTGCCAATGGTAACTTTTTGCCACTCAATGAAAATCC